>CM053595.1:148543895-148583737 GCA_028646575.1 Pseudocheirus occidentalis | reverse complement strand
ACCACCACTCAAGACCACCATCCAGATCCAGGCCACTCAACGCAAGAGCCCTTGGCCCCAATGGATCACGTCAGCTCCCCTGCTATCTGCAGGCCGAGGGGTCTGAAGCAGCCCAGTGGAAGCCGCTGCTGCTCAATTCCTGCTGCCACAGCCGCCTCCCACTGCTTCCTTGCCCTGGGAGCAGTTTGGCTGGATCCTCTCTTCTCCTCCCCAGTTAGCAAAATCCACTGACCTTTCTCTTAGCCTTTTTGTCTTCTGGCCTGATAAATGTGGTGACTGTGCCTCCTGTGCAGCCTATCTGCTCTGCTCTCCTATAGAAGATGCTCCCTGCCTGATGCCCCAGGGCCTGAGCCAGCCGGGGCTTTGGCCTCGGCTCCCAGACTGCTGAGAAGAGCCCTGCCTGCTGCGTTGCCTGTAGCAACAGATGTGCTTTCTGTCTTTTGGAGGGTTTCGGAGCTTGAAAATCTGTTTAGAGTCCCATTTTATGAGTTTTTTAGCGTGTTTGTGTGGGAGCTGCGGTGCTTTGCTGCTTCTACGCCGCCATCTTGGCTCCGCCCTCAAATGCCACATTATTTTATAGTCATATCTCAAATATTAAGCTTGTGGAAAATTTCTTTTGGCAGGTTCTTTCTACTTCTTTAAAAATGGCTAGGGAATTTTTCTCAGGGACAGGTATACGCCTTATTTTGTCATTCGACTTCTCAGTTATAACAGGCTACTCGTTTGTAACCCACGGTATCAGTGTTTCCTAGATGAATCTCAAAATGCTTTGTTTTTTCTCTGTGGCCCTTTTCCCTTTTTCCCACTGCCTTACTGTTCCTCTTCCTCCTTTTTCCAGGCAACTCCTATCTTCTAGACTTTATTTGTAATTCTTTACCACCTCTACCGCAATTAAGTTACCTTCTTCAGTTACAGATACTATAACAATTATTTAATAAAAGTAAAAATACAATTTTCCCATTAAATCAAAATACATAGCTCCTCCCCTGATTCACTTCATGGTGATATTTTTATTTGTTTATTTTTGGTTGTTAGCCTGTTGACAGTCATGACTTATGATCATCAAAGATCCTTCTTTTGAGTAACATCTGTATTTGTGGTTATCTTTTTGTAAGGTAATAGAATTCAGAAAACTCCTAATTGTGTCCTGGATTATTAAGATACTAGACTGGATATTTTTATTTTATACTAAATGAAGCTTAGTTTATTGTCCTTCTTTCCAAGTTTAATTTATGATATGCCAGTTTGAGAGGTTTTGCATTTACATTGGAAGAAAGAAAACTGTGTGATAAAACAGTTCAAAATTAGCTCATTTTGCGCTTAATGACTGACTATAGTCTGTATACACATGTGTCATTTTAAATGTGATCTTTTATATTTGTGGTATATTTTTGGATCTCAGAGAATGGAAATTATTTTGAATTATATTAGTTCTGAAAGTTGAGATTTGGCTCTTGGTGTTACTAGTTGGAAAACTTTTGGTTATTTTGCTATAGTAGTTCACCTTTCTGTTTCAGGGCCATTGAGATTTTTGCGTCAAAATAGTTTCTGTCTCCCTTATTAACATACCTTTAAAAATATTTAGATTTACTTGCATTTATAATCTCTCCCTCCCACAGCCCACATTTCCTCCACATGCACATGAACACACACATATACACATATATACATACACACACACATTCCACTAGGACAAATTCCCACATGCAAAAATAAGTATTCCCTTCTCACCTTTCTCTGTCTCTCTTTCTGAATTTCAGTAGTCATCTCTCTGGAAGGAGGAAAGTGAAATAACCATTTCTATAAACCTTTCATCTGTATATAAAATACATTTTGGTTAATTGTTTTCTAATTTTTTTTGTTTTTCAAGCTGTACCTCCTTGACTCCTGGACCTAGTTGTGATCGATTTAAATTGCATATACCATATGCTGGAGAAACATTAAAATGTAAGTAAATGCTGTCTGTTTTTCAAAGAAACATCAGTTACTAAAATTTCTTTATCTCAAATGATGTTTCCTTGTACATTAAGAAGTGCTGCTGCTCTGCATTTATATCTTTTCGACATGCTTTCCATGATTCCTAGGAATTCTGCTTCTGTTATTTAAGGTTATGGCTTGGTTAAAACATCTCATCTCTCTCTCATGTCTGGTTTTTCCACCAGTAAGAGAACTGACAGGTATTAAAGTGTAATTAAAAGAGCAGGGATGTAAATCTTTTTTTTTCTCCATAGCAACAGAAGACTGTTACTTTCATTCATATACTGCAATTTAAGAGAGCCATCAAAATGCAGGCAGTTACCTGCTTATGAATACCTGCCTTATGAATGACCACTTAATATCACGTCTTGTAGAGAATCCTAGAAGTGTTCTTTGGGATTATTGTGAGCTGATAGATGTTCTTGGAATTGTTTTCCCATAAAATAATTATCTGTGATTCTAAAGCATAATTATAAATATATTCCACATAAAATTGTCTGCATGAAGTTAGTATAAATATTGATAGTAAAGTAGAGATCATTAATTCTCAAATTGGAATAAAAAAGATCTGAGTTTGAATCCTCCAACAGATGCTTATTGTGTGAATAATTTTGCAAGTCACTTAATTCTTCAGTCTCAGTTTCACCATCTATAAAATGGTAGTAACACCACCATACAAAGTTATTTGAGATTCAAATGAGGTAATATTTGTCAAGTCCTTTATGAGCCTTAAAACGCTATTATCAGAGTTGATTATTTTTATTAATAAGATATTTTTAATAAACTAGAAAGCAAGATTTGCCTATTCCTTTAAGGTTTTCTTAGGCCACCAATCTGGAAGCGGTCTGTCACTTAGCCTTAAGGCCTTCTTAATCTTAAACACTTATAAGGCTAAGTATCGTCTCATTATCAATGCTTAGCATAGCACATTGCACATGCTGGACGCTTAAAATGCTTTTAAATGAATAAATGAATGATATAAAAACAATATAGTAAGAAGTTAGGTGCTATCTGAGAAGTTTAATACTTCTACTATGCTGCTAGGCATTATGTTAGTCAGCATGTTGCTTTATGTTGGTTGTCATCCATTTTACTTTATATATTTTTACAAGATTCACTTACTTGAAGATTATTATTCTTGAGCATGTATGCTATTTTTAGCATCTAATTAGAGAGGCAGGTCACCTCAGATTTAGCAGGTGTTCTGAAAAGGGCTTTCTGAAAGGAAATTAGCAAGGGTTTTGTTTTTTTTTTGTACTGTAGACATTCTCTTTTAGTGGTAATGCCAGTTTTTATACTTTTTGGTATTTTTATGCTTTTTGGAATGAAGTAACTTTTGAGGATTTCTTTCTATTGGCATTTTGAGATACTGTAATAGTTTCTTAGAATCCATAATGTATCAGATATATTATTTTGTAACTAGCAACAAACCTTTCTTAAGAAAATAATCATTTTTGTTGGCAGTAGTAACAAAATATAATCCAATTGTTGTTATTGTAATATATTTTGCCAGGAATTTTTAAAATTTGGTTTTAAACTCTCTTTTTACCCTTGCGTGAGGAATCATCAGATATTAGAGTTGATGGAAAAGATTTTTTAGAAGTCACTGAGTCCAAGTCATTGCTTTTATGGATGAGACAATTGACCTTGAATGTAGGATGAAAAAGAGATAAGCTAAGAATTATAGGTCTACATATAAAGCCAAGGGAAGTATAGCATATTGGATAGAATTCTAGTCTTAGTGAGCAAAATCTATATTTAGATGCCATTTATCATATTTACTAGCTTTATGACCATGGAAAAGTTAATTTTAGGGTAAACCTAACTACTAACAATAGTACATATTCACTACCTTGAAGGTAGTACCTACCTCATAGCATTCTACTGTTGCGATTTGCTTATTGTTTCAACTTTCCCTCCAGGTCAGCTAAAAACTGTTCACATAAGAAGCCCTCTGATCTGTTGACACTAAGTTTTCTGGTAGTAGTCTTACCTTGGGGCTGCTACTTTTGTTGAATGCAAATGTTTAGGTTGGAGAGGATACGTCTGTGACCAGTCAAGTATTCTGTGCTACACATCACTCTCACATCCTGTCTGTCTCTTCTCCTTACAATGACAGAGTCTATTAAATGCCATTATATAAATGCAGTGTACTTTCTAGGGATATCCATGTGGATGATGAGGTTATGCACACATTGGCAGTGCTAGCTCAGTGTTTGGGAGCCTCCAAAGGAAAGTGTGGGAGAGAAGAGGTATTAGGCAGCCTACCAAACTGAAGGTCTACAGAGCTGTTGTGCTTCCCTCATTATTTTATGCCTGTGAAACATGGACAGTATACCAGCACCATGCCAGGAAACTGAATTACTTCCATTTGAATTGTCTTAGGAAGATTCTGAAGATTACCTGGGAAGATAAGGTACCAGACAATGAGGTGCTTTCTCAAGCTGAACTGCCAAGCATTTAAATTCTACTTCAGAGAGTGCAGCTTTGATGGGTTGGCCACACTGTTTGAATGCCAAATGTACATTTGCCTAAAAAACAATTTTACAGAGAATTCACACAAGGCAAGTGCTCACATGAAGGTCAGAAGAAGTCATATAAGGCTACTCTCTCAAGGTCTCTTTGAAAATCTTTAGAGTCAATTGTGAGACATGGAAGATGCTGGCAGAGGACTACCCACCATGGTGTGTTTACATCAAAGAAGGCACTGTGCTCCATGAGCAAAGCAGAATTGCAGTAGTTCAAAAGAAATATGAGATGTGCAAATTGACAGACATGTCCACTCCAAATGTTTGTAAAGGACTATTTGTGCCTGACCTGTGGTAGAGCCTTCTGAGCTTGTATTGGTGTGATCAGCCACAGTTGGACACATTGTGCCATGACTCTAACATAGTGATGTCATTTTGGTACTCTTTGAGCATAAAGGACAACCACCAACCAACCTCAAAGAATTATTGTTATATAAAGTGCTTTAGAAACTTTAAAATGAGGGGTGGCTAGGTGGCGCAGTCAATAGAGCACTGACCCTGGAGTCAGAAGGACCTGAATTCAAATCTGACCTCAGACACTTAACGCTTACTAGCTATATGACCCTGGGCAAGTCACTTAACCCCAATTTCCCTGCCTTCATCCCTCCAAAAAGGAAAAAAAGAAAGAAGAACCTTGTAATATTGTTTAAAAACATTATTGTTCCAGAAAATTATGCATAAGAATTAGGACAAAAAGGCAAAGTAATGATTAATGGAATCTATAGGTCACTGAAATAGAATCCTCAGATTTACTTCACCAAGAAATGTCACAGTCAAACTTCATAATTTCATTATCAAGCAACAACTGTTTCATGCATCCAATTTACTGCAGTTACCTTGAAGTTACAGTCCTTAAGGACACAGAGAATATTCATATCTCTCCTTGCTGAAGGCCACAGGCCACAGTTTCCTCTCTAATCTACCAGAAGTGGAGGATGCCTCTCAGTATGCTACTTCCATCTGTAGAGGTATCACCAAAAGCACAGAGCAGGAGCATGAAAGTCAGTCTAGGCTTATCTTCTTTTGTACTGTTGGCCCCCACTTCAGTTGAATTCATTCTGTTCCAATCTTGGGATACTGCTACAATTATTCTGGTCTGGGTTTGACTCAAGCCAGTTTCCTTATATGTTAACATTTGGTATTTGAACAAAATGAGATACTCATGGGTCATTCAGTATTTATCAAAAAGAGATTTACATCACTCATGGCAGGATAGTAGTTGATAAGGATCATCATTGAGTATACTTTGATTTAAATTATCTGGGTGAAACTAGTTACCCTGTCTATATTTCAATTAATCATGAGAATATCCACTTCCCTATAGATTGAATTCCTGATCTTTGGCTGGACATTTGACCTATTATGACTTCTTTTTGGATTTTCTGATCATTATTTGGTCTCATTTTGGGGAGGGGACAGTACTTGTGGGAAAGATGCTCGAACTGCTTTCTCCTACTCTACCATCTTTGTCTTGGTATATAGGTTCTTAAAAGAATAGCAAACTGAATCCTATTTACATTGAATTTGAAAGACTTATGATTTTTTATCAATTGGAACATTAATGAATATACATATTTTACATCATTATCTGGTACCTGTAAAATAATTTATCAAATTTTATGAAATAGAAACATCATAATAGAAATAAATATAAAAATTGTAGAAATGATAAGCATATGCTTTACAAAGATGTGATGTTAATGGGTTAAGAAAATCTTCCCTGCCTATTAATAGGCCTGTGTGACTGGCTTTGAGCCCTGGTCCAGCTCATAGCTGTGATACATCTTGAGTCACAGAGGTTATTGGGGGAGGGAAGCTTACTTAGGGGAAGCTTGCTTGTAGGAAGGCTTTCACACCTTTTGCTAGTTTCTCCTTAGGCACTGAGTCATGAGGGTTGTGATGCCTTCAGGCTCTGAGACATGTATATATACTCTGAGTTAGTATTTTGCTTTGAGGGCTCGCTTATGAGAAGGATCTTGTGATTCCCTGGTTGAGTTTCTAAGCGGCCACGTGTTCAGGGCTCCCTGCCTACTCAGTTATAGAGGCTCTCTTGATCCAGGGATGTATGTAAAGTGTATGTAATTTTAAAATGTTGTTGACCTCTTAAACAACTATCTTTCTTAGTAAAGTAGATCTAGGAACCTGTGCTTGCAGCCATCCTGAGTATGCCAGTGTGGTTGCTGCTACAAAAGAGTAATTCAACAAAAGTAGTATACAGTAATGGAAACATGAATAAAAGGGTATGAATCTAATTGGAAAGCAAGAATATCCTGATATTGAGTTGACTAAAGGAAAAATCATAGGAGCAATTAGTAATTATTTTTAAGAGTTTTAATGTGGCAGTGTACCAATTTTTATCAGAATCTTTCAAGCAGTCCTTAAAAGGAAAATTCCTTAGAAGAAAATATATAGGGGCGGCTAGGTGGCGCAGTGAATAGAGCACCGGCCCTGGAGTCAGGAGTACCTGAGTTCAAATCCGGCCTCAGACACTTAACACAAAAAACTAGCCGTGTGACCTTGGGCAAGTCACTTAACCCCAACTGCCCTCCAAAAAGCAAAAAAAAAAAAAAAAAAAAAAAGAAGAAAATATATACTGAAAAATTCCAGAAAGAAAGATAATGATTTTGAGAGTGCATTGTAAAAAAAAAAAAAAGCCAAAAAATATAAGATCAGCATATTAAGAAGCCTAAAGGAAGCCAAAAGATATATCTTTAAAAATTAGGGGAGAAATGGATAAAAGGAAAAAATATTAAGCTTGTAAACAGAGCAATAAGCTGGTTTTATAAAGTATTACTATCAAACATGATTCAAAAAGAGAAAGCATCCAGTTGTTTTTCTGTTAGATAATCTGGCGTTAGAAATTGAGTAAGTCATAAATGGATTGCTAAGGAATAAAAAAAACTCTTGGTCCAAATGTTTTTTTTTTTTAAGTTTTTCATCAGATGTTTAAAGATTTGATATATGTATTACAAAAATTAATCCCAATAATAAAGAATATTATCTACCAAATTCCTCTTATGAATAACATATTACTGCTATCATACAAGGGAATGAAGTTAAGAAAGATAACTTTATAATAATGTGAGCATTAATTATGAATGAAAATATTTTAATTAAAATTTTGGCAAACTGCAGTAGCATGGTATATCCAAAAACTAATTGATTAAGAACAAGTTAAATTAATTGTAGTCATAGGTCAAAATTAGGAAAACAATTAGTCAGAAATTAAAATATTATTTAATAGGAACAGAAAAAGTGTTTTAAGAAAATATGGCATGTATTTATATTAAAAACAAAACAAAACCTAAAAAGCACAATCAGGGAAAAGTAAAAAGTATTTATCTAATACTAAGAACTAATTTTGTTTGTCAGAAAAAAGCATTATACTAGAATCTTTCCCAGTAAGTTCAGTAGCAGAGTAAGTATGACCTCTTTGCCTAAGTATCTGACATAGTAACAGAAATATTAGCTCTATCAGTAAAACAAAAGAACACATACATTAGCAAAGGCAAAGAAACATTATCCTTATTTGTGAACTGATGCTTTGCTTACTTAGACAATCTCAGAAAATCAGTCAAGAGATTCATCCAGATGGTTATTCAGTTAAGTAGCAGGTTACATACCAAATCTCCAAATATCATTGGGATTTCTGTATAGTAGTAACAGAATCATGGAGGAAGGAATAGAAAGAAATCCCACATCAAATCATCTATTACACATAAAATAGCTAGATGTTATACTATCAATTCAGTGATATAAAAATTCTCTTTACAAAAGTAAAGGAAAAGAAATAATTGGTACATTCATTGTATTTAGACTATACAACATAATAAAATAAAGAGAAACTAGTCAAATTAATACATATCTATCAGTCTAGTTACCAAGGGAAGGAAAGAGAAAGAGAGAAGGATATACTTTATAGTAGTAGACAAAATAATAAAAAAAAAATTAGTGTAAAAGTTTCAAGAACTTGATGACTTTTAATTTTAGAAAATTAATTATGTTGCAGATCTTATATTGGTAGACTTTAAGTAACAATATTAATTAAAAAGAATTGGCAGCTTAGAATAGAGAGTAGAAAATACTAATAAATTATGTGAACTCTGTGAAAAAGTGATTGGAAGAAATAGAACACAAAAATGTAAGGATGGTAGAACAAGTATAAAAACCACATCAAGACAGCAAAATTGGAAGATCATGTAGGTATATAACAGACCAGAGTAACTAACCTCACAAACCTTTTCAGACAATCCAAGAATGATTTGAACTATAGAAAAGTACAGTGAAATACCATGTCTTGCTACCTTGTTAGGTTTCCAGATACCTCTAGGAACACAATATTGCTAGTCATGCCTTGAGTATGGTGGGTACAACATATTATCTTCTCTTTTTGCCTGATGGAAGGGTAGGCTTCAGGATGCCTTCTAAGAGAAAGCAACTTTGCAGATAGGGTAGGTGAGAGTGGTCCTGAAATCTAACAGATTAGCCTTGACCCTTTTAGCTTTCTTCTCCCTTATTCCCATCCATGCCTTATTTCTGTCCACCATCAGAATTCCAGCACTCCGCTCATTCCCCGCTCGCGCCTCCCTCCTGCCTCCCCAAGGAGCTGCTTAATGTCCATCATTAAGCATGATTGGAGATGTGAATAAAAGAAATGACCAGGCCATGTGGGTAGTTCAGGGAAGTACCATGAACTCCATTTAATGATGATTTGAACAAGATTTTTAAAGATCCACAGGACAAAGATTCAAGTATTCTCATCAATAGACTTAGATATCTTGGGATATTATAATAGTTTTATTATTACAACAGTCTGCCACATCCTGGAAGTAAACTCAGATAAAATCAAGGCACCAGAAGTCTTGAGAAATCCATCAGGTCTTTGGAAGTCAGTTGACATTTTTAGAGTCACTAACAAAGAGGATGCAAATCAGAACAGGCCTCCAAACATCTAGGTTTTATAAATCATTATCTTGAATCTGCTTTACCTTGGGACCAACACAGGACTGGAAAATCTAATAAAAGACTTGTCTTTTTTAAGTATCTGAAGTTCTGGGGGCAAGAGTTTTTGTTAGAGTCAGGATCTCAAACAAAAGTCTTTGTAAGTGCACCCCTGATGTTCTTTTTTTTTTTTTTTTTTTTTTGCTTTTTGGAGGGCAGTTGGGGTTAAGTGACTTGCCCAAGGTCACACGGCTAGTTTTTTGTGTTAAGTGTCTGAGGCCGGATTTGAACTCAGGTACTCCTGACTCCAGGGCCAGTGCTCTATTCACTGCGCCACCTAGCCACCCCCCCTGATGTTCTTTTGGGGGAGCCTTTGCAAGCTGAGGAATTTGAGAGGAATTAGGGTACATAATTAAGGTCTCTTATCTGAGTCCTAGATCAGATTTTTTTTGGCTCCTCCCCTCCACCCCCTTCGTTTGTGCTACAGCCTCACCATGTCCCATTCCAGAACCACCCACCTCTTCTACTGTGCCCTTTGGAACTCATGCTGTACAAGTAACAAACTTTCTCTTGCCTCACCACACTTCATCTTTTTCTCCTTCCACCTTCTGGTACTCACTGAGACCTGATTTCTTCTAGATAATTTCTTAGATTTCTTCTAGATAACACTTCATTCCTGGGTATGCTTTCCAGTGCTGGATGTACTTTCTTTCACACCCTTTGACTTGTTGGTTATGGTGAGGATGTTAAAATAATCTTCATTCTAGATTGTTGTTTTTAAACTTTATTATAACTATCATTCAGAATCACTATCCTCTTTTGAGATTCAGTCAATCGAAGTTTGTCACAATCTGAATTCTGGTAGTTGTTACCTACTTATCCTTAGGAAATTTTCTCTTTTCTCTGTGTCTAACTCTCTACCTCAACTCCTACTTTAATTCTAGAGGACTTCAAATTTATCTTCCCTCAGATTCCCTAACTTTCTGTTCTTCAACTTCAGCATCCGTAGACTTACTCCTTTGGTTCACCTCAGTTACACATAGGGATGCTCATATCCTTGATCTTGCTATCTCTCCCAAATGTTAAACATTCATGTTCAAGAAATTATGGTTTTCTTTATAAGATCATTATGTATATAATATATATATATATACATATATACAATATATATGTATATATATATACATACATATAGATATTGAATTACATACACACACACACTTTTTTTCTTTCCATCTATCCACGTACTTTACTACTCCTAAATCTGTTCTTTATATTCACTGGGATCTCTATTCATATCACACATTAGGACTTTCTTGGGCAATTTACCCCTCTTACTGATTTCACAGTCTCTTGACATCATTTCCGTCATCTCTTTCACTTCAGGCTATCATGATGTGATGGCACTACTATTTGCCAAGGCCAGCTGTTATACATGAACCCTTGACCCCATTCCCTTCTGACTTTTCTAGAAGATTGTCTCCACTATTCCTTCACTTTTGCCTACAACTATGTCTATGGTTCTTATATACTTAAAAAACCAAACCCACCAAGTATCTTTCTATATCTTCCCTCTTAGATACACTTCTCAACAAGCTTTCTATATTAGGTGCCGCTACTTCCTCTCCTATCGCTTTCTTCTAAACTTGCAATTTTGACTGCCAGTCTCATCATTTAACTGAAATAGATTTCTCCACGGTTATCAATGATATCTAAATCGCAAAACCTAATTATCTTTTCTCAGTCCTTATCCTACTTGACATCTTTGCAGGATTTGTAATCATTGACTATGTTCAACTCCTGTGTACTCTCTCTTTTTTGGATTTTTGATAGTCTTTTCTCTATTTGATCTCCTCTGTCTTCCTGCTCCCTCTAAGCCTTTTTTGCTAGATCTTCATCCATGTTGTACCCACTAACTGTGAGTATTCCGCAAGACTCTGTCCTGGGTCTTTGTCTTGTTTCCTTCTGTAGTCTATCATTTTGTGATTTCAACAGCTCTCATGGGTTAAATCATAGTCACTCTACAGATGATTCACAGCAATATAATTATAGTCCTAGTTTCCCTTCTGATATCCAGCCATGCATCACCAACTGCCTTTTGGATATTTTAAATTGGATGTTCTGTAGTCATCTCCAAATCAGTATATCCCAAACTGACGTACTATCTTTACCCCCTAAATCTTCCTTTCTTTGAACCTTCCCCATTATTATTGAGAGCACAACCAGTATGTCCATTTCCCCAGGTCTGAAACCTCATTGTCACCGTTGACCTCTCATTCATCTTACATACCAATTGATTGCTGAGTTATAATTTCTTTTATCTACAACAGCTCTAGTATACTTCTCCTTCTTTCTACACTCATAGTCACCACTTTAGTTCAGGTCTTCATCATTTGTTTCCTGAACCATTGCAACAGTCTTCTAATTGAACTCCCTGCCCCAGAAAGGTGTTTGAAAAGGAGTAGGAATACTATCATCAAAGAGATTTACAAATGTACAAAACATTGGTCCAAAATGGGAAGGGGATAGATAGGTCAAGAGTGAGATGTAACAGAGGGACAGCCCATATGTGGCATCTGGTACTTACCTGATTGAAGGATACAGGAAGGCTCCTAGCATATAAGGTTACATACCTCAGTAGAGAATTTATAACAAGACATTGACAAGAGTTCAAGGCAAAAAGTCCTGAATGAGTTATGACTTCTACCACTGGAGAGAATACTCAAATTAATAGTTACATTGAGTATTGAACTGTGACACATAGATAGTTTTCTGTCCACTGTGCCATAATGCCTCTCCAAATAGGTGTATTAAAATTCAGTGGTTGTAGTATGTCCTATAGATTATTTCATATAGAAATAGGAAGTAACCACCTTTGTATCACAACCTTCATATACTTTTTGTCAGTTCAGAACTACCTATAACTTTGAAAACTTACTGTACTAGCAGTGCTTTAGTTTTCTGGGTATTTCTGTGGCTGAGATATTGTTTAGGCTGACCCCTTAATACTTTGATGGATCTATGATTTCATTGACTTGAGTACTCCTTCCAACAGTGCAGATCACAGCCCATTGATTCTCCTATAAAGCTTCCATTGAGAGTTCATTCATTATGCTGAGAGTCTTTCTTTAGATCTCCTGGCAGTTCAGGAGAGTATGTCTCCTTTGCCTACTCTTCATCTCTTGGAGTCAATCAGCAAGTGCTGATTAAGTGCATACTATGTGCTACAGACTGCTTTTTATTATTGACATCCTCACCTTAAGTAATAAAGCTGTAGATGAGTGCAGTGCAATTATAAGAAACAACTTTAATCTTATTATAAAAATGAAGTGAATAGAAATTTTATGAGTCAAGGAAAAGCTGAAGAATTTGAGGTGGTTGAAAATCTGTATATAGCACAGCCTCTAGACGTGCTAAATAATAAAAAATAATGGATGGCAAAAATAAAGTCTATCTTGAATGATTTTAAAGAGGAGATGGGCATACTTAGAATGAAATTTTTAAAAAAGTCTTTTTTTGAGTTTCATGGCAAGAATCCAACTAATACACCAAATATAGCAAAATAGAGATATTTTAAAAGCTGGTATCTCATCTAAGCATCAGGAATGAATATTTAAAGGACCTGAACACAATAGTCTATGCTGCATCTATACAAGCCATCATAACAGAGTGGCTTGGGAATGCTGTTGAAGACCTTCAGAAAACCACTGGAAGATTCTAGCAGCATCTAGTTGGTATGCACAATAGTAAACTTTAACATCCTAATTTCTCAATTAATGTCAACGAAAAAGAAATCCAGAAAATAAAAGTGGATAAAAAATTATGGATACCCTTAATCAGCAATTGAAAGTGAAAGCTAAAAGATTAACAATTCTAAATGTCAAGATAGCTAAAGAAAAACACACACACACACACACACACACACAAAATCAGCAGTTCTGTGTCAAAGAAAAACTGAGTTGTAGAGACTTGATTTGGCTCGATTTGACTTGATTTGGATAAGAGATCAAAAACTCCTGAAGGAGGATAAAAAAATTTCTGGTTGTTCATGTGATTGGAAGAAGTACAATATTTCTTTCAAAGTGGAAAGTTTAACGAAACTGAAAACAGAAATCAATTAATCAACAAGTATTTATTAATAAATACTTGATAAACACAGTTCCAAGAACTGTGCCAGAAATAACACGAGTGAAATAATCCCTACTTATAAGGAATTTATATTCTAATGGGGGAAACAACAAGGAAATAAGTATCTAAGAAATGAATACATATAAATATAAAATGGTTAAATGCCAGGTAGTTTGACCAGGAGGGCACTAACACTTGGTAACTACAAGAAAGGCAAGACCAGAAACATTGTTTACTAAGTGCTGGTCTGTATGTTGTTAATACAAACACTAGCATAAAGTAAGACAGTTCATGCCGTCAGGGAGCTTACATTCTAATGGAAGAAGATATTACACAATTGGGAGCTGAAAAGGATGGGAGTGGGGGTGGGAGGTTATGGTAGGTATGGTATGGGAGTCTGGAAAGTCAGAAGCAGAGCCAGGAGGGAGATGAAACTTGCCTAGTCTGGGCTCATCCCCAATATGGAGGCCCTGGGGAGAGGGTCTGGAGAAGAGGTAACTAAGCAATGGGAGAGGGAGACTGAAAGGATTAAGGCAAGTTCCAGGGTAAGAAGACCTCTCTGGAGGGTGGTTATTCTAGGGTGAAGAGGCCCCAGGTACTGATAGGAGTTTCATGGTGAGGCTGCAGCTGAGGTATGATGCTGATTCAGAAGCAGAGCCAGGGAAGGAAAGATGGTGCTTTCATTTCATCTTGAAGGAAGAGACAGATTCTTTGAGGCATTAATAAGGAAGGAGTTCATGTAAACATGAAGAAAAAAATCACAACCTACCACAAGCTGGGGGCTTTGTCTTTCATGTGACTCTCTTTTGCTATTTACTTTTAAAAAAATCCACAAGAACAGAACAACAATAATTCCTTCCTCCCCACTAAGAGCTTTTGATCACATACCCTTGCTGCAAAGCGAAGTGTTAAAGACCATATGGTTTTTAACCTCCTTCCTTGTTCTAAAACCCACAATTCTCTAATCTTGTGATCTAGTCCAGCTGCCTTGATTTATGCATCAGTTCCAGAGTCAGTGACTTGCAGAGGTTTATTATGGCTCATTAGTTGTAGAGCTAGCTCTGAAACCCATGTTATAGCACTCCTTCTAGGATGTATAATTTTTTAACTTAGTACACCTAGTTTTTTTTGAGAGGAGTGATGAATGTGACTGGAAAAAGGGAAAGGGATGAATTTCTATATTCGAACTTTTTCTAAAATGTTCTCTTTCCCTCCCTTTTTTTGTAGGGCTCTTTAAAAATTGGAGGTAAATTATTTGTGTCTACTCCATATGGGCATGCATGTAGCATATTTATTGATGATAATTGGAGCCCAAGACAATATGGTTAGTTAATATATGTCAAAGTTAAACTTCTTACTACTAGAAGGTCATACTTTATACTTGTATGTAACATTCTCTATTGCAAAAAAGGCCAGTTTGCCAATTAATTTAAATAAATAAGAACATTCTTCATCAATATGAGTGGTGAATTTAACCCTCTTTGGAATACTGAGCAATTTGTGACCATATGTTAAATACCATAAGACAGCTTTAAAGATTTGGTCTCTGGCCATTGCCAGATTGCGTCGTAGGAGTACAACAGCATTGAAAAGCATTGACAATGTTTTCATTGGCTCTTGGGGGACATAACAGCTCCTTGATATAACATATAAAAAACCCTGTTTTCAAACAAACCCATTATATGGAAGTGAAGTATAACAGAGATCTATTCTCCCATTCAAATGTGTAAAACTTACCTCTCACTGCAAAGTGGAAAAATCAGTATGAAAAAGATAGTGTGGGAGGACAGGTTATTTAAAATAGTAGCAATGAATGCAGAAGGTAAACCAAGGGATAGGTCACAACTACTCTTATTCTTTTTAAGAGTATGTACTGGTCTTTATTAGACATAAAAAAATAAAAATCCCATGTTACTCATTCATTTTCTTTTTGCCAACTTTTATGGTGTTAAAATTGTTTTTTAATGTTAATGCTGATTTCATGCCATAAGGGCTGCCAATTAGGGATTTTTTTCCTTCCAGGAGTATGATTCATTATCGGGTGAAGTCAAATATTAATTTTTCTCCTTACCATAAGTTCAGAATGCCTATGAATCATTCATGGCATTCAGTAGGATCGTAACTAAGAGAATGAAGTCTTGTGCCAGCAAACATAAGATAGTTTTGGAATTATATAGTATTTTACAACTTCTTCACTTAGAGTCCAAATCTTGAATAAGCAGTCACTGGATAGTCCCATTGGCACCAGCCAGGGACAGTGTTATTATGTTACCGGACCATGAGCCTCATGAAAGATTTTCTTGTCATTCATTAATTGAACAGACAGCAACTTAACCTCTCAGTGCACTCATGTAACTCTTAAGACTAAAAATGTTCAGTGCAGGTTCTGGTTTGTACTGGTTGAGGGAGTTTCTTCACCTGGAACTTCTTGTACCAATGAATTCAGGTGAGGTTCAAAAAAACTCACCCCCAAACCCTGTGCAGTTTTAGGTAAGAAAACAGAAACAAACACTACTCCATAGCTAATGCCGGAGGAGGTAGATAACAATTTGGAATCAATGTTATTATATTGTATTAGTCTAGGGCAAACACTAGATTGATTTTAGTCACTTCTTTTCCTACTCCCTACCGAATTTATTTTTTGTTTTTTATGTTTTTTATATTATATATACTTGTGTACATGTTTTCTCTTTAGATAAAATGTAAGTTCTCCGAAGGTAGGTACTGTTTCAGTTTTATTTTTCTGTCCTTAGAGCCTAGTTTTTTCTCTCATATATACATATATACACATATACACACATATATGTATAGTATAAATGTAGAGTGTGTGTGTATATGTGTACATATACATAATATATATATACACATAAACACACCATTTATACCTATATGTGTATCTCACATACATACTTTTATATGTATATATCATACTTTTATATGTATATATATATATGCATTCATACTATACACACATATATTCACATACAGAGACATATCCATATACATATATACATTAAGAAATTCAACTCAGGGGTGGCTAGGTGGAACAGTGAATAGAGCACTGGCCCTGGAGTCAGGAGGACCTGAGTTCAAATCTGGCCTCAGACACTTGACACAAAAACTTTGGGCAAGTCACTTAACCCTAGTTGCCCTCCAAAAATCAAAAACAAAAAACCAAACCAAAACAAAAAAAATAAATTGAACTCAAATGAAGAAATCCAAGGATCAGAGCAGGGAAACATTGTGGAGATGATGTGGGATGAGGGACAATCAGAAACGATATTGTCACTGAAGTACCGGGAAGAGATGATGAAGAGAGCCTAAAAGAGACCACAAATTGGGCACAAGGACATGATACAATAATAATGAGGGCTTCAGTTGTAATGGGCATTTTCTGAAGCTTTCTTTCTCAAAAGCAGAGTAGCCAATTCATTTTTTTGCTGTGCTTTAATGATAATTTCATCCTTCAAAAAGTAGAAGTAATGGAGAGAACTAGTACCATGACAATAATAATAGTTAGTACTTATATAGTGCTTTACATTTTACACTTGTTTTTACAAATATTAAATCATTTTATTCTCATAACAACCCAGGGAGGATTTGTTATTATCCCTATTTTGCAGATGAGGAAACTGAAGTAGACAGGTAAAGTGACTTGGACCAGGGTCACACAAATCATGTCTGATTTGATCTGATTTGAACTCATATCTTGCTAATTCCAGGTCCAGTGCTCTGTCCAGTGTGCCACCTTGTTGCCTTTTAAATAGTGAGCATCTACTTTGTGGAAAAATATGCCATATTTCAACACAGAGGATATGGATTTTAACCTGGGATCTGCCACTTTTTTTTTTTTTTGTGAGCTGCTCACTGAACCCATCTGGACTTTAATTTCCTCATATATAAACTGTAGTGACTGGACTAAATAAAGGGCCCTTCCAGTTCTAGATCCTCAAGTTTCTGATGCTTTTGTAATCTAGACATGATTCTTCCTAGTGAGGAAAACCTGGTTGCTAAAATAGGAATGTGGAAACCTTGGAGAGCATCTTCCTCACAGACTACTGTTATAGTTTATTGTAGCAGTTTTGCAACATAGAGTAGATTTAACAAAAATGTGTAGAGCATTAGGCCTTTGTTGTGGCTCATTGTACCCTATGTAAATGAAGATCCAATGCTGATAATGAGACACTTGGTGGTAGAAGCATGGGAGCAATGCCAGGGAGGGAAGAATGTGGCCATGTATATTACTGGAACTTTCATGCAATGGTCTTCTGTAATAGTAAGCACCCTAGCACACCCAATATGGCCTGCTAGCACAGGTTCTTTGATTTGCTTTTAAAGGAAAGATTGCTCAGAAAAAGGTTAAGGATACTTTTAATTGCATTCACTAGTTCAGGGGAAAGGTCAGGACATTGAATGTGGAGAAAATACAAGCAGAGAATCACAAAGATCAACAGACAGGCTCCAACTGTCTGAACAAAGTAATACAACCACCTATATATATCACCAGACCAGGGGAGCACAGACATCTGAGTAGTGGGGGGGAGGGGAGATTCTTAACAAATGTCTATTCCAAGTCCCATCCAGGTAATTGAAAGGTTCTTCCCATAAGCCAAAGCCCGCAGCAAAATCTTACCTTAGAGTATATATACACTTTTGACTAATAGGCCCAGAATCAGAAGACATCACAACCCTTGTGACTCAGCGCCTAATTAGCTTAGTACAAAAAGGTGTGAAAGCCTTCCTGTAGGAAGCCTCCCTTAAGCAAGCTTTTCTACCGGTGGGCTCTGTGTTACTCAGTTTGTATAACAACTGGACCAGAGGTCAAAGCAGCTTGAGATCTGTGATTGAACACATGTGATCGTATAGGCCTGTTAATGGACAGAACAGATCTTCCTATTCCAATTAACATTACATCTTACACATAAATCCTAAGTAAGATGGTGGTGATAGTCAAGTGGAGTGGTAGCCTGTCTGACTTGGCATCTGACTTTACCAGCTCTCTACCCTTTCTAGTTAATGTGGGAAATAGTTAGGGTCCATCCTGCCATGATGCAATGATGTGAGGCCACAGCTTTTATAGAGAGAGTATAGATTCTTACCCAAGGATGTTAGTTTGGTTTTCCGTTGCTAATGAGATAGATATAGAGTGACCAGGGATTGACTTGCAGAAGGATTGTACTAGCATGAGGCATGGGGACAATATATACCTTCACAGAAAACTTCATTGAAGTGCGTAACTACAGCTGAAGGAGCCAGCCATAGGAGAGGGTTAAGTCTCGAAATCAAGACAAATATTTTGAATTTTCTCATGTGGTTAGATAATAGATTGTTGGAAAAAATTCTGACAACCAAAAAAACTAATGCAATTTAGATTGTGTTAAGAGAAGTGTGGTATCTACGGCTAGGGAAGGGAGAATCCCAGTAGTTTGCTTTGGTTGGACTAGATAGAATTGTGTTCCTTTCTGGGTTCCACATTTTAGGATAAATATGGGGACATGTTATGGAAGAGAGATTAGAACTCATTCTGCTTGACCTTGGAGGTCAGAACTCATAGCAATTAAGTGAAAGTTTCAGAAAGGCAGATTTAAGTTAAGTGTTAAGAAGAAAATCCCTAATATCAGAGCTATTGAAAAGTGGATTGGTTGCCTTAGAAGGTAGATTTCCTTCCTTTGGAGGAAATTAGGCAGAGTTTAGATGACCCCTTGTCTGGCATGTTATAGACAATATTTTCTTTTTTATGTTAGGGTTTGACTAGGCAGCTTATGAAGTGTCTTCTTTTCGCAGAGATTGTGTAACTTCTTTCTCACTGAGTAGTTTGGAGTGTAGTACCATGCCTTCCATTTTCTCCTTCAGTATGGAGACCACCTATGTTTTAGAATCCCACATTACAGATGGAGAGTTGGAAGAGACTTTAGAATTCATCCAGGCTCACCTTATCACTTTACAAATGAGGAAACTGAGGCGCAGAAAGGTGAAATGACTCACACAAAGTCATTCTGGGAGTAAATAGAAGATTTTAACCCTAGTTTCCAAATGATAGTTCATTTGGCTCTAGCAAAAATGAAAACTGTAAGCTTAATAGGTCACAAGAGCCCTTACCTTCTACTGTTGCTGAAATTGAGGTCCTTAGTTTTCAGTTTTTCTTGTGACTAACTGCCACAATAACATGCCTGAGGTGATGGGGGCGAGGCATGAAGAGAGGGAATCTTGATTGAGGATTTTTCTATCCTCAGTTTTTCTACTTCATTGGTAGAACGGTAGAATTGGTAGAATTTCTACCTGTACCACTGTTGGTTTAGGCTCTTTTATCTGGCCCCACCTTAAGACAAATAGTGGCTCTGCTCACATGTTTTTGGGAAGTACATCTTCAGAAGAAATCCTACATTTTCCCATTTCTCCTTTTAAATTTATCAGAAGCTTGTGATCTTTCTTTTTTCTGTGCCCCTTGTTTGTCCCATTTTATTTCCTGAAGCTTTCTTACTATAACATTTAGAGAGGGAGTGTGGCATAATAGATAGAATGTTAGAAGTTCAAGAAGACTTGGGTTCAAATCATGTCTCTTATTAATGGGTTAATACTGTGGGAGAGTTACTTGTCTTCTCTGAGGCTTGATTTCCTCATCTATAAAATGGGGATAGTAATATTTATTGTACCTTACCTCATTGTGTTTTCGTGAAATTCAAATGAGAAAGCATTGTGCAAAGTGTGCATAAATGTCAGTTGTTCTTGTCATCATTGTTGTTGTTATAGTATAGCCAAATTGCTCTGCTTATTCCTCTGATGTGGCATGCATTCCAACACCTGGCATTTGTTTAGCAGCTTCCTGTTTGAAGTACCTTCTTTCTTTTCTGCTTGTTTAAGCCTTTCAAAGTCCAAGTTAAGTCTCACTACTTCCTTGGAGACTTTCTTTACTGCCCTGATCTTTTCTTTCTCTGAATTACAGCACTAATTAGTTATGCAGCTCATTTGTCTCTTAGCATAGTATGCTAATTTTATTTATCATTTTTATATGCATTTTCTGTTTCCCCAAATAAATTATGAGTCTGTGGAGGTCAGAGAATCTGTCTTTATGCCTTTCTTGATCCTCAGCACAGGATCCTGCATGTACTTAATTAATAATCAATGAGTGTCTGAATGTTTGCTTTTGATGCTGCTTCTATATCTGCTGGATTTCCCCTTTTACCAAGCAAGTGCATATGTACAATCAAATACACGTGCACAATCAGCTTCCTCCCAGAGATTGCCAGCGTAGATAACCAATGCTCATCTTGATTACAGCATCAGTTTCTGAGTTCTGGCTCCTTACCCTGAAAAAGTGCTAATTTTTTGTGAGTCAGAGGAGGAAGGAGCTAGTTATTTTATCATTACATTATTGGACTGTCATTGCTTAGAAAGTTCCTTAAGCTCCTTAGAGAAAGGCTGTTATATACATATCCGTAAAGAAATAATAATTGAAGTGATTTCTACCTAAAAGGAGCATGTTGAATCCTTTGCAGCTTTCTGAATGTGGATTTTCCAGGTATCAAGTCAGTCAATAAACATTTATTAAGTACTTATCATGTACTAGGCACTGTACTAAGTGCTGGGAATACAAAGAAAGGCAAAAAATAGACCTTGTACTCTAGTTCCTTACAATTTAATTGGGGAGACTATAAGTATACTAATACATACAAACAAGCTATTATGCAGGATAAATAGGAAATAACAGAGGGAAGGCACTAGAATTAAAAGGGATTGGGAAAGACTTCCTCTAGAAAGTAGGATTTTAACTGAGACTTTAAGGAAGCCTGGAGGTGGAGTGGAAGAGGGAGAACATTTTATGCCTGAAAAAACGCCTGGAGTCAGGAGATAGAATATATTGTTTGAGAGCAGCAAGAAGGTCAGTGTTACTGGATTGCAGCTAACATTTAAACCAGAGATTTTTCTTTAGAATTTTAAATCATGAGAAAATTGTTTCTAGTAATGATTAAAAATATCAGGTATACTTGAGTAGATTTGGCTCTGAGTTTGTTGAGTGGTGGGACGTTTCAGTTTTGTACTCTCTAGAGTGCTTTTGCTCACAGTGAGAATTCATTTAAGTGTTGTTGACTGAATGACAGTTCATTCTATAAATATCCCATTTGTTTCTGTTGCATCCAGCAGTCTGGCTACCAGCCACACGCAAGTCAGTTTACTGTCTCTCAGAAGGATTATGAACTTCTTGTCTAAGTGTAGTCTTTAGTGTCTGGGAATCCTGCTTGTTTTAGAATCTCATCTAGTGCACTAAGGTAGCTCCTTTGTTGTAAAAAAAAAAAAAAATTTTTTTTTGTTTAATGTTGTATACAATAGAAACCCTCTAAAATTACTTGGGGGAGAACAAAAACTTCTGATATAGACTAACCACATTTATTATAATCTTTTACTTTATGTAGTTGTTTTGTTTCAGGGTATACATTTGAATTATGGTACAGCTAAATTTGTACAAAAATAAACTGTGTCATAATGAGATTCAAATATACCCAATTCTGTTATCAGTAATACCTGATTTTCCCCTCACTTTCCCCAAATGTTTGTTTCATTTTATTCTGCTGTTCTCACTGACCTCTACACTGTTGAGTGCTTTCTTTTGTTCTTGTAGACTTTGGTATGTGTGAATACTTTACTCTTACAGACATTATGCTTAAATTGTTTCTGTTCTTTTGAATGTAGTTTTCCAGATGATGATGTCTTTTTGTTTGTCTATGGCTTTTGTCAGCTGAAATTTAAGTAAGAAAATAATTTATTGCTGCTCTGATATTACTGCTATTTTTTGTGGCTTCTTGGTCTGTTTCTATTTTGTACTTCTTGAATTTTCAGTGAATATTATTTTTAATTAAAGAGACTTTCAGCTCTTTTTAGAATCATAAATATTAAACCTTAGGATATTATCTGGTCCAGTCCTCTCACTTTAAAGTGAAGAAACTGAAGATTAGAGAGGACACACTCTCCCTCTCTCTGCTTAATTTGTCTCCATTCTCTCTTTTCAATTTTATTTCATTTTTTGATTGTCCAAATTTCTTTTTTGTTTTGATTTTTTAAAAATTGGCCTTTTTTCCAGTTAAAAAAAAAAGTTGTGTTCTTAATTCATTCATTTTTCTTCCCCTTTTTTGTTAATGATCATGTTTAGAGTTATAAAATTTTCCCTGAGGACCCCTTTGGCTTCATTATTTTGTCATGTAACACCCTTGTTAAAATTTTCTTGAATTAAATTATTTATGGATTAACAAATTAAGAATTCATTTTCCAGACTTTACCATCATTCTTCAGTTGCCCTCTCCCTGCTCCCTTCCTGTTTCCTTCTTTCATTGTCAATTTCCCCTTGTATCTTCTTAATTTGAAGAAGGACCCAGATCAGCCCCTTTCTTGTTTTGGACTTTGCCACTCTGACCCCTAGTGGGTGCTGTCCTCTTCTCACTCTCCTCCCCTTCCCCCCAGTCCCTTTTGTGTAAATATTGTCTTTTTCTATCAGAGTTTAAGCTCATTGAAGTTACAAACTGTGTTTCTTTTTGTGTGTACAGTTATCCCTGCCGCATCGCTACTTTCCCCATCATAGTTTCCGTATATCTTGAGTTGGCATAGGAAATCAAATGGGAATTTTTTGGTAGTTTTACTGAAACCACAGATGACATGGAAAGGTCAGCAGATGATGCAGAAAAAGTTTAGAAACTCAGAAATGCCTAGAATATATGTATAGTTTTGTATGATATCAATCCAAATTTAACAAGGTACTGTAAACACCCCATGAAAGAAAAAGTATAAGAAAAATAAAAAATTAAGACTTCTAATCTGCCATGAATTTACTTTGATTTTCCAGATCATGGGGGTGTCACACTCCTAAGCAGGTGATGTGGAAAGGATTAGAAATTAGCTTAATGCCTGACAGATAGTAAGGACTTAACATATGCCTGTTTACTTGACTTCTTTATTGTTTTTATGATTTGTTATTTGCCCCACGAGTTCTTTAAGGTTATATTCTTTAATCTCTTGGCCCCTTCCTACCTTTTGAGCTTTCTTAGACCATACCACCCTTTGTACACTCTTTTTTTGAAAAAATTTTAAGATTTTATTTATTTTTATTTTCAACATTACCTTTTATAAGATTTTGACTTCTGAACTTTTCCGCATTCCCTCTACTCCCCTCTCCCCAAGATGGCATGCAGTCTGATATAGACTATACATGTGTGATCATGTTAATTTCTACATTTGTCATGTTGTGAAAGAAGAATCAGAACAAAAGGGAAAAACCATGAGAAAGAAAAAGCAAAAAACAAAAAAAGAGAAAATAGTTTGCTTTGATCTGCATTCAGACTCTGTAGTTCTTTCTCCAGATGTGGATAGCATTTTCCAGCATGAGTCTTTTGGAACTGTCTTAGATCATTGCATTGCTCAGAAGAGTTAAGTTTAACAAAGCCAGTCATTACACAATGTTGCTGTTACTATGTATGGTGCTCTCCTGGTTCTGTTCACTTTACTCAGTATCATTTCATGCAAGTCTTTCCAATTTCTTTTCAAATTCTGCCTGTGCACCATTTCTTATGGAACAGTAGTATTCCATTACATTCATATACCACAAGTTTTCTTCAACTTTTCTCAGTTGATGGACATCTTCCTTAGATTTTTGACCTTCACCTCCTACCCACTTCTTTCAGTTCTGCCCTTTGAGATCAGGGAGTTTGTTTGGCTTCTGACTGTTCTCTATTCAACTACCATCAACTTCCCCCTTTCCCACCCCGCCCCCCCCCACACCCTGTCCCTCTCCGTTGCCTTATTCCCACTCATTTTCCCACTCAAAACACTTTAATCACATTAGGATTCTGAAAGGAATACTTGTTTCTTTTCCCTTTATTAGAATGTTAGTAGCACACTATCATATAGCCTTTGTGGTTGCTCAGATCAGTTTACCTTTCTAGGTTTCTCTAGACTCTTGTGTTTATATTTTTGAGTTCCTATTTAGTCCCTTTTTAAAAATCAGAAATGTTTGAAAATCCTTTTTCCCAATAAAGATCTATTTTTTGCCTCATAATATTATATGCAGCTTTTCAGAATAAGTTATTTTTAGCCAAACACTTTTATCTTTTGCTTTTTAGAATATTTTATTCCAAGACCTCTTCTCATTTTGACAAGAAACTACTAGGTTTTATGTGATCATGACTGTGTCTCCTTAGTACTTGACCTTCCTTCTCTACTTGAAGTATTTTTTTCCTTTTGTGTCTAAGCTCTGGATTTAGGTTATGACATTCCCGGAATTTCCCATTTTGGGATTTTTTTTTCAATTAATAAACATTTATTTATTTATTTTTATTAATTTATTTTTAGTTTTCACTATTCACCTCCACAAGATTTTCTCTCCGTCTCTCCATTCCCCCTACCCCAAGAGAGCATGCATTCTGATTATTTCTTCCACCAGTCTACTTTCCCTTCTATCACCCCACCCCCCTCTCTTACTCCTTTCCCTTCTATTTTCCTGTAGAGCGAGATAGATTTCTTCTATACTCCATTGCCTGTATATTTTATTTTCCAGTTGCATGTAAAAACAATTTTTAACATTCAGTTTCAAAACTTTGAGTTCCACATTCTCCCCCTTCCTCTCTCCCCATCCACCCTCATTGAGAAGGTAAGCAATTTGATATAGGTTATACATATGTAATGATACAAAACATTTCCATACTAGTCATGCTGTGAAAGACTAACTGTATTTCCCTCTATCCTATCCCTTCCTCCCACTTATTCTATTTTCTCCTTTGACCTTGTCTCTTTTCAAAAGTGTTTGCTTCTGACTACCCCCTCCTTCAATCTATGCTGCCTTTCTATCATCACCCTTTCTTCTTCCCCTTCCTTTTTACTTTCCTATAGAGTAAAATACCCACTTGAGTGTGTATGTTATTCCCTCCTTCAGCCAAATCTGATGGGAGTAAGGTTCACTCATTCCCTCTTACCTCCCCCCTCTTCTCCTCACTGTAAGAATTTTTTCTTGCCTATTTTATGTGAGATAATTTTCTCCATTCTACTTCTCCGTTTCTCCTTCTCCCAGTACATTCTTATCTCACCCCTTAATTTTACTTTTTAGATATCATCCCTTCATATTCAGTTCACCTTGTGCCTGTGTGTGTGTGTATGTGTGTGTGTGTATGTATGTATGTAACTATATATATTCCTTCTAACTACCCTACTACTGAGAAAGGTCTCATGAGTTACAAATATCATCTTTCCATGTAGGAATGTAAACAATTCAACTTTAATAAATCACTAATGATTTTTCTTTCCTGTTTACTTTTTCATGGCTTCTCTTGAATCTTTTACTTGAAAGTCAGATTTTCTATTCAACTCTCATCTTTTCATCAAGAATGTTTTAAAATCTTCTATTTCATTGAATGTCCATTTTTTACCTTGAAATATTATACTCATTTTTGCTAGGAAGGTTATTCTTGATTTTAATCCTAGGTCCTTTGACTTCTAGAATATAATATTCTAGGCCCTCTGATTCTTTAATGTAAGAATTAAGACCTAACTCTCTGCACATAAGAATAGCTATTGTCTGGACTAGGATGTGTTGGGAGATCATAGAACTGATCCCTTAATAGATATCTTGGAAGATACTGCAAATGGACAGTTAACTGGGTGTATGATTGAAAAGGATACAGTAGTGGCCTGAGTTGCATTTGGAATATTGTGTGACTGTTGTTTAAATTGAAATAACTTTTTGTAACATCATTTTTAGAGTGATGGCATATGGTTCCAGATCGTGGAATTCTTAGAGTAATCAAGACTGTGGGTCTTCCAGAAGGCAGTGGAGAGATAGACAGATGGTACATACCTATTATACCTACCTAGTAGCGTATTGCCACCATGATTTGTGAAAAGAAGATATCATCCAGGATATGTATGACTGGTAAAGGAAGTGGGTTTATTGCATAACTCAATTGAGAGATAACGGAGAGGGGTGTAAATGTTAAGAAACCCAGCAGAAGTCTGCCGTCATATTGAGGGGACCATTGGGGAGGATTGATAGGAGCACAGGAAGAGAAAACAAGACTCAGTTGTAATCTATGCTGTTAGACGGGGTACCCATACCTGTGAGGTAATAGATCTGTTGGCGTATTGAAGTTTCTGCCTTATAGACCTATTACAAATATCAAATGAGATAATGTAATATGAAGTACTTGATAATCATAATGTGCTGTAGAAATGCAAGCAATTGTTTCTAGACTTCCACAGAATTTTCTTCAGTTTTTCAGTGTTATGCTATAAAATTCCTTTTCAAAATTATACTCATTTCGTATGTTTCTAAAAACCACAAGCAAAATCATAGAAAGGTTTAGAAAGTTCAGTCTCTTTTTGTGGTGTGGGTACATTATAGTCATTAAAAATGAATTTTAATACATTGAACTAATGAAACAGTTTATGCATATTCCTGTGAAAATTATCAAGATGGGAAATTTCTGCTTGAGAATATTTATTGATCAATAAAATGATGCTAATTCGTAACACTTTACTTTAAAATGTGCTCAATTTAAGTACTCAAAGCAATACATAGAAAGTCCCAGGTTAAAGGTTTGGTTTAAACCTGTCATAGTATTTGAAGATTGATTATACACCACTCCTTAATTAATCAGAGCACAATATATTAAGGTTTTAGCAATATAATTGGTTCCCTTGATATTTATAAAGAAGAATCATGTGGCTCACTTTTTTGGAAATTATGTTTTATGTTGACTTGTTGAAGCAAATGGAGATGTTTAAGCCAGAGAAGAAAAGACTAAAAGGAAATATGATCACTGTCTTCATATATTTAAAGAGCTATGAGTTCTTTGTTGCTTTAGAGGAAAGAACTTGGGCAAATGGGTAGAAATTATAGGTAGTCAGAAAGAAATAATTTTCTAACAACTAGAACAGTTCAGTGGGATGGACCTTATGAGATGTTGAGTTCCCAATCACTAAAGACATTCAGCAGAAAGTACTGACTGTGCTCTTTCATACGTGAGGCTTAGGGGAGTTTGGACTAGAGCAGGGATCTTAACCTGGGCTCCAAGAATCTAAAAAACATTAAAAAAAAAAATTGTATTCCAGTTGTATTCCATAATTAGTTTCCTTTGTAATCCTATGTATGTTCTTTTATGCTTTTAAAAACATTATTCTCAGAAGAGGCCCATTGATTTCACTGAACTGCCAGAGGAGGGTTCCATGATACAAAAAAAAGGTTAAAATCCTGACCCAGTGACCCCTGAGATAACTCATAACTTTTTTTTCCTTTTTTTTGAGGGGGCGGGGCAGGGCAAGGGTTGAGTGACTTGCCCAAGGTCACATGGCTATTAAGTGTCTCAAGTCTGAGTCCTCCTGACTCCAGGGTCAGTGCTGTATTCACTGTGCCACCTAGCTGCCCAATAACTCATAACTTTTAAGAGTCTAGATTTCTCAAAACAAACAAAAACCAAACCCCAAAACATTTTCTTCTTAGTGTAAAGAATGGTGATTTCATCCCTGAATAGAAAGTTGTAGAAAGTTGTGTCTTTGTAAGGGTCCATAGAAAATAGCAGTTCCTAGTGCATAATAGATATTTAATAACTGGTAATTATTCATCTGATTGATTTGTCATGATGTAGTGGAAAAGATACTATGTGAGGAGTTGCGATAGGGGAAGTAGAAACAGGAAGAGAATACCATTTCTATTGCACTATGTGCCATTCACTGAGCTAAGTGTTATTATTATTATTATTTAGCAAATATCTCATTTGATATGAAGAGACCTGAGTTCTTTTGGCTCTACCAGGAACTATGACTGTTGCCAGGCTACTAAAAACTCTCTGGGTCTCAATGTCTTCATCTGAAGATTACATGTTGCACCAGATGATTTCTGTTGATTCTTCTAGTTCTTTTCTATCAGTTGTTTTACAGGTGCGTCTGATTCTTTATCATTCCATTTGAGTTTTTCTTGTCAAAGATACTGGAGCAGTTTGCCATTTCCTTTTCCAGCTCATTTTTCAGACGAGGAAACGAAGACAAACAAGGTTAAGTGTCTTACCCAGGGTCACACAGCTAGTAGATGTCTGAAGCTAGATTTAAACTCAGGAAGATGAATCTTCTTGCTCTGGGTCTGGCACTTATCTCTACTGAGCTCCTTTATTGCCTCTCTTCTAGTTATAATATTCTGTAATTCTGTGATTTTTGTTTTCTTTTGGTGATACTACATGTGAAGTTTCTTCAGACATTTTCATAGTAGAGGTAGTAAAGTAAAAAGTAAAGTAAAAAAAAGTCTATAGCTAGTTCTTTTTCTTGACTTGTTATCAGTTTATGTTATCAATATTTTCTGTTTTCTTGTCTATAATTTTCTTTTGATAGCTTTTTGTTATCTTTTGATAAAATATTATAACAACATCTGGAGGGTAGAAAAATCTATATTCCACATTATCTTTTCTGGGTGAAAATAAGGAAACATGTTATTGCCTTTGTTTGATTAATGCTCCTCCTTCACTTTCACCTCCCCTCTTTCCCACTCCTCAGTTTTTCTACTATATTTTCTCTTCTTTTAGAGATAGTTAATATTGTTTGTTTCTCTGTTGCCTTCATTTCCCAGTATATTCTTCTCCTCAATATCCTGCTCCTAAAGAGTCATCCTTTATGAGGAATAAAAGTTCAACAAAACTAACCAATGTGTGGACCAAGTCCAAAATATGTTCATTATTCAATATACATTAACTGTTTGCTCTCTACCCCCACCCAGCCTTTGCAAAGAAGGGAGGGGAGATGCATTCTTCTGTCTTTGTGGCCACACTTAGTCATCATTATTCATCATTTCTTTAGCACAATAATGTTGTATTTTTTTCTAACTATTTTCCAGTTGATAAGCATCTACTTTGATTTTAGATTTTTGGTATTACAAAAAGTGTTCATTTAAGTATTTGGGGATTTTTCTTTTTATCATTGACTTCTCTGAGGTTGCTTCCTAAGCCTAATTCCAAATAGCTTTTCAGAATTGTTGGACCAATTCGCCAGTTCACAGATTCTTTAGTAGTATATTAGTGTGCATATCTTTCCACAACCTCAGCCATAATGATTATAACTCATTTTTATATTCTTTCTATGCTTATATTGTGATTCTTTTTGTAATAATTATCAAAATAATATTATTTCTCATTTAATTATTTGTACACTGTTTTGTGCAAGTTGTTTTCAAGAAATATTTTACTTCCTTTCTTTCCCTTTTAGCATGAAAATAATGCCAAGTTTTATTTAAGGCATGAGTTTAGAAGTGTCAGGGCAATATATTTTCATAAATTTATCCATTGAACATTTGTGGAGCACCTACTTTGTACATGGTACTGTATTGGGCACTGGTGATTGGAGGCAAAATGGTGAGAACCATAAAAAACCCCCAAAATTTTGTCAGTCAGTGAGCTTGTATTTATTAAGTTCCTTCTGTATGCCAGATACTGTGTTTAGTTCAAGCAATATAAAGAATGACAAAAAATAGTCAGTGCTCTCAAGGAACTCAGTTTAAGGGTGGGGTAATATTTAAACAGCAATATACAGGATGAGTTGGAGACAGTGTCAGAAGGAAGACACCAAGATGAAGGAGAACAGGGGAAGGCTTCTTGCAGAAGGTGGCATTCATCTGAGACTTGAGGAAAGAGGAGGGAGGGCATTCTAGGCATGGAGGACCAGTGAGTCATGAGATGTGTCAAGAACAGCAAAGAAGCTAGTATCTCTGGATCACAGAGTATAGGGAGGGGAGTAAGGTATGAATGGAACAGCAATAAGTGGCCAGGTTATGCAATAATTTAAAAACCAAAGAATTTTATATTTGATCCTGATTTCAGCAAGGAACCATTGGAGTTGATTGAATAATCTAGGAGCAAGATGGGCCTTGTATCATGGTGGCAGTGTAAGAGAAGAGAAGGGGTTGTATACATGGGAAGAAAAGGGAAGGGAAGAAACTTAAATATAGTGCCTACTATGTTCCGGGCACTGTTCTAATCACTTTTTGCAAGTTTCATCTTATTTGATCCTCATAGCAACCTTGTCAAGTTGGTGCTTATATTCTAGAGATGTTGCAAATATATAAAAGATGGGACATGACAATTGAATGAATATGGGGGGAAGGGCAGTGAGAGAAAGTGAGTACACCTAAGCTGAGGATTTTAGAGACATAAAAATCTGACTGTGTTCTTTTCATTGAAATTTAGATTTGAATTATTTTTGCAACTCAGTATAATCCGACCGGCTTTCTAAAACTTTTTAATCTGCAAGAACAAAGGGGTAGATAGTAGGAAACATGGAGTAAATCTTTCTGCTCCATTTCATCAGTCCAATAAAGTGAGTGATATAGCTTCCTTTGGATAATTTTATGGGAAAGGTTATTTAAAAATGGAGGAAACAGTTTCAAGGAAGCTGAAGACAAAGAATGTTGGTGGAGGAGGTATAAGATCTAATGAGTGAAACTATCCTTTTAGACTTAGCTGCAGTGCTGTCTGTTCTTTGATCTTTCTAATGGGAAATTCTTTCCTTCCTCAGAACTGCACTAATACTTTTGTGATACTCATACATTTTATGTATGTATTGGGTCATTATCAAATGTAATATTTGAGATACTACAATATATTTCTAGTAACCTATAATAGCTTGTAGTCTTCCTTTTTTAAGCCTATAGAAAGATAGGGTGGCACTACATTATGCAACATTGTATTAGTGGAAGAGATCCTGGGTTTGGAGTTAGAGGACTTGGATTCAAACCTCAGTGCTACCCTTAATGCCAATGTGATCTTGTACAAGTCACTTTACCTCTATGGTCTTTGGTTTCCTTATATGTTAAATGACTAAATGCCTTCAGAAACCCCTTTCAGGGCTTACTGCATGATGCTTTGACCTTAATTAGCCCATGAAGGAAAAGAATATGTAATTTGACAATCAGATGACACTAAGCCACAATGCCAGTGGCCCTGACAGGGTCTTTCTGACCCATTTCTGAATATCCTCACCAGTGTACATTCAAGAACCTCTCAGACTCTCCCTGCTCTCCTTTATAAGGTGTATAGTTTTAAATAGTTGGACAAGAAAGGAACTTACCAGTGACAGTTTCTTTCTTGCCCATTGATGAAATGATTTCAATTTCTGATGCTGAAACATTTGATAGCGCCAAAGACTTTGGTAGCAAGAATTTTCTTTTCTGGGTCTTCAGTTGTCTGCCAGCAGGAGTAATTGTTAGGCTACATCTCCACATGGGTTGCTTTCTTTCCTTTTTATTTAAAAAAAGTTTGTGAGTTGTTTTATTTTAAACTGAAATATAAAATAAGAGAAAAAACAAACTTAAATACTAAAACTAAAATAATACAGAATAATGAAAGAAAAAAAAGCATTACCATGTACACAGCAGAATGTGAGAGAATTCAAAATATACAGCAATAAATTTCAGTTTGAATAAGGCCTATATAATAAATACTATTCCTTGTGTTAAGGACTGTCCATCTTTTTATTTGCTTTGTTGTAAGTTTTCTTTTGCTCTCTGCTGTTCCCTTTTTACTTTGGTTTTTCCCCTCCCCTCTGACCCAAAGGCTACAATTAAGTGCAGATACGCATTCATATGCATCTGTGTAAAGCTGTACTATACTTATTTATCTTCTGTTTCTCTGAGGATGGAAAACTTCTTTCATAAGTCCAGATCTTTCCATTTTTTCAGAGTCCTTTCCTTGTCCTTTCCTATACCACAGTAATATTCCTACCTTATGCTCTCTAGTTGTTTTAAATAGTCCCCCAAAACATTGATATATACATATATGTGTCTGTGTATATGTATGTATCTCTCTCTCTGATATGTAGTATAGTTTCCCTATTTTGCTTTTGATTAAATTTATTTTACCTTAACTTTGTCTAAGATCATGATTACCACCCCTGCTCTGTTTTCCGTTACAGATTCTACTCCTGATCTTTATTTTATGTTTGTGCCTATCTCTTATTTCCTATCCCTCCTGACTCCTCTACTTAATTTCTACCTCCTACCTTGCTCTCTTGTTTACTTAACCTCTCCACCCCCATCACTTCCTTATCCTCCCATTTCCATTAATCTAAAACCCCTTCTGTATCCCCCTTTAACCTATTCCCTCTGTCTCCCTTCTAAAGATCCCTCCTGTATCCTTTCTCCCTTCCCTGTCCCCTTATTTCTTTCTGAATTTAGAAGACTTTTATACTCTTATATATATATGTATTGTTCCCTCTTGAACCCATTCCCAGTGAAAGTGGGTTTCCAGGACTACCAGCTCTATTCCCTCATCTAATTTCTCTTCGTTGGTTTTTCCTCTTGCACCTCATTTGTATAAAATAATCACTCTTTTTATCTGTTCTTAAACAATTTTGCTTTTTAAAATAATATACTCATGTCTACCCAGTCTTTCTTATAGACTACCCAATTGCTAGTAACAGTCTTAAACATATATTTTATATAGATAAAAGGTAGTCTCTCCTTATTGAGTCCCCTGTAATTAGTCTTTGGTATGTACCTTTTTTTTTCTTTTTTGGAGGGCAATTGGGGTTGAATGACTTGCCCAAAGTCACATGGATAGTGTGTCAAATGTCTGAGGTTGGATTTGAACTCAGGTCCTCCTGACTCCAGGGCCAGTGCTCTATTCACTGCACCACCTAGCTACCCCCTTTGGCATGTACCTTATATTTCTCTTTGCTCTTGTATGTCAAATCTTTTATTAAATTCAGATTTTTTTGTTTGTTTTTTAACAAAATCCTGAAAGTCTGACAGTTCATTAAATGTCATTTTTTTTTTTTTCATTTTGGACTATGCTTCACTTTGCTGGCTATGAGATTTTCAGCTAGAATGCACATTCTTTTGCTCTTCAAGATATAGCTTTCTAAGACCTGTGGTCTCTTAGTAATGCCACTGTTAGATCTTGGGTCATTCTAATTGTGGCACTGCCATATTTAAATTGTTTTTTCCTGCTTGTTTGTAATATTTTATCCTTGAACTGGGAGTTTTGGAATCTGATTATGATATTCCTATGGGTTTCTCTTGTAGCATCTCTTTTAGGTGGTGGATATTTTCAGTTTCTATTTTCCCCTCTTGTTCTGATGCTTCAGGACAAATTTCTTTCTTTCTTTTTCTTTTTTTGGAGGGGGGAAGGTGTCTTAGTAAGTTTTTCATGGCACTTCTGTAACAAAAGAAATAACTAGCAGTTATGTTTATTAAGTAGTTAGGTTAAAGATTCAAAATATCCTAGTGTGCATCCATAGGTTTTATGTGGTACCCTTGATCACTACAGGCCATAGTTTGGGAACCATGGATATAAAGGGATCAGTGCTTATGTTCTGGGCCCAGCCCTGATTCTTAGACTGGAACAGTGGATAAAATCAACTAAGTGCCAGGAGATTCATTAGTTTCTTTCCTGTCCTCCTACCCCTCCCCCCACCAATATATATTAGCTTTCCAGATACCCAAAGATTTTTATTCTCAAAGGCAAAAATGTTCTTGTGGCTGGGACCCTTGTTTTCCCGTTCCCAAATGTCAAGTGGAATATTTGATAGGAAGTCTGTTAAGGAAAGAAAAACCACGGGGAAAGGCTGGACTGCATGCCCACACAAGAAACTTGGCCATCTTCTGTTTCTTCTCAGCTTTATGTCTTTTGAACACATTCACAGCATACCCACTTTCATTGCCTTCCTGATTAACTTTCCTTTATGAGAAAACTTGAGATCTCTGTGGTCCCAATAGATGATTTGAGTTCCCTGGCCTGCAAAACTCTCCCTTTTCTGTTCTGCTTAATTTTATCTTGTATCTTAGTATTTCTTTCATCAGACTACATGTTCCCTGAAAGCAAGGAATATATTCTGGTCTTAAATTTGTGTTTTCATTTTCTGTCTTGGACATAGAAGAACTTAATATTTTTTGGCCACATAATTGTTAATTAACCATAATTGCACAGGAGGCTGTTCTATGTAGAATAATCAGCAAATATTCCAGATATGATTGTATGTATTTACCTACTTTTCATCGTTCTCATAATGTTTTGTTTTGGATTTGGATTTGTGATTTCATTGACCAGGGGAACTCTTAGTGAAGAAACTCCCTCTTCCATTGCACATTTTAATTTGCCTGCAACTTAAGAGTTTTAAAAAGAATACTAAGTCACTGCAAGTTTAAATGACTTGCCCTGAGTTGCATAGCCAGCATGTATCAGAGGCAAGGCAGAGGTTAGGTCTTTCAATTCCCGGGCCAACTCTGTCCAGTATGCCATGATATTTGTTTACAATCTGTTGCATTATAAATCTGTTCGTAAATTACATACATATTAGCAAAAACTTTTGTTTACATACAGTTTTTAGTGTTTCCATATTTTAAGATGCCCACATAATGAAGGACATGATCCGTTTAGAAAAAGAATTAATAATTATTACTTCAATTGTTTCCCCTTGAATTGTATTAAAAAGAAAAAAAATCTGGAGTTTTGTGTATAGCACTAAGGATATTTTGATTTTAACATAGAATTATAAAATGCATTTAAATTTTTTTTTTTACCTTAGGGGATATTATTTTCAATGCTCACTACCCAGAATTGCCCCCTGATTTTATCTTTGGAGAAGATGCTGAGTTTCTGCCAGATCCCTCTGCTCTGCATGTGAGTATGTTTGGCATACTTGTATGATGATTATTTGATGTTGAAAAAAAGAATTGGCTTTAAATAGGGAAATTTGCTTGTTATGCAGTTTGCCACCCACCCCATCCTTTGCTTTCCATACCCACATCCATTTTTTCTGTGTCACGTGAATAAACATAATCCTTTTGCTGCTGTAAATGTTAATAATTAGATCATTTATTATAGTTTTATTTTCAGAATGTTTAAATCAATTTCAGAGAAGATAGCTGTCTTGAAAGAGAAACAGGCTTTCTAGTTTCCCTCTATTTACTGTTCAAAAATGGTGAATTTCATACATTACCAAGTAATGATCAAGAAGTCCAATGGCAAACTGTATGAAGGGACCTCTTTCATCCTAGAAAATATCCTCTAGAAGGCCACAATAGCGGGAAAACAAACTCCTCAAGCAGAATGAGGGCTAGCTAAACCAGAGATAAGAAATATGTAGCCTACAACATTATACCAAAGGCAGCAAGGACAAAGTCTTCTCCCCCTTTTCCTCCTTTCCCAAGAAAGTCCTAGAGTGGGGACCTGGGAACCCAGAGACCTTGTGACTAATGTAGCACCTCAGTGCTCATACCTGGAGAATCTAGGCTGAGGAGATCTGAGGTGCCTGACACTGTCCTGAAATGTCAGAGAAGACTCTGAATACCTAAGGCTTTTAATTTCAACAATCTAGGAGGATCTAGTCCCAGGAGGTGAGAACCTCGGAGATTCAGGGAGGAAACAAGCAGAGCTTACCACCCTGACCTTAAAAGTGAATCAGGAAGCAGAGTTTGGCCCTGGCATCAAGCCCCACTTCAGGATGCAAGCTAGAGATAAATAAATCAAAGAACACACCAACCAGTATAAAAAAAAACCCTATCTTCATAACAATTGCAATTAAAGATTTAAAAGAAAAAAATTGATTTTCTACAAGGACTATATAAATACTAGAAGGAACAAAGGAAGAAAAATTAAAAAACTAACAGAAGTGTTTCTGGAAAATAAAACAAACTCTTAAGTAGCTTAGAAAAGAAAGTACTAAACTTTAGCCAAGAAATGGAATCCTTGAAACTAGAGAAGACCCAAGGAAATCATTGATGCCATGAGAGTGTAAGAAATGTTAGAAAATCAAAAGATTGAAATAGTAGAAGAAAATACAAGATTTCTGATATTAAAAACAACTAACATAGAAAATAGGTCAAAAAGAGATACTTTTGTGAACCGCTGGGCTTTCTGAAAACCATTATTAAAAAGGTTGGACAGTATATTCCAAGTGATCATAAATGGAAGACCCCCCAGATCTGTTACATAAAGGGCAAAGTAAATTTGGAAAGAACCTACCAATTTTCTGAAAGAACCTCAAAAAGAAAAGTCCCAGGAGTATTATAGCCAAAGTCCAGATTTTCAAAATGCTTCAAGAATCTAGAAAGAAACAATTCAAGTATCAAGGAACTGTAGTCAGGATCACAGAAGGTTTGGCAGCTTCAGGCAAAAATGAGAGGAGTTCTTGAATTTTAAGATTCCAAAAAGCAAAATATATAGTCTTTATAAACAAGAGTAACTTAGTAACCTTATTTACAAAATTGAGTGCTGCAGCTAGCAAGTCTGGGCCTAGCTACCAGCTGAGTGAAATAAAGGGACAGAGAGAGAGAGCTTCTACCTGAATAAGAAAGAGGGAGAGAGAGGGGGTTGTATTCCATAGTCTGTTTATTAAATAAGCAGACCTATTTCATACACAGTGGAAGATAGTGGAAGATACAAGGTTTATATACCCTTAGCAGAATGCAAGGAACCACCCTTGGTCTCAATCTTTCTCTACCCCAACCCAAAGCCAATCACTCCTTAAGCTCTTTATCCTGGGACCATGTCCAGAGGCACAAGCAGGGTGTTACAATCAAGACTTGCAAATTAACTCAGTACTTTCTTTAGATATTCATGAAACCAATGAGAGCATCCACCCAACAAGATTATACTTTCCTTGCATATCTGCCTAATGACCTCTGTAGAACTAGGGAGCTAATGTGGCCAAGGATCCTGAAAGTCTTGGCCTACAACAATTGAGCATAATTTCACAGGAGAAAAAAATGTATCTTAAATGAAATAGAGGACATTTTAGCATTTCTGGTGAAAAGATTAATGTTACAGTAGGAATTATGAAATACAGGCACAGAGTCAAGAGAACCTAGAAAAGTAAATTTATCTGAGTAATTGGAAGAAATTGTGTGATGACGGAGTGCTACCATGCTAATGAATGCAAAGAAATATGCATCCCTTCAGAAAATTAATATCTCAGAAGATATTGAGGGAGTAAGACAGGAAAAAGAGAAGACCTGGGGATAATTTTTTTTTCTTTCTGAGGTTTTTGAGATGAGAAAGGAAAGGGAGGGTAAAATGAGGAATACATTTTTGTAGAAAAAAGGAGGAAGGTGGTGAAATTTGATACTTCTCGTAATTGTGATATATGAGAATATACAAATGTGAGTAAAGCGAGCATCAGATGAACCTTCTATTTGAAATGGACAAGCCAAAGTTTGAACACATAGACAAATACACACACATCGTACACACAGAGTTTGGTATAGAAGTACATCAAATTCAACTGAGAAACATTGAGGTTTGGGGTAGGATGGTTAAGAGGGAAGATAATGCCAGGGGAAGAATAGTTATCACAAGTAAGTCAAATTTTCTAGTCTTGATGGGGGAATTAAAAGACAAAAGGAAAGAAAATATAAGAACTAGATTGTAAAGGGAATACTTTATTGCTTTTTAGACAATTGGGGAATGGCTGAATAAATTGTGGTACATGAATGTAGTAGTTATCATTGAACTATAAGAAATGACAAAAAGATGACTTCAGAGAATCTTGGGTAATATGAATTAATGTAGTATGAAGTAGGCAGATCCAGGAGAATAATTTATATACAAAGTCAACAATGTTTTAAGGAATACATCTTTGAAGGACTTGTCTGACCAATGCAATGACTATGTCTTCAGAGGATCTCTGGTGAAACCCACCAATTAACAGAGACGTGATGGATATAAGGCACAGAGACGTTTTCATATACAGCAACAATTTTAATTTGTTTGATTATGCTTGTTTATTAGGAGGTTCCTTTCCTCTTCTTCTTTGTTTCCATTAATTTGAGGTAGTATCAGAGGGAATATAGAGTAGATTAATTAGTAGAGTAATTAAAAAGAAAAAGTGGACCATTGAAACATTTAAATAAAATAGTAGAGAACAGAAGGAAGTTCAAAAGGAAGCATAAACAAGAATGACAGTTTTGAAAGTAACATGTAAAATTTATTATATGCTTTTTAAAAAGCAAGTGCTATGAAGTAGAGATTCATGGTTTCATGTAGAATACCATTTTTGTGTTCTGCTTTGTGCATGGAAATGTTCTTTTTGGCAATCAAATTCAGAATAAAAAAAATAAAATTAGAAAAAGTTAAATCAATGGAATACTATAGGATACTGGCTAAAGAATTCTACATGTCAGTTTAATGAACCACATCTAAAACATTTGGTTTGACCATAACATTTAGTGCTTATAATAGTTTTCTGCTATACACTGCGAATTAATGTTTTAGTCAGCAGAATTTTTTTTTTTTTTTACTGTTCCAGTAGTCTTTTTGTGTGGTAGAGTAAGTGGTAAAGTTCCACTGGATTTTAGCATTGTCTTAGGAGTGAAGAACATGCACTGTGCATGGTGGGTGACATTGCCATAAACCACTTATTAGTTGGAATGAGAATTACTGGAATTAAAATCTAATTTTACTTGGACAGGATTGTATTTTGCCTGGTTACTGCTGAGAGGATGTGACTTCTTGATTTATTATTTCTGCCTATTATATAAAAAGTGTTTTGCTTTATCTTAGCTTGCTCAAGAATAGCTCTGCCAAGTTGCTAGTGCCATTTAAACTATATGTCAGATACTTATGAACTATATATGAATTATGAACACTTATCTATGTGCCTAATGGAGGTTTTATTTATTCCTTAGAAAGTTTTCATAACCGTCTCCCTTTTTTTTTTTTTGCAGAGGAATGGATAATCAGGCTATAGTAACATAAATTTTTCAGTGGAACCTCAACTTTTAAACAGTTCAGAATTGACTATGTTAAAGAGATTGAATAGCACTAAAACCACTATGCCTTTATGTTGATTTAGCTCTTTCCAGTTTACAAAGTGTTTTTTCATATGTTATCTCCTTGTATCCTCACAAGAATCATGTGAACAAGCAGAGGTAGATTTTAGCTGTGTATTCCATGGCTAAAACTGGTCTTTTTAAAGAGGAAAATTATAATTCTTTAACTACCACATATACTTCACTCAATAAAGATATCATTTGCAACTGACTAATAGTAAATATGTAGTATGCATCTAAAAAAAAAAGCAATACTTTTTTGCCAATTTTTTGGTAATTTCAAAGGGTTATAATAATTTGTATTACTCAAAGAATGTATGAAATTCCCTATAGTGTTCTTTAGAGCTTCTCTATGAGTCAAGACCATTTTTAGCTGAGAGAAATGATACTTAAATTTTCTGAGATATTATTAGGAATAATTCAGTGTTGACTGGAGTAGGAATGTTGCCTAAGGGAGATGGGATGATGATATATGAAGATGTGGAATGACA
>CM053595.1:148492467-148543395 GCA_028646575.1 Pseudocheirus occidentalis | reverse complement strand
ATATATATATATATATATATATACACATTTGTATTCCCTTCCCCATATCCTCAAAGTTTCATAAGTTACTATTATCATTTTTCCATATTGGCATGTAAATAATTCAAATTTGATAAGTTCCTTATGACTTCTTTCCCATGTTTACCTTCTCACCATTGTCTTCTTCAGAAAATTACCCTATCATTCTCACTCTCACTAATCTTCAATCTCTCCATGTCTACTGGCTGCTTCCATATGCCCTACAAACAGGCCCGTAACTTCCCCATTCTCAAAAAATCCTCCCTTTATTCATCCATCCCTGCTAACTACCATCCTGTATGTCTTTTTTCATGACTGAATTCCTTGAAAAGGCTTCTACTTCCTTTCAACTCTGGCTTCTAACTGCATCATTCAATAGAAACTGCTCTCTCCAAAGTTACCAATGATCTCTTATTTGCCAAATCGCACGGCCTTTCCTCAGTGCTCAATCTTCTTGACTTCTCTGCAGCCTTTTAACATTGGTGATCACTCTCTTTTCCTTGATACTTTCTTCCCTCTAGGTTTTTATGACATGGCTCTCTCCTGATTCTCTTCCCACCTGTGTGGTCACTCCTCAGTCTCTTTTGCTGATCTTCATCCAAGTCATTGCCATTAACTGTAGATGTCTCCCAAAGATGTGTCCTGGGCCCTCTGTACAATATCACTTGCTCTCATCACTCAGCTCCCAAGTATTCAATGATCATCTCTATAGATGCTTGCCAGATCTATTTTTCCAGTCTTAACTTCTCTTCTGACCTCCAGGCTTGAATCTCCAACTACCTATTCAACATCTTGAACTGGAAGACATCAACTCAACATATTCAAAGTTGAACTTTTCCCCAAAGCCCTGCCCTATTCCTAACTTCTGTATTATTATTGAGGGCACCACAATCTGTCTAGTTACCCAGGTTCTCAACTTAGGTATCAGTCTCAACCCCTCCCTCACACCCTATTATCCATTCAGTTGCCAGGTCTTGTCAATTTTACCTTTGTAACATCTTTCACATATGGCACTTCTCTCCTCCGGCATCCACTACTCTAATGTATACCTTCATCCTTTCTCCCTTGGAGTTATTAAAACAGCATTCTGATTGGATTCTATGCCTCAAGTCTCCCCATTCCAATCCACCCTTCACTCAGCTGTCAAATTGATCTTTCTAAATTACAGGTCAGACCATGTCATCTTCCTATTCAGCAAAGTCCAATGGCTCTCTATTACCTCCAGGATCAAATATAAAATCCTGTGTGGCTTTTAAAACTCTTCATAGCCTAGCCCTTTTCTACCTTCCGTCCTGCACAGCACTTCACCCCCTAACTCAACATTGTTATTAGCTTTCCCTCTTAATTAGAATTCATTCCCTCCTCATCTTTGCTTCCTGGCTTCCTTCAAGCCTCAAGTAAAATCCTAACTTCTAAAAGAAGTCTTTTTCCAGCCCCCCTCAACACTAATTCCTTTCCTCTAAGATTAAGTATATACAAATATATTTCCAAGTTATCCGAGAGTATATAGCTTTATCTCCAATTTATTCTGCTTATGCATACTTGTTTGAATGTTGTCACCCCAACTAGACTATAAGCTCCTTGAGAGCAGGGGTTGCTTTTCCCTCTGTATCACCAGGGCATAGCATACTGTCTAGAATATTGTTGTACAATCACATCATATTATTTCTGACCCCATGAATCATACTGTCCATGGAGTTTTCTTGGCAGAAATACTGGAGTGGTTTGTCATTTTCTTCTCCATTGGATTAAGGCAAACGGAGGTTAAGATACTTGTCCAGAGACACATAGCGATAAAGTGTCTGAGGCCAAATTTGAACTCGTATCTTCCTGATTCCAGGCCTAGTGCTCCATCCACTGAGCCATCTAGCTATTCCAACCATCTAGCCTGGAATATAGCAGGCAAATGCTTCTTGACTTGAAAATTGGGCATGAGGTAACCAGACCAAGGAATAAGGCAGCACCAATGAAAATAAAAAGGGAACAATTGGAAACATGCAGAAAGAATTGATGGGACATGATGACTAATTGGCTTTAGGAAAATAAAAGAGAAGGAAGGAGTTCAAGATACCTCCAAACCAGAGCTGTACTTAGGTTAAGCTTGTTCCCCACATGAACAGGTTTTTACAATCAAAATGGCCCCATCTGTACTAGGTCTTTTTTGGGAGAAGGAGATTTCTTAGGTTTTCATTTTACAGATAGTTTCATGCCCATCTATGTTTATGTCAGACATGCTCAATTACAGAAGGGCCAGATGTGCTCAGAAAATGAACTGAAAACATCTCTGAACATCTTGAACGGAGAACCTGGTGAGCAATAAATCTTAATATTTAGGGGTGGCAACATCATAATCCAGAAGTTTCTAGGTCCTGAAGAGGAGAGCATTTGGTGTTATATTATCCATAGTACATACATATCCATGTAATTTCCCCAGTAGTCAGAGTAGCTAGCGTGGACCACGTCAAATCTGTTTCTGTTTGTTTGGGTTCCTGCCTTTGACTGCAATGGATCTGGCAGAAGGGCTCGGAGATTTGGCCATGGTAGTTGACCAGTTATTACATTCTATCCCAGGGATGGCAACTTTTCATGTTGTAGGGACAGTCTTGCTCTGCTATTACAAGAAAGGCCACGAGGGAGCAGCAAAAGCCCATCATTGCAATGTCTAGTTGTTTGGGAGCCATGGGAAGAAGAAAAATTTCTCCTTCCAAAAAAGGAAAAGAGAAGAGAAGTAGAACCTCAAGTGGGTTCAACACAGCAAGCAGGCTCTCTTTAAACTTTCAGGAGAAAGACATAGCTTATTTTAATCACGTGGCTCCTCCAGTACCCAATACCTTCCCTCCATCACTACTCTTAGTAATGGCAAAGGTAGGGTGAGGTGTCAGACTTTTTACCCTGTTACATAGGTTCTGTACAGTTCTACAAGACAAGGACTGGGCAGAAGACTGGAAGCAAACCACCAAATAATGTTCCAGGGCTGTGTAGAAAGGGTTTGGATTTAATGGGATAACTGCTGGACCATTCCCATCAGGATAGTAACTACCACCCTAGAGAGAAACATGAATTGGCTCCTCTCCACTGGCCATCTGGACTCAGAATAGACTCTTATGTGCCCAAGGAAACAAATGGTAATCACCAATATTTACTAGCACTTTAGGATTCTTTAAAGTACTTTCCTCATACCAACCTTATGAACTAGATAGTGCAAATATCTCCATTTTATAGATGAGGAAACAGTGGTAGAAATATGATGTAAGGTGTCCAGGGTCACAAAATAATGCCATTTATATAGCACTTTAAAGTTTGCCAAGTGTTCTGCATAACTCTCATTTAACTCTCACAACAACTCAAAGGAAAAAATTATCATCCCCATCTTACAGATAAAGAAAATGAGGTTTAGGATCAGAGAGGGAATAGCAAGATTTAAAGACAAGTCTGGACTTAGTAAGAGGGGAAATATTTTTAAACAAAATAGGGAAATTAAGCCTCTTTTCATACTGAAAATTATCACAGACTAATGTTTTTATACATAATTTCACACTGAATATGTGAAAGGAAGTATCTCTAATGCTGCCATTTTTCGTGGACTCCCTAGTCACACTGTATGGGACATTTGGGAAACACTGCTTTTCCAAACAGCCCACCAAAATGGCAAATACGATATGGAAGGAAAACATTTTGTCTCTAGATAAAATAGGGCACTTGGTCCAAAAGCTAGGTGCTGCTGCCCTTAGCAATCCCAATGCCTCCTATCACTTCTTTCTGTTGCTGCCAGGGACCAAGAAAACCAGACATCTCTTCTTCTCAGAGACAACTAATAGGCAGACTACAGAGTAAAGTAAAACTGGTCCAATATCTGGAGAGTGTTGGGAAGAAATCCTAGGAACCACAGGTCATGGTAGCTGCCTGCCAAAGACTCCCTGAAGTAATGAAAAAGGCAGGGAAAGAACAAACAAGACAGGAGCACAAGGCTGGTTAGTTCCATGATTATGTACTCTGAAGTGAGACTTCTGACAACCTTAATAATCCTCAGGAACTCAGTTCCTAATTCCTAAATGGTAGTTAAAAAAGGAAAGGCCTGAAACAGTGGTCGCAAAGCCCCTATGCTCAAACTGGGCACTTCACTTCTGTCCTATTTCAGCTTAGTTGATGCCTGTTTGCACTTTTACTTCAATGAATCTATGATCTCGATGACGGGGACACTCTCTGCAATGATGCAGGTCACAACCCATCCACTTCTCATCCTACACTATCCATCCTTGTCCGTGCACTTTTGTAACCTCTGCAGAGAAGGTGGCCTCTCCCTTATATGCCAGAGGTCTTCCAACATGTCACAAGTACCAAGGCAGCACTGAATCTAATACATCCCTCAATCTCCCCATGACTTAAGCCCTAAAAAACGAAACTACCTTCCAACCAAGGAAAAGTCCCAAAGAACAGCAACAACAGAAACAACTGCATTTATGTAGAGCTTCAAAATCTGTAAAGCCCTTTAACAAACGGCACTTCATTCATTCCTCACAACAACCCTGTGAGGTAGGCATTGTTATCTTTACTTTATGGAGATGGAAACAAAGGTTCAGAGCTCTTAAATGACCTACCCTGGATCACACACCTATTAAATGTCAAAAAGTGACTTTGACTCCAGGCTGTTCTGACTCCAAATACAGAACTCTAACCACTACACACAATAACTAGAGAAATAGTTTTTATCTCATTTTTAATGATGTAGAAAATCCATGAAAACATACTTTTCTCTTGTTTTACTTGTTTGGCCTGGAAATATACAGTTCTTATCTTACATACGTACACAGACTTTCACTTTGATGCATGAACACCAAGCACACAAAACATTTCCAAAAGGAGACAAAGACCAAAGGTCATCAGTTCAGAAAGTCAAGAATCTGGGTGAAGGGATCAAGCCATCCAGTTGTTTTTTTTTTTACAAATGGTTGACCAAATGCCTCATCCTTGGCCATTCAACTTGAAATGATGACAAGCTGCACTGGTTAATGCATGTGCCACAATGTCCCCTCTTGGGCAGTAACAAATAAAAGAAAGGATTTGGGAGCTTGAAGAATCAATAGCCATATTTTTCATTAAGATGGGTCCTGCCATCACCACTCTGGCCTGGTTCAAAACAAAGAAACACATTTAGTTTTCCAAAATCAGGGAGCAAGAGAAGTTATTCAGCAGTCTGCCAAAAAAGGAGAAGACAATAGAAAGAGAATAAAGACAGAAAAGGAAACTGGTACCCACCTTCAGGTGGTACCCATACACAGTAGTCTGGATCATCTTCTGGATACTTTGAGGAAAGCATCTGTGTTAACTACAAGAAAAAAAGTGAGCAAATTAATCCTAGACTCAGAGTGCTTGAAAACCCTGATGAAGATAAAGAACCTCTAGGTACTATGTGTCTGCCTTTTCTTTTATGTTCCACAAACTGAGTCACTGATTTGTAGTAATTTAGAAAAAATAGTGATTCAATATAGATCTCTATGCTGTCAGTAAAAAGGGGATTGACTGTCCCTATTCTCCCCACCTCAAGTAAGTGACTATTCTATTCTGATTGTAATATAGACCACTGGCTTTTCAAAACGAAAATATAATTACCAATAAGTCAGGTAGTTAATACCTTAATTTACTATTGCTGCGAAAAGCACATTTGTAAGGGGTGGCTAGGTGGCACCATGAATAGAGCACCGACCCTAGAGTCAGGAGGACCTGAGTTCAAATCCGACCTCAGACACTTAACACACACACACACAAAACTAGCCTTGCAACCTTGGGCAAGTCACTTAACCCCAATTGCCCTCCAAAAAGCCAAAAAAAAAGCACATTTGTGACTTCATTGGTACAGGAAGATTCCTAGTGAAGAAACTCCCTATGCCAATACAGAGATAAGTGCTTTTCAATTTAGTCTCATAAAAAAAAAAGGACTGAAAAAGGACTCACAATCTCAGATACATAAGAAACTAACTGAAACTTACGAGGCTAAAAGCCATAGACATTGGTCAAAAGACATAAAAAGCTATGTTGTTTTTTCTTTTTTTTTTTGGCTTTTTGAAGGGGGAAGGCAGGGCAACTGGGGTTAAATGACTTGCCCAAGGTCACATGGCTAGTAAGTGTTAAGTGTCTGAGGCCTGATTTGAACTTAGGTTCTCCAGACTCCAGGGCCGGTGTGCCACCTAGCTGCCCCAAGCAATTTTCAAAGGAAAAAAAATCCAAGGTATCATCAATGGCCATATGAAAAAATTCTCTATATTACTAATTATTGGAAAAATGCAAATCAAAGCAACTTTGAGATTCTCCTCATACTCATCAGACTTGACAAAGGTGACAAAAGATAAAAATAACAAAAGTTCAGGGACTATGGGAAAACAGACACTATGAATTGGTCCAGACATTCTGTAAAGAAATTTTGACCAATTGACCAATAAGTTACCAAATGATTTCATACTCTTTGCCCCAGCTATACTACTACTAGGTCTATACTCCAAATAAATGAAAGAAAAAAAAGAACCTACACAAACATAGCAATTTTTTTTTTTTCCTGTGGTAGCCAAAAACTAGAAACTAAGAGGGCGTCTTCCTATTGAGGAATGTCTAAACAAACTGTGGCATATGAATATAATGGAATATTAAATGTTATAAGAAATTAAAGAGATGGACAGCTTCAATGGGTACTAAGAAGACCTCTTATGATCTGGTGTAAACTGTAGGGAACAGAACTAGGAGAACAATCTATAAAATAATAATAACATTATAGAGAAAAACAACTTTGCAAAACTTAAAACTCTGATTAATGGAATGATAAACCAAAGGGTCTTTGTAAAGAGTCCAAAAGAATAAAGCTGGTTTCTTGTAAGTGAAGAGAACTCAAGATGAAGAAAGAGACATTCGTTTTGGGACATCCCCAATGTGGAAATTTGCTTTGCCAGACTAAGCATATATGTATTGAGGAATTTATTTTTCCATTAAAAAAAATTTGCTTGGTGGGGTGGGGATGGGGTAGGAGTGGCAGAAATAAAGAAAAAAAAGATAAGTAGTTGAAAAAGAATTATAAACAGCAATGTAAAAGGCACGTTTTGAGAAACTGCACCAAAAAAACAAGGCCACCTAACACAATATTACTAATGATCATTTATTATACTTTCATATTATATTTATCACATCAATTATATTTTTATCATAACTCAATGTAATACTGATGTTATTATGATTATTTATGTTAAACATACCTAGGTATGTTAAATTATTTTATATTTAATATATTTAATATTAAATATATTTAATTTGTTACATTAATAAAATTGTAATGATTTTTTTTAAAAGAGAGAGAGTTGCAATGCACGCAACAGGTGGTCAATAGCCTTTGCTTAAAAATCTCTAGAGCAAAAGGAAATCCACCACCTCTTGAGACAACTCATTCTACTTTTGGAAGTTCTGTTGACATAAAGCCTAAATTTGTCTTTCTGGAACTTCTATCCACTTTTTTAAATTCTGTCCTCTGGAGCAATGAGGAAATTCAGTTAAATAATTTAACTGAAAAGTTAAATTATTTGTCCAAAGTCACAGGTCAAATCTGAACCTAGGTCTTCCTGATTTCAGGGTTTAGCTTTCTATTCATTAAGTCACACAGTCACTGTACTACTGTTTGTACTACTAATAATAATGGCATTATCAAGAATTTTAAAAGGTAATTATACATTAAAAAAAATTTTAAGTTCTAAATTCTCTCCCTCCCCCAGTCCCTTCCCCAGCATTTGAGAAGGCAAGCGACATGATATCAATTATCTATGTGAAGCCATGCAGATAAAGGGGGCAGCAGCCACCCAAACAAAAATGGAAAGCAGCCCAGACAAAGTGCCAACAATCAGCTAGCAAAGACAACATAAAGGACTTACTCTGCTTGGACCAGCAGCTTTCCTCAGTACTTCCTTGCTCTGCTTGCAGCTATTTTTTGATTCTGGTGAAAAAACAAAGCTCCATCACTCTAATCAGCAAGAATTAAACATACTAATTCTTGCTCCACCAAAGTCATAATCTTTTGGTCAAATCTGCTTTAAAAAATATACTTTCAAAATCCTACAGTTAGAATACTATCAAAGGAGAGAAGTGAAAATTCTGAGTTGAGTGAAATGTAATAAATCACCTAGGGAAGGCTTTTTGTACCATTTTTACAAGTTCATTCCAATCCAGTAAAAATAAAATGTGGAAGAGAATTTCCCCCTTCAAAAATTCATATATTTCTAATCTATATGCATTTAGTGATTATGTAAAATAGTTAAGTATAATTCACACCACTGAAATAGTAATATGCAAAAACTGTCATAATTGAATTCTAGTCTGGATTTGTTATTCCATAATTTAACGCTTACGAAGTAAAATTAGTTGTCTATTGTTAGGAATCACACTACTACAAGACCCTGAGGTTTCTGCACAAAGTGCTTTCCTCCCCCAAGGTGCTCTAAGTTGTCATAGTTGAAGGATTATTAGGTCTTTCTTTAAACGGATAAGAAAATTCAGGGTCAAAGTGGTAAAATCAGAGCTGGAGGCAGGCAGAACTAGAAACACACATCTAGTATCCTGACCCAATTCTGGTGGCTCATCTCTCTAGCCAGACTTTCTTGTGATTTCTGAAGGCAAGACTTATCCTGAGACTCCTGACTTGTGTGGCTCTGGTTAACACCAAAGGTACTAGGCCCCTCAAGATGGTGGAGGGCAGAAAGGCAAGCAGGAAGGACCAAAATCCTTCAGCAGCTCCTTTAAATGTAAATCCTAGGCCCTGGTGAACACCACTGCTACCACCCTGTCATTTTGTCTGTTGCCTTGTGGCCAATGCTCAGTGTCAAGGTTGAGGCTATTAGTTGCTCACCTGAGGACTCCCCTTGTACCAGAGCTTCTCCTTCGACCTCTGGGGATCCTTTATTCAGTTCTGCTTGGCTAGGCTGAGTCGAAGAAGAACCTGTTTCTGCAAAAGGCAACACCAAAACACACAGTCAGGCAGTGTACTGCAGGACAGGGAGATGTTCCAGGATGAGCACAATCCCAGCATCTTAGTACTTGAAGCTTCAACCACCAACATATGGATTTTGCCTAATGCAGAGCTATCAACCTTTTATTTTAATAAACAGGTCAATTTGGTTTTTCTTTTCGGTCATCCTTCATTTCGATTCTAGGGATGGAAAAGAAATTCATCTTTGTAAGGTAAGAACTGGAAGAGACTTCATAGGTCATCTGATTCAATTAATTCATTTTACAGACGACAAGAATGAAGCCTGGAAAGGTAAGGTGACTTACTTAGGATCACCTAGCTGGTTAGTGCTAAAGCGAGGACTAGGTATCTTGACTCCTCGTCCAAGACTCTTTTTCTTCCACCATACTGACCCAAGAGGCAGCTTGGCTTTGACATTTTCTGGACAGAGAGCCCCTATCATAACTCAGGATGTTTCTGGACCATAAATTAGGTTGCTAGTTTGGGTAGAAATGAAATTGTATGGGGCAGTAGGGGGTGGTGGTACGGGTAGGAAGGGTGTAAATGCATAGTGTACAAACTACAAATATTTCTTTTGAAATAAATGTAAAAATGTCTAGGAGAAACTAGGCCCTGAAACAAAAGTCAAGCTCAATCTGTTTAGACCTGCAGGAGTTAAATCTTTTTTTTGTGCCATAGACCCCTTCTAAGAAAAATGTTTTTAAATGCATAAAATAAATTGCATAGCGGTCCTTGAATAACAGATATGACCTCTATAATATTCATTTGTTCAAACAGCTAACTTTTTCATATAGAAAATGAAACAAAAGAGTATGTTATAGTCACACTGTCAAATGAATTTACTAAGGAAACTGAACAGCAAGATCTCATGAAAGATATTTTATAGAAGGACAAAGGAACAGAAAGAGAAATAAGTGTCTTCAAGCTCAAGAGAAAAGCAAAAAAGTATAGAGGTCAAGAATAATGTTTATACATCCTAGTCATAAGAAAGCAGTAGTCCCAGTTTATAATATAACAATTCGGCAAACTATGATCTAGAAAAGGTATATAAGATGGTGGCAAACCTCTGACAGACACATGGGTATCTTTAGTAATTGGTTGTAAGGTTTGCTAACAAAGGGGACTATTACATATTGATGTAATTTAGGATTAAATCTGTATAGCTTTCTATTGTCCAGGAGGCGGATGCTTCAAGTAAGTGGGAAAAGGAAGAGGCTCAGTTAGGACAGAAAACCTCGGAGGCCACCCACAGTCTAACCCATATCTAAACAATTTCCTCAACAATGCATCCAACAGGAGGTCAATGGCCTTTGCTTAAAAATCTCTAGAGTAAAAGGAAACCCACCACCTCTCGAGACAACTCATTCTACTTTTGGAAGTTCTGTTGACATAAAGCCTAAATTTGCCTTTCTGGAACTTCTATCCACTGTTCTTAATTCTGACCTCTGGAGCAATGAGGAAAATGAGTCTGGTCCCTCTCCTGCCTAAAAGCCTCTAAATAGCTGAGGACAGTCATATCAACCTTAAATCTGATCTCTCCTATTAAGGATAAGGCCTGTGTCCATACCTGGGAGGAGAAATAATTATCTGAAACAAGAATACAAATTATCAAAAGGTTGGGCATCCTGTGGCCTGCAGCGGACAGACTCTCCTGAATTACCCTTAGAAAAGAAGTAGCCTCTAACGCCTAGGCTACACCTTAACAAAGAATTCTTCCTGTTCACTGACCCTACAGCAACCAAGTGGGAGGAAAGGGATGACTGCAACAGGGCTACAATTCTGGTACTGCACCCATCACTGCTGGCATTTCTGTCCCCTCTTGTCTACGACTGGTCAGTGGATCACAGCTCTGTGCATACAAGGCTTAGAGAGGCAAGGAAGTGGTATTGTGCTATTCAGCCGGATCAGTAAATAGATCCTTTCTAGTCCTATCTAAACAAGCAAAGAGTCCCAGCAGCCCCTAAGTGTTGATGAGTAAACATAACATTAGAAGAATCTGAAATGTCCATCCCAAGTTCACTCTGAGGCTGAATTGTAAACTGAATTAAAAGAAAAAGTACCATGGTGGGAGGAACTACTTTCCTAAACAGAGTGTTAGCCCAGAATCTCAAATTGTGATCCAGGAATCTCCAAGGGGAAGTCTATGAGGCCAAAACTTTCTCATAATAATACCAAGACATTTACATTTCTATTTTAAATATCAGGCAGGTAGGTGGCGCAGTGGATTGAATGCTGGGTCTGAAGTCAGGAAGAGACTCATTTGCCTGAGTTCAAATCTAGCTATGTGAACCTGGGCAAATCACTTAACTCTGTTTGCCTCAGTTTCCTCATCTGTAAAATGAATTGGAGAAGGAAATGGCAAACTATTCTAGTACCTCTGCCAAAAAAACCCCAAATGGGGTCACAAAAGTCTGACATGACTGAAAAACAACTGAAACAAGTGCTAAATATCAATAGCTATAACCTACATAAATAAAAGCTCTTTGAGAGGAAGTCCTTGATAATTTTTAAGCATATAAAAGGGTCCTGACACTCAAAAATTTGAGAACTACTGCTCTAGCATGTGTGTAGCCAACACAGAATTAAGGATCTGATTTTTTTTTTGGTAAGCCCATGAGCTTGTAACATTAGGAAAAATTCTCTCACTAAAACAGAAGAAATGAAAAAAAGTTACCATGTCTGTTATCCACCAGTTTCTTCTGATCTGAAAGATTTGGAGTCGGACAAGTTTCTTGCATTGCTTCTTCTGACTGCATTTCCATTTTAAGAGATTCATGATCCATGGATTCTATTTCTTCTTTGTGTTCTTCTTCTTCCTCCTCTTCTTCTTCTTCAGGCTCATCCTTCATTCTTACTAAACTTGGAGGGAGTGCTGGACGCTTAGGGGGCAGCTTCTAGGATGGAAGAAAAAGGATAAACAAGATAAACTCACATTAGTTAAAAGCAAAAGCAAATTTTTATAAAAAGTTTGGTTAAGGAGAAGGGGGACAGGAAATCATACTGCAAAGCCAATAATCTCTATAGAAGTCTCTTGGAAGGATGGTTTCCATGTGAAACTTTAACCTTTCGTGACTTTAGTGAGTCTAGAACCAAGAGGGGCAAAAGAATATTAAGGATAGGGAAGCTGGTTCCAGGAGACTAGCTGACTTCCAAGAAGAAGCAAAAGAGAGCCAATTAATCAACTAGGACAGTCAGGGTATTTTCACTAGGGAAGAAAAATTATATATGAAGAAAGCTACCTGCAAGAGCTTGTGATACAAAATTGGCTTAGGATGCTGGGGCCTCAGAGAATGTATCACCTTTGAAGCTATACATAACACTACAGAAAGACTTTTAACTCAGAGAGACAAGGTAAATAAGTAATAGGGAAACATTCAATCTGAGGCGAGATGAAAACTGGAATAACAGGTCCATCTGAGGATTAGTAACAAAGGTAACAAGATCTACATTTGAGTTTTCTTTAAAAATTTGCTTTGAAAGAAAGCAGCACATTTTAAATACATATTCAGTACAGTCACATTTCAGGCTATGCTGCACAAGGACAGGATCATGTGCTTGACTGTTAGTCAGGGCCTGAGCTTGGCTTTAGTTCACCCCAATGCTCTGGGGCTCTGGGGAACAGGGCTAGTCCAATTTCCCATCCACATAAAATGTGCTGGTAGGGATAGAAAATATCTAAATTCCTTTTAAGCTCTAAAATGCTATGATGAATTTCAGTTCTTTTAAAAAATAACTCTTCTCTTTTGATAAAAAGAAAAGTTCTTTTCCCCTTCCATCTCAAGTAAATTCACCCCATGTCATAAGCCGTTCAGTCTACATGTCCATGAACCAGACATCATTGCTACTTGGTGAAAGTCTAACCTAAACATAGATTTGTTTCTATTGCATTTAACAAAGAAAACTTACAAAGCAGTAACAAATGTCCATTTACCAATTAATTGTCTTATTCATCATTTGGTTTTCTACCCACCAGGAAGGAAGTGCCACGGCATATAATCTCTCTCCATTCAGAGGGTAAAGTATATCTCCCATCACAAATTAGCAAACTGCCATCTACACTTTGCCTGTCAATCTGGTTAGTATCAATCAATTCACTATGGCCTGATCTCCCCAGGATGAGCTGATAAAGAAGAGTGTCTGGCTGGCTTGAATGAGAACTGGGTGGAGAAGAAGCACACTACAGGTAGAATCTGAGGGTACAGGGCTCAAATACCAGCTCTATGTGATTGTGTGGGCAAGTCCCTGGATCTTGGTCTTTTCACTTGAAAAATGAAGGGGTTGGAATAAAGGACTCTCTTTCAGTTCCAAATCCTATGACAGAGATAACCTCACCAAAGGTATTGAAACTATAAACAATCACTTTAACATTATGAAAGGATTTTATCTATCAACAAGAAGGTGAACAGAAAGCAGCACAGGAATGATTCAAGGACCAAAAGTTTACATTTTCTTCCACAACTTACCCCTACTGTTCCAGTTTTTAATTTAAATTTGCTTCCTCCTTTCATGGCACCAAAAAGAGGCAACGTTAGCTTTTTAGGTTTGTTTTCCAAATTTTCAGCCTGGCCCTCAGTCCTATTAAGAAAAAGTAAAACAAACAAACAAACAAAAAAACCATTACTACTTGTAATCACTAAATCATTGCAATAAATGCCTTCGTACTTCTACAACATATAATGCAATAACCTTTATAAAGCAAAAAGGGCACTACTAGAGATCTGATTATGTAGCAATAGAAAATGTATTGCACTTGAAACAATTACAATGAACATCACTCTACATCACTGGTTTTCACAGAAGCCCTTCAAAGCAAGTAAGAGCAGGGAGACATCTATCCTCTGGCCTGGTAATTCCCCAGACTGAGGAGAGCAGAAGCAGTTGTAACATCCCCACCTCTACCCCCAGCATCAATTACTAGTAAAGTTTGAAAAAATTTTTCCTCACAATGGCCCTGTGGGATGGGCAGCATGAGTATTATTAGAGTTTTATTTACAGCTGAAGAAATGGAGGCTCTGATATCCACATCCAGAGAAAAAGCTAGTCTGAAGGCAGACTGAGGCAAACTACCGCTCTCTTTCTTTTTCTTCTTTTGTGTTGTTTCCTCTTTCCCACTGTTCACTCCATTGGTTATAATCCTTCTTTACAACCTGACTAATGTTTAATGTGAAGGGAGAGGGAGGGGGAAAAAATGTGAAACTCAAGGGATTGTGGAATTGAATGTTGTAAACTAAAAGTAAATAAACAAATTAATTTTTTTTCTAATTTTAAAAATTTAAAAAAAAAAAAAGGAAATTGAGGCTCTGAGAAGAGAAGTCAGACCTTAGGTTAGGAAGAATCAGAACCACATCTGTCCCTCTTTCCACAACACTTTCCAACTTCTCTCAGCCTCGCTGTCATCAAACTACAACCCCGGGAAGGGAGTCCCACGAGTATGAGGGGGAAACATGCAGGAATTATTCATGTGGAAGCAGGATCAGCCCCAGACTCAAAGATTATACTAAGCAGGTCTAGAAACTTGCCAATCAGGAGGCAAAGAACATTCACCTGGGCTAGCAAAACCTAAGACCTGGAAGGAAAAAGAGAAAAATACATATAACAGACAAATAAGGTAAATATAAGAAGAGAGTAAAGAAGAAGAAAAAGGAAAGAAAATAAGAGGTAATAAGGAGAAACAAAGCGCAGAGGAAGCCAGCAGAGCAACGTGGGCCCTGAGCACATCCTAGGCTCAAAGATGTAGGTCTGGAAGTGACCTCAGAGGTCATTACAACCAACTTCCCCCTCTCCTTTTAGAAATGAGGAGAATGAGCCTGAGGCCGTCTGGAGCCGTCATCTGGAGCCATCGTCCGGAGCAGCTGAGAAGACAGCCAGCCTGGAGACAGACAACTGTAACAGCTCTGCGGTGTAGGGGAAAAGGAGAAGAATCAAAGATGAACAAAACACTAACAATTACATCAATGTGGCACTGCAAGAGCTTTCCTCAAAACCAGTGAGGAGAGTACTACAAGGAGAGCACCTGTTAGAGTAGTTTAGTATTTGGCAGCAAAGGACAACCCCATGTAGGCAATGATTGCTCAAAAAATAAGAAATCAATTTTTAACCGCCAATGTGAGGAAATGTAACGCCATGGCTAAATAGCCCTGACGTGCCAAAAGCCCAGCACTGAGGAGAGAAATGGAAATACACTCAGCTCCTCCTGCTGTTGATAGACTGAATTAGGAAATTAAAAAAAAAATAATAATAATTTCATTCTTACTAATTGCTGCTCTCCCTGTGCTGTGTCTGGAATGTTTGAAAAAAACTGAAAAAAATCTGAAACATCTGAAAAAACCTTCAAAGATCCTAGACATACTCCTATCGTTCTTTTCAACTTGAGATTATGTGAATTCCTCCTCCAGTCTGCTCTAGCTACCTCACTGTTACCTATCCCTTGGGTGCCAAATCCACTCAGAGCCACCACCCTCGTTCAGGCACCTGAACCTGGCCTGGCTACACTGCTGCCCAGGCCTCTTCACTGGTCTCTCTTCTCTGCCTCAAGTATTTTCCCATTCCAATCCATCTTTCACACAGCCACCTCAGTGTTTTTCATAAAGTATAGATCTGACCTGATTCGAATTCAAACAGTTGTTCCCTATTACTGCTAGAATCAAATATAAACTTCTCTGTTTGGAATTTAAAGGTCTTGATAATCATGACCCCAGACTACTTTCCTAGACTGATAACATGACTCCCCTCCATAGACTCTACTGTATAGTACAGCCAACCAGGTTTCTCATTTTCTTCACATTCCCTCTTCCATAGCCACGCCTTTGCTCTGGTTCACTCTGAACTCAGAATCCATTTCTTTCCCTTCTGTCTTTTTAAATCCTCTTGGTTTCCAGTCTTTCCTAGCCCACTAGCTGCTAGCAATTCCCTCTCACCCCCCAGTAATCTCTCAGTACACACCTATATATATGTACATGCTGCCTCCTTCACTGGAAGGTAATCTCAAGGACAGGGCCAAATTTTATTTTTGTATCTCTGGTTTCTAACACACTGCCAGGCACATAGCAGGTGCTCATGGATTAATAATTCACATTTAAAAAGCATCATAAGGGGCGGCTAGGTGGCGCAGTGAATAGAGCACTGGCCTTGGAGTCAGGAGTACCCGAGTTCAAATCTGGCTTCAGACACTTAACACAAAAAACTAGCCGTGTGACCTTGGGCAAGTCACTTAACCCCAACTGCCCTCCAAAAAATAAATAAATAAAAATAAAAAAATAAAAAGCATCATAAAGTTAAGGAAGTGCAGAGAAGAAAGAAAAGGTAGGCTTTTGTTGATTACAAAGTGCTTTCTCTATAATAGTCCTGTGCCATTTTACAGATGAGTAAACAAGATCTGAGAAGGGAAATACCTTGCTCTATTCACAAAGCTAAAATGTGTCGGAGCTAACATTTGAAAAAATTCTCTGGAATACAAGTCTCCCCCTATATCATATATTACCTCTAATCTCAGAATAGAAATAGTTCAATTCCAAATATATCACATACCAACTTTTGCCTGTTTCAAATTCTGTTCCAAGCTGTGAACACTATTACTAACACTCACTTTTTAAGCTCTGGCATCTCTGTTGGTTTCACAAGTTTAATCAGTCCTTTAAGTCTCTGCTGTTCTTTTCTCAGCTCAAAGGTTCTTAAATGAAGCTTTTTCCGGGACACACCATCTAATGTGCTCCCTGATTTGATTTCTGTCATGAATGCATCCAAAGAATCCTGAGGTGTAGACTCTGACAGAGCTGGCAAAACAAAGAGAGAACATGTTAGAAAATACATAGCCAAAGGTTCTATGGAGAAAACAGTGACACAGGGCTTAAGAGTAAGATATTAAGGTCAGAACGGTTAATATAATAAGAAACTAAGGTCACAGAACTGAATCTCAAGCAATCACTATGACCATAACAAACGTCAATTCCACTAAGACTGGCAGCAAGACTCGAAGGCAAATATCAATGCAATGCATTTGGCAGCATGCACTCGGATACAGGATCTACAAATATCTTCCCATTAATCATTAGTCAGGTTGTAAAGAAGGATTTTAACTGAGGGAATGATCAGCGGCAAAGAGGAAACAAAACAAAAAAAAAAAGAAACAGAGAAAGTAGTTTGTTTCAATCTGCACTCAGACTCCACATCTCCTTCTCTGGATGTGGCTATCTCCTTTAATCTTGAGTCTTTTGGAATTCTTATAACCTTATATTGCTGAGATGAGCCCAGTCTATTGAGGTTAGTCGTCACACATACGTTGTGTCTGTGATTGTGTACAAATTTCTCCTGGTTCAATGCAGTGTATTTATTAAAGAACATTTTGAAAGGTAACAGAGTGAAAATAAGGAAAGCCAGGCTAGCCAGGCTCCTAACATTCCCCTCAAATAATGACAAAAGATACATTCGAAAAATGGCCAAAAAGCCAAAATATAGTTTAAATGTAGCCCTCAAATAAACAAAGCAAGAAAAGCACTGATATAATTTTTTAAATATTGTTTCAAAGCAACTAAACAGTTAATGAACCAGAAGTAATGCAGATAGGCAAAGAAACAATAGAGTTACTGGAGTTCTACAAGCCAACATCATTAATCTGATTTCAGTGATTTGTCCTGCTCCTATAGCCAAGATATATAAGGGGTGGGGTTTGAAACCTAGGTCTTTCTCACTCTGGAGCTAGCCCTCTACCCACCATACCACATTGCCCCTCACATTTGATGTACATTGAAACAACAAGAAATAAGATAATGGGGGAAGGGGGGGGGTGGCGCGCAGATAGGTGGTGTAGTGAATAGAGCACCAGCCCTGAGGTCAGTAGGACCTGAATTCAAATCCGGTCTCAGACACTTTACACTTAATAGCTGTGTGACCTTGGGCAAGTCATTTAACCCCAATTGCCGTGCCTTCCTCCTCTAGAGAGACCAAAAAAAGAAAAGAAAAGAAATAATGGGAAGCAGAACATAACAGGACATAGAGGATTTATTTCTATTAAAAACACTGAAAGACTGAGGATCATAGATCTAAAGTTGGAAAGGATCTCAGTTCAATCCCCTCATTTCACAAAGGAGGAAATTGAAACAGAAAGATCTTTCCTAAATATGCTGAAAAAGTATTGAAATCACCAACTAGTATCATGAAAAAAATGAAATATATGAGGTATTCCCACTAAAAACAAATGGAAAGCAGGGCTGTCCCCTGTCATCAATTCAGGGACAATCTTATATATGTTGGCTTAGCAATAGAAGTTGAAAAGGGAGAAGGAAAGGAAATAAGCCTTATTAAGCACTTACTATGTGCCAGGCACTCTGCTTAGCACTTCACAACTGTTCTCTCACAACTCACAACCCTGAAAAGTAGGTGCTACTATTATCTCCATTATAGTTGAGAAAACAAGAGGTTAAGTTACTTGCCCACGGTCACCTGTAAGTGTCTGAGGCTGGATATGAATTCAGGTCTTCCTGACTCCTGCCCACCTCTAAAAAGTATTGCCAATGGACAAATTAAAATATCTATTTGCAGATGACACAACTATCCAGAAAAGTCGAGATACTAAATTAAAATCTTGAGGTAATAAATGGTTTGATTAAACAAAGATTAAAAAGGATTTTACAAGACAAAACGCAAGATCTCTAAAAGAAAAAGAAAAGGAAAGCCTGGGAAAAATAATTGCAGCAACTATGTTAGATAAAGGATGACATCCAGAACTGATAGGGGAAGAAAGGCACAGCAGAAAGGCCACTAAATCTTTAGAGAACCCTCATTTGATTCTTATTCTGTCACTTTTGTCTGTGCTGTGTGACCCTGGGCAAATCATTCATCCTTAGTTTCCTTATCTGTAAAGTGAAAAATCTGGACCAGGACAGGTGATCTCTACCATTCCAACTCAGTAATTCTATGATATACCTCTAGCAGAGTGATTATGCACTCCTCAATGCAGAAGTGGTCAAGAGACTTGAACAGTCAACTTTTAAAGGAAAAAATGTGCAATTATACTGTAAATAACCATGATGAAAAGCTAGTCAAATTCTCAAAAAGTACAAATCAAAGTAATGCTCATATCATTTATCTAGTTAAGAGTATATCATACTACATAATATGAGTTATGGATTTTAATCTATTTCTGCCAGATAAGCTGTCCGATTTTCCCAAGAGTTTTAAGTAAATAGTGACTCCTTTCCTTGTGTTTTTTAACCATGAGTTTATTAAATAATAGGTTTTTATGTGCATCAGGTTTAATTTTTGGATAGTTGTATTGGTCTGTTTCTCTGCCTTTTTTATTTCATTATTACTAGAAAGTTTTTATGACTGCTTTATAATACATTTTGAAATATGCTGAGTACCTTGAAATACCACCTTCCTTTTAAACTTGCAAATATTTCCTCCTCACAACTCCCTGTTCCCCCTCCCCCAAAAGCTCACCCTCTAAGTCTCCCCAAAGAGAAGATTCAATGTTAGAGCTGTGTTAAAAGACAATCTACTACATTGCAGGTAGGAACATAGACTGGTACAAACATTCAAGAGCAACTTAGCCAAATGCAATAAAAATCATAAAACTGATCACACCATTTTACCTGGCAATCTCACAGACAGAAATATATTTTAGAGATACTGTTAAAAGGGATAAGGACCTAGCTATACAAAAATATTTGGAAATGATCTGTGTGTTTCTTGGGTAACAGATAAATTATGATATATAATAGTACCACTAAAACTCATCTAATACGATTAAGACAAGGAATTATGGAAAGATCTAGAGGAAGTGATACAAAGTGAGATCCACAAAATACCAACTATGCAAAAATTTTATAAATAAAGGCGACTTTTCCAAGGTTATATAAGCGCTTTTTTTTAAACTGAAATTTAAATCCAAGTCATCCGACTCCAGATATAGTATGTTCTTTCTATTATACCATACTGCCTGCTGCTCAAGAATATAGAGACTCCCTTCAGTTTAGAAAAAAACACAACAGGCATTCAATAAATGCTTGTTGAATGACCACATAAATGATTCACTAGCCTAGAAAAGAAGAAAGCCATTGAAAAAAATCAGTATTCTACTGTTACCTCAACAGGACCTAAAGTTTCATAAACAACCCACAAATGACTACTGTATGTCTGTCGTTGTGAGGTTAACCTGCCTAAGTTTTGAGAATCACCAGAAAGTTGACCATAGTCATTTGAAGACTATAAAGTTGTACCAGAGAGTGGAGGAAGTACTCAGACTAACAAACTCATAGATCACTAGAAATAACAAATGAGTCTTACCTTTGCCTGAGACTTTCAACTTCTCTGAAATCTCAGCAAGTTCTTTCTCTGCATTATTTAACTTCCCAATCTAAAAAAGTTAAAAATAAAATAAAAAGGTTTAGTAAACCAATAACCAACCAACAACTGTGCATACTTTTTGATCCAGCTATACTACTACTAGGCCTATACCCCTCAAGACATTAAAGAAAGAGAAAAGGACCTACTTGTACAAAAACAGTTATCACAGCTCTTTTGATGATAGCAAATAACTGGAAACTAAAGAAGTATCCACCAACTGGGAAATTGTTAAAAAAAAGTTACATTATATGAATGCAAAGGAACAAGAAATGAAAAAAAAGGATAAATTTAGGGAGGGAGGTCAGGAAAACCTACATGCAGAAGTTGGAACCTAAGCTGCATCTCAAAAGCAAGAGAGGGACTCTTGGGGCATAGGTAAGGAGGAAGTACATTCCTGCAAAGGTGCAGGAGGCACAAGATTAAATGTCATGCATGAGTCAAAGAGAGAAGGTCAATTTTGCCAGATCACAGAGAATAGAAAAGGGAGTAATAGCCAATAAGGCTAGAAAGGTAGGTTGGAGCCAGACTGTGTATGGATTTAAAAGCTAAACAAGAATTTTTATTTTATTTTAGTGGCAACAGGAAGCCATGTAGTTGGATAAGTAAGGAAATAGCATAGATCTTCACTTAAAGAAAATTATTTTGGCAGCAATGTGTGGGATGGCTGGAGTGGCAAAAGGCTAGAGTAAGAGAGGTCAATTATGAGGGTGTTAAAATAATTTAGGTGACAGATGATGAGGGCCTTAATAAAGGTGGCAACTGTGTGAATGGAAAGAAAAGGATTAGATGCAAGATTTTGTGTAAATGGAAATGACAAGATTTGGCAACTGATGAGTCATATGGAGTGAGACAGAGTGAGGATAAGGCTAAGATTGTGTATCTGAGATACTGGAAGACTGATGTTTTAGATAGAAATAGATAATTTTGGAAAAGGACTGGATTTAGGAGGAAAAGATAATGAGTCCAGGTTTAGGCATACTGAGTTTTATCTTTAAAAAAAGATGTCTCTGGGACATATTTGGGACAGTTTGAAATATCCAATAGGCAACTGGTGATCTAGAACTGAAGCGGAGGGGGAAGGGGAATACTAGGGTTAGATACATAGATTCAAGAGTCATCTACATCTAGTTAAAATTCAAGGGAACTGATAAAAGATGCCAAGAGAGAAAGATAAAGGGAAAAGAGAAGTGGGACCAAGAGAGAACTGGGGAAAACACTCATAGTTAGGGGAAGTGATCAGCAAAGACTGAAGAGGTCATACAGATAGCAGGCAAACCAATAGAGTAGTGTCACAAAAACCCAGAGAAAAGAATATCTACTAGACAACCATGAACAGTTAGGTCAAGAAGCACTGTATCCAAGACAAGATCAGATTTGGAAATCAAGAAATCACTGGTAACTTTGAAGAGAAATGTTTCAGTTAAGCAATTAGGTCAAAAGCCCAATGGCAAAGGACTAAGGAGTCAGAGGAAAGAAAGCAAAGGCATTGAGTTTATACAACTTTTAAGAAATTTCAAGGAGTTTGGATAAGAAAGGCAGGAGAGATATAGGTAAAAAAAACTTGAGGAGATAATAGCAGGGCCCAGTAAAGGTTTTTTTTTTCTTCTAGGCTTTGTTTTTTAAGGTTAGAGAATGTTTGAAGACAAAAGGGAGATAAGCTGACAAGGAGAGGCTGAAGATTCAAAGATTGAATACCGTTGTGGAAGATTCAAAAGAATACTGAGGGTTAAATTTGCTGAAAAAGACCAAAGGGGATGGAATGAAGTGTGTATACCCTTGGTAGAGAAAAGAGCTATCTCTGTTAGACACTGGGATAAAGGAAAAGAGAGTGGAAGATGTTGAAGATGTCAGAACTGAGTAGGACTGAAAGTACAATGCAGACTTCAAATTTTATTTCACTTGGTCCAAAAGCATTGTTTAGTGGCATTTTTTCACTGTAGGTCAATGGAACAGGATTAGATACTGTCTAAAAAAAAAAATTGCACATTTTGGAATCTAATGCTAATATATCCTCAAAATACTTTCATTTTCCCTGTTAGTCAATGCTAAGGGCTATTTTATTTCCCGTTAGTCTTGATTTGGAAGAGTTTCTCCTTCTCTGTTTTACAAGTAAAGCTCTATGCACCTCTCTATTTCAAAGCATTAAAGTGTTGTCATATAATAAATTTAAATAAAATAATGCTGTAAAATAGATGTTTCCATACTTACCAGTGAATCATAGGTCTCTGGCTTATCATCAATCTTTCCAGCTTTTTTCATCCTGTTAAGTCGCTTCTTCTCAACCAAGCCAGTTCGATCAAGGAATGTATCATCATCACTGTCATAATAATCTTCTTCCTCCCAGTTTTTGGCTTTTCTTTTTCGAGATACTAAAGTATGCATAATGGATAAAAAGTGAAGTTAGAAATTTTTTTAAAAAAGGTCTAGTTTTTTTTTACTGTCTATTCTTCCTATATCAGTTATTTCTGAAAATACTCTCCCTCCTCGCTAGATTAAACTTTCCCCTGTAACAAAGAAAAGAGCTAAAGAAAAACACATCTGACAGTATCAATAATATTCTGCCCTATCAGTCCTCCTCTCTGCTGAGAAGAGAAAGAGATATTTTACTATCTACTCTTCGGTACCATCACTGATTCTACTGCTCATAGCACAGCTTCCTTTTAGTGATATTTTTATCTGAATTGTAGTCATTGTGTACATTGTTCTCTATGTTCTGTTTACTTCACTCTGCATCAATTCACAGGATTTCTTCCCACTTTCTTTTAATTCTTCATGCTCATCATTTCTTACTGCATCATAATATTCCATTTTATTCATACACCACAGCTTTTTCAAAAGGATGGAGGCAGTTAATGACAAGCTATCTTGGATAATAAAGATTATTATATTTTCACCCTTAACTGTACTCATGAGAAAGAGGTTCCAAGAGGTTGCCAGTTGCCTTGCCTGTCTACAGACCTGCCTCCTGACGCAGCAAACCCAAAGCATCGAGCATCCGACAGGCTTCCAGGGAACACTGGATCATTGCTTCCTTTTTCTTCCCTGAGTGAATGGCTTCAGCCACCAGTTGTTTTCCTGATGAATCATCTACAGGCAATCTGCATCAGTTACAAGCATCAATGAGGAAAAGGAGCTAATATGTGATAGCATTTGGCACACATGTCTGAATGGCTTGATTCAATTTAACACATTTATTAAAATGCCTATTATGTACTATGCAGTGTGCTACAAAGACAAAAATAGAACAGCTCCAGCTCTCAATCAGCTATCATTCATTAGACTATAAGCTCCTTAAGGATAGGGACTGACTTTTGCCACTTTTTACAGGACAGTGCCTGGCACATAGCAAGCACTTAATATCTACTGATTGATTAATTCTAGGAAGGAGATGGATACAACATGTATACAAATAAGTAAAGACAAAAAATACAGAGAATATTGGGAAGATAGGGCAATGAAAGGTATCCTAGATTAAGGTTCTTCCTTCCTCCTCCACACCAAAAAAGGTGAAGAGCCAATAATGTGACAAAACCAGCAATGACAGGGAGATAGGGAGAGGAAAATGGAAAGACCCCAGAAAAAGTTAATTTTTATAGAAAAAACAACTTAAGACTAGCTCTATCTCACCTGCTTTTCCTGTGTCCAGCCCTGTGCTGGCCTGGAGCCTATGTCCCTGTATGCCTGCCATTTCAGGGACTATCTTTTGAAGTTAACTCTTTGATAGTGGCCCAGAAAGAAGTTGATCCCAGAGCGGGCTGAGGCTCATGAATCAGACAACTCCCCAGAACTTCAAAGAAGGGTACAAGATATAGAGGAAGGAAGAGCCCAGGAGTACAGCACCTGTTACAACTATTTAGTATTCTCCAGGAGAAAAAAGGTAGCCTACAGAGAGATCTAGAGAAGAGAATGAGAGCCACAGGATGCTTTCTACCATGATGCTCTGAGAGAAAAAAGAAAACAAACTGAAGGAAAGGAACAAAAAAATAAGAAGCACCTTTACTCCAAAGCTACCAATGAAGAAAATCAGCAGTGCTTGATAAAAGCTTACCAAGGAGGAAAAATAAATATTTGAAGAATCAATTAACCAATAAGCATTTATTAAGCACTTACTACTTGCTGGGGATGCAAAAAAAAAAGCAAAAGACAATTCAGATCCTGCCCTCCAGGAACTTATAATGTATGAAGGAGACAAATATATATATGAACCTATATCCAGGATAAATGGGAAATAATTAAGACAGACGGCACTAGAATTAAGAGTTAGGGGAGGCTTCCAGTAAAAGATGGGATTTTAGTTTGTACTTAATGGAAACCAAGGAGTTTAGTAGGCAGAATGGAGGAGAAATAGCATTCCAAGTATTCTGGTCAGAGAAAATTCCCAGAGCTAAGACTTGGCATGTTTTGTTGTGAATGGCCAGAAGGCCAATATCTCGAAATCAAAGAATATATGTCTGGGAATAAGGTGTAACAAGACTGGAAAGGTAGTTTATGAATACATAGCATTTTGTACAAAAAAATCATTTCCATAGACAACTTTACAACAAACAAAGCAAAGATCATACAAATAGTTCTGTAAGGCCCTCTGAAACAAAAATAAAGCAACCCTAAGAACCTTTAGAATGGTTCAGAAAAGCAATCAACGAATTAAGTGAAAATATAAAAGAAATGGCAGAAATGACAACTTACAGTGAAAAAATCAGCAAGTTCAAAGAAAGATTAGAGGGTTTAGGAAAGTCAAGAAAACACTCTACATAATACAATTTCTGTAAAAGAAAACAATAGAACTGCAGAGGCAGAAGAAAAATTAACTGAACAAAATTAAAATATGCACCAAATTATTTCAAGAGGGAAAGTATGCTAATAATGGGAATATCATAAAAGGATTCCTCTATCAATTAGCTGCTAAGTCCTTCAAAGGATGTTAGAAATTTGCTGAATGGGAGGTGAGGAAAGACTAATCCAAACATGGGGATCATCTGTGTGACAGCATAGAGGGGAGAGATCAAAGACCAAATAAGGGAAACAGCCAGCCTAACAGTTTGATAGGAAAGGAGAATTTGTAAAGAGAAGCAGTATAAAGAAAAGATGAAAAGGTGGGTAGGAAACAGGCTGATAATTTTGAATGTTATCCTAGAGATAATAGGAAGTCACTAAAGATATTAAAGTAAGGGAGTTACATGGTCAGGTCTATAATTTAAGAATATCAATTTGGGGACTATGTGAAAGATCAATCAAAGAAAGGGGCAACTAGTTCTTAAATTTCTTGGTCCTAGTCTTCACTATAATGCTTCAAATTCCCCAAAAAGAAAAGTAACACCATTTCCCCATATACACAGGGATAAAATACAATAAAAACCTATGAAATACCAAAAACCAAACTCAGAACTAATTTCTTTCATAAATTTTAAATAAATTTGTATTTATATTAAGTTTTAAATTTTATTTTAAGTAATTTTTTTTAATTTTATAAATCTTAAAACTTTTATTTACGACTATAAATGAAGCTTAAAATCAATTAACCCGTAAAGGGAGAATAGGAAGAGCACATACCTAACTCTGCAAAGCCAAGTGCTGTGTCCCTGTTCATCATATTCATATTCTAATTCTTCTCCTATAGAGGTAAAAAAGAGAGATTTGTAGTAACAATTGAAAGTAACTTATTAAATTAAATTCAGTTATTAGGTGAACTTGATATACTAGGGGAAGAAAATTAGAGTTAAACAATCCTATGTAAAACATTTTTTAACCACATGAAATTATCACATATCATAGGAATTGCAGAATATTATTGCATAATTTAGGAAGAGAAAAGTCATAAGAACTTGATTACATTTCCCTAACACCAAAGTTTTCTGCTAAGGATCTGAGTCAAGTCAAGTGAAATATGTCCTTTGTTTCAGGTCAGGAAGAACGTCAAGGCTCTTACTTCTCCACTAAATTCTTGTTTCGCCTCATGATGTTGTGGAGGTGACTGAGTTTTCAAAAGCTATGCCAGAGAAATGTAAGTTCCAGCAGGTGATTTAGAGTATTGGCTTGGCAACAGCTATGTGGCTGTCATCTGTAAAGTGCCTAGCTAAACTGTGAAAGTCTCATGCTAGCAACACTATAAAATGAAACTGGTTTTGCTCATAGCAATTAGTAAAGATGATATACTAAGGTACAGGAAGTTGAGTGAATGGGCCAATGATGTAAATCTTTTGGAATAACAAAAAAACGCATCCACCATATCACCCTTTTTGACTGCAAGACTTTTGAGGGCAGGGTTCTTAACTTAAACTTAGTACATCTCTAGTACTTAGCAAAATGCAAGGCAAACAGTAGGCACTTAAATGTTTGCTGAAATTATTTACTGGCAAATGCTGAAGGAGCACACTTTAATCAAAGAAACAGGTGAAGGCTAAACTATCAAGCAGAATCTGAGCAGTTATACAGAATATCCAGGGAAAGGAGATTTTATGACATTTTAAAGTATGGCATTAAACTGCAATTTATGGTATAGGATATGTATGACTTCTATCGTCAAAGGTTAGTCACAGACCTTCTCTTTCAAAAAACCCCTGCAGGGCCTTTTTGGGATCCTTTATATAAAATGCCTCACGTTCCTGCTGAAACTCTATGACAATAGGGTTCTCTTCAACTTCATCTTCAATGGCATCTTCTCCTACAGAAAGGGGTTTAAGGGTAGAGAAATCAAAGAGAAATGTCAGACATTATATAAGCAGGGAGGAAAAGAAAATTCACCAAAATAGCATTTACTACCTTATTTCAATAAAGAGAATCAGGCTATACAAAACTGATATCATAAATGATACTTCTCACCACAAATCCCAAATGTGTTCCATTCATCAACAGCTTAACAAAAGCCAGAGGAAAATGAGACACAGGACAGCCCTGAGAACTGTAGTCTTAGGTGTAGTAGCTAAGTGCTATGAAGAAACTCACACTTATTTGAAAAAAATTTTTTTATCCACTCACTCATCAATTTGCCTTTGGGAAAATGTCTAAATTATTTAATTTAGCAATCTCAGGTCTATCTCTGCAACTGCCCTAAAATAAGAGTTTACTGGAATAGACTCCTGAACAAACTGTTTGTGTTCTCTCAAAGTTCCCTTGTGTGGAATACCCTCACATTCTCTCATTTAAGTTCTATATTGACTTTCAAGCCAGCTCCTTTGGAGCATCCCCCAAACATTCAAGCCCTCAAGTCCTACATCACATTGTTTATGTTATTCGTTTGGCATTTATAGGACAACTTATATTGCTCCTTATCATTTTATGCAGACATACTTTATAACTCTAGTGCCGAGCAGAGTGCCATAACACAGTAGGTATTGGGTAACTCCTTGTTGATGCTATACAGAGATGAAGAGGATTAAATAACTTCTCTAGTTTGGCTCCTCATCTGTAAGATGAAGTGTTTGACCTAAATGACCTTCAAGGTCTCTTCCAGCTCTGATTCCATGAGATAGGCTGTCTTCCTCTCCAAAATCTGAATGTACATACTTCTATAAAAACATGAAAATGCAAAGGAAAATTTTAGTATTTTAATTGGGTCCCATTCAATGATGACAAACAGAAAAAAAAAATTTTGGTAGAAGATCCCTGAATTCATAGAATCTAAGCTGAAAGAGAGTCCCCTCATACTGCAGAGGAGAATGTTGAGGATCAGAGAAGTGGTAGAGTGAAGCTTTGAACCCAAGTCTTCTAACTACCAAATTTAGTGCCCTTTGCACTACAGCATGCTGTTTCTCCCTTTCCTAAAATTGACAAGGACTAGGACCAAAGAGAACACAGGGAGCTCTTCACTTCATAGTCATAAAATCTTCCGTTTGACAACTTTCCCATACTTTACTGCACCACAAATAAGGGCATTCTTGAAAGAAGATAATTATTTGGACCTGGGAACCAGAATTTAAATAACTGCATTAAGTGCCTTACCTACATCCTAGAGGATGGTTTGGATCACTTAGTCCAACCTTCTCATTTTACAAATGAAGAAACTGAGGCCCAAAGAGATTAAGTGACTTGCTAGAGGAATGTGTTCAATCAATATACTGTTGGCAGTAATGATAATGTAAGTGGATTCTCAAAAAAGTTTTATTCATAGCAAGGTTATAAGAGAGTAAAAACTCTGATAATCCTGGATCTGGTGATAGCTGTGTGACCTCAGACAAGTAATTTCAACTCTGGAGCTCAGTTTTCTTGTTTTAAAAGTGGGGATAACAATAGCCACTCCTCTATACTTCATACAGCTGTTATGGGGACCAAATGGATATTCTGTCCTTTTCAAACACATGCCAAGTATGAGATACAATTAATATGCTAACAAAAAATTCTGCCTTTCTTAGTAGCTTTCATTTCTTACCCATTCCCCAAGTACACCCCATCTCAACATCCTGACTACTAGTATTTCTCTTCTCTTCTGTGGCATCTGTCTCCTCTTCCTCATCTGAGTCTTCACCCAACATCTTCTTCTCTAATTTCATCTGCTGCTGCTTTCGCAAAGCCTTCAACTGAGTTACCGTTAGCTCGGATTCTGCCTCCTTATCATCTTCTGGTCCCTGTTGAGTCAAGTAGAACAATCCCTTTAAGATGTGGGAGCAGAAGCTATAAGGAAGCCTATCTAGGTGCCAGAAGGCAGAACTCTCAACTCTGGGGAAGGCTGACAGGGACGCTGCCCAAACATAATAACAAGATTTGGGGGGCCTTGAGACTTCTTTACCTGCAGGATAAAGAGCCGGGTGCTGCCCCCAAAGCGGAGAACGTGGCCCACGTGCACGCGGCAGTAGGTGCGGGGCGGGACGCGAATTTTGTTCAGGAAGGTGCCGTGGGTGCTCCCCAGGTCGTACAAGTAGAAGCCGGGTCCCCGGGGGTCTTCGTCCCCCGCTGGGCCCCGTGCCCGGTGCTGCAGCACGGCGTGGAAACGGGACACCGAAGGGTGTTCCAGAATCACGTCACAGCTGGGCAGGCGCCCGAACACATAGCGGCTCCGGTTCTCCAGACTGCGGCTGCCCAGTATGGTCCCGCCCTTCAGTGTCTCCAGGCAGTAGGGAGCTTCGGGGGGTCCCCCCCACGGTGGCTCCTGATATGGGGGAGCTGGAGCTGGGCTTCCAGCCGGAGGAGCCCCAGCCGCCGCTCTGGACGACCGCGGCTTCTCCTCGACTGGGGGCCCGGATTCGGGCTCCTCCTGGAAGTCTTGCCGCCGGGCCGGCCGCACTCCTTGCTCTCCAGGACCGCCAACCAGCGGCGGCTCCTTCTCCTCCTCTTCGTGCTCTTCCCTCTCGCGGGGAGCGGGGCCCGGGGCATGCTCCCGCGGCGCCGAGGATAATGGCAGGACCGGCTTCTTGAAGTCGCTGTCTGGCGGCTTGGAGCTAGACTCTAGCTCTGCCTCTGAGGAGATCGCCGCCATCTTCGAGAAGTCAGATGTCTAATAATGTCCGCCGGAAATTGGACCCTGAGAGCTCTAAGTTCCCCCCTCAGCTTCAAGCCCTCCCTGGGGAGGGGAGGCGCCGGAGCTTGGAGACTTCAGTAACCTCACCAGACCCCTGCAGTCTCGCCGACTGGACCGAATTAAAACTCGAACTATCTAATAAAGGGGGCGTCTTGGAAAGGGAGGACGTCTTTACAGGTGCACCGCTTGGTGACGACTTCCGGCGGCCGTCTCGGACCCGAAGAGAGGAGCTTCCGTCTGTTTCCAAGTTCGGTGGGCTTTGCCCTCTCGCAGCCTCTACGCACCGTTCCCCGGCAGCGCTTCGCCCTGCAGGCGTCTCCGGGGACTTCAGGGTCTTGCTGAGGACCGACTCAGACGTCGCCCCCTCCCAGCCACCCCTCTGGAAACTGGTAAATGCCCTCCCCCCTGGCCCCCCAAACACCCCCATACCAGGGGCGGGTCCTTTCGCGCCTGAGATCTTTAGAACTTCGACATAGAGCTGGGAGGGACCCCCTGAGGTCATCTAAGATCAACCCCTGGTTTAAAGAGCAAGAAACTGAGGCACAGAGTGGTTAAGGGGTCATGAGAAGTGAGTGACAAGTTTCAAACCCAGGGCCTCCGACTCCAGCATCCTTTCCACGGCACCACGCCGTCTCACATCAGTCCAGCTCCCTGAGTTTTGCAGATGAGGACACAGAAGTCTGGGAAGGCAAGTGACTTGCTTAGAATCACACAGCTAATAATGTCCCAGCTGGTAATGAACCGAAGGTCTTCGGCTTGCAAATGTACGGTTCTTTTTAAGCTAACATGATCTGTGTCTGCTCCCTGTTGCCAGGGACCCTTCAAGTTGATTCCTGAACCAGTCTGCCACTTTCCAGCGCAAAGACACAGAGTTATCAGGGACCTCAGAGGCCATCTGGTTCAACCACTACATGGATAGGAACTCCCCTGACAATATTCCCTACCAATCATCATCTGGTCTTTACTCAAAGATCACCCCTGAGAGGGAACCCAAAGCTTCCTGAGGAGAAAGCCCATTCAGCTTTGGCATACCTCTAATTACTAATAAGTTTTTCCTTATTTTAAGCCTAAAATTTCCTTTTTGGGAAAGAAGAAAAAGTCAGATGCTTCTTCTGTGTTATAACGCTTCAAAGACAGCAATCAAATCCCTCTTTGATTTTTCTTTTCTCCAGATTTAAACATGCCCAGTTCTTTCAGTAATTTGCCATATAATAGGATCCCTAGTAGCTCACTTACACCATGGCATGGCAGGTAAGAGTTATGGACCTGGAGTTAGGAAAACCTGGGCTCAGATCCCAGCCACTGATTCTTAGTTGTTTTGTGAGCATGTGATCACATTCATTTTATTAGATGCCAATTCCCTTAAGCTCCTTGGGTCTCAATTACTTTACCTGTAATATGTAGATATTAATAACTGTAGTATCCACCTCACAGGTTTCTTGTGAGGCTTTAATGAGATAAAGTACACAAGTAAAGTACTTTGCAAATTTTAAAATGTTAAATAAGTGTCAGTTCTTTTATTTCCTGGCTTGCCATGGCCAAGGCATGTCATCAGGGAAATGTATAATCAAGAAAGAAGATGAACTGGTTATGTGGCAAGAGCATGAGATAACTAACGGATGACCCATTTGCTCTACTGGAATTCTTTCAGATATCCCAAGAAATAAGGAAAGGCACCCAGCATATTAAGTGGAAACCCTGTTGCAAACTTGTGGAAAGATGTGCAAAAGAATCTGATAGAATGGGCAAGCATGAATTGATTGTAATCTACATCCATATCAATATGTATCCCAAACTGGTTATAATACTTTAGTTGTTCTAAAGTTCTTTAGTTGATCAGGCCGGACTATCGCCTCTCTACTCAGAGAAACTATACCTTTCTTAATTCAACTTAGGATCACAATCATTTTATTAGATGCCATATATCAGTGTTGACTCTTGTAGAAGTTGCCAGTCCATGAAATCTCCTAAATCTTTTTACTTCTTTCTACTCATTCTTGTTCCAACTGAGCTATTGGTGGAAAGTAGATTCAGCTGCAAATTCTATGTTCTGCCCAAATAAAGGAAAGCTTTGGGTGGTGTTTAGGGCTCTCTACCTTCCATCCTTTTAGTCAAAGAGGAGAAGAGGCCAAGGGAGGGAGGTAAGAAGGTGTTAAGTATCCAAGGTTTCCTTAAAACTGCATGGTGAGGAGATTTCTGGTGATCAGCTTGTCCTGAGAGAGGAGTAGGAAGGCATTCACTATGTTTGTAAGGCATCCCATTCCATTTTAGGATAAGCGATTTTTAAGGAAGTTTTCCCCAGCATCAAGCCTACATCTGCCTCTTAGCAATGTCTCCCTGGTGTTCTTGGTTTTGTATCTCCCTACTTCTGGATACTATGCATTTCATCATAGCATTGTCATCATAACTGACTGCTTTAAAGTTTCCAAAGATTTTTACACACAGAATCTGATTTGAGCCTCACAACAAACCCTATGAGGTAGGTACTGCAGGGACAGTTGTTATATCCATTTCACAGAAGAGGAAACAGACTCAAAGGGGAAGCAATTTATCCTTGACCAGTAAGTATTAGAGACAGGATGTGAACCCAGGTTTTCTTCTTAATGAAGGCTAATATTGTAATTAGCATTGATGACAGCCATATATGAGTTATCAGTTTCCTTGATTGTGATGATGAACATCTAATTTTTTTTTTCAGATAAGAAATCACATGTTTCTTCAATGAGAGCTATGCTGATCCTTCTACAGCACTGCTGGGGCAGACATTTTTTTGGACAGTCCTGGATTGCCTGACTTTTCTTACTCTGACAAGGATGATGTGAGGAGGTGATTTGACCAGTCTCCTTTCAATTTTGGAAGCCGGTCTTGTAGATTGGGAAACATTGTGTTTGTCAGACTTAACAATTCACTCTTCAAAAATGCTAAGATACTGGGGAGAGATCCCAATATCATCCAGCCAAGCTAACAGAAGCTCCTTTGATTTGCTCCCACGGGAGTTTCGTCTGGTGGAAGTCCAAGATCCACTCCTGCACCAACCTTCTGCCAATAAGCCACGACCAACCACCATGCTGGACATCCCATCTGAGCCTTGCAGCCTCACCACCCACACAATCCAACTTATCCAGCACAACAGGCGCCTACGAAGCCTCATTGCTACAGCCCAGGCTCAAATGCAGCAGCAGGCAGAGGGTATCAAAACTGAAGAGAGTGAACCACTTCCACCCTGTCCAGCTTCACCCCCTCTCCCCGATGACCTGCTTTCTTTGGATAATAAGACTGGCAAAATGCCATTCCAGATCAGGCATAGTGACCCCGAGAGTGACTTTTACCGGTAAGGCAGAGATCTAACATGGAATATCTGTTTTAAGTGCTTTAGTGGTTCTTAGTTCAATATGGGAGATGCAGTTATTGCTTGAGAACAGGCAAGCTGTTATTTTGCTAGTCTGAGTATTAAGTGACTTGTAATAAGTGAGTAGTAGAGACAGCATATTATTTTGCTCCTTGTCTACATTCTGAGAGGAGTGGTAAATTTAATATGTAAATTAGCAAGTCTTGTATAAAAACTAGGTTCAGAAGTTCAAACACCTCTGTCTAGAGCAGTGGTTCTCAACCTTCCTAATGCCCTGACCCTTTAATATTTGTATGTGGGCATATCTGCATGTGGGTAGACCCGCCTGGAGACGGGATAGAGGAGCGGTGTCTCAGTTCCTAAGACCATTGGAAATATGTGTTTTCCAATGGTCTTAGGTGACCACCCCTGTGAAAGGGTTGTTTGACCCCCAAAGGGGTTGCGACTGGACCTTGAGAGCCGCTGGTCTAGAGGAACCCTTTAACAATACAGCCTTACCTCACAAGCATGAAGATGTCACCAGTAAGATTAGAAAAGCAGAAATTTTGCCATAGCCTTTGGGTTTGGGTGTTTGGGTTTTTGGTTGTTATTTTTTTTTTTTTACATCCTTTAATTTTTCATGATGAAGCCGTATATCATATTGGGTGTTAAGCATATATTTGATAAATACTCAATTTTCCCACTATATCCTAAGGTTTTCTCTTTTAATGAAAAAAAATATTTTTTTTTCCTTGCTCTTTTTTCTCTACCCCATTGGCAAGAGTGTCATGATGGGTGGGGGCATGGAGGATATAACACTTTTAATATGGATAGTTAAAGCAAATTGTTTTTATTTGCTTTTCTTTTGCTATTATTTGGAACATTATTTTGTATGGCTATTGATAACTGATATTTCTTCCTTTCAAAACTGCTAGTTCATATCTTTTGACTGTCTATTAGGGAATTTGCTGTATCTGTGTTAACCTTAGTATGTTGCTGATGAACCAACCTTCTTATCTCAAGGAAACACATGGCAGAGTAGAGAATATTTCTCCAGTTGAAGATATTCATCCACAAATAACTGTTTTGTATTAACTTCAAGGTTAAGGAGCTGCTCCATTTAAAATTATTTCTGTTTTTAGTTACTATATAAGCTGTTTGCAGAACTAGATGGAATTATGCTATTATTGTATTTAAAGTTCACAGGAGGTAACTGAATCTATATTAGATGGCAATAGCTGGAGATGATTTCTGCATCCATAGACTAGTGCATTGAAACATGGGGGTTGAAGTTGGCTAAAAGAGAACTAAAGTTGGGAGTTTCAAGACGTGATCATGGGGTGCCTTGGATGTGCTCAGGCAGTATGAGAAAGAAACCAGGAGAGCTAACCTGATCCAAATATCCCTACAACGATGAAAATTTGTTTTCTTGAAATTGGAGAACTCCTAGGATGGCAGGGATAGATTTCCCCCACAGTTTGTAATGTTGCTCTATCTGTACTTTCAGAGGAAAGGGGGAACCTGTCACTGAACTGAGTTGGAACTCCTGTCGTCAGCTGCTCTACCAGTCAGTAGCCACCATCCTGGCTCATGCAGGCTTTGAATGTGCTAATGAAAGCGTCCTGGAGACTCTCACAGATGTGGCCCATGAATATTGCCTTAAATTCACCAAGCTCCTGCGCTTTGCTGTGGACCGGGAGGCCCAATTGGGGCAGACTCCATTTCCTGATGTGATGGAGCAAGTGTTCCATGAGGTGGGCATTGGCAGTGTACTGTCCCTACAGAAGTTCTGGCAGCACCGCATCAAGGACTATCACAGTTATATGTTACAGGTGAGGGCACCATAAGACAAAGTAAACAATTCAAGTAGACTGAATCAGGGGTTCTTGGGTTCTCTCATCCCTCGAACTGAAGTGGAGAGTGAATGTTGTAAGACAAGGGAAGACTCTTCATCTTTAGGAATCTTATCCTTTATTTTCCTAAGCCACTGTTTTCTACACCTCATTTCCTGTTTTTAGTGTAGGGCCCATCAGTAATATTCCATATAGATTGAAAGCAGATGGCAGGGATATAACACATGTGCTAGAAAGAGGTAAGGACTGAGAAGTAGTAAATATGTTAAGGGCATTGGACTCTAGACCAGAAATTCTTGTTTAATATGATCTTCTTTTGTGGCCTTAAGCAAACCTTTTGACCATTGCTTCAGTTTTCCCTAAGGCTAGGAGAGAATTTCTAACACATAAGAAGAAAGTATTTCTTAATTAATCTAGGTGTCTGTATACCATATACAATTATACCTAAAAATAGAACATTTTTACTGTCCCTCCTGTTTTCCATCAGTATCTTTCTTCACATTTTCTCACATTCACATACCCTATCTTTATGTGTATTAACACATACTCTCTGTGTTAAGCTTTTTCAATCTGTCATGCCTTCCTCTCATTCATTTGCTAAACAAAACTCCATCTTTGAACTTATTTTAAACTTCTGTCATTCATACTCTTCCCTTTCCAACCCCTTTACCCCCCTTTTTTTCCCAGGGAAAGAAAGATGAAGATCAGCTTGCCTTCACCATTCTCTTGGAAAACTTTGTCTCTTGCCTGCTGACAGGTTAGCAAGCAGCTCTCTGAGGAGTATGAGAAGATTGTAAATCCTGAGAAGGCCACAGAAGATGCTAAGCCCGTGAAGGTCAAGGAGGAACTTGTCAGCGATATCACCTTCCCAGTCAGTGAGGAACTGGAAGGAGACCTGGCATCTGGTGACCAGTCTCTGCCTGTAGGAGTGCTTGGAGCTCAAAACGAGCGGTTCTCATCCAACCTGGAGGTCGAAGCTTCCCCACAAGCTTCAGGTAAGAAGAATGCTCTTACTCTATGATGATGACCCATTCATTCAGCTGTCCTTACTGCTTTTGCTTTTTCCTTCCATATGAAATCAAGCTCTTGAGGAAATGATAGGTGAGCTTTGGGTAAAAGAATGAAAGAGAGGGAAAGGCAAATAAGAATGAAAAGCCCAGAATTTTAAAGTCACAAGACATCTCATTTGGATAATTGGATCCTAAAGTTATCTTCTCTCTCCTTTTCCTGCTCTTATTTGAAAAATAGATTAGGCTAGAGCAGGGGTAGGGAATCTGTAGCCTCCAGGCCACGTCAGGCCCCCAGGTCCTCAAGTGTGGCCCTCTGACTGAATCCAAACTTCATAAAATAAATCTTCATTAAGGGGATTTGTTCTGTGAAGTTTGAATTTAGTCCAAGAGCTGCACTTGAGGATCCAGGGGGCCCCATGTAGCCTCGAGGCCACAGGTTCCCCCCACCAATGGGCTAGAGGAAGCATTTTCCAAAGTAACTTTCAGTGATGGCATGATTACAAGAAAGCTGCTAAGTAACTCAAATTATCATCTCTTCTCAAAGATTGGGAAGAGTACAAATGCATATCATAGTTGAACCATATAAATTAATTTTGCAAATATTAAATGCCATTTAGATCAGCATCATTTTCTTTAGCCTGGCTAAGCAAATTAACCAATACTCTGACCTAACAACCTCCGCTTGAAATCTTATTCTCATCTCTTTATGGTGACATGATGGTGATGCCAGCCTCTTCATGGCTGTGCCAGTAGGACATAAATTTGGCAGGTCCTTCCAAATCAGGAAAGGCTTCAAACAGATCCATCCAATATTGGACTCTATATTGTTATATAGGGACCAGCCTAGCTATGTTCAAGGAACATCATCATGGAGGGCTGCATGGTGTTGAAATTTTTGGCCATACCGACTCTGAGAGATCTACTGAGTTGTAACTGGATTGGAGGTAGCATTGATAGAAATATTACCCATATCAATGACGTTATAGATCCTTTGGGTTTTGGTGGTAGTAGTGGTGGACCTGAGAGGTCAGACCTGACTTTGAAAAAATGTTTTTAAATTACCAGACAAAGAGCCTAACAAATAGGACAAATAATCAGAGATCATGACTAAATAGAGATGAGAGTCTGAGAGGAATTGCTGAAGGCTCACAGAGTAGTCTGCCATTCATAGGTATAAGACTCCCCTCCCTGAGTCAGGCCTGGCCAAAAAATATTTGACCAATTGAGGAGAGTGATGATCTATCTGTAAGTGTCAGGAAGCCAGAACAAAAAGCTATAAGACAGGTACCTTGTAAAGGAGAAAACCAGAGGAAGCACTTCCATGAGCCCCTGAACTGGGCACAGACACTCCTATCCTTTTTATCTTCTCTTAAAGAGTCAAGGGAAAGTGGGGATGTATTCAGGGTTCATTTACCTTTGAAAGTGACTGAATGAAAGGCAATAATTTTTCCTAGAGATAGCTTCCTTGTCATAGTCAGCACTAGGCTACACGGACCATTTGTATGACCTAGTATTAAATTTCTTATTCTCTTTTTAATATTCAGCTCTCAAATTCCTTCTCAGTCCATAATCTTCACTAACCCATGTATATTTGGCTTTTTGTTGATGTTTGACTGCTGGGCTCTTGGAATCTGCTTGTAGGTGCTGAGGTGAATGCTTCTCCTCTTTGGAATTTGGCCCCAGTAAAAATAGAGTCACAGGAGAGTGAAGAAGGTACTGTCTCTGGGCATGGCGTGCTGGGCAGTGATGTCTTTGAAGAGCCCATGTCAGGCATCAGTGAGGCTGGGATCCCCCAGAGTCCCAATGGCTCAGAGAGCAGCTATGGATCCCACTCCCCCGACAGCCTCATGGGATCCTCCCCTGTCTTCAACCAGCGTTGCAAAAAGCGGATAAGGAAAATATGAAAGGAAAAGAAAGAGCTTTTTCTTCCAACTATACAAGAACTCATTCCCATGAACAATAAATTGATGCAGAGGGGTCCAGAGGCTCCAGAGGCTGTTCGCAGGATCTCCAGCAATGGGTTTGGCCCACAGTGCTCTTTTCTGCTCCATGATGACTGTCAGCACAGTTTTGCATGAACAAAAAACAAATCAAGGTGGTGATCATGAGCCCAGAGTTGTTTTAGCTTTAATACTGAGTTTACAATGGGATCAAGTTACTTTACTAAATCTGGTTCCTCTTTTCTACTATGAAAAAAACGTGTATGTGCTTCAGCTATCACTGAGAGTGAGCTATGAATATAATTATGGTGATTTATCAGATTTGTTAAAGCTATTACTTAATAGCTATGCTTGGATTTAGGTCCTGTAAATGTATAGAGGGATTTTGTATATATGTATTTTATTTAGCTTCCTTCACTAACAGATGGAAGTCACTGTGAATCAAATATTGGTGCCTAAAAGCAAATGGCCAACATCAATAAATGGCTTCTTCCACCAACTAACATCAAGAGTCATGCTTGTGAAATCTTTCTTACAGTTAGTCCCTTGTGGTGACATGTCACACCAACCCCTCACAGTCTCCTCCTTTCTCTTCATCATTTAGCTTTTCTTCTTCCTTGTCCTCCAGTCTCTCACTCATCTTCCCCACTCACTTCATCCTCTTTTCTCCTTTTCTTTCATTGGGGCTAAGTGTGGTTAGATTAATTAAATCAAACTGAGAAAAACAAAGGGAAGTTCTCAGGGCTATGGAATGGCCAGCAGATTAGTGTTCTATCTCTATCTCTATCTAAAGTCTATCAAGGGGGGCAGCTAGGTGGCACAGTGAATAGAGCACTGGCCCTGGAGTCAGGTGGACCTGAGTTCAAATTCGGCCTCAGACACTTAACACCAAAACTACCATGTGACCTTGTGCAAGTTACTTAACCCCAATTGCCCTCCAAAAAAAAGTAAATTCTATCAAGGGATAAAGTTGTGCTACTTCTGCTGCCCCCACATTATTTGAACAAACCTTTACTAAGCACCTACTATTTGTAGGGCATTGGAGATACAAAAAGCAAAACAAAACTCCCCCTACTCAAGGAGCTTAGGGGGGAATTATAAAACATGCACAGATTATATACAAAGTAAGAGCCTGAGCTAACATGGACTGAGTCTGATCCTGGCCTAGTGTGGCCTAGTGACTAGACTACACTGAGAGTTATTTTTACTATTTAGCTTGTTATTCCTACTTAGAGTTACTTTGGTAAAATCCTCTGACGTACTCATAGTAAAATCATGTCTAAGTTTCCCCAAATGAGGTTAACAAGGGCCCCAGCTTGCATGACAGTGAATAAAGTGCTGGGCTTAGAGTCAGGAAAACCCTAGTTCAAATCCAGCCTCAGATACTAGCTTTGTGACCCTGAGCAAGGTCACTTAACCTCTGCCTCAGTTTCTTCAACTCTAAGGTGGGGATAATATCAGGGGCAGCTAGATGGCACAGTGAATTGAACACTGGCCCTGGAGTCAGGAGGACCTGAGTTCAAATCTCTCCTCAGATACTTAACACAAAAACTAGCCATGTGACCTTGGGCAAGTCACTTAACTCCAACTGCCCTGCCTTCCCCTCTTGAAAAAGTAAAAAACAAAAAATATAAAAATAAAGTGGGAATAATAGCATGTACCTTGCAGAGTTGTGAAGATGAAATGAGATGCTTGTGAAGTGGTTAGCACAAAAAAATGCTTATTCTTTTCTCTCAGTATGTAATGTGCATACTAGGCATAGGACAGCTTTTCTTTCCCACATAGAAAATGCATGTCCCACATGAGAATGAGACACTAAGAACTTGAGGAGCCCATAAAGAAATATAGAAAACATAAGGTACGCAATCCATTAGCTTTCGCCATGATCCCCAGATTTAGGGAATCAAACTTGTTGCTATTAGAGCAACATCCTGACATTGTAGGGAAATCCTCTCCCATGGTCATGTTGTCCCCACTGGTACTCAATAGTGTCACTGTAGTTTAGATTCTTCCCAGAAGTAACATTACTTCAGGGATTGATGTACAAGCAATTCATTTTTCATTAGACTTTGATTATGGATCCACGATTGATTGGCTTTGCTCTCTGTATAGGGCACTGCACAGGGATTATGTGGATAATCTTTCTCCAAGAAACACTGGTCTGCTGTTGGCAGTGATCTCTACCTGGATACCACGTGATTGTGGTTTCTAATGAGAGACAGGTGGCTTCAGCAACATTAATACATGCTATGCTTTGCTATCGTTCTTTTCTGTGTTTGGTTTTGTTTCTTTTTTCCCCATTGTTCATTCCATTGGTTACAACACTTCTATACAACCAGACTATTGTACAATGTGAAAGAGTTTGCAGATCCCATACATGACTACGCCACCATGGCAGGGGCAGAGGGGAGGAAGGGGAGAAAATCTGAAACTCAAGTGATTCTGGAACTGAATCTTGTAAACTAAAAGTAAAACAAACAAGTCAATAAAAAAAAAGAAAGAAAATACATGCTATATTTTATAACATTTCTAACAATTTTACTGACCTTATATACCTTTTGTCCATGAGTATAAAATTAATTAGTCATGCTCTATATTAGCATGTGAAAATTAACTGAAAGTATCTCCCTGGAATAAAATGCCAAGATTCATGAAAGTCAAATATCTTTTATCACCAGTCTTACATCAAGGTACAACTTGTTAGCTAAACAAATGATTTTTTATTTAGTTTAAATAATTTATGAAAAATTATGAAAATTGGCCAGATACCCTATATGAAGTCTTTAGACCACATAGCTAGTCTAAATTTTTCCTACTCAATAATGAAGAAGGTAACAAATAAAATTGGTAGGAAAATTGAATAACATATGATATAGAAAAAGGAAATTAGACTTATATTTTGTATCATTTAAAATAAATTCCAAATCAGTGATCTAAAATTGAAAACGTATACATCATAGAAAAGGTGAAAGAAAATGGAATTATAGATATATCACAATTGTAAAAAAGAAGAAAATTGTTAAAACAGAAAAAATTATGGACAAAAGTAGATATGGTTTGATCACAGAAAACAAATCTTATATAAAAAATCATCCACAAAAACTGGTGAAAAAAATCTGTTGCAAATGTTTTTGATAAAAATATAAAGAATTAATGCAAATGTATAAGATAAAGTCCCTAAATGGTCAAGAGGTATATGGAAGGGAATTCTTATAAGAAATCTAAATTATCAACCACCATCAGAAGTATTCTTAAAACTCTCCCTAATAAAGAAATATAGGATTTTTTTTTGTATCACATTTGTAATTTAATTGGCATGGGAGATTCCACAAGAGGAAAACCCCTACCAATGGAAGTCAGCATCTTCTTTGCAATTAACAGTTATCTGGGCTACTGAGAGATCAAGTGACTGCCTAAATCTTATGCTACGATGCCTCTGCTGCACAATCTTACACTCATGAAATTGGCAAAAAAATAGTTATAAAAGCCAGCCGTAGAGAAAGGACACACTATTAGAAGGTTGGGGGAAGCTGCGAACTGGTGTGAGCTTTTATATGATGACATATAATCATCAAAACTTTACAAAATCTTGAGTTTGAATGGACCTCAGAGGCCTTCTATTGCAACCCATATTTCAAATTCCAACTACAACGTGCCAGTTGAATGTAAGCTTTTTACACGCAAGGGCTGTGTCTTCTTTGTCTTTGTATCCCCAGTCCCTTGCAGGGAGTAGGTAATGTTTGCTGAACTGAATACTGACAAGTGGCCATACAACCATTGAGTTGAATAAGCAAAAACAGAGTAGAAAAAAATGCACTTGGAGTTCATCAGTTCTCCCTCTGGGGATGGAGTGCCTTTTTCATCATGAGTCCTAAGAAACCTATTACTTCTTAAGGCAGCCTATTCCATTTTGGGGCTTTGTTGTTTAACAACATTAGTTGTTAAACTGATCAGTCATTTAAAATCTGTCCAACACTTCATGACTCCTTTTGGGGGTTTTCTTAACAAAAATACTGGAGTGGTTTGCCATTTCCTTCTCCAACTCATTTTACAGATGAAGAAACTAAGGCAGACAGGGTTAAGTGACTTGCCCAGGGTCACAGAGCTCCAAAGTATTTTAGACCAAATTTGAACTCAGAAAGATGAGTCTTCCTGACCCCAGGTCCAGTGCTCTATCAACTGTGTCACCTAGCTACTGCAGCTTTAGCTTTAATTTTAATAAAGTTTTCCCTAACACTGGGTGCACTGAAGTACTGCACAGCAGAGTTCTCTGCTGACTTTTTGGAGACCAAGCACGAGGACAACACAAAGGCTGAAAGGCCATTTCTCAGTATGTGGAGGATCATAGTGAGGTAGTTTTCCTTCTCCATTTTGATTCTGAATTGGAGCATACTTGAAAGCATTCCTCTACAAATGGTCTTGGAGTGTGTCTGTTCCTGTCATCAAAGTAAAGGAACAGGATGCAGAAGACAGGGTAGGAGGCATGGAAACTGGTATTCACTGGGAAGGATTGTGCTTAACTGCTTTGGAATTAAGTTAAATTTTCCTTTTCACTGTAGTAAGATGCATTTAGTTCACATACCAAATGATTTCTTTATGGCAACATTTGAAAAGGGAATGATGACTGGGACCTCCAGGGGGACACACCTGTCATTGCAAAAGTTAAGTCTTATGGAATTTATACCTCTAGAGCACTGGTTCTCAACCTTTCTAATGCCATGACCCTTTAATACTCATATGTGGGTGTATCTGCATGGGGGCGGACCCGCCTGGAGACCGATAGAGCCGTGTCTTGGTTCCTAGGACCATCAGAAATATTTTTTTTTCTAATGGTCTTAGGCAACCCCTGTGAAAGGGTCGTTTGACCCCCAAAGGGGTCGCAACCCACAGGTTGAGAACTGCTGCTCTAGAGCTATCACAGAACCTGCAACACTAGGACATTTTGTACATCCTTACTTGAGCTGACATGACCCAAGTTTCACATGTCACCTGTGACTAACAACAGATTAAGCATTCTCCAGTAGCTGCTCCAAGTCAAGCATAGCTTATGTAGAAACACTGTCCACACACGACCCAAAGTATTTCATGTAAAACAATGGAACTGGACTAGATAACCTGAGGTCCCTTCGGGCTCTAGAACCATGATGCTGTGACCCAGTGAGCCAGATCCTATTATGCCACATCAATGGCATTGCAAAACTGGAGACTGCCTGAAACCACAATTATTAGCAAGATACTCGCTTTGCTATCAACAAGGTAAAGGGAAAGCTCTACAAGAATAACTAATTCAAGAACTGATAGTTTAATTTTTTCCCACAGATTACCCCTACTGTTTCAACTTTCCACTTACATTTACTTCTTTCATGGCACCAAAGAGCAGTATGAGGTTTTTAGTCTTGTTGCTTTTCCAGTCTTTTTAAGAAAATTTTCTTTTATTTTACACTTAAATACAAAATGAGAAAAGAAAAAAAAATTGCCATATACACAGCAGATCTTGAGAGGATTCAATATAAAATGATAAATTTCAATTTCAAGAAAATCTATATAATAAATACTAGACACTGTTTTCAAAGCTGTCCAGCTTTTCTTTTGCTTCCTTGTTGGTTTCTTTTTGCTCTGTTGTGAACTTATTTTTTTCCCCCCTCTGCTTCCCCACCCTAAAGGTTACACCTAAGCATAGACACACATAGATACACACACATATTCAAGGCCATACTATGCTTATTTCCATCTTCTGATTCTTTGGAGGTAGAAGGCATCTTACTTTGCAAGTCCAAGTCTTTCCATACTTTTCTAAATCAACCAGCTCATCATTTCCTACACCATGTTATTCCTTTCTGGATTCAAATAGCATCTTCCTTCATAGGATCTAAGGTTAACTTGGGTAAATATAACAGAATGACTTGTTTCTTCCAAGTTGTTCTTAAAGCAATGCTGCTGTTAAGTGTACATATTCTCTTGGTTCTGCTAATTTCGTTCATTATTCCATGGAGTTCTCTCCATGATTTTCTAAAATCACTGAGCTCATCTTTTCTTATAGTAATATGGGGTAATATCCTATCATGAACATATGCCACAACTTGTTTAGCCATTCCCCAATTGATAGACATCCGCACAATTTCCAGTTCTTTGCCACCACAAAGAGAACAGCTATAAATATCTTAAAACATGTAGGTTCTTTTCCATTTTCCTAATTCTCTTGGGAAATAGACCTAACAGTAGTATAACTGGGTCAAAAGGTCTAGGTAGTTTAATATTTTTCAGTCATTTCTTAACCCTTCTACCCAATCTATCTTTTGACCTCACTATCAAACCAGTCTTGCTAAAGTTACCAAAGACCTCTTAATTGCCAAATCCAATAACCTCTTACAAGTCTTAATTTTTTTTTTTTTTTGCTTTTTGGAGGGGGGAGAGCTGAGCAATTGGGGTTAAGTGACTTACCTAAGGTCACACAGCTAGTGTCAAGTGTCTGAGGCCGGATCTGAACTCAGGTCCTCTTGACTCCAGAGCTGGTGCTCTCTATTCATTGTGCCACCTACCCGCCCGTCTTAATTCTTATTAATCTCATACCTTATTCATTATATGGTAAAGAGATGGCCTCAGAATCAGGAATACCTGGGTTAAACTTCCCTGTGCCAAAAACTAGCAGCCATTTAACCAGTACCCCAGGAAGATCTTCTATGAGTGTCCTTCCTCAAGAATGATGCTCAAAACTGAACACAATATAGCATATCAAGAAAATTTAAGGCATTAATTTAGGCCAGAAGTTGTAGAATCATGACTCATGTTAAGTCTACACCAAAACTGTGACAAATGCTACAAAAATAAACGCTTCCTGTCCCAGTGATTTAGGACTTTTTGTCGCTCACTCTGGAGGCACCTGGAGGCTGTATTATGGATTTGTCATGATTTAACATCACAAATAGATCTTTGAACTCGGTTTCCATTTGATAAACATGCTGTCCTGATTTGCAACTTTGTAATGTACCTATATAGAGATCACCATTTAGAACCCCTGTAGAATTCCCTTAGTAAGGCATAAAACTGTCTTCTGTCACTACATTTTTTGAAAGCATAGGGATTCCAAGTCAGTTAAAAGTGCTCTCTACAACTGTCTAAAACACTAAAAAATGCATTTCTAATAGATATGATAATTAAAACGCAACATAGAGACCAGCTTTTAAATAATGTGTTGAATTCAAAGACTTCATTTGTTCGGATGCTATACAGATAAAGCCTAGTGGTTTGAGTTGGATAAAGAAATGGTATATATAGGCACTGGGGTAAGGAGATCCATCCTGCCCTACCAGAAAGTCAGAGAGGTGATGGGGGAGGATATAGGAGAGAGCAGATTGGGGGAGAGGGTATACAGTGGGATCACTGTTTTGGGGGATGGGTAGGGAAAAGACGGGAGAAAATTTGTAACTCAAAATCTCATGGAAACGAATGATGTAAACTAAAAATAAACAAAATTAAAAAAAAAAAGAAAAGTTATATATATTTGATCCCTTGTGTTCTAGGATATTGCTATGGACTGGGAAACAGGGAAAATATATCCTAGCATATGTACATATAAAATAAATGAGCCCCTAGCTTAGGGTTGGAAGGGATGGGGAGATAAGATTTATGCTAGTTTCCAAAAGAATGTGGAACCTACTCAAAACTTTTATGTGGCCTCTATAGTATAAATTCTCTATTATAAAGTCTCTGTGAACAGAAAAGGACCTCTTATCTTTATGTGGTAAATTTCAAGAAGCAACACCTAAGAGCAGACTAGACATGTGACGTCAATTCTTCTCTTTGAATGAGGGGAGTTTTTAGAGAACCCTGAAACTTAAGTAATTTCTCAGTAATTTCAAATCATGACACATAGGCTCACAAAGTTAAATAAATTATTTAACCAAGTTCTAACACAAAGCAGGGTGTCCTTATTTTCCTCCAACAGGCTTGAGGTCCTATAAACAACATAATGCTAGACAAGTTCTAGCACTGACACTGAAAAAGTGAGAGGGAAGCCAATAACATTTCTGGCTTGTGAAGATTCACCCTCTGTACCATTTGTCATACAAGGAAAGGGGCACATACAGTCAAGGGCATAGAAAAGGCGGGGTGAAGTGTTGGCTGCAAAACCAGCCTCCCAATGGAGATGCAAAAGGTACCACCAAGAGCGAGCTCTCAATTTTTACTTGCCAGCAGCAAAGATACTTGAGTTTAACATGATAAAACGATAAGAAAACCTCAGGGCCGCAACAGTATGAGCTTCTATCCTGAGGGCTTAGGAAAGGTGAAGAGGAATCCAGCTTCTCAATGAGGAACACTGACTGCCAAGCCAAAAGGTCTCCTCTTCATGATCCAAACCACTGGAAGACGACAGTAGTTCCTTCATGCAGAATTCCTAAACTCAGGATTTCAAGTAACCCAAGTATAACTTCCTAATGTCTCTCTCCTAATTATTTATTCATTCATTGCTTCTGTTCCTGTACCACGTCACTGATTCCTGCATAAAATTCTTGAAAGCTGGTTCTTCATGGCTTTCTTCTGTAACTGGAAAGGGAAAAAAAGCAGTGAAAATTACTTTCCAGTTAGCCAGGTGGGTGAAAATTGTTCTCATTCCATTCCTCAGAAAAGACATTCTGTTTCAATAAAATTGACTGATCCCTTTATTCAACCTCTCTGAGACCTTTATGACCATGTGTAAACCATAACACTTGAGAGACTCTGCCAGTTGGTCTGCTGAAGTTTGGGGACATCAGGATAGCACTCTTACACTGGAAGAGTTGGGCAGAAAGGTAGATTTGGTTCACAAGACATGGAAACTACTCCTAACCAAGTTACACCCTCAAAGGTTTTAAAGCTAAATCATCTTCTACATCCTGATACTCTTTAAACTTCTACTTCATGAATAACCTAACCACAAACCAAAGTGAACCTCTCAGATCTTTCTATGTGTCTTCAAACAATTCTAGGGGCCTCAAAATGACATTAGGCTTTAAAAATGTCTTGAAGTCTAAAGAGAATCATGGGACAGTGAAGAGCCTGCAAATGTTTGTGACTATTCAAGGGCAAAAAAAGGCCTCTTGGAAGTAATTTCCTATTACTATATACTACCCCTTACCATCTCTCATCTCTGTGTCTACAGATGACATGCTTTAGAGAGTAGGAATTTTACTCCAAGATAATTGCAAAATATGAGTCTCCCGGGTAGCCAACTCCCAGAGGAAGCAGCTCTCTATCTCTACAATGTTGTTCCAGTTTGGTACCTTCAGTGCAACTGTTTTCTTTCTCACCTTTATGGTCGATATCATCTGTATCACTATCTTCTTCATCCTCTTCTTCCTCATCTGCTGTACCTCGGGTTAGAATCAGATCAGAAGGAGTCACTGCAGAAGCTGAACTGTCTACAAAGGAAACACAAATATCTACTTACAACAAAGACAACTTCACTTCCTAAAGAGTGATTATGAAGCATGCTCCCACCCCCACTCCAATCCCTTGAATGGAGAGGAAGGAGTGGGAGCACAGCAACAAGATCACTGACTCGTACATAGAGGCAGCACTGGGACCTGCCTCCAGAATTATACCTATAAAACCCTGATACCCAGAGTGACCAGTGTAGCAGGGGTTTGGCAGGGTCTATATTGAACTTTGGGACCGTCTAAATGAAAACTAGATACTTATTTTGATATAAAAATGGATGAGGAAATATCTTTTGGAAAGACAGCAACTATCTTCCCATTGTAGACATATACAAAATGGAGCTATCGGGACTCTCCAGTGAAGAAAAGATCACCTTTGAGAATTCTTCCTGAGCCATACTGCTAGAAAACAAACAAAAAACAAAACAAAAAAAAACAAAACAAAAAACTTCTGTTGGCATAATTGCTCAGTAGCTTCCTAAAGAAAAATAATTAATTTGAGAAACTGGGAGACCCCAAGTGGTAATGTTCCCCATTAAGACAGACTAAATGAAGTCTTTGATAGTAAAAGGAGAACAGGGACTAAAGTGCCAACTGTTTTAGGGATAGAAACAGTTAACAGGAGTAAAATCTTGTAAAAAGGAACAGAAAGCACTTTAATTATTATGAATGAAACCTTGGCCCCAAAAGGATTATTATTTATTTCTCATTTAGTAAATAACCTTTCATCCTCTAGTCCCCAACACAAGCAATCACTAATTCACCCTAAAGAGCTGGCCAACACCATATTTCAGGATGGGAATCCAGTATTCATTCTAGACAGAAACCTAAGGAAGAAGAACTTTTAAGACTTTGATATCAGTTTATATAGAATCTGTGAAAAGTCAAATAAAAGACACCCACAAAATTGGTAAAGATGATAAAAAGCCTGAAATGGTCACTGTTGGTGTGGTAGTTGAAAGATGAGCATGATAATGCACTATGTGATGATGCTAAGAATTTGTCTAGGTCATCTGGAAAAATCTGGAATCATCTGAGAAAGACGATAAATTGTTCATAACCTTTAACCCAGAGATCTTTACCACTGGGAATATATTCCACCCCAAAGAGGTCAAAGACAGGAATGTACCCAACTGGAAATAAAGTAAGTGATCACTGGCAGGGGAATCAACAAACTGTGGTATATCAATATAACGGAATATTATTTCACCACAAAATATGATCAATATATGAAAGTACTGAAAAACTTAAATGAACCAGAAGGATATACACAATAACTTCAATATTGAAATAAAAGCTAGCACTAAGATACCTGAACTCAAATTAAAATGTAGGTGACCAATCCTGCACCTGTAAGATATATGATGGTACACAATAATGACAACATTGTGCAATGACCAACTTTGATAGACTTATATCTTCTCAGCAATACAATGATCTAAGACAATTCCAAGATACTCATGATGGAAAATGCTATCCACAGCCAGAGAAAGAACTGTGGAGTCTGAAGCATATTATTTTCTCTCTTTTTTTCTTTCTCATGATTTTTCTCTTTTGTTCTAATTCTTCCTTAACAACACAACTAACGTGGAAATACGTTTACTACGATTGTGCATGTATAGCCTATATCAGATTGCACGCTGCCTTGGGGAGAGGGGAAGGGAAGGAGAAAAAAAATTGGAACTCAAAATCTTCTAAAAGTGAATGCTGAAAACTTTAGTTACATGTGATTAGAAAAAATAAAATATTACTAAGTAGGGGAAAAAAGGCAGATGATGAAGCAAAGTTCCTCTTCTCAATAGAAAAGTGGGAGATTAAAAAGAGAAGAACATTGCACGTGCTGTCAAATGTTAATTGTTCTACAAGGTCAGTTTTTATCTAATTGCTTTTCTTAGTTATAAAAGGTTATATGAAAGAATGGATGGGGCTTATATCTTGAAATGACTGGAATGAAAAACAAAAGTCACTGATAAAAACCAATTCTTATTTAAACAATAAAAATGTTAATGAATAGAATCTGTGCATAATAGTAGATAAGAGAAATTGGCCAAAAACAACTTGGGGGGAGTAACCAAATGTATTTACTTGAAGTTTTGCAAAATATGAAAATTATTTGGTTTGCAAGTTAGATTTTTTTCAAACATTTTATTTTAACATTCTCCATATGTCTTTGAGAGAAAAAAAACGAAGTCAGTGGTATGTATATCCCTTGCTTACCAAAAAATATGAGATCCAAAGGAACTCCGGTTTTGCCCTCAGCTAAAAGAGATTTCCCCAACTTCAGTTGTCCTTATAGCCTTCAGTCTGGATTTGTACTTTGACTAGCAAGTTTCTTCAACTTTTGGGGAGGGAACCAAACTATGATTTCATTGATGTAGGGGGCTCCCACTATACCAGAGCAGATCAGCACCTTCTCTATAAGTTATTGTCTCACAGAGCTGCCTTCAGCATTCAGAGTCAAGTGACTTGCCAGGCAGTACGTCTCAGAGGTGGGACTTGAATCTGGGTCTTCCTGAGTTCCAGGCTAGTTCTCTATCCAGTTCACCACACTGCTTCTTTCTCCTTTGAAATACTTGCTGAACTAAAATGTGTGCTGAGGTGAAATTATTCTAGAAAATAAAAGTAGGCTCAGGGAATAGACTAAAAACCACTTAAATTTCACCTGAAAAGACTGGAAATTGAGTTGCAAGGACAGTATAAGTGCAAGAGGAGCACAAATAAGACAAAATATTAGCAGGGAAGAAAGGTGAAACCTCCTCTGCTTCAAAATGACCAAACTCATGATGTGGAAGAGAAAAAACCAAAGCTGCAGCCACCATACCAAAGGGTATGATGAAATGAGAGAAGGGAAGGAAATTCAGGGTGACCCAGAAACATATAAAAATTATTTCTAAGTTAAATCCAATGCAGCTTCAGCAGCGCACTGAGTCTCAATCACTTTCTGCCACTAACAGGAAGCCATGGAAAAGAGCAATTAACTTCAAGCTGATCCCAAGGTCACCCAATCTGAATGAAGATCCCAAGATTACCAACCTGGAACAGAAACTAGCTGAAGATGATGATCTATAAATGTCACATATACAAGCCTATCAGAGCCTCTCTTCTCCCCCCCAAATCACTGGTGTGTTCCTTCCTAATGAGGGAAAGTGCTGTATTCCCCAAGTCCAACAGACCCTCAGGTACCTGCGGCTGCCCCAGGATCCAAGGCCACAGAACCCATGTCTTTTCGAAGACGGTCTAGTTGCTCTTTTTGCTGCTGGCTCTGTGCATGGGCCTGTAGAAAGAGGGAAAAAACATCATAGAAAAGAAAATCCCGGGGGCGGAGCCAAGATGGCAGCATAGAAGTAGCAAAGCACCTCAGCTCCCACACAAACACGCTAAAAACTCATAAAATTTTCAAGCTCCAAAACTCTCCAAAAGACAGAAAGCACATTGGTTGCTACAGGCAGCTCAGCAGGTGGGGCTCTTCACAGCAGTCTGGGAGCCGTGGCTGAAACCCCAGGCGGGCAGGGAGCCGCGTCTGTAGGAGAGCAGATCAGCTGCACTGGAGGCACAGTTACCACATTTATCAGGC
>CM053595.1:148472158-148491967 GCA_028646575.1 Pseudocheirus occidentalis | reverse complement strand
TGTTCTGGGCTGGGGGGTAGGGGCAAGAAGGGGAGAAAATTTGTAACTCAAAACCTTGTGGAAATGAATGATGTAACCAAGAAAATAAATTAAAATTAAAAAAAAAAAAAAAGAAAAATCCCTGAGGTAGGAGGAAACTGCTAGTCTTCTAAAGAGACAGTAACAGGAACAGAAAGATCCAGAGGGCTGTTTAGACATTAAGGAAGAAAGGGTTTGGATAAAATGGAAGGAGTAAAGGACCCAAAAAACGAGGGATTCATGAAGTGAACTAAGGGCTGCAACTGAAACTATGTAAAATGGATACATGGCACAGGCAGGGAAATGAAATTCCTGTCAAATACAAGTGGTAGAAAGTTCAATGACAAAGGACCAACCTGGAGACACTAGTTTTAGGTTAAATCCAGAATCTTAGTTTAAGAGCAAGTCATGTGAGTTAAGTCTAATGACTGGAATCCCTTGTCTATATATACTATGCATTAGGCTACATAGACTGAGTAATCTTAGCTATGACGAGTGTCTTAAGGTCACAAAGTGCCTTTCCCTGCATTCCTGTTGGTACTTTTCCTATACTAAGAGATTTCAAAGAAAGGAAATTCTGCAACCTAAGCCACATCCTCACAGTCAGGAAAGCAAACTTCAGTGTGGAAGACAGGTTACATGCTCAAAAAGGAAAAGCAGGAGCTCTCTACAATGAATCTGTTGACAACCCACCTCCCCAGCTTTTTTTCATACTTTGCTACATTCAGCCATACCTGCTGCTCCCCAAACCCCACATACCATCTCCCACCTGTGGGCACCCATACAGACCATCTCTATGCTTAGAATGTATGGATCCTCTTATTAAAATAACAGTTCACATTAATCATTATTTTGATCTTTACAACAAGGTGTTATGTTGTAGGTACTATATTATCCCCATTTTACAGATAATGAAACTAAGGATGAAAAAAGGTGAAGTGACTCAGTGTCACACAATAGTTTGATAAAGCAAAATTCAAACACTCTATCACTGTTCTACTCTGCTTCTTCAGATACATCTTTTTCAGATGCTTTATTATCCTTCAAGGCTCAACACAAGGGTCACCTCCTCCATGGAGCCTTCCCTTAACATCCCCAAACTCTCCCTCTTCAAATATTCCTAGAACATTTTGTCTGACGTCTGTTCTGTATTCTTCCCTTGTCCTCTTTACTCCCTATGTTGTATAATAGTCATCTGTGTATCCCCCTAGGAGAATGTAAGGTCTTATAAGGACAGGGGCTATTTACTTTTCCTATTTATAATCCTAAAAGTGCCTTGCACATGGTAGTGCTCAAATGTTTATTGAATTAAATTTGTTGTTTAAAATTTCACCAAAAAAACCCCAACAATTTTCAAATAAGAATTTAAGAAATCAGAACTTGAGGTGGCAGGTAGAAAAGAAGAGCTGGCTGTGGAACCCAGAAACCAAGAGTGGCCCACGAACCTCTCAGTGAGATTAATAGACACTTTTACCACCTCCCACAGCCTGATTGGGAAGAAACTGCTTTGAAAACTAGAAGAGGACACTTAACTGTGAGCTATTATTATTTCTTCATGGAGAAGAGCTATGATAAGATGGCAAATATACAAATTTAAATGAAAAGAACAGGTATTGGAAAAGTGCCTTGAAATCCATGAAAAGAAGCCTGTGACCTTGGAGGTCAGTAAAAAAACAGCCAGTTCCCTTTCTTACCAGTGTTTTCTTCAAACGCTCATATTCAGGGCGATATTCCCTAGAAAGAGAAAATCATTTTTAAATGCCTTGCCTTACCAGTAATCTGTTTTAGGCCAACCAGCTAGAACCCCCATCACCAAAGGGAAGAAAATAAGCAAATGTAGTTAAATAAAGGGCTCTGTCTAAACCTAAGGCTACTGAATCCCAGCAGGTCAGTGAGAAACCACTACAAAGCTCCAAAGTGACTGATCTGCCCATGAAACTATGAAGTGCAAATAATTCTTGTCGAAAAGATTTGCTTGGTTGGAGAGGTGAACATTGGGTAGAAGCTTCAAGTGAGTAAAGGATGTGTACTGGGTTCAGAAATCTCGACACTGCACTGTGATGCACCTGGACAATAATCAGCGAGTTAGACAGGATAAAAAGTCCTTGTCTGAAGAATCAACAATACACCTGACAACTACAGTGACCCAGGTGCAAACCTAATCAAAGATGAAGATCAGTGGCAGTGACGTCAGAAGCAGACACATACAGGTGTTGAGGGAAGGGAAAGGAGAGGAAAAGTGTATGGAAAGAGCTTTTCTGTGGAGTAAATATGTTTATGGGTTGTTGATGACCTACTTCTGTAAAAAGGTCAAATGTCACCCAGTAAATAGGGGTGGGGAAGGAGTATATGTGCCTAATCTAAATCAAATGCATAAAGGGAGAAAACCTGAATGCCTGGCCTAAATACAAACCCTCCCTCATTCCAGAAGTGTGGGTCCCAATGTAGCTATCAATGACCCCCCCTTCACTTCTTACCTTTCATATTCTTCTGTGGCACTGGTGACTTGCACAAAGAGTTCTTCTAAGCCTGTGCCCAGGACAGCAGACACCCCTACCACCTGCCAAAAAGCACCCCAGAATCCTATGAGTAAATCACTGAAAAACTTGGCTATAAAAAACTTTATCTTCTCATTTTGAAAGATTTAAGAACTTTGGTCAATGAAACTAGCAACTGTGATTCCAGGAGACTGGTGGTGCTGCTTCCTTCCTTAGAGGGGATGGTCTCAATGTGCAGAATGAGACACATATTTTTGAACACAGACCACAGAAAAATTTGTTTTGTTTGATATGCCTATTTGTTATAAGGATTTTGTTTTTATTTTTTCAGTGGGAGGAGGAGGGATGAGGTAAATGTGAGGGAGAAAAAAATAAATACTCGATAATTTTCTAAAATTACAATTTTTTAAAAAAAGTTCTCTTTGTTTTATGTTTAATTCAAATAGTTTTTCATTTGTTTTTTGTTCGAGGAAAAGAGGGTTTGGTTCCTTTAAAAAGCCTAAAGCAGAGAAGTTTAAAAGAAACCCCACACATACAAAGTTGAAGCATGCAGCAGTCTGGCAAAAAGGCATTTCTAAGAATACAGAAATGAGAGAATAAAAAAGAAAGCAATTAGGAGTGAACAGAAGCACGCAACTTCTTTTCTGATTTAACATCACTTTCTTTCACAAACCTACCACTGTGTTCCACCTACTGCACCTCTCCTCACTCTCTGCCTTATGAATGTTGCTCCTGCCGTCCTTTTCCTTAACATCTCTATCCATCAAGCAGAACCATTTTTCTAAGCCCAGGTGGCATACAGCTGCCTCAATCAGGCTCTCTCCCCTACCCACCCCAGCATGCCAGAAAGTAATCACTCCCTCCTATAAATGCTAACAGTATTCTGTTCCCTCTTTTAGCATCTGATATGCCTAGATCTTTATGTTGTTGACAGCAAGACCTGTACTGTAGTCACTGTATTTCCCCTAGGCCCTACTTTATTGCCTTGTACTTGTGGGTACTCAATCATATTTGTGTAAAGAAATAATATCTGACCAGGCAATATAACTCAAATTACTAATGCCTTCAACATTAAGTGCTTATGACGGGCAAGGCACTGCATTGCGTTAAACAGTGGTGACACAAAAATGGAAAAAACCCAACAACACCTAATCCCCCCCCCTCTTTTTTTTTTTTGCTTTTTGGAGGGGAGAGGGCAGGCAATTGAAGTGACTTGCCCAAGGTCACAGGCTAGTATGTGTTAAGTGTCTGAAGCCACATTTGAACTCTGGTCCTCCAGACTCCATGGCTGGTGCTCTATTCACTGTACCACCTAGCTGCCCCACAAATCTAATTCTTACTGTGACTGTGTGACCTAGAAGATATAAATGGAGAAATGACATTCTTCTCTCCCAGGTCAGAGAAGAATAAAAACAGTGGCTCTAGCAGATCAAAGGTAAAAATGTTTTAAAAATATTTTTTAATGAATGAAATCAAACAAGTCACATGTTTTTGTTCTCTGTTCTTTGTCCAGGAGGGAAGAGAAAGTAAGTAAGAAGCAGAGATGGGAGGTGGAATTTACAAGTTGCACAAACCCTGGAATACTGTGATATTGGTCTCTCTGCCTGATGCCTGTCTCTCTTTTTTTTTTTGCTTTTTGGAGGGCAATTGGGGTTAAGTGACTTGCCCAAGGTCACACAGCTAGTTTTGTGTTAAGTGTCTGAGGTTAAATTTGAACTCAGGTCCTTCTCACTCCCGGGTCAGTGCTCTACTCACTGTGCCACCTAGCCGCCCCCAGCCTGTCTCCTTTTCATCCTTGTCATCAACCAAAGTGACTTTAATGCAGGTCTAATTATATCATTCCTTACTCAAACTCTATTGGGGAGAAGGAGAAAGGGAAAGGAAGTGAAGAGAACAAGCATTCATTAAGTCCCTACTATGTGCGCACTGTGCTAAGAGTTTTAAAGATATTTCCTTTGATCTTCACAACAAAAAAAACCCTGGGAGATATTTACTATTATTATACCCATTTCATAGTTGAGGAAACTAAAGCAGACAGAGCTTAAGTGAACTGAACAGGGTCAAAGAGCTAGGAAATGTCTGAGGCCAGATGTAAACTCAGGTCTTTGGAATTCAGGCCCAGTGTTCTATACACTGAGCCACCTATCGTTAATTACCTAATTAGGTGGCTTTCTGTTACCTCTAAGATCGAAGAAGTCCTTCAACAATTTGGCTCCAACTTAGCCTTCTGGTCTTATTACATATTGCTCCCTTTCATAAGTTCTATGGTCCAAACTGGCCTAAGTCACCATTCCCCTCCACACACCACTATATCTCCTATCTGTGTCACTGCCATGGCTGTCCCCCACACCTGGAACGAACTTCCTCCTCAACTCTGACTCTCAGAATCTCTATTAGTCCCTCGAGTCCTCCAATGTTTCCTTTGCATAAAGATTTTCCCGATTCCCCCACTTGCTAGTGTCTTTCCCTTAAAAAAAAAAAAATCACCTTGAATTTATTTTGTATTTTTCCTTACCTCTCTGAGAGAACCTAAGCTTCTTTAAGGGCAGGCCCTGCACTTTTATCTATTTTCACTGAGCTTACTCTATGTTTATTAACTGATCAGGATGGCTATTTGAAAGGCTAAGGAAGTATTACTCTGCTGTCAGTGAATACTATGATAAAAATCCAAGGTAACATTCTAGGTACAAAGTTTAAGTCTTCCTTAAAATAGAATGGAAAGCCAAGGTTTAGTTAAGCAGTTGACAAAAATATCTGAGTATATGGACAGAGTATGTTTATATTCCTCTAAATTTTGTCAGAAATTGTGTATTGTATTATTATATGTTTCCTATTATGAAATGTTAAATAATCTGTGTCCTCATTTTATCAGTTTTATTTAACCAACAATAAAAGCAAGAATTTATCTTACACCCCAAACTTTTCCAGAGTTGTCTATGCCTACTTACTTGACCTATTTATCAGTCAAAGAAAACAACTCAACCACTAAAGCTTTTGCTCTCTCTATCCAAGACTTAAATCAAAGATTACTAATAATCCAGTTATTTTAAAGGCAAAAGAGTAGAGGTGAAAACTTACCCTGAGTGAACTATAAAACTCATCCAATACTAGACTCATAGAACGAGTCAGATTACTGACATATGTAGTTTCTTGATTTAAGGCATCTTGGAAGGTCTCAAAATCCTGCATCCATTCCACCGCAAAGCTGTGATCAATGATGTCAGTCTGCACCAGACAGAAACCAGAGTAAGTTTCAGAAGTGAGGACACTGTTCATATACCAGGTAAATGGAAAATGACAAGAGCAAAAGCAATGGGTCACATGAGCACAAAAGCCAAGTCACACATTTAAGGAAATGAAAAACCTATACCTAAATATAAGCATTAGGCTGAAAAAAGTTTGCTGGGAAATTAAACTATTATCAATTCAAACTCACCATATGTAAAAGCAAGCTCAACAGCCTTCTGTTGAAAGACTGTGCCTAACTAACTTCCATATTTCTTGTAGGAAACCAGGCAAGAGAATGTTGAGTCCTTATTGATGCCTCCATTGCCTTTTCTCAGATATTCAGCCACAAGCTACTGTGGATTTTTCTTTTAAATGTTTCAGATCTATCCCTTGTCCATTTTCATGGCTACCACTCTAAGTTCAGGCCATTATTTTATTACCTCACAATTTAGCTACCAGAATAGCTTATAACTGCTCACCTACCTCTAGTCTCTCTACTACTCAAATCCATTTGGGATAGAAAGACCTAAAATATTCATTTATTCTTTTAATACTGGTTTTATTTATGACTTTTGTCTATCACAATCATTTCTGCAAACCTGCCTCTTCCACGTCCTAGTTTTCCCTTGTAAAAAAAAAAAATTTAAAATAACCAAGACCCTGCCTCTCTGGCATGAGAAGAGACCTACAAATGTGTACTTTTACCTATGACCAAGCACTTCATCCCCCTCACTTGAGCTGGGTGAGCCTTCAACATTTCTAGCCAGGCACAGACCTCCTAAAACCCTTTCCCCTGCCTCACTCTGGAAAGAGTACATCAATTCCCCTGGCACGTGGCAAGCGCTTAACAAATTCTTTTATATCCATTCACATCATCTCTCTGCTCAAAAACCTACAAAGGCTTTTTTTTTTTTTTACTTTATACTCAACAACTCTGAACAGGTCCCTGCTTCCTACAGGATCAAGTGTAAACACTTCCTGACATTCAAGGACTTTCATAAATAGCCTCAAAGCAACTTCTACTGTTCCTTTATGGGAAACTTCTGAATGAGACATCCTAGTCTCATTCATTCTAGTCAATACAAAAAGTACTTTGCATTCCTGGCTCCTTATCATAGCTCCTTCTACCTAGAATGAAAGGATGTATTTTGTCCTTATAGAACCTCCATCCCTTAATACTCAACTCTGATCTCACCTCTATTGTCAACATAATTTCTTGTAGGTAACAGGTTCTTAATATATGTTTGCTGAACTGAAGATATCCCTAAATAATGCATGCTAAAATGATCTCTTCCTTTGTCTGAGTATTTATTGTATGCAAATATCATATACTTTGCCTTTAAAATTTTATTTATTTTTTTGTCTCAAATAGAAGGTGCAATAGCAGGGAAAGTCACAAATAGATATAGAGAACCAACAATTTACCAATACAAATGCTAACATCCCCAGTTGCTAACATATATATTCAAGAACCATAAACATTAGAAATCACTTTGGCTAGCAAGCCAACTTAAGCTTTTTCTTTTTAAAAATTATCTCAGTACACAATGAACTATTCATACTCTTCTTTCCTCCTCCCTACCAGATCAACAGATGACCTAAACGAAGCATTATTGCACCACAATTTGTAGCTGCTGAACAAATATTTCCTATGTTCCCTTGGCAGCAGCAAATCGCTCCTGCATCCACAGCTAAACAACTTCTACTCTCAGGTTACAAAGATGATTCCATTCTCTCTAGGCAGGTAATCGCCCAAGTCTCCCTGCCTATCCCATCACCTAACTTAGGGGTATTTTATCACAAATAGTTCCTCCTCCCTAATATGCATATGATCTACTCTGTCTAGAGGAGCTTCTTCAGTCTTCCTGTGGCAGACTGCTTAGATAGACTGATACTTTTGAGAGAGAGAGGGAGACAGAGAGATGATCTCCTCTTCTGGCAAAGCAGAAGCCTCAATCTACCCCCTCTCTCACCTAGAGCCATCTTCCTCAACCACCAAATCTCCCACAACAAGAAAGTACTAAGAAGAGAAGACCATACCCATGACAGCTCAGACAATAAATACCATCATTAATATTTACAATTTCACAAGACTTTAGAAATCAACTAGTATTCTGCCAGATGAGGAAACTGAAGTCCAACAAGGTTAAATGATTTGTCCAAGGTCACACAGACAGCAGGAGGGTTGGTCCTAGAACTCACATTAACTACCTCTCGGTCCAGTGCTCAGTCCACATGATGCTGTGCAACACCTACCTTGTTCATGACCACAATGAAAGGCAACTTGGTTTTATACAGGATACTGAAAAGAGAATCAAACAATAGTTAGTAACAAGTAGCATCCACGAAGAGTGAAGCATACAATCAGCACCCAAGTACTGTTGTTAGTTCAGAAAGATACCTCCCCAGGAGGAAAATTAATCCCCACCCCAACATACACAGAAGCAGCAAACAACAACCATCCTATGGATATCTCAATATGCTGATAAAGACAGATTTTAATGTTGTTAATTTGCAACTGATAGCAAAGTTATTAGTTACTACTGCTCATGTCAAGAAGTGATTTTACACACCCAGTGTAAAGGTGACAGACACCATCACTGCTAGAGTGACCAATGTGGGCTGCAGAGAAGGGGTTATCTAAAAGACTTTCCTCCTCTTGGCAAAAGTGGTAAATAATAGATGCAGAATGCTACATTTACAAATCAACAGGTACTTCTCATTTACTGTCAGATAGTTACTAGGTTTGCTAGTTTGTGATAGGCACCAGGGTGGCAGTGGGGGATTGGGGCTCGCTGGGAAGGGGCTATAAAAAAAGAGAAGATTAACAATCATTTAAAAAATTTCTACTCCTCCTAGTAACAAAGTTTCTAAGTCAACTAGTTTGACTTGCTACACCTGTATCAAAGGGGCAAAGTGATATCCCAAGAACCCCCAAACACAAATTCTCTTGATATTTAAAGTTCTGGCCCTGGCCTTTCCTTTCCTAATGTCTCTGCTTGCATTTAGTCAGAGCAAGAGCTAGGTCCCATTGCCACTGGCCATTATTAGCTTCGAAAATTCACCTCTTACTGTGATAACATAACAGCCCTCAGACCCAATGGGATCATTTGCTTTGACTCCTTGATAGTCAATAAAGCAAAACTGTATAAACAACACACAAGAATCATGTCCACACTCCTCCTATGATGAGCATAATGGAGCCCTACCTTTTATGCATAATGGAGCCCTACCTTTTATACAATTACCAAGTTGGGGAGCTCAAGTGAGGGAATTCCCAGAGACAAGAAGCTTCAACAAATAATTTTCTTAAAATCCACAAGAGGATTAAAATGGAAGGGTATGTGCAGGTAGGCCCTGACTTCCACGGAGCCTTACCTGCATGCATACAACATGTTGGACATGAAGGTAACAGGGTTGGTGCTTCTAGATGTATCCATTACATAAATGACAATTGTTGGAAATGAGGAAGCCTGAAGAAACAAGGTCAGTCATATTCTTGTCAGAGGGGCAACTGCTTGACCCCAAATCACTGCTATTTTCCCAAGCAAAAGAGGTCCTGTTCTTGTTCCCATGCTTAAAAGTGACAGGCTATGGATCTGAAACTCAGCTCATGTGCCACCTCCTCCATGAAACCTTCCTTGATATTCTACCCACCCTCCCCACTCCATCAAGGATTTAGTGATCTTCCCTTCTCAAAAATTCCCTTACTAACTTATCTATGCATATGTTCTACCCCACCTTTATCCCCAACAGATATAAACTATTTGTGGGTAAAGACTTATTTTTATGTCTTTTTTGTTTAAGCAAAACGTCTGGCATATAGGTGGATCATAATTTTTCTTAAAAATGAAATGAAAATGGGGGTTTATCATTCTAATCACCCCCCCAAGAGTGACTTCTCAGTCACAGGATAAAAACCAGACTCACCAGGGCTTCAGTGATAATTGTACCAGAAGCTGACCAAGTGAACACCTCAATCTGTCCAGGTGTATCAATCAAGACATAGCTGTTTTAAGGAAAAATAAATAAGTGTTACAACTATGTAATAAAATATTCTGGATGAACGATTTACTACAGCCACTGTACAAATAACTAAAAACACTGCTGTGCCATCACACAATACTGATGACTCCTAAAATCTGAAACCCAGCAATTTAATACAGCACCAAAGCTTTGTGTATGTCTTTGTCTTCCTATTAGATTATGGATGAATAACTCCAACTCCCTTTCACTAAGGACACAAAAACATTCAAGGTCACCCTTGTGGACAAAGGTATTAATGTGCAATTATCTAAATATAATGGAGTGTTTCACAAACCTAGGACCACTAGTAAAAACCCATTGTCCTTGGAAACAGATGTTTGATTTGAGAGTTGAGAAGAGAGATATTTCAAGGAGATAAGCAGATCCTTCAAACTCCAAAACACACACACACACACACACACACACACACACACACAACCAGAGACTGCAGAATTAACCAGTCTTAGAACCGGTTAATCTCCAAAAGGTCAGAAAAGCAGAACTAAGATTTAGAAAAACCTTTATAACCAGGTATAGATTCTACATAAGTACCTTTAATTTTCATTAGTAAATGCCTGTAAATCCAAAGTCAGGGTATAAGTAGAAAGATATAGCAGATAAGTTAATCTCCACTTTCCTGCCTGAAGTTTCAATACTCAATATTAATGCACACACCAATGCTTAACAGTAAATGTGAACAGATTTTTAGACTGGAGGTGGTAAACTCCCAGTCTGCTACAAAACTATCAGTGAAGAAATACAATAAAACCTAGATAATGTTAATTTGTGGTTTTCTCAGTCAATATTCCATTTCTATGTAAGTTCAACATCACTGGTGTAGAGCACTAGGTCTCCTGGGTCAGATAAGAACTGTAGATAAGTCACTTTCCAGTAGATAATACTGAATAAAAAGATTATACAAATCTTTCCCAGTTCTCTTTCTGAGCAAAATTATCACCCAGATAGTACTTTATAAAATCTCTCTTTGAGCCACATGAGTTTTATTTGTGTAAACTTAAGTGGAAAAGATGCCTCAGAAAAGACAGATGAAAAAAAAGGATGGAAGCAGTGGTGCTCAGAAGGCAAGGAGGGCAGACTTCCTAAGAGTAGAGTAGGAGACAAATGATTTAAGTCAGGCAAAATTCCCGTTCTAAAACTCTCTTCTTATCAGTGACCTAAGGACTCTCTTAAAGGACTTAGGGATTATCTGAGGATATTCAGTTTAACAGTTTATTGCATATGGTTTTATGTAGCTCCCTAATTGTTCCTTTCTGTTTGTTTCATATGTATAACTCTTATCTGCCTCAAAAGAGAAGGCAGGAACCAAACCATAGCTTTTTGGGGGTATGTTCCATAGTGCTCAGTACAGTGAGCATATATATTAGGCACATAGAATGTGTTCAAAAACTAATGGCTGATTTAAAGTTACTCACTGGGACATGTTCTGGGACTTCTCGATAAACTTCATGACCTAAAAGGAAAGATAAATGATTCTTAAAGATCTTTGGGAAATCTATGGGTCAGAGACCCTCCTGTGATAGCAACAACACACAAGAAGACTCCAAGTTGGGAAGTATATGGTTAATTAAAGGGTACTATGCACCCTAGAAACTTCTCCCATTTTATGTCCTCTTCTCGTAATAGATAATGCACAAATCCAACTGACTTTTTAAAAAATAACACTTTCAGGTTTATAAAGCAGTTTCTATTTGGTTTCATTTGGTCCTCATGACAAACCTGTAAGGTAGACACAGGCATTATGACTCTCATTTTATAGTATTCTGAGGCTCAAAAGATGGAATGACTTACCCAAAGTCACACAACTGGTATCAAAAGCAGGACTTGAAACCAGATCAAACACCCAGCCCAGAGTTGTTTTCTCTGTACTACACTCCTCAAGATCAATATTTAAATAAAAATAACAACCAACATTTATGTAGCACTTGAAAGTGTGTAAAGTGATTTGTGTATGTTAGCTAGTCTGCAACAACTTCGTGAGCTAGGGAATATTACCACCTCCATTTTACAAATGAGGAAACTGAGGTTGAGAGGGGTTAACTTAACAGAATCACACAGCAGTTATATGGTTAAGGCAGGATTTGAACTCAGGTCTTCTTGGCAGGAAGTTCAGAGGTCTGTCTACTGTGCCTACTTACTATTAAGGTAGCAACTTGGTGGAGGTACAATACAATGATCTGGGTTTAAAGTGGAGAAACCCAGATTATAAATCTCATTTATGACTGGCTTTGGTCAAGTTATCCAAGCCTTCTATTGCCAAGATATAAAACAGAAAAATTAAAAGTCTTGTTTTCAATAATGATAGAACTATTAATAGATTAGTGATCATAAAGTCATTGTTTTCTGTAGAAGTAATACAAAAAGGCTAAAGGATAAAAAAAATTATATTTTATATTAATTAACATTTATCCCCCATCCATAATGCACCTACCAAGGAAAGATCAGAATGTAAGCCAGTAATATAACAGAAACAGAACCCTGGACTTTTGGCTTTATGGCTATAAATATTATTAAATGCGAAATAATAGCAATAATTGATATGTTTCATACTTCTAACTTTTTTCCAAGATGTTTTCAAATACATAAACTCATTTTATCAACACAATAACCCTTATGATATATAAAGGATAGATATTATTATTATTATAATTATTATTATTTTACAGATAAGCAAACACACAGAAAGGTTAAGTGACTTACTTAAGACTACTGGGCTAAAAAGTGGCAGAGGTGGTATTAGAACCAAGTGTCCTGACTCTTCTCTTTCTGCTCTCCCACAGTAATCTTTCCTTGCAGCTTTACTCAATTAGGCCATCCTAGTTAAAACAGTTTCTGTGTTGACATTTCCTACATTTACATTCAGATTTATGCAGACTTTTTCCTCTTAAAATGGTCAAACTCAAGAAAATGCAAGTCACAATCTTACTGTACTCTAGAAGGAGATATGCATACCTGATCAAACCTGGTAGCAAAGAGATTAAGGGAGGTCACTATGCCACCATTGGGTCCAAGTCCATATCTAGACACAAAGTTTAGGAATTAAAATGTTTACAAGCAATCTAATAGAGTTTATTTCTAGTATGCCACAGATGCAAACATCACTCTGATATTAATGTGACAGAGCGAGGCTTTGAAAAACTGCAAACCTAATCTGATCACAAAAGCTCTATGTAACAATCAAAGGTACAAAGCTTTCTTTCAATCCTCACTTCAGAAGGAGAAATGAAACGACTTTTCCAAAAATCTTCCAAATGTATATGGTTAAGGCAGTTTATAATGATAAGTTTATACGGTTAAGTTTGTTTAATAATTTATTATAAATCTAAATATGTCAAAGAGGTTGAAACCATTTAAGAAAGGTTTCTATTTTTTCCAGACCCACTCTCCATTTTTCTCCTTAAAAAAAAATTAGTTAATTCACATGTTTAGGCTAGGATTTGTCATAAAATATGATACTATACTGCAAAGTCTTCTAAATTTATAAACATAGTCAGAAAAAAACAAATGGGAGTTGGAAAACACTAAAGTAGATATAGAAAAGGATACTGTTTCATGACTTCCTTATACTTCACTGTGTCCCGAATATCTAAAAAAAAAATAATAATGATCAGACCAACAGACCTCAGAATACTCCCACCATTTTAAGAGTATTATATCAATGGTCTCAAAAGTGTTGAGCAATCAAGTAATTTCTATTTCCACCGCCCTTTTTTTTGGTGAAGGAACTGGGATTAAGTGACTTAGGTCACATAGTTAAAAGTGTTAAGAGTCAGAGGTTCAATTTAAACTCAGGTTCTCCTGATTCCAAGGGCCAGTGTTCTATCCACTGCACCATTTAGCTGCCCCTCTATGTCCTTTTAAGTGAAGAATTTCTTCCTCAACATCAGAATGCGTCCTTATATCTGTTTCCTATGTGTTCCACATCCGAAAGTAAGAATGTAGAAACAGAATGGGTAGAGAAACAGTGTTACATGAAGAACAGAAAAGGTAATTTCAGACTATTAACCCTTACTGACATTATTCTCCTCTCACCCAGCAGGTACTAGCAGTCAGACTTCTAAACTACTCTAGACAATTTTCTCTTGGACCAACTTCACACTGGTTCTCCTTGGGTACAAGGGCATAACCATCAAAGTATCTCATACAATAACTTGGAAGCTCACAGGAGAGGAACTTCCAGTTACATGGCAGTGATGTTTCCCATGGAATGATGGGCTGGAGCAGAGTCTGGAAATATACAAAATATACAGAATTTTTCTTTTGGGGTCATAATTCAAAGACACACCACCCAAATATGAACACGACACACAGAAATAAGTTATGAATTTCATTCTGTTTCCCTCCTTCCCAACTACTTCTAAATAATGAAGATATTAATTCAATTCAGCAACAATTTATTAAATATTTACCTAAAAGAAGGAGGTACTATACTATGTCCTGAGAATACAAAGATGACCTTGTTCTTGGGTGGTTATCTAGGGGGTTAACACATACACACAAATACAATGTTTGTATAATGTAAATGATGTAAAATGTGGTATGACAAAAGAAGGGCCTACACACAGGTCTATTAAAAATACAAGGAAGGAGATAAAACTTTCAGGTTAAGGGTAGGGAGAAGATCAAGGAAAAGGGCAAAACTTCTTGAAGAAGGTAGCATGTTAACTAGGTCATGGTGGTCAATAGGTAAATATTCATTAAGTGTCTATGTACCAGACAACGTGCACTAAAGAGTACAAAATGAGGCCAAAGACAGTCCCTGCCCTCTAGGAGCTCACAACTTAATGGGGGGAAAATCCAGAAAGAGTTAATTCCTCACATGATCTCTAACTAGACTTTCCAACAGAAATGTCATATACCTCCTCTCACAACATGAGCTACATGTTACCCACACAAAGCTGAAAGGAACTTCAAAACTCATCTAATCTTGAACTCCTTGAACAAGAATCTCCTCCTCAAAATCCCTGAGTGAACTTGTCACACAGTGTCCACCTGCAAACCGACAGCAAAATGACAGCCAATCCCACTTCTGGACAAGTTCTGATTGTTAGGTCATTTTCCCTTAAGGGACGTTAGAGAGACCAATCCCCTCATTTTACAGATGAAGAAACTGCATCAGAGTTTACATGATTCATCCACAGTCATACAACTAGAAAGTACCCAAGGCAGAACTGGAATCCAGAATTTTCTAACTCTAAGTCCATGACTCTACAATACCATGTTGCTTCTGGGGTGTTATAGGGAAAGCTATTTGTAAACCTTAACACAGTGGAACCTCCATTTTAAGGGAGTGTCCAGGCCAACCATGTTCATTCCTTCACTCTTATCCAATCCTGACTCTCTAAAAATTTTTCTATACCAAGCCCTCAGCTTTCCTTTCCTTCTCACAACCCCTCAGGTTCTTTTAATATATTGTCTTTCCACATTAGAATGTAAGCTCCTTGAAGGCAGGTACTACCTTTCTTCCTGCCCATATTTGTATTTCCAGAACTCAACAGTGTCCAGTACACAGATAGTTGTACTTAATAAATGCTTCTTCACTTGAATTGAATTCTGTTAAGTCAAAAATTTACTTTTCTGAAACTTCTATTCATTGTTCTATGTTGGAGAGATAGCGGGACATAATGGAAAGAACCTCAGACTTAAAGTAAAAAAAACAAACAAACCTGGGTTTGAATCAGGTTCTGGTATTTCCTAGCTGTAACTCTGGGAAAGAATTTCTTTAAGCTTTATCTGTAAAATACACACAATACTTTTACTATGTACACAGTACAAGGGGCTTGAAGGATTATACAGTTAGAACTGGAAGGAACTTTAAGGCCCATCAAGTTCAACTCCCTCATTTTACAGATGAAGGAACTGGCTCTCGGGGAAGCTATTAAGTGACCTTCCCAGCGTCACACAACAATAAAGTATCTGAGACAGGATTTGAATGGTTCATGGAGCAGGATTTCATGATTCCAAGTCACTGCCTTATCCCCTATACCACACTGCCTCTGGGGTACTGTAAGGAAAGTTATACTTAAGCTTTAATACACCAAATAAATATGAGTTGTTATGTTACTGACTTCTAAGGTCTAATATTTCTTCCACATGATATTGCTTTGCCCCTACATATTCTTCTCCAAGCTAAACATTTCTACTTCCCTTAAACGACCCACAAAGTCTCCTCCTCATCCAATTTGCCCTTCTCCAATATTCCAATCTGTTAATGTTCTTCTCAAAAGGTGGAACTCAGAGCTGCTTACAATACTCCAGACACAGTATGAGCCATTCTAAGCAGAATCAACAGAAATTATGAACCTTTCACTAAGTATTTATTATAGAAGCACTTGAAAAAATAACCTTAAGGCTTTTAAACAAGCTTTTCTGAATTAAAATGCATATAAATTTGTATTAAGTATATTTTCAAGTAATTATGACCCCATTTTCACTTGGCCCTTATTTCAAGAGAATTCTTTTAAGAAACAGCAGACTCATTGTATTAGTCTGCCTCTGAAAATGGCTTAAAAGTTGCTTTGACCCATACATAACTGCCAATGAGTACGGAATGGAGAACACAGAACAATACAATAGAACCTAAATTCCTTAAGGACAGAATATTCTGGTTTTGTATCCCAGGTGCCTAGCACAGTAAAGAAATAGGGATTGGAATTATGACTTCACTTGAGTAGAGAACTCTCAGATGAGGAAATTCGCTAGATAAATGAAGGGTGGCATCTTGGCCACTACATAAATAGTTGCCTAGAGCAATGAATTCATATTTTTCTAGCCAAGGCTGGCCTTCCAGCTCCTTACTTCACTTTGCCTCTCCCCTAGCAAATTGTTTATTTGACAAATAAATTTTGGATACAAAGTCCTCCAGAAAATGAAACAATATTTCAGTTCAAAGATTCCCCTCCAATTTATAGGCACCTTATGACTGAAGATAAACATGATTTAAGGTTATCCAAAAGGGTGAGAAATAGAATAAAACTATGGCTTGGGAATCAAGAAGCCCTACAATACAACTTCTAGTGACACTAGGAGTCAATAATTTAGGTTAAGATTTTAAGATTTAAAGGAGGAAGAGTAAATCATTATCTAGAAAAAGATAATGCTCTTTAAATGGGAACAATTAAGCTGTACAAAAATGGAATGAGGTACTACGGACAGGGGCAGATTCACAATCATAGGCAGTCTTCATGACTGAACTCTTTGTCAGGGATGTTATAGCTGGCATTTATGCTTCCCTTGTAGACTGAATGACTGATTTAGTTGCCAGATGTTGGTTCATTGATCGACTGTAGGATTAGATCAATAAGCATTAAGCATTTCCCCACATAAAATAAAGCAGTACTTGCCCACAAGGTGCTAGACTGCCCCAGGTATCTTCCAACTCTAAGAACAGTTTGAGCCTTTTAGAACATCTCAATGTCAATTGCTGAGTTAAATGTTTACCTCAGTTTCAAACGTATCCCATACACAACTTATTTATATATAGCTTTTTTTCATGTTGTTCCCCCCCTTTTGAGTAGGAGTTATCTTTTTAAAAAATGTCTTTTACGTTTTTTGTATCCCCAGCACTTAGCATAGTGCCTGGAACATAGAAGGCACTTAATAAATGCTTATTGACTGACTGTTGGAGGGCGGACCTTTTGTCACTTCAGCTTTCAAATCTTGGCAAATAACGTCATAACATCCCCAGCTGACAGGGCAGCGGAACAGGAGGAAGAGAGGGAGGGACAGCGCAAATTTGGGACACTGAAGGCTGTATAAAAGTGGTCGAGCTGGCAAGAGTTAACAGGCATTCAGTGCTCGACCCGCTGTTTCTTAGGGATATTCGACATGTCGAACTCATGCTCGCGCCGACTCACCGATGTTGGCTGGGAAGGGGACCTCGTGCACTGCAGGGTCCAGGTTGATCACATAGGGCGGCGAGCCCAGGCCATGAAGGTATCCCGTGAGCCTCTGCGGGAGAGAGCGGCGGGAGACATGGTGGAGGTGGAGGTGGTGGTCCCGCCATTCCACCACCGCGACCCCTGGCCAATCGCAGCCCAGGCCCCTCCAGCAAGAGCCTCTCCCCCCTCTCGCTTTTGCGCCTCACCTGTACGAATGTCGTCTTCCCAGACCCCGCCATCCCCAGCACCAGGAGACACACTGGAGGCCGAGGCTGAGGCCGAGGCCGGGGCTGGAGGCCCTGCTTCTCCGGAGCCGCAGCTCCCGCAGAAGAATCCATCTTCCCAGGGAGTAAGGCAGCGCCTGAGCAGGGAGACACCGGAAATGACTTTAATATTAAAGACGAAGTCTCGCTCAGATAGCGAATGGGCAAAATGGGGCGGAGTTAAAGTTCAGGCCGCGCTTGGAGACCGGGCCAGGAACCCAGGAAGAGGCGGGGCCAAGGGCGGGACCTGCACTGGAATTTGAGAATAGGATGGAATCGAAGGCGGGGCCAAGGGTAGAACCTGCGCTAGAATTTGAGAATAGGATAGAATCGAAGGCGGAGCTAAAGGCAGGGCCTGCACCGGGATTTGAGAGGAGAGTGGAATCAAAGGCGGAGCAAAAGGGAAGGCCTGCACAGGGATTTGAGAGGAGGGTGGAATCGGAGGCGGGACCAGAAGAGGGGGCGGAGCCTTCACAGGGACCTGAGATTGGGAACCCGGGTTCCATCCCTTGTTCCCAGACCGATTTTGAAAAAGTTCTGAGGTACGAGTGGATCAAGAATATCCTTGAGCAGAAGCAAAAAGAAAGCACGAGTGGAGAGGTGGAGGGAAGACTGGGCTACAAAAATGGCGAAAAGTTGGGCTCGGCCCAATTGGAGAAGGACTGGGAATTGGACCAGAGTTCAAAGTTCTCCGGAGAAGAAAGTGGTCGGGAAGACAGCGATGACACTGTGAGCTCTGAGATTGTGCATGCCAGAGGCAGGAACAAATTGGACAAAGGACACTATTGTGCTTTGTGTACAGTGTCCAAGACCCCAGACCAAGACAAAAGTTCTCAGTCCTCTGGCCCCTGGAACACTCAGAAGAGGGTAGGGGGCCCCAGTCTTTCTCCTGTAGGTCTGTACGTTGACACTTGTTGGGTGCCCAGCAGCTTCCACAGGGAGGAATTGATGAGACTCTCTCTTTCGCATCGACTTCCTTCCCTGGCCTCCACCCCCACCACCCCTAAACCCAATGTCCAGCACTTTTGGGATCAGCACTTGAGTACCCGTAACAGGTGAGCTCAAAAAGGGTCGAAGGGAACAAATGAGAAAAACTCTCTCCAAAGCTGAGACCAAGGGGGAAAAAGGGATAGCTAGCAAGAGGTAGCAAAGAGTAAACAGCTAAAAAATGAAGATTCTCCCAACTTTTCTCCCAGTTCTTCTGCACTGGACAGTTCATCTGCCTCAGGTAAGGAGTTGGAAGGGACCTCAGAGACTTTCTAGAGCAAACCATTATGTGAGACAAAACCCCCCTCCACAACATGCCCAAATAATAGCCTTAGTTAGAGGATTTCCAGAGAGGGAATCCTCCAATCAATGAGCACCTACCAGGCACTTCACTAGGATCTGGGGACAAAAATGCAAATAAGGTTTTAAAAACTCTTTTTGTCCTTAAATTTCCTTGTCAGCTTCAGAAAATCCTGGGTTTTGCCATTCCTTAACCTATTCTTACAAAATAGTAACATACTTGAGTTCACCTCTTCTGTAATCTCCCATACCTCCTTGGATTTTGGCTATACTCAGAGGCCAGAAAACTGTGAATGGAAAGAGTAGATTAGTTGGGCACTACTGCCACCCAAGGACCAGGCTAGCTAAGATCAAAAAGCTTCATTACCTAGAGCAGCGGTTCTCAACCTGTGGGTTATGTTCAATTTGTAACAATGAATAACATCCTGCATATCAGATATTAACATTATGATTCATAACAGTAGCAAAATTACAGTTATGAAGTAGCAACAAAAATAATTTTATGATTGGGGGTAACCATAACATACAGAGCTGTATTAAAGGGTCGTGGCATTAGGAAGGTTGAGAACCACTGCCCTAGAATATGGCTAC
>CM053595.1:148456711-148472058 GCA_028646575.1 Pseudocheirus occidentalis | reverse complement strand
AGAAGTACAGGGTCTTTTATACCATCTTGGGTTGCTAACAATATAATCAGTAACTAAGTTAGTATCCAAATATAATCTGCAACTACAACTAAATTGATATCCAAATACAATCTGTAACCAAAACTAATTGGTATCCAGGTATAAGCAATTACTCTTCTATAATTAATTGATTATTATAACTGGTTGACATCCAGGTACAGGGATCTATTCTTTGTTCTCAAGGAAGCATGAAGTGGAGATCAGGAGAATGTGATGACCTCAATATTGATTAATGAAGAGTTAGGTACAGAAGCCAGGAGAGTGAATATGGGGTTGGGCATGGGGGTGCAAGCTTCGTCATAAAGCCGCTTCCACTGATCTCTAGTGACTGATTTCACTCTGAGTTTACTGAGTTCTGCTTTGGATATGGTTTCAGTTTGGGTACGCTTACTGATTTCTTATTTCACAAAGTATTACTTAACTGTTTCCTGGCTAATCTCTTGAGTCCATAGCTTAACTAGTTCCTGACCACTTCAGAACAGCTACATTTTTTGGCCACAGCAATTCATAAAACAATTTATACATGCACATTAGGAGTTGCAGCCTGTCAATTTGCTTAGGAGAGGTGAAAAAGTTGGTGGCTTGAGTCAATGAAGGATTACACACTGAGTGTCATGGAAGATAAGATAAATGACATCAAGATAATAGCAATAGCTCACAAATAATCATGAAGGTATAGTAGACAAATAACCTGTTTCTGGCTGCTTTTCCCTCAGGTTTTCTCAGGGTCGCAGAACAATATGGCAGAGTCTGAATCTGAATCGTAATCTTACCTTACTAATGGGTAGCAAAAAACTACAGCAGTTGTTAAAGTCACAGGAGGAGTTGGAGAAAAAGGTGCAGAAAGAGCTGGTGATAAAGGCACAGGTAGAGCAGGAAATGATCCAGCTGAATGGGGAACTGATGCAAACAAGAGCCCTGAGGAAGCAGCTCATAGATGATTATTACCACATGCAAGTGGAAATCCGACCATTCTTAGGTGACAGCTCTGTCTTAATGGGGTATGTGCCTGATCCGACCAAGAAAAAACAACAGGGAGCACCGATTAAGGTATGGGATCAACAGACACAACAGTTGGAGCAGATACAGTGGCAAAGGCAGGAGCTGGTCTCCAGTTATGAGTCCCAAACATCATCGCTCCGAGAGGAGCTGCTGCGACAAGAAGAAATCCAAGCCCAGCTGAAAAAGAAGATTCAAGCATTAAATAGTAGGAGGACAGTGCAAATTACCCAGGAGGAGCATATCAAATCATTGCAAATGGAAAAACCAAGAGTCCAGAAGGAGGCTGAAGCACACCTTCGTAGTGCACAAAGGGATCTGGTTAAAGAATGGAGAGCACTGAAGCATCAGTTGTCCAATGTAGAGCTTTTGCTGGGGAAAAGTATGGTGGGGAAGCACAACCATGTTCTGGAACATGCAGCAAACAAATCTATCCTTAATTTCACCTGGCAACTGCAAAATGAGAATGAACAATTACATAAGGAAATGGTGCAGCTCATTCAAGAAACCCAACAGCTAGAGGCCCAGAGGGCCAGGCTTCGCAAGCAGAAGCAGCAGCTGCAGCTTGAGCAATGTTGCCTGGATAGCATTAAAGAAGGGAGACAGCGTAAACTACTAAGAGTGATTCCCTGTCAGAAAGGACGCAGCAGCTCAAAGACCACACTGTCTCCTCTCCCAGGTACCAAACCAAAGACGAATTCATCCTAATTAGGGAGAATATTTATAATATGCCCACCGAAGCAACTTCACTGATCCCTGCCCTCTAGGAGCCTATCATTTAAAATGGGGGGAGGGGCGAAATGAAATAAATATAAAATAGCAGGCTTTCAGTCAGACCATAGAAAGAGGGATGAAACACAACAGTAGAAAAGTTCATATTTAAAAACGCTTTTTTGGTAAAATCTTTGTTGAAAATTATTTATGACAATAGCTTGTTGAAAGTACTGAAGGGAGAGTGAAGGTTACTTAGTACTTCCTCTGTAGTACAACTTAATATGTAATTCTTGGAGTTACCGATACCTCCCTCCCTCACCTCATCCTCTGATGATAAAACAGATAAAACAGAATCCATCTCAACATCTTCCAGCATCTCTACACTGAACTGATCAGGATTCTCTGGCTGTTTACCAAATGATTCCTACAGTGGACCAGAAGAGGAACAAGTCACATTATGGATGTTTGTTTTCTTTTGGACTCAATGTTATCTTTCTTCAAAGGATAAATTCTTTTTTGATGGCAACCATTTATGTTGACTCTACGATGCTAGCACAGACATTCCAAAATCTCAGGTTAGCAAATGCAGGTAGGGTCCCACCTGTTATTTCTAAGTTTTGTTGCCTTGGTCTTTACATACCCATTTGTTTGAACCATTCCAACACAAACAGGGAAGTACAAGCCTCACTCAAAATGCTGTTAGCAAATCTGAGACTTAGGGGTAGGGGAAAGGGTTGTTAAAACTTGTGTGCCTAAGACCTAGTAATTTTGCTTTTGGTTTGTTTTGGTTTTCCAATGAAGGATGAAGTACTGTTGTAAATATGGGGTGGGGGGGAAGGGCCCTGTGGTAGTGAAGGACAAGTGAGGTAACAGAATGCCCCATTTCCTGGTGGTATTGTTTTGATTTGATCCTAAGTAGCTTATGTTTAGCTTTGAATTTAACTGAGAAGGGTAGAAGATATGTAAGGATTAGTCTTTTTAACAAAGCTCTGCAGTGGAAGAAATAATTATCATCACTGTAGCACCCTCATCAGTTGGAATGATTTAGGATACCTATTCTGCAGGGACATTTGTAAGAAAAAGCTGCTTTAGTTCAGATTTCTCTTGGATAACTTTGAAAGACAAAAGCACCATCCAAATCATCCCTGACTCTCCATCCTTCTGAATTCCAAGGTTATTATAGGATAAATTTTAGCCCAATTTATTGGTATAGAATTATACTTCATGTCATATGCACATATATAATGTATTGGGGCCCTCATCTAGACATCTTAGAATACACTCCCATTTTTCAGTATTAGCATAGTTTTAAAACTTTCACATTTTTGTGGTTTTATGGTATTTTTGTTCATAACATTTTCAGTCATATGTATTTATTGGCATAGAATATTTTCACATGTCATATGTACATTTGTTGTATTGGGGCCCATGTCTAGATAGGTCTTAGAATACATTTCCCTTTTTTAGTACTAGGAGCACAGTTTTAGTGTTTCAGATTGTGGCTTTATAGTAGTTATCTTTGCTTATAACATTTTCAGTCATATGCATTTATTGGTATAGAATTATATTTTCACATGTCATGTATATATAGTGTATTGGGACCCTTATCTAGATGTTTTTTAGAACCAGGAACATAGTTTTACTGTTTCAGATTATTGTGGTTTCATAGTAGTTATCAATGCTCATAACATTTTCAGTCATATATATGGTACACTTGATGGCTTCCTTAGGACCAGAATTGTCAAATTCTAATGTTTTACAAAGGAGAAAGTGAAATCCTTTTTATGATATGGTTTTCAGGAACTCATTGCCAAGAAAGAAATAGAAATCAAAAGTCCGGTAGTTCAAATGCTATATATGTATATTATGTAATTCTTATTGAATTGTTCAAATGTTCATCTTCTGAATTTTGGGGATCTGCTTTATGAATAAGAAGAATGTAGTATAAAATAAGGAACAAGAAATTAAAAGATTTCTTCACTGTGACATCAATACCTGGAATAGCAATCTTTTTCTATGTTAAAAAGAGGGCCAGCATTTTGTAGACAGGGAATAGTATTCAAGTCCTACCCACGAGGCATGTGTAGCCCTAGGCAAGTCACATCTCCTTGCTCTTAAATTACTACCTAAGCCTGTAAATTGCTGAGAAAGTACCATTTTGTATTGATAAAGGAAGTTTTCTCACCTGGGAGTTCTCTATTACTGAAAAGACATCTACCCACCCCCAATTATTGCATAAAAGTCAAGTGAACTACAACTTACCCAATTTTACTTATCAATGGCCCAGTTTCATTTGTGTTCCATTTCACCACAATGCTTCTTCCTTATTAGTACCTATTGGTTAGTTCATACTCTTCGTAAGTTAGAAAACTATTTTTTTTATAGAGAAACCACAACTTGCTATAGAACTTTTGGTGACATGCAATCAGCTTGCACTTCCTATCTTCGGATCCTTCCCTCCCCCCTTATGATTTCTAGCAGCAAACCTAGGATGAATTCATTGTTCTTTTTTATTATTAAGACTGATCTTTAAAAAAAACAACCCAACTATACTGCATAGTTCATTGTCCATTCTAGTTATTATTGATGAGTAGGCCTGTCTCCATACCTTTTTTCCTAGTTGATAGTGTTCATGTGTACACTTAGACCCATAAACATGCATAAATAAGTGCATGATCCATATATACAAATGAGAACTCAGAGGGGGTGTTGGAACTGAGGAAGGCACAGAACTCTTACTGCAAGAGTTTGTTATGAATTTGACCTGAGCTGGATGACATTGTTAACCAGTCATCACCTTGCAGTCTCCTCTCCATTGTTTCATCATTAAGGGACATACATGGGTTCTGGGCAAGAAGAGTGGATTGTGAAGGAGAATATGAAAGAGTCTGAAGACTGCCTTTTTTTTTGCTTTGTTGGAGGGGGGAAGGTAGGGCAATTGGGGTTAATTGCCCAAGGTCACACAGCTAGTTTTGTGTAAGGTGTCTGAGGTTGGATTTGAACTCAGGTCCTCCTGACCACAGGACCAGTGCTCTATTTGCTGTGCCACCTAGCCAGCCTGAAGACTGTGTCTTGATAAGTAAGAATCAAAATAACTCCCAAATGGTTGCGCAACTTAGCTCATCTCATCCTATTATTTCTTCTCACAGGCCTAGGTCAGTTTCCAGGCAATAAGGTCAGAAAATACTTCTAGTTAAAAATAATTCCACCTAGATTATTTGTTAATAGCATAGCCACAGCCACTATGGTAAGCCAGGGTACAAATTACCTCTAAGTGAAATTAAGGAAAAAATTTAGAAAAGTAAATTAACTTCTAATGTAATTATTTTGTCAACAATGAGTTTACTTCCTGCTCCTTAGTATAGGCTGAATTCTTACCTTATGACAGGAGAGGAAGGAGACATACATTCAAAATGACAAGTATCTACATTAAAGATAATAGTTTAAATTATTTTCAGTACTATGGCCCAAGGAAAGGCAAAGACAAATTGTCCCCAAAGCACCCGATGTAGGGTTGTATAATCTTTTCACTTTTATTTCAAATTCAGTATTATTAACCATTTTGATCAACATGTTGGTCTTCTCAGTTAAACAATGGCTGACTAACCAAACAGCAAACAGGAGTCAAAAAACAGCTAGAGACATCAGTTTAGTAAAGGGATGTTTATTTCCTTCAATGTTACCACCTACACCCCAAGTTCTAACTTTACAGGATGTATACATCACTCTTCTATCACCCCTCCTAGGCAGTCCCTATTCTCTGTATAGCCTGGATTTCAGGGCGATGAAGTAATACAGGAGTTTCTTCCCATCTGGTGCTCCTGGAAGCAAAGAGGCCAGGTTTTACTTCCCACTTACTAGTAAGGACTTCTTGTGAGGTGTTCTTCTGAAGTGAGATCAACTGATGGAGCTAACTTAACATCATCTCTCCAAACTCCTGTCTTTGGTGGGGGGGAAGGAAGGGGGGACAGCAAACTGAAAGAATCATAGTCTTCCAGAATCCAAAAGTGATTCTTGCTACTTGCCACTATTTGCAACACGTGCCAGGGACAAGGATCATTAACTGTAGCACATGAAACAAATAGGAACAAGGCTATGGGACCTGCATTTTGGGGTAAGAAGGTGGTGAGACCAAGAATAATGAGAAGCTGATACAAATGACATCCCAAAGAAAGTCAGTCTCAGAAATAAACATCCTAATAGGGATGGCTGGGTATGCAAGAGGGTAAAGAGGGAAAGTCTTTTTTTTTTCCAGCTCTGGCTAAGTGCTTGCTTACATCCAGTCCTGAAGCTTCAGGATACTAGACTAAGGGGCCTCCAAAGAGAGGGCCCTCTCATAGTCACCACCCTGCAAGAGGGTAATAACCCAAAGAGAATTCAGAGAAAAAGTCAGCACAATGACTGGAGGGAGAGGTAAGGGTTTAGACTGTGGAGAATGGCTACAAAAGTTCACTGTGGCTAAATAGAAGCCCAACGGAGAGGGAATATGCACTTAAGCTCCCGACACATATGGCATCACTAGGAACAGCAGGACACCAAGTATACCTAGTGAGATGCCTCTTAACAATTAAAATTAAGGAAGTGCAGAACAAACTTTTAGGAGCTGGCCTCATGACAGATGTGACCCCAAACATCAGGAAAGCTCATGCTGGACAATGATGCTCATTTTGCCCTCTCCTTTCTAGTCATTTTACAGCTATTCATGTACTTCTGTTGAGCCTATCTTTTCATGACTATGAATTCAGTACAAGAAGCATTTTCCAGTAACACCCGAAGTGCGAGGCCAGTCTTCTGACTCACTCTGAGTCCATGTTTAACTGGGCTACCTAAATCTAATCTTGCTCCAACAAGGTCATGCCACCAGGAAGAGCAACTGGGCTAACAGAAAGAAATGCCTGACGTATGTTGGCACCAAATAGAGGCATCTAGACTAGTTATATATGAAGCATAATATTATAAACTGTATGTGGTGAAGAGCAGTTGGGTTGTTTTACAGATTAGATAATGGGTTTTAGTAGCAGGTGGAAGAGCTGGGGAAGGAAAAGCAGGTAAAAATTTTCCTGATCCCAAACCCTAAACCTCAGCTTTTAATATTCTAACTATGACCACTTCACCTCAAGGAGGAAATATCCAACAGCCAGGAGTTTCCCCACTTTTGTTGAGGAAAAGAAGATGACGTCAGCATGGTAAAGATGAGAGTGGAACTTTAAGGCGCACGAGAGTGGGGGAGACAAGACTTTCTGGAGAGAGGGAGCCCAGAAGTCCAAAGAGGAAGGGGACAAGTAGGAATGACTTGAGAAAATTACTAAAGAGAAAGGGGTTGAGAGGACTCCCCAGTTCCAGAGCCTCTGGGCCAACAGTGCCCCATCCCTTCACACAGGGATGCTCTCACACTGGCCTGTTATTTCCTTCCACGTTTATGGCTGGTCTTTGAGAGCTTCACTGTCTGGAAACACACTGGCATGGGCACTTGCTCTGGCTCTAGCTCCTCTCCCTCAGCGTTCTCACAAGAGGCTGAGCCTGCCAGGCCCTTCCCTCCCCGACGATCTGACTCTTTCTTGTCCAGGGTAGCAGCCTCTGGTGGCCGCTGTTTTCTACCGGCCCTTGGTGACATCCTCTTCTTGTGCTGCTGCTGCCATCGCCTTTGCTCCTCCTGCTGATGCTGCATCTTCATCAGCTTCTCAAAGCTTTTGGTTGTTGTGGTGTTAACCATGAACCAGTCCTAGGGATTCAGAAGAGAAAGGTCATAAGTTTAAGATAAATGGCGAAGACACAGAAGGAGGGATGTAGGGACATAAAGAAAACAGGTACTGGAGGAAGGCAAGACAAGGAGGGATGAAAAGTATACAATTATCTAAAGAGAATCACAGATTAGAAGAGAGACAAGAATTGGGCAAGAGGGAAATTGTTTTACCACATGGTAACTAAAAAAAAAAGTATGAATCTAGGCAGAGGCAGCTGGAGACAGGTGTTTGGATTTTCTATACAGAAACTAATTTGTTAGGAGCTACTCCTGATCTGCTAAATAGTTTTGTTGGTCCCAAGGCAAACAATCACTTAAAAAAAACTGGAGAATTCAAGTTAACTAGATTGGAGAAGATGGCTAAAATAATTCTCATGCTTTTAGACAAAAATTAAATTCTATTTCTCAATGCTAGGATTTTTCCCAATTCCAATCTCATTAAACAGAATAACTGCATATGTGCGATTGGAATATTAAAAGATTATGCCATAAAAAAAAATCAGAAGAGATCATAAAACTTTTATAGACATAAGTGGTTTCATCTTTAACCAAATAAGGGATAGAAGCAATTACAAAAGAAAAAATAGGTCATTTTGATTACATGAAATTGAAAAATTTCTACAAAAACAAAAACAATGCTTCTAAGATATGAAGGGAAGCAAAAGAATGAGGAAAAAAAATCTCTGTATTAAAATTTTCAGAAAAGGATCTGGTATCCAAGTTATGCAGACAACTTATAAATATATTTAAGGCCAAAAGCCACTCCACAATAGATAGTTGATCAAAGAATATGAATAAACAGTTCTCAAAAAAATTGTAAACCATTAATAATCATATGAAAGAATGTTCCAAACCACTAATAAAGAGAAACACAAATTTTAAAAAATATAGTAACCCTCAAGTTTCATATCATACCTAGCAAACTGGCAAAGATGACAAAAGATGAGAATAATCAATGGTATAGGGGAAAGATAGGAACATTAACACAATGTTTGGTGGAGCTGTGAATCAGCATGACTTTTAGGAAAACAATTTGGAATTACACAAATAAAATGATTAAAATGCCCAGAGTCTACTACTATGCAAATACCCCAAGGAGGTCACTGACAAGAGTGTCCATATACACCAAAATACTTAGAATAAGCATAATTTTTTTTGTGTAGTTGCAAAGAACCAGAAATAAAATTAATTGTTCATCAAGTAAGGAGCACCTAAAGAAAATTGTGGTACATGAATGTAGTGGAATATTGCTGTCCTGTAAGAAACAGTGAATGTAATAAATACAAAGAAACAAGAAAAAGTTGGCATGAACTGATGCCAAGTGAAGTAAGGAGAGCCAAGAAAACAATAAACGCAATATCACAGCAATATAAAAGAAAAGAAGTACGAAAAAACAACTGAAAGTGAATGCTTCACAATGACAAAGAACAAGTATAATTCCAAAAAGAAAGGTATTAGAAACCTCCACCCACTCCTTTGCAGAGATGGGCAATCTATGGGTATGACAACTGACTGCAAACATTTTCAGTCTTTTTCCAATGTATTGATTGGTTTTCGTAACTGCTTTTTTTCCTTTCTTTTTCTTAAAAAAAAAAAATCTTTGACCTACGGGATGGATCTTTGGCTCAAAAGAGATGTAGGGATGGATATACGAAGAAATTTAGGTGATATAAAAACAAAAGCAATCAATAACAATTTATTAAAAAACATTAGTGCCTCTTCTAAAACACACAAACGAAGACAAGGAGACTTTCATGCTTCAAACACCAGGGTTCACAAAGTACAAAAACTACATGCATAAAACAGAAACCTCACCTCAGCATGGACGGAGTTGATGTGGTACTTGACACCACTCTCTGACACAAACTCCTTCTCACACAGGAGGCACTTGTATTTTCCAGCCACAAAGTCTCCCTGTCTCCGAGAGAGAAAAGGAAAAAAGACCAATAGTTTCTTGGTAAATCCAAGAACTTAGCACTAAATCTAGAAATCCTGAGGGACAAAAGTGAGGGAAAAGGGAGTCAACCTTAGCAAAGGAGAGAAGGGTGAAGCATCAGGGAAAGGAGTGATGTCAAGGAGGGGGGCTCTGCTCTCACACTATCAAGGGAAGACACACCTCGAAGCAGCTCTGTACCAAACTCTAACCCTGCCTTCTATATGGTCTGTTCTTCTGTCTTTGCTATGTGAACATCAAAGTCTTCCTATGTTCCCAGGTTTCTTCCCACTTTTATACTCAAGTTTCCTGGCTTCCAAAAAGGGTCATACTTACTACAGGTCCCTAATCTCAACTCTAGAGATAATAGTTAGCTGTTCATTCCATTAAAAAAGCAAAGCAATTGGAGAGCTCCATCTTATTCACTACATCTCTTTGGATACCAAGAGTGCCTGACAAAAAGTACCATCCACAACAACGAGTGTAGAGATTCTCTGAAACTAAGACCAAGGTGAAAAACTTTTAACCATTCCCAGACAGATCTTGCTTGGAGGCCCCTAATTCCCAACTCTGAAGTGATATTTCTCTCCTTTCCTAAAGCTTCAGGTTTCCATGATGCTCATCTTATATGAGAAGCTGCTTCTGAATGGGTCTGGAAAGAAGTACCTTTTCATGATACAATCCATACAACCCGTGGCTATTGGACTGTAGGGTCAACATGAAAAAGAATTCAGTTAGGTGAATAACTATTAGCCTGTTACCCTGTCCTATCTCCCAACCCCAGAGGTCAGTACAGTTGTGACTCTTTTTCTTTCTTTTTTTGGAGGGGGGAGGTAGGGCAACTGGGGTTAGGTGACTTGCCCAAGGTCACACAGTTGATAAATGTTAAGTATCTGAGGCCAGATTTGAACTCAAGCCTTCCTGACTCCAGGGCTCATGCTCTATTCACTGGCTGCTCCCAACAGTTGTGACCATTTAAAGAATCTTCTTCAACCTGTAACAGGACACAATGCTGAAAAGATTTTCAGGCCAACATGGCAGTTCAGGTTCAGTCTAGCCTAGTCTAACAAAGCTGGATCCCTGCACTGGTCTCAGAAGTAACATTCTCCAGATTTTTCCAAAAAGGAGATGATTTATGGCTAAGCCATAGTCCCTTTCAGGGACTTCTTTGACCACAGTTAATTCCCCCAAACTCAAATCACACATGGAGCCCTGAGACCAAATAAGAACCAACCCAAACTGGCTTCTGAAGATGCTGGGAGGACTGACAAACAAATGTTAACCTCAGCTGAATTTAAGCAACAGAAGGGTACAAACTAAAGAGTAAATAAAGTTACAAACCAATGTGCAAGTGCCCAGGTGAGCCTTGAGACCAGACACACTACTGTAGACAGACTCACAGCCCTGAAGAATAAAAGAGGAAACAGGGTTAATATCGCTCAAAATAATACTCTTTCCCAACAGCCTGATGAAGTTCTTTGGAGTCCAACATTGCAGGGAGGAGCATGGAGACGATAAAACAGCACATCAAGCATAAGAGAGAAAGAAATGACATAGAATGTCTACATATCCAAAAGCAACAAGGAAAGATAGGAAAGGTGGGGGAGGGGGGGAAGCAGAGAATCATCAAATCTCAAGTGTTGGAAAGGACCTCACAAGTCACCTCAATTCTGGTGTAGAATTTCTGCTATAACACTGACAAACAGACATTCAGAATGTGACTAAAGACGCCTAGAAATAGAGAACTTAGTATTCCCCAAGGGAGCCTATTCTATCCTAGGCAATTCTCATCATTAAAGTTTTCCTTGTCTCTATGAGACCAAATGAAACAAGTTTAAATCCCCTTCCGTATTATAGCTCTTCAATTATTTGAGACGAGCCATTACATCTCCCTAAGTCAGCGGTTCTCAACCTGTGGGTCGCAACCCCTTTGGGGTCACCTAAGACCATTGGAAAACACATATTTCCGATGATCTTAGGAACCCAGACACTGCTCCTCTATCCGTCTCTAGGCTAGTCCGCCCACATGCAGACACGTGACATACGAGTATTAAAGGGTCGTGGCATTAGGAAGGTTGAGAACCACTGCCCTAAGTATTCTCTTCTCTGAGTCCTTTACCCAAACTTCCTAACAGCAATGTGATGTAGTGGATGGCAATACAGCAGAGCGCACACAGCAGCAGCCTCAGAATTAGCAAGACACAAGTTCAAATGCTATCTCAGACACTGATAAGTTATGCAGCAATGTGAAAGCCACTTCATGTCTCCGAGCCTTGGTTTCCTCATCTTTATAATCAGGATACTTATAGTACCTACCTCACTGGGTTGTTGTAAGGCTCAAATGAGATAAAGTACATGAAGCAGTCTGCAAACCTGAGAGTTACATACCAGTTATTTTTATTGCTATTACTGTAATATGATATGGTTTCTAGTCCCTTCACCATGCTGGTCACCCTCCTCTGGACACATTTTCAGCTTATTTTATTCCTAAAATGTTATATCTGGAACCGGAAAAAAAAAAATACTTACGTGATCTGACCAGGACCAAGTATAACAATATCTATCAATCAATCAATCAATATTTCTAAAGTACCTTCTCCTATGTGGCAGTACTATGCTAAGAGCTAAAGGAGGCAAAAGACAGTCCCTGCCCTCAAGAAACTTGCAATCTATTGGGAGAGGCAGCATGCAAATAAAATATACAAGCAAGCTACATACAGCATAAACAGGAAATAATGAACAAAGGGAAAGCATTAGAGTTAAGAGGGTTGGCGGAAGACTTCCTGCAGAAAGTGGGATTTTGGTTGGGAGTTAAAAAAAAACAAAACCAGGGAGGTCAGTAGTTGGAGCAGACTAGGAGAACGTTCCAGGCATGTGACACGGCCAGAGAGAATGCCTGGAGCTGAGAGATGGAGTGTCCTGTTCATGGAACAGACAAGGTTCTCACCTGAGAGGGTAGTGGGAAAGGGATCCATGAGAAGTCTGAGGAAGGATGAAAAGGTTTGGAAGAACCACTGTGAAGAGTGGGATAGTGAGCTGAAGACAAGTATAGAAAAATTGCCTAGCAGCAGTGAGGGCCCAGCTGAGCTTTTGTAACATAAAATTGTAGTGAACCTAATTAGGACAGTTGAACAATTTTCTCTACCTTTAGCAGCACCAAAGACATGATTGGTGAAAATGATCCAAGGCTTGACAAGGTATAACTGGTGGAATTCAAGAAGACAGTAATACTACTTCTGGGGTTGTATCACAAAGAGATCACAGAAGTGGGAGGAAGAACCATATGTACAAAAATATTTATTGCAGCTCTCTTTATGGTGGCAAAAAAACTGGCAATTAAGGGAATGCCCATCAATTGGGGAATGGCTAAACAAGTTGTAGTATTTAAATGTAATAGAATACTATTGTGCTATAAGAAATGGGGAGGAGACGGTCTTCATATTCACCTGGAGAGGCTTATACAAACTGATGCTAAGTGAGAAGAGCAGAACCAGGAAAAATTTGTACAGTCACAGACACATCATATGTGTGACAACCAACTTTGATAAACTGGACTCTTCTCAGTAACGCAGAGTTACAAGACAACTTTACAAGTCTCAGGATGGAAGGAGATATCTACATTCAGAGAAAGATCTAGAAAGAACAGAGTTTAAATGGACACTGAAGCAATCTACATGCTAGTGTTCTTTTTCATGTGTGGTTTTCTTTCTTTTTTCCCACTGTTCACCCCATTTGGTTACAACCCTTCCTTATAACCAGACTAATGTCCAATGTGAAAGTATTTGTAGATCCTAAACTTGATTGTATGCCCCCTTGGGGGTGGGGGAGGGAAAAGGGAGGGAAGAAAATGTGAAACTCAAGGGACTGTGGAACTGAATCTTGTAAACTAAAAGTAAATAAATCAATCAATTAAAAAAAAAAAGAAGAGGGGGACAACGTTGAGTTGAATTAGTTCACCAAGGAGTCAAGATGGAGAAAATATGAGAGAGTGACTGACTAGTGGAGGGGAGATGGCCTGGAAGAGAACTGTAGGATCAAGGGATTGAAGAGCACAGTAAGGACGAAGAGTAGGGTTATAATAGAAAGAATATTATATCCACTGTCCTGGATACCATGCCTTTCTTAAAGGCATCTAAGGTCAAGTTCATTTTTTAAATTGCCATGTCACACTATAGAGTAAGAGATTAATAGAGTAACAACTCGACCACAAAAGTATCTATCAGCAGCCAATTTATTTCTTTCCTTGGCATGAATGACCAAAAAGAAAAGGATTCAGATGAAATAGTTATTAAGTGTAAATACACAAGTTCTCTAAATTTATATGACTATACTTTTTTTTAAGCGTTCATAGAGCCTGCGATTTCTAATTTTCTCTTGAAAACACAAGTAATAATGGTGTTACTTGGGATCATGCAAGTATATTGCAATGTAGCTAAGAGATCAGAAATGCTTAAGCCAGGTTTCCACCATGGTATGTAGAAAAACAGGTTATTTTGAAATGAAGAGCAAACAACTTATGTTTTTTATGTCTTCTGTGTCCCCTGTTGCAATCCCCAAAGTACTATACACACACAGTACACTCTTAATAAATTCTTACTAAATACATGGAAAAGAATAAATCACCTGGTTGGGACAATGGACACGATGATACATCTTGATCTCTGACTTCCATTTGTAGAGTACTTCCTGGCTGAAGGTAGGTAGTCCAGGACGAGTATATTTCAGCTACAGGTCAAGAATATAGTTTGTGAGAAAAACCCAGACCCTGCCTAATATACTCCTAATATTACCCCAAGTCCTTTATGCTGACAAGTATAGAATTACAGAATCGTGAATGAAATAATAATGATAATAAAAATGTTTTATATCATCCTTTAAATTATATAAGGCAATTTACATATGCTAAGACATTTGATCCTCACAACCCTGAGAGGCAGGTGCAGTTTTATTAGCCTTATTTTACAAACAAGGAAACTAAGGTTGGCAGAGGTTTAGAGACTTGACCAAAGTCACACAACTGGTAAGTGAGGCCAGATGTGAACCTAGGTCTTCCTGACTTCAGGTCCAGCACTCTATCTACTTACGTGACTTAGGTGCCTTGATATGAAAAAATTCATAAGTTCCTTAAGTAAGTGTAGTTTTGAAACTGACATTCATAAGACCAAGTTTCAGAATGATTACTATAAAAATTAATTTATAAAATAATAAAATAAGAAAAATTAAAACTCTGAACTTCATCTGCATCTTGAACATAGTAAGTTCTTGGCAAATGTTTGCTGAACTGAACTGCTGAATTGGACTGAACCTGAAATCAAGGACAAGATTTATTCCTTAATTGCTCTAGACCTCAGTTTCCTCCTCTGTAAAATGTTAAGACTAAATGACCTTTGAGAACTTTTCCAACTCTAAATTTATGATTGCTATGCCCTTTTAATTAATGTGCCATCAAACTAAACACACAATAGAAGAGTGAGCTCTCAGGAAGTACTCCAGTACAAAAGACTCCTATATTCTGTGTGTATCATGGCTTGTGTTATTAACATTTAACATGCTCCCTACCCTTGTATTTTTTAGGGGTGGGGGGATAGGGAGGTGGTTACCCCTCCTGTCCCTTTTGCTGATTGAGAGGTGTTGGTAGCACCTGTCTCATTATATCCTCACTCACTGTCTTGGAGTGGGGTTTCTTTATCTTGGGACGGAAGTAAAACCCTGGGTGGGGAAGGGAACTAGGAGGATTTTCCCTCAGCTGGTTCTTATTGGGGCCACCCTATTCCTTTACCCCACCCCAGACTCACAGCCCAGAGAGAAACAGCATTATTATGGCAGCCAAGAACCCTTTTCCCAAATCTCCTGCTACCACCTGGACCTCTGGCTCTGAGCCCTATTTTGACCAAATCATAATGATGAGTATTTGGGGGG
>CM053595.1:148442459-148456211 GCA_028646575.1 Pseudocheirus occidentalis | reverse complement strand
ATTGCTAAGCAAGGTTAGCCCAACTTGAGTAGTGTAAAATCAGAGAGAGAGAGAGAGAGAGAGAGAGAGAGAGAGAGAGAGAGAGAGAGAGAGAGAGAGGAGAGAGAGAGAGAGAGAGAGAGAGAGAGAGAGAGAGAGAGAGAGAGAGAGAGAGAGAGAGGTATATCTCTTTAATCTCTCTCAATTATAAGAAACTTTGTCTCTAAGAAGACCATATCAACTTACTAAGCTCTGGCTTTTCCGATTTACAAATATTCCAGAGTATAAGAAAAGGACATGTGCCAGAGTAAATAAGAAGATAGGGGAATTATGATGTATCTTCTGACAGAATCTGGCAGGTAGGTAGTACTCACAGGTCCATGTTCTGACCGCAGGTGATACATAAGTCCAGCCTTTGATCCATAAGCCTTTCCACAATGGTGACATTTCAATGTCATCTTCTCCAGTTCTGCAGCTTCTTTGCCACATTTTCGGATGTGATACAAGTAGCCCATGATGCTTGTGAAGCTGCCAGAGCAACTCTAAACATGAGAAGGAGGTCTAAAATCTAATCTTATTCCCTTTGACACGCTTCCCCAAATACCACAGCCTCAGTACCTCCTCCTGACATTACAACATCAACATGCCTTTCCAACATCCCCCATCAGACATAATCCTTTCTCATTCCCAGTTCAATTTCCACCCTAAGCCCCAGAGTGATTACAATTAAAAGGAGAATTTTTTGTCTTGACTAAAAACTATAGTTCTGTAGTGATCCAGCCTAAGTCAAATAACAAAATACACATTAACACAAAAATCTCACTCCAGACTTCCTAAGCTTATGCTTGTATCCTCTCCAACCACTTCAGTAAGAATAAACCATCCTTGAAGTCTGGGATGGGGAAAAAATAAAAACAACCATGGAAGAGAAGGGAAATGAAAGAAGAAAGTTGTCTTGCAAGGGGTTACACTAATGAGAAGGAGCCAGAGGAGAAAGAACAAAACAGGAACTATTCTTGAGGGGATGAAAGGGATGTATCTTCAAGACTCAGGCCAAGAGAAGCTGTCCTTAGACAGACATACAGAGGGGAAGCATGGGGATCAAGAGACCCTGGTTCAGGGAAGGCTCCTACCTCCCGTGTGCACTTGAGCTTCCCCATCCTCTTCAGGACCTTCCGGAGTCGCTCTCGTTCATTTGGCTCATCTAGCTCTCCTCCATCTTTCAGGATGGGCTGAAAAGGAACAGGAAAAGACAGGAAGATGGGAAAAAGAGCAAATAATAATAGCTAAACAACAATAGCATGCATTTACATAGCGCTTTGAGGATTGCAAAGTAATCCTTTTACAGTCTCCTTTTTAGTGAGAGAATAGAAAAAAGAGTGAGAGGCAAGGCAGCACTTGCCTAAAGGAAAGAAATCAGGCTAAGAAGGGAGGTCGTTATGAGCTATAAGCTATCTGAGCCCCTAAACTTTTCTTTATCCTCCTTGTCAGATGGAACTGTAACTGCAACATCCTCTGACTAAAGGGGTCCATCAGCTCATGTTGCTGCTGTCTCAAATATTTGTCTCAGTCTCAAATATTTCTTCTGGGACTTCTTCACCAACCCAGGTAAGTGTCTAGACACCATGTGCTTTCCACTGACACAGAAGAACACATGAAAATTTCTTACCAAATTATTATGGTCTGCCATGACATGATACTTCATCCCTGCCAATGACCGAAGTTGCTTCCCACAGTGGTGACAGGTGTACATCTCCTGAAGGATTAAAGAATCTCTCAGTGCCATATGTAAATAAAAATTAGCAAGAATGATCAACAGAGAACCAGGACACATAAGCCACACAATCTGCTCAAATCTGCATGTATGCCATCCCTCTAACCCAAGTACACACAATCCAAATCACCTATATATATATGTGTCCACATCTTTAATGTGATATATAAGCTCCTTGAGAGCAGGTGTTTTTGCATCTCCAGTTTCACACTTGGCTTGGTCCACAGCAGGTACTTAATAAACACTTGCTAAGTTAATCTGAACCGCCTATTTAGAGCTGGGAGGCCTGGGGACATATGTGCAATCATTTCACATGCCCATTCTCACCTGTCTGCAGTTTCCCATGTGCTTCTTTAGACCCTCTACTGTCTTTCTCACCACTGCCCGACAGGTTGGACAAGACACTCTGCCTTTATCCAAGATCTCCAGATACCACTGCTCCTCCACACTGCCTGCAGAGGAAAGCATTTCATATATCAATGAAGGGTTCCACAAAAGAACACTTCCATATCCATATGCCTTCCAGACAAAGGCATTCTCTGAGTATTACCTCACCTGTGACGACACAACAAAGTGCCTGTGTGTCCTCACAAGGTTGTGTGAACATCAGGAGGCATGTCCTCAACATCCTCAGGGAATGAATAGTCACTTCAATCACATCTCTTTGGGGAGCCAACATCAGAGTACAATGAGTGCTAATGGGAAAAGATTTGACTCCAAAAAACCCAACAAACCTATCAAAAAGACTCTAGGAACAGAGTAACTTCAACACTTCAAAAACTTTTTTTTTTAAACCAATATGAGTACACCAGTGAGCAAAAAACATTAACTATCTGGTGGCCAACCTTTTGTTGATAACTTTTTCCAAATTTAGCTCAGCTAATCTTCACTTCAGAGAATTGTCCATCAAGAGCCCATACTCAAAGTACTGGGTGACATCCATGCCAAGATCAGACACTAGACATCTTTAGTAGAGGCATGGCAATTCAACTACCACATAAGTGAGTTAACTTCTAACACTCTTAGTCTCACTACAAGTATACTAGGAAGGATGAGATCTTTAAGACACATATAATGTTTAAGAGTGCTCCCCAGACCATTGGTTCTGCTTCTAGCCTAACCTCATCACTACTGTCCAGAGATACAATCCCTTTGGAGCTGGACCCTGGCAACTGCTTCTGCAGGCACTACAACCCTTGCCTTCTTTGTAGCTACGGTTGCTAACGACCTGGAAAAGAAAGTTCTTGCCAACAAATTCCTTGGTATTACTTAATAATTAAAAATAAAAAACAAGTAACATTTTTTTTCAGTGAAAATGAATTAAAGGATATGCATTACAGGGGCAACTAGGTGGCTCAGTGAACAGAACACCAATCCTGGAGTCAGGAAGACCTGAGTTCAAATATAACCTCAGACACTTAACATTTACTAGCTGTATGACCTTGGGCAAGTCACTTAACTCCAATTGCCCTGCCTTCCCCCCTCCAAAAAAAAAAAAAAAGAAAAGGAGGATGCATTACCAACCTCATTGTGGCTATGACCTAAGGATCATAGGACCATTCTATCTGTATGCCCAGCACTCAGCACAATGCTTCACACATAGTAAATGCTTAATAAATGCTCATTTATTCACTCATTCAGACTACCAAGTTTCCAGTGACACACATACCTGCTGGATAACTTGGCGGATCCTTCCGGATATAACGGCTCTGGGTTCTGGGGCTATGCTGAGCTCTAGGCCGCTGTTTTTTTCCTATTGCAAGAAACAGTTGAAACCCAAATCATCAGTTTTGCTGACCTCTAAGTCCAACCCCAAAACTCTTTTATCCCTCTATAAAGCTGACTCCCTTTCAAGTCAGGGAAGAACCCAGAGATGTAGTAAGATGATCCAAAGGTCTTTCCCAGTTTCTTAGAATAGAAGAGATTCAAGGAACTAGGTGTTGTGCGAATGGAAATCTGAAGATTTTCCCTTCCCCTTGGCCCTCTGATAGGCTTAAGTGACTCTGAGAACCTTCCCTGATTTGAAAATATACTCTGCCCCCTAATAGGCTGAATGTGGTCACATGCTGCCTGTAGCAGGAGGCCTGTTCTTCAAGAATGCCTACAACTCGTTACTTTGTGATTGGGCAGTTGGTCAAGAGTTGTGACATTATCTGAGCCAGACGAAGGCTATATATACCCTGATGTGAGGTTTTGCTTTGTGGCTCACTTTGGGAAGAGCTGTATTATTTGGTCAGATGAGACTCTGGGCAGCTGTTGATCTCCCTGACTTTGAAAACCCAGATGTTGGTGGTTCCCTCTCTGGTAACTAACTAGTTATGGATGTAATGGTCAGACAGCTGAAAGCCCTATCTGCTGATCTGTTTCTCTGCCTGCTTATAACTTCTGTTTGCATTCTTTGAAGTTCAGGGCGTTAACTTTTTTCCCCTGAACCATATGTTTGATTAAAATAAGATTGTTAACCCATTTTGAGTTGCTTTCCTTTAGAAAAGCAGATCTAAGAACCTGTGCTAGCCACCATCCTGGGTATGCTAGGGTGCTTGCTGCTACAGAAGGTTAGACAAGGACAAAGATTTGAAAACTATTACCAAGGCCTATTTCTTTTTACCTCTGGAGGACTCAAACCTAGCCAACCCTGTGAATGAAAGTACATGTCATTTCTTTTACCAGAAAGCTTTTGCTTCTTCTGAGGAAATTCTTCATAATCTTCATCTTCCTCCCCACTAGTCTTCCTCTTCCCTTTGCTTGGCACTCCACCTGTAACTAAGGAAAGAACAGACGGCATCTCAGCTTGAAGCTGAATGTCTGGGTCTGCTACCAAGACAGCTATTATGCTTTCCTGTAGTCACCACAAAATCCAAGGGAAAGATCCTCAAAAACCAGAAACTTCATGAAGATATTTATGTACATTTCTAGGTAAATGTATGTGTATACCTCTTATATGAAGATCCACTGTGTCCCTACCTTCCCTTAATATCAGAGAGAAGAACGGAAGTTAAAGAATGCTACACAGAGCTTGGGGTGGCTAGGTGGCACAGTGAACAGAGCACTGGCCTTGGAGTAAGGAGGACCTGAGTTCAAATCCAACCTCAGACACTTAACACTTACTAGCCGTGTGACTTTGGGCAAGTCAATTAACTCCAATTGCCTCTCCAAAAAGCAAAAAAAAAGAAAGAAAGAAAGAAAGAAAGAAAGAAAGAAAGAAAGGAAGAAAGAAAGAAAGAAAGAAAGCAAGCTACACAGGCATAGCTATAAGCCAACATAAAGAATAGCTTGTTAGACAATTAAGTCAGGAACTAACAAAGAGAGGATACCAGCTAAATCTAATCACTGAAGCATCAGGGAGAATCAGGAATTGCTGAGTAGAAGCTTTTATTATTACCATGGTACCTTGAAGTCATAACCTGGTACCAGAAACTTTCTGATTATGGTAGAAATATCCAAAATAAAAGTTCTGTAGACAGAAAGAACAGTGTTATCAATCTAGGATGACATAAAGTCCTATGATTTTGTTATCCTAAGAAATAGTTTGGCATTTTTCGTTTTTACAGGATTTGCTTTTATTAACCAGAGAGCCAACTCCCTATCCCAGGAAAAATAAATATTCCTCCAAGATGTACAGGATTCATACCTTCACCATGTGGATGAGAAGCTGCTTTGATCCCTCTCATTTCCAACCAGTAAGTCGGTTTTCGGATAGATGTGCGACCACCACTCACCAACTTTCGGGAAGAGGCAGAGAATGCTTCACTTTGGGAGTCATGATCAGGTGAAGTGCCCTGGAAGCTGCTATCCCCTGTGGCACAATGGGTCCTGCTAGTAACACAATACAAAGAAAGGTACAAGCCAAAGAGCAATGTTTCTACTTTTTTTGTTTTTAATTATAAAAAGGACAATGAATGTATTCCTAAAGCAAGGCTATGAAGTCAGAGCATCAAGGAACATGTGGTTCAATGTCCATCAAATAAACCTTAAGACAAAATTAATGATATTTAATGATACACAATCACAGTTGGGATACAAGATAGTCAAGGGGAAATGGAAAGTAACTGATGTCAATGGCTGTAATTATTATTACTTATAAAGTTGAAACCAAGAATTTCTGGGATTAGGAGAAAAGTCATTGAAACTGGGTAGAAAAGGAAGCTACCTTAAGTTCAATCTAAGGATCTCTGGATCCTGAATCTAAGAGGAGTAAGGAGAAAATTGAGGAGTAGCCCCAAGTGACAGAAAAGAGGCAACTTATAGCTCTTAGCTGGCCTCAATTCTCCTTAGATCCTGCGTTTTAAGTTGTCAAACTGCATTATCACACTCAAAAGCATGTGTGATCTCATTATGGGTACGTTCTTCCCACTGTATGCATCCATTTCTTCTCACCTTACACAGGACTGTCTACGTCTTCTCATAAATCTTCCTCAGTAGTCTATACAGTGCTTAGAGGCTTTCTCTAGATCTCCTACACTTTCAAATGTGTGCACACAGGTTGTCCATCAGTTATCTCTTTCTTTTCCTACATTATACATAAACCTCCTTTTCTGGTAATAGATCTCTGACGTATTTTTTTACACTGCTTCACCCGAGTAATTCTTGATTGTTTTACATGCACAAGTGTTCCCATTCCCTTCCATCTTTTCTAACAGACTATCTTCTCTATCATCCTTACTCTCTCGTTAATTGTCAATCTCTCCCAGTCCACTGGCTGTTTCCCTATTGTATAGCCTATGTGTACAGACTGTTTGCCTACACACACATCCATGTTTCCTCTATCCTCCAAAAATCGATCCATCCATTCCTACTAGCTACTGCACTATGTCATTTTTTCCTTTTGTGGCTATACTTCTTGAACATATAATCAATATACCACCTATAATCAATACCTCCACTTCCTTTTCTCTCAAGTTTCTCCTTAACAATCTATGGTCCGACATCTGACCTCATCATTCAAATAAAACTGTTCTCTATAAAGTTACCAATCACTAAATTGAGAGGCCCTTTCACTCCTCATCTTTCTTGACCTCTATGCAGCCTCTGACACCACCAACTTCTTCTCTCTAGATTTTCATGACAGTGCTCTGACACTCTCCTGGATCTTCATCCAGGTCACATCTACTAATCACAGTTTTTCCCCAGGGCTCTGTCCTGAGCCCTCTTATCAGTTCAAATGAACTGATTTCTATGAAGATGATTCTAAGGATTTTTTTGTCCAGACCTAACTTCTCTTGACCTTCAATCTCACATCTCCAACTGCATACTGGACATCTCAACCTGTTTATAATGTTGAAACCAAGAATTTCTGGGATTAGGTGAAAAGTCATTGAAACTGGGTAGAATAGGAAGCTACCTTAAGTTCAATCTAAGGATCTCTGGATCCAGAATCTAAGAGGAGTAAGGAGAAAATTGAGGACATCTCAAACTCAACATGTCGTAAACTGAACTCATTATCTCTCTCCCAAAACCCTCCGTTCTTCCTAACTTCTCTATTATCGTGAAGGGTACCACCATCCTCTCAGTCTCACAACACAGACACCTCACTCTCTTTCACCATAGCCAATCAGTTTGCCAAGTCCTGTCATTTCTACCTCTGTAGCATCCCCCCTTCTCTCCTCGCACACTGCCACCACCCTAGCACAGGCCCTTGTCACCTAATGCGGGCACTCTTCCAATAGTTTACCAGTTGATTTCCCTGCCTCAAACCTCCCCTCATTCCAATCAACTTTCCACTCAAGCACAGGTCTGACCATGTCACTCTTCCCCAAACCCATTCGATCTACTCCAACGGTTCCCTATTTCCTGCAGGGTCAAATATAAAATACTATTTGGTTTTTAAAGCTATCCATAACCTGTCCTTTTTTTTCTATCTTTACAGTCTTATTACAACTCCCCCACGCCTTCCATATATTTAGGGATCCAGTGACACCAGCCCTCTTGCTGCTCCTCTCATATCTTCCAACTCTGGCCATGGCTGTCCCCCATGCCTGGAATGCTCTCCTATATCATCTCCACCTTCTGGCTTCCCTGGCTTCTTTCAAAACTCTGCTTAAATCCTAGCTTCTATAGGAAGCCTTTCTCAATCCTTCTGTTAGTGCCTTCCCTCTGAGATAATATCCAAATTGCCCTGTATACATGCTGTTTTTATATAGCTGTTTGTGAGTCATCTCTTCCGTTAGACTATGAGATCTTTGACAGCAGGGTCTGGTTTTTGCTTTTCTTTGTATCCTCAATGCTCAGCATAGTGTCTGGCACAGAGTGGGTGCTTAATGAATGCTAGCTGACTGACCCCTATCATGTATTTCTCCATCATCCTTTGAGTGATCTGCAAACTTAGACAGTTTGCAGAGACAGATGTTCCATTGCTCACAGCTATATGGCACCACCAGAAAAATATAGATGTTAAATATATGATCCTTTGTTTCCCAGAAGAGCTTAAAGTCATTAAAAGTATTACATAAGTTTCCACAGACAATTCAGCTGACTCTCCTGGTTAAACTCTGGGCACAGCTCATGAACGATTCACATGCAGTATCTATCCAAGATATATGGTCTATTGGTCATCTATCCAACTACACATCATAGTTTGAAACAGTAACAAGCATCCTTTATCCACTTGGCTCTTCCTGTGCGAGCAGTTAGATGGAACTCTTCTGAGTGCTTATGAATCTAATCCTAATTTAGGAGGTTCTTTAATGTTTCCAGGATTGCTACAATCAGTACAATGTCATCATTTTCACCTACAGAAACACTAGAGGACACTGAAAGGGAATCCCTCTGCAATTTGAACTGTACACTGGACAACTACAAATTTGTCTCATTTTATGCAACATTTGATACTAATAATCAGAGGGTCAAAGAAAGTTATCTCCATTGTTACTGCTTTTAAGGAATCTTAATATCTGTGTAAGAGACCCCTTTTCAAAGAAAAAGCATTAAGGGGCAATTTGCTGTAAAAAAAAGCAAATGCTTTTTAACAGTCACCAAATAATAAGCACAGTTGGATCCTGCTCCTTTCAATCAGTTGTGTGACTGAAGATGTGGTTTGCTATAAATAATCTACAAAAATCATTGTTTCCTTCTCATACTTCCATCAAAGATATCCTTGATGAGTTTGCAGATTATTCTCAAGAAAGATTCTATAGAGATGAAAAAAACAGACATATGAGCCAGTAGTTACTGATATTTTCTCAGTCTTTTTGGGGGGGTAACATTAAAAGTCCTTGATTTTTTCCCAATCATTTGGTATACTTCTCTCTTTCATGTATCTTGAGAATCCATTCTGCAAAACCTTCAGAATTTAGTTACCTCCAACATGGATTTCCTCTGCACAGACATGGCCTAATCCAGTTGCTTTCTCCCTCTTTATTTGCTTTAGTTCCATTTTTATTTCCTCCTGAATCCTATCAGGGAGTGTGATAATGGAATTTAAATGTGGCAGCTCCATCATCACTGATAGCAAAAGGAGTTTGCTACAGAAATCTTGACAGATCTTTTCCATTTTTCATCTGTCAACTTCCTCCTGGGGCCATCTTTAAATGCCTTTGAAATGCTGGCTTTCTTGTCCAATTTTCTGTAAACTTGTTGTTCCCTTCACTGCTTCTTCCTTTTTGAGGTGATGCTATTCATAATTTTCTATTATTTTCCTCTACAAGATTTTCAAAAGAACTTATGTTTTAATTGGTATTGTCCTTGGCTTTCATATCTCTCCACTTGGCAAGGAAACCAAATACTTCATGGCTGAGACAGTGAGTAGTAAGTTCTTTTGGTTTCCTTGTGTGGAATGATTTGTAACAGTTAAGCTTCCTTAGGAAAGAGTAAAGGTATGTGTCAATTACTTTTATTCACTTCCCATTGTTTGACACCAACAGCTTGTCAGGTTGAAGGTGCCTTAATTGCATGCCATATTTTCTCTCTTACTCTTTCTTCTAAAGTGCTACTGAGTCTGTTATTTGTTTTAACAAACTTATGGTCTGTTTCATTCACAGAGTGCTAATTCTGAAATGTCTTCCATATCAGCAACTAGCAGTTTCCTGTCCATTAAAATAAAAACAATTTTATTTCTATGATATTTGGTGTTTGTCATATTGGTCATTTTCTGACTCTGTTTTAAAAGTCTTCATGATATGCCAACACGAGGCTTCTATATAATCTCCAAGTCTTTGGTTTCTCATCTTTTACTCTTTTAACTCTGTTTTCCAACGTATTATCCCCCATCCTTCCCATGCACATTTTTTTCATTTATGCCTGTATAAAACCTTTTTTTTAAAAATTCTTCCATTTGCCTTCAGTTACTATGACAAGCTCCCTCTTCAAATTACTTTGTATTTATTTATCTGCATATGTGTAATAATCTCCCCAACTGGAAAGAAAAGGAAGGAGTATTTCAGTTTTAGCTTTTTAATCTTCTATGCCTAGTGCCTAGTAGGGCTTTGTTTGTTGAATTAAAGTCACTGTATAATGAAGGATATGTTGCCTACAGGCAGCTAGATGGTGTTGTGGATACAGAGCTGGGCCTGGAGTTTAAATCTAGCATCAGGCACTTACTAGCTTTATGACCTAGAACAGGTCACTTAAACTGTTTGCCTCAGCTTCCTCAACTGTAAAATAGGGATAATAATAGTACCTACTTCCCAAGGTGGTTGTGAGGATTAAATATTTGTAAAGCACTTAGCACAGTGCCTGGCATATAATAGATGCTACATAAATGCTAGCTATTGTTATTATTATTATTATTATTAATTTGAAGGATCTTAAGTTCTTCATAGAATTGCTTTACCTCCTTATCCTTACAAAACACTGCACCACCATGAAAGTGGAATTATCTTCACAGTAGTTTTTTGCAAATATTTATTTTGAACACTACTAGACAAGAAAACCAAGCACCCCATGAAATGATGTTTCTTGTTCCTTCTGGACACCAATTTTAAAAAATGCACCAACTCCTCTGTCTATCCAAGGAGAACCTGTGACTCATTCTTTCATTCAGTTGTAACTTTCTGTATTTTCTGATTTTATGTATAGTGAGAATATCAAGAACAACATCATTCACTTCCACTAGTAGTCATATCTACTTGGTCACTGAAAACCTCACATTTACAGTACCAAGAGTTACAGTAATGTTCATAACCAGTCCAAAATATATGATTCTTAGCAGTCTGTGCCCTTTTCCGCTCATCTATCACTATCACTGGAGAAGGGGAACAGGCCCGTAGTACTAAATGATATTTGACTATTTAATAGTATGTTGCATGGGTTGCTATGACCAAAGAATTCATTGCCAAGTGGCCAATCTAATGCCCAGTCCCTGGAAAGCAAATGCCTATTGTTCAGACTGTCTTCCCAGGCTGGCAGAACCTGACAAAGTTTATACTCTATACTCTACTATAGGATCCCAGAAACCAGAGCCACCTCTATGCTAGGAGGAGGAAATAAAATAGGAATTTGTGGACAACTCTGACAACAAAAATAAAAGTACTACTATCATGTTCTAAACTAAACTAACTCTAGGACTCAAGTATCTATCCTTTGACTCCCCAAAACTAAACCCAAGAAGAAGGAAGATGTAACTATCTTAGCTCCTTAAGGCTACTGATTCAGTGGTCTTAAGGTCTCGAAAAGGCTTCCTATTTGGCCTAGATCCACTCTACTTCCTTCCACCTGCTTGAAAATGGCTGTGAACCATGATGAATATTCCTCCTCTCCTCTGTACTAATCCCCTCCACCTGCACAAAATTAAAAGGTTTCTGACTTAATAGGTATGATTTAAGGGAAAGCTCTAATTCAAAATTCTCCTTCCCAAATAGTGTGAAATTCCACTAAGAAATTAATGTGAGGGTTCTTGCATTTAAAAATATTTTCACTGTCAACTTAGTAACCATCACCAAAAAAATCAAGTAAATATACAAAATAAGAAAATCTTATATAATAACCTTAGTATTGAAGAAGGTAGAGCCAAATGAATTAAACACTAAACATGATAAAATGCTTTTGTTCTGCCTCCTTCCAGGTGTGTCTGATCCTCTGGCTTTGTAGCATTTAAATTTGTTTTCATTAGCAAAAATCCCTGGGACAGTTAAGGGAGAAGCTACCAGTTATACCCTTTGATGTAACTAAGATTCACTGAGGGAATACAACAGAAGATATTGGATTCCAGTGGAGTAGGCAGGCAGATGAGAGAGTTTAGGAAAACAAATGAGAGCAATAGGAGACAGTAAAGGGGCAAGGATAAAGAGAAGTAGGAAAATACCAAAGACAGACTTTCCCTTATCCCCTCCCACAAACCAAGATGTCATTTCCATTTCGTCAGTTTTCTGAAGCCCCTCTCTTCCCTCTTTGCCTGACTACAGCTAGCAGGAACTATACTCAGAGCAGTAACATGATATAACATCATCACTTTTCCCCCCATTTGCATTCTATCAATCCTTCAAAGACCAGCTCAAATACTCGGGACATTGTGAATTCATCCCATGTTCCCTAAACCACTCCAGCTAGAAATAAACTTATGGTACTTCATTTTCGTCTTAAGAAAGAGACACAACTACCATTCCTTTTGATTCTAAGTTCTTTAAGAGTAGGCAACAAGTCTAATTTACCTTTGCATCTCTCTGCCCCCATACCTAGTAGAAGCAACACACACAATAAAGGATTTAATAAACAGTCAAATAAAGCACTAAAGTCTTCCCCAGAAATCAGATTAATCACAGGGTAAACATGTTGCAAGAGAATGAGTACTGAGGATCAGGATATCTGTCACAGTCCCACCTAGACCATGTTTAATTTGGAACAAGTTATTTAATGCCCCTGAATCTCAGTTTCCTTCGAAGTACCTAAGCAACTAAGAGTGGTAGACTAAAAGGTCAATCAGGCCCCTTTCAACTCCTATGGTTTTACAATAATATAATATAATAATATTTGGGGCAGCTAGGTGGCACAGTAGATAAGAGTGCTGGGTCTGGAGTCAGGAAGACTCATCTTCCTGAGTTCAAACTTACTACCTGTGTGACCCTGGCAATTCACTTAACCCTGTTTGCTAAAGTTCCTTAACTGTAAAATGAGCTGGAAAAGGAAATGGCAAACCACTCCAGCATCTTTGCCAAGAAAATCCCAAATAGGGTCACAAAGAGTCAGACATGACAGAAAAACGACTAAACAGCAACCAACAATAACATTTATACCTATACCTAGCCTGTGAGGTAGTGTGATTGTTATAGTCCCACCTTGCATACAGAAACTATGGGCCAAAGAAGGTAAATAACTTGGACTATCCGTAGGAGCTGGAAGGAGATCAAGACTCCCTAAAAGGCCAACTAAAGTAGGTTTTCTACTACACCACAGTGGCTTGAACTTACTAATTCAGAAGACCTTTTATCAGTCTTTTCTTCCTCCTCTTAAGCCAAATTCACACCTCTCTATTCATACTTCCTATTCAAAGCAACCTTCTAGGAATTCCCCTCTGTTCTTTGCACACAATTCCAGGAAGGAAACCAGGTAGCCTAATGGATAGTGTTGATCTAGGAGTCATACCACCTCAGGCACTCCTTAACTAAGTGAGCTTGTGAAACTCATTTAACCTTCCACTACCTCAGTTTCATTATCTCTAAAATAGGGATAGTAGCTATAGACCTCTCTTCATAAGGATGTGGTGACTGTAAATAAAATAACATATGTACAGTTCTTAGCAATAACTAGTTGTTATGCTACGAAAGTGATTAGAATGTCCATATAGTCTTAACCCAAAGATCCTACTGTGAGATATATACTCCATGGAGGTAAAAGATTAAGGGTTAGAGGAAAGGTCTTATACACGCACTAAGATACTGATAGCAGAAATTTCTGTGGTGGAAGGAACTGGAAACAATGTAGGTGACATGACTGGGGAATAGCTAAAGAAATTGTTGCACAGGAATGGAATGGAATATTACCGCACTATAAGAAACCTTAAATATAAAAAGTGAAAAGCATGAGACATATATGAACTGAAGCAAAATGAAGTTGAACCAGGAAAAATA
>CM053595.1:148374083-148442359 GCA_028646575.1 Pseudocheirus occidentalis | reverse complement strand
ACAGCACAAATTCAACCAAAAAACCTTAAGGCACTAAATAAATGTGAGTTATTATTTAAATTAAAATCTCTTTCTTCCCACTTGCAAAGATGTCCTACATTTTCCCTCAAAACTCCACTATCTTTATGAAATTTTGTTCCCCACAAAACTTTGTTCTGCATATTTTTTAGACCTCTGAAGCAAAAAGGCTATATTTTTGGAGAAAACCAACCAGGAAAAGTTGAACCCAATCACCTGTTCCCAATTCCTTTCCATTTATATTATATTAACTTTATGAGCCTTGGGCTTCTCTGCTCATGTCAATAGACCTCTAGGCTCAACCATTGAAGACTATGGGTCTCTAAAAACTAGGGAGGTCAATCTTATCTATCACCTTTTAAGTAAGAAACAGATGTGAAAGCAGAATTCCCTAAAAAAAGAGTACTGAAAATAGAGTATAAAACTATTTCCAATTTATATAAGGCTAAGAAACAGGAAAAGGAAGAACTGAAAAGATAGATTCCACTTTTATGGACCCCCTTTAATAGTATGGTGAAGCCAATGTACCCCTTCTCAAAATGTTTTAAAATGTATAGAATACGTAGGATTACAAAAGGAGAAAATTTTATTAATATAAAGATGTAATTTTTCCCCCTTTCCAATCTCAAGACATCTCTGAAATCCATACACAAGATACCTTCTATGTCTATGGATCTCAGGTTAAGAACTCCTGTTCTATATGCTCTCTCAGGGATTCCTTTGGTTTCAACTATCAATTCTGGGCAATTGGTTCCATAATTTATGCATCTAGACCTAATCTCTCTCCTAAGATCTATAGGCCCACATCTCCAACTGACTGCTAAATATTATCTCCATTTGGACGTTCCATGGATATCTCAAATTCAACAAGTCTAAAATGGAACTAATCTTTTCTTTTAAACTTACTAAATCTCCTAACATCTCTATTACTGTGAACCACCAATTGTGTGGTGGCACAATTAAAAAAAAAAAAAAGAAACTGAAAGAGAATGTGTAGAAAGACAAGAGATAGGTCTAAGACAATCCTGAGATACACCTATACACAAAGAGCTGGTCACAGATGATGATCTAGAAAAATGGAGATACTTTTAGACAGATGTGTCTAGATTGGGGTGGGGAACTTGAGGCCTTAGGACACATGTGGTCCTCTAGGTCCTCAAGTGCAGCGCTTTGACTGAATCCGAACTTCACAGAAAAAATCCCCTAAATAAAAGGATTCTTTCTGTAACACTTGAACTCAAAGGGCCACACTCAAGGACCTAAAAGGTCACACGTGGTGGCGTTGAAGCTGCAGTTCTCCACTCCTGGCCTAGAGTATAGTACACAGCTTAACTGGTCTCCCTGCTTTAAGCCTCTCAATTCTCCAATACATCTTCCACACAGCTACCAAACCGGTATTATTAAAGCACCATATCTGACCATGTCACTCCCTTGTTCACAAAGCTTTAATGGCTCCTAATCTGACACGCCTGAAGTACTCTCCTTCTTGGAACTCTTAGCTTCCTTCAAGGCTAAGATCAAGTGCCAGCTCAAGAGGCCTTTCCTGATTTCCCTAGTTATTAGCACAAATCCCATGTGTCCCCTCTATTTACTTATCTGTAAATATGATGTGCTCCCCTGGCAGAATGGAAGCTCCTTAAGAGCAGGGTGAGCTTACTTTCTTATTTGTGTCCTTAGCCCCTAGAACAGGATCTGGCACACAGCAGGAACTTAATCAATGCTTATAGATCCATAATGAAACAAGACTACTTAGGACTAAGGAAACAAATCTGGAAAGAAATTTTAAAATTATCAATTATTCTGGCTTTTTCTCAGCTCTCATCCTTCTTGAGCCCTTTGCATGCAGTCAATGTTTACCATTCTCTTTATGATGCTCAGGTCTTCCTGGATTTTAAAGAAGCTTCTCCATTTTTCCCGATCGTCATCTCTGATCAATCTCTTACATATAGGTATACCCCAGGATTGTCTTAAGCCCTTCTCTCTTCTTTCTATACATTCTTTCAGTTTTTTTCCCTTAAATAATTTATTAAAAATCCAATGCTGAACATTAACACAAAAGTACAAATAACTGAACTTGCTTAGTAACTATTTACATACAAATTAATCAGTTTCAATGTAAAATACCATTCCAAGTCTCCATTAGAATTTTTGTCTGTTCTTGACCATTAAAAAAAAATATTTGCTCTTCCTGATACGTACACTCCATTCTTCTGCTTCTGCTTTTTCCACTTTGCATTACAGAAATCATTCTAGATTTCTTTTCATTCTTCATAATGTCTTACTTGCATTAAAGATTCCATTGCATTAACTTACCATAATTATTAACCATTCTTCCATTGGGTATTTCAGTGGCTTCCATTTTTTTTTGGTAATTATATACAAAGCTACTATGCAAATACTTGAATGGGACACTTTTTTGTTTTTTTTTTAAAACACTTTAGAGCAGTGGTTCTCAATCTTCCTAATACTGAGACCCTTTAATACAGTTCTTCATGTTGGGGTGACCCCCAACCATAAAATTATTTTCATTACTACTTCATAACTGTAATTTTGCTATTATGAATCATAATGTAAATATCTGATATACAGGATGTACTTTCATTGTTACAAATTGAACATAATCCACAGGTTGAGAACCACTGCTTTAGAGCATAGCAGTGGGTATGCCAGGTCAAAGGGCATGATTATTTTTTGTAACTTTTACTATATACTGTCAGATTGCTCTCCAAAAAAGTCAACAAATTTGCAATTTCACCAGCAATGAAGCAATGTACCTGTTTTCCAAAATTCCACCAGAGCTGAGTTTTACAGCTTTTAATTATTTTTGCCAATCTGTCATTATTAATAATTCTGTATTTCCTATAAAGTTTTGCAAAGTTCTCCTCACAAAAAGCGCTAAGCAACATCTCCAACTGTCTACTAGACATCTCTGCCTATATGTAGCAGAGACATTTCAAATTCAACATGCCCTAAATGGAACTCTTATCTTTCTACTCAAATCCCTCTTCCTAAATTCCTATTTCTATGGCAAATTCTACTACCGTTATAGTCCTCCGGTTCTAAACCTCATGGTCATTCTCTACTCTTCCTTTCGTCTTAACTCTCATAACCAGTTACCAAATCTTGTCAATTCTAATTTCACATTTCTCACAATTGTTCCCCATTTTACACTTGCCTAGCTCCCAAGTTCAGTCCTTTATTACCTGTGGCCTGCACTATCACAAAAGCCTAACTGGTCTCCTAGCATCTAGCCCCACTTCAAACCATCCTTCACAACACTACTGAAAAAAACAGTCCTGAAGCTAGGCCTGACCATGCCATTTCCCTACTCAAGAAGCATTGGTGGATCCCTATATCCTCTAGGATAAAATATAAACTCTTTGGTATTTGAAACCCTTCACAATCTAACTCCAGCCTATCTTCCTAGACTGATTTCAAGTTACTCCCTCTCATACACTCTAAGTTCTAGTCAATTTGCTGTTTCCCAAATTCAACATCCAATTTCCTAATCTGGTAATTTTGCACAAGCTACTCTTCATTCGTGAAATGCTCTCTCTCTCTCCTGTCTACCTATTGTAACCTCTAGTGTCCTTCAGGCCCAAATCAGGCAACATTCCTACATGAGACTTAGTTCTGCCCTCTGGTACCAGGCAGAAGACTAATTGCTCTTCCACATAATAGCCCTTGACATACTTGAAGTTAACTATTATGTGCCCTTGCCCCTGTCAAGTCTTTTCTATGCTAAACATTCCTAGTTCCTTCAATTAATTATCATACAGCATGATCTTGAAGCTCATCCCCATCTTGGTTACTCTCCTCTGAACAGTCTCCAACTTATCTCTGAACATGTTGTTTACTCCAGGAAAATGTAATCTCATTGATGGAAAGGGCTATTCGATATTATCAGTGCTTTGCACACAGCAAGTACTTAATAAAGAGTAGGACTCAACCTCTGATGTCCCTTCAAACTTTAAAATTTTGTGAAATTATAAAGTATAAATTGCTTAAGAGTGGATGATGCAGGGCGGTTAGGTGGCACAGTGAATAGAGCACCGGCCCTGGAGTCAGGAGTACCTGAGTTCAAATCTGGCCTCAGACACTTAACACAAAAAACTAGCCATGTGACCTTGGGCAAGTCACTTAACCCCAACTGCCCTCCAAAAAAAAAAAAAAAGCAAAAAAAAGAGTGGATGACGCTATGCCTGAAATAGCAGGAAAAGTTCAAAATAACTAAGAAAACTGCTAGAAAAGAAATAACCTAGGAAGGACTTTCTTTTCACCTCAAATTTCAAAGTCCTACATGATTTTTCTCTTGGGCTCTTTCTAATTAACACATGGATTGAACTTTCTCATACCTTCAACTCAATAGTGAAACAAAAAGCCCAAAGGTTAATTCAATCCTGGGGGTGGGTAGAGTAACAAAACAAGAAAGTTTTCATCTAACCTGACCCTTCTACGATAATTTCAGGACCCTTCAAAGACAAATGGTGCTAAGAACTCTTTTAGTTAAACATCTTTTGGTAGAACAGCTGCCAAAAGAAAAAAAAAAAAGAGAGACTAAAAAGTCTTTGACTTTTGCTTTTGATAGTAGGTTTATCTACAGCAATTATCAAGGCAAATTTCTTTTCTGTTTTTGTATTCTATGAAGAACACATGCAACTATGTTTAAATTAACCCCAAGCTTCCTTCCCCAAGTAACACAGAAACCCTAATCAAACAAAAGCAAAATAACTACTTTAAATGCAGCAGCCATTTAACTAGTTTATAGTCACAGCTGTTGACTACTTTCCCTCTCAGCCTTTGATCTCAAACAGAAAACATCTACCTATCAAACTCCTTTCTGGTCTCCCATGTGATAAAGTTTTAATCTTTCATCTTCAATCCCTCTCTTTTGATTCGAATATCACGGTCTCATGAAAAAAACTACTACATTTGACTGTCCATGTCATTCCTTCAAAACAAAATTTCTAAAGGTTAAAAGCTACCTTTTGAAGGAAGTTTATAAACCTCAGCACCCTCCAGGTATAAATTTAATAATTAACCAGTCTTACAGAAAAATATTTCTAAAACTGAAAAGATTATGAGTTCAAATTATTTTCATCAGTGTCTTAGTGACAAAGTATCTAATGGCAGCGAGCATCAAAAGCCTTAAGAAATACAGTACAAATATGATGTGGGTCATATTTTCAATTTTTATTGTAATCCATTCTTTTCTGCAGGCTAATGTGTTTTCGAGGCCTGAGTTTGATAACCTGCTTTATCACACAATTACACCAATTCCAGGAAACCTCACTTACTTCTTGGCTTCCACACTCCTCTTGTTCTTCTGCTGCCTCAAGTGTGTGGGTCCGGGGGCCTAGCAAATCACAAATATGGAAGTTACTACTATAAGGAGAGGCAGTGCTGTGAAGGGAATAGAACGATAACCTCACAACAGTTTATATGTTCCTTCTCTGACACGGACAGGCTCGGTGATCCTGGGGAAGGAACTCAACCTTTCAGTGTCCCCAGACAACTCGAGATCAAGTTGCGGAACAGCGGTCCAGTGGCATTATTTGAGGGAGTTTTTCTCACCAAGAGGTCCCTACACGAATAAACTCATATGTAACTAACTACCCAGCGACCTCGGAATAGAAATCTGCCCCCACAAAGAGAAAACCCTCTGCTGACAAAAGAAGTCACGTTTTCCTAGGAAAATCTCCATCTCAGCACACAGGGTAGGGATCGCATCCCTCCAGCCTCTGGGAAGGGAGCAGGGCGTCCTCCCCGGCCTTGCGCCGGTCTGAGGCCCTGCTAACTGCGCCAGACCCACCGTTTCTACGCCCGCCTCGAAACCAGAGTGCGGGGGCGGGAAGAAAAGCCGTCTCCAGGGCTCGGTGGCAGGACCGGGGGCACTCTGAGGAAGAGGAAGGGGAAGAGGAGGAAGGCGGGGGACGCGCTGCCCACGAAGACGCTCCGGCCTGGGGACCAAGAAACCGGAGCGGCCGAAGCGCACTATCTTCCCCCACTCGGCTCCTCCCTCAGCCCGGACGGCGTGAGAAGCAGACTGGGAGCTGGAATGTCAGTGGGGAGGGCCCCGGCGTCTCACTGAAAAATCAGGGGTTCAAGGCTCCGGAAAAAGGGCCCCCAAAGCAGTCTACTCACAGAAGATACCGCAGAGCGTCCGGAAGGCATCGCCCCCTCCAGGCTTTACTTCAAAAACGTCATCACGGCGCGACCCAAAGGTACTGGAAAGGAAAGGAGGGCAACGTCACGTCCGCTCCCCTCCCCTCCGCGAGTGCCGGAAGCCAGTTTCACGTGGCAACGTTCGCTTTTTCTATCTGTAGCACTCCTTAGGGTTTTAAACTGTTTTAGAATGTAGCAGAAGTCTTTAGAAACCATCAAGTGCAATCGCCTCCCTCCTTTTTTCTTTTTTAACAGACAGAGAAAATGAGTATTAAAGGAACTGATTCTAGAATGAGAAACAGTCAAGATTTGAACCTCACTTAAGCTCAGGACCCAGGCTGATGGCTGGTGCTTGCTAGTTGTTCAGTCATGTCCGACTCCATTGAGGGTTTTCTTGGCAAAGATACTGGAGTGGTTTGCTATTTCCTTCTCTAGCTCACTTTACAAATGAGGAATCTGAGGCAAACAAGGGTTAACTGACCTGTCCAGTGTCACAGAGCTAGTGTCGGAGGCCAGGTCCAGATCTGTCCACTACACCACCTAGCTGCCTTGGTCCGCTCAACACACTCTGTATTTATTTCTTTTATTCGAGAGAAGTTACAGAACACACAAACTCCCCACCCCCCCCCCATAATAATTTCCTCAGACACGGCTTAGGAATCATGGAAGTGGGGTGATGGAGAGGCAGTGAAAGGAAGGCAAGTAGATTAGCCTGGGGAAGAGCAAAATGAGTTGAGTAGATTTTACTTTTGTAGCTCTCCTGGATCATTTTTGCCTCAGGGCACCTTCCTCTCTGAACTGTGGCTGTCTTTCCAAGACACCTTTCCAGTTCTATCCCCCTGAGCATCTTGCTGTGAAATCTTTTTGGTCACTGGACCTCCTAGGATGACTTTATGTCCCTGGCCAGTTTGTTTAGTTTTATTGGATTTCTTTACAAATCCATCACAGCACTTCCTTTGACCTGGAGATGTGTATTGGTATGATGGTATAGAATGGGAGATCTTGTTGCTCTGTGGAACTGGGGCCCTTCTAGGATGGGGAGTTTTACTTTTTGGAACTGGGGATGTGGACCTGTGGGATGGTGTAGATTTGGGTGTATATTTAAGAAATGATCTAGATTGGTTAATCTTTGTACTCTTTGGGACTCCACGAAGTGGTCTGAGTACTTCTGTTTTGGGGGCATCTCTCTCTGTTTTTTTCCTCTCCATTTTAGTGTCTAGACCAGTTGTATTCAGCGACTTGACCCACTGCTTCCCCTCATTTTTAGAACCATGTTGTACATGAGATTGTTCAGGGAAAACTGAGCCTTGCTGCCTGGATGGCCTCACTCTAGGAGCATGCATCTGTTGAAGTGAAGGCCTTGGTGGATAAGCCATACCCAGGGCTCTCTTTATACGGAGGCAAAGCCATTGCATGAGTCCTGTGGACTTTTCAGAATGTCTGCTTGGAGGAGCTATTTTTTGGGCCTCCTTAGTCCTTCTCTCTGGATGTGTGTCTCTATACTTGGGGGTACTCTGTCTTGACGCTGTTTCAGTTTTCTGAGTTGTAGTTCTGATCTCCTTGGGGGTCTTCACTTGTTCTGAGTCAAGGATCCATTTAGCTTCACCCCTAGCCCAGCCGCCTTCGCCATCAGTGTCCAGTAAAGAAGGTATTGTGTAATCATACTGCTCAGGCTCTCCACTTTCTGTTTTTGTAACCTCTACTCGCCTGCCAGGTAAATTTCTTTTGATGTGGACTTGAATAGGTCCAGGGGTTTGGGAAGGCTCAGGAGCCTGGAAAGGCTTAGGTCCTATATCAGTTTTAGGGCTTAGAGTAAAATTTTTCTTGGTGACATGACAGGTACAGACCTTACTCTTCCTCTTTTTCTCTAATGGGTCAGACTGTAATGATACATGACTCATTGACACCAAAGGCCCTACTTCTCTTTGCTGCTTTGAGTTTTGAGTTTGGTTTCGGGTTCTTAACCTAAAGCCAAGGTGAACCCGAAACTCCCCATGTCCCTCAGAGTTACGAAAAAGGCGGAGCTGTGGATAGACAAGAAGCCAAGGCCCAGCAGAGTCACGTAACTTGTGGGGGCAACTAAGGCCTGAACATCTGCCACACTGCAGACAGATAGGGTACTGAAGAACCATACCTGTATTTAGGGATGGAGTAAAATGGGGAGACAGTTGATTCTTTAGGAGCTGTTGTGTTATTTTCAGCTGCAGGTCCTGTAGTAGCTGGGTCTGTTCATGGGAAGAAGTTACTGATAGAGGCCTACGCTGTGATTCAGAAGTTCTTATCTGTGAACTGATATCTGGTTTTTCATTCTGCTCCACTGAAGCAGGCTTCCCCTCAGTACTAGGTACCTTGAGGGAGAAAGGCAGTTGTGGGCTTATACTCTGAGGTAGTTCATTTAACTCAAAGGGGACTTGTTCCCTTTCCTTCCTTCCCTCCATAGGTTCGCTGCTGCCTTGGGCTTCTTTTGTGGTCAAGTTGGGATCGTCCTGAGATGTGCTAGGCTTGAAATTCTCTAGCTGTTCAATGAAGGGTACATTCTTCCTACATAGTTGGCATAGGATATCTATCTGTGAAAGCGAAGTCATAGGAGGGGTATCCATAATCTTCCCTTGGCAAATCTGGGAAACCATTGTTTGTCTTGGTGGGAAAAAATGCCCATTTGGGGCATATGGATAGATAACTGGAGGTGGTCTTTGGACATGAGCCTCCTGGATATGATTTGTTTGCTGCATCTTAGCCCATAGGTTCTTCCTTAGCATGGAAGTAGTAGATGGTGATTTTCTTCTTGCCACTCTTCCCTTTGAAATTCGCTGCTCCTTGGCCTTCACATGCCTCTTTGAAATAGGCTGTTTTAGGGATTTTGGTGTCCTTAATCTTTCCTGGTAGAAACTATTCTCTGATCTGCAAGGTGGGAGTAAGGAAGCCTGGAATAGGCACTGAGGACTCAGCCTCCATTGCCGTAAGGAATGTGAGAGTTGCACAGATGGAGGCCTGAGAAGAGTTGAAGGTTGTGCTGTCTTAGAAAATTTGCTAGACATCCTTAAAATAAAGGGCTTTTGAAGCACCATATTCTCATTCAAGTCTCCTAATGTTGATCTCAGAATTTCCTGTTTCTTAGATCCATGAAGGCCTTGTTTCAGTTTAGCAGCAATCCTACTAGAACCTAAAATGTATAGAGGTGTGAAGCTCTGAAGAAGATGGAAAGAATCCCCAACTGGTGACTGTAACTCTAGAGTCAATTGCTTAGGATTTATGACTTGAAACTTTGACCTTGAGGTCAACCTGGCAGAGTCTACAACTTGAATACGTGGCCATGGGGTCGGCTCTACAGAATCTATGACTTGAACATGTGGTTTTAGGGTCATCCCCTTAGAATCTTTGAGTTTAATCTGTGACCCGTGGACCAGCCCTTTGAAATCTGTGAGTCTGACCTGTGACCCTTGGGCCAGCCCCTTGGAATCTGTGAGTTTGATCTGTGACTCTGGAATCAGCCCCTTGGAATCTGTGAGTTTGATCTGTGACCCCTGAGCCAGCTCCTTAGAATCTGTGAGTTTGATCTGTGACTCTGGGATCAGCCCCTTAGAATCTGTGAGTTTGACCTGTGACTCTGGGATCAGACCCTTGGAATATGTGATTGTGACTTGTGACCCTTGGGCCAGCCCCTTGGAATCTGTGAGTTTGACCTGTGACCCTTGGGCCAGCCCCTTGGAATCTGTGAGTTTGACTTGTGACCCTTGGGCCAGCCCTTTGGAATATGTGAGTTTGACTTGTGACCCTTGGGCCAGCTCCTTGGAATCTGTGAGTTTGATCTGTGACTCTGGAATCAGCCCCTTGGAATCTGTGAGTTTGATCTGTGACCCCTGAGCCAGCCCCTTATAATCTGTGAGTTTGATCTGTGACTCTGGGATCAGCCCCTTGGAATCTGTGAGTTTTATCTGTGACCCCTGATACAGCACCTTAGAATCTGGGAGTTTGACCTGTGACTCTGGGATCAGACCCTTGGAATATGTGAGTGTGACTTGTGACCCAGGGATCACCCCCTTGGAATCTGTGAGATTGACCTGTAACCTTGAGGTCAGCCCCTTAGGATCTTTGTGTTTGACCTGTGACTCTGGGGTTAGCTCCTTGGAATCTGTAAGTTTGACCTGTGACCCTGGGAGCAACCCTCCAGAATCTAGATTTTTCATCTGTGGCTCTGGGGTTGGCCCCATGGGATCCACATCTTGAATTGGTGATCCTGGGGTCAGCTCCAAAGAATCTGCATCATGTTTCTCTGGCACTAGGGTTGTTGCTACAGAATCCATATTTTGGACCTTTGAACTCGAATCTTTGAACTCCAAAGAATCTACATCTTGCTTCAATGCCACTGGAGTTAGCTCCACACCTGTATCTTGAATCTGTGGTTCTTGAACCTGTGGCCCAGAATTCAGACCCAAAGAATCTGTAACTTGATCATGTGACTCTGGAGTCATTCCTTTAGAATCTTTGTCTTGAACCTGGGATCTTGGGCCCAATGGCACAGATTTGGCAGTTGTAAGCTGCCTCATAGTGTCTGTGACATGAAGCTTTAACCCAGTGCTCAATTTCTCATTCTCCTTTGAGGCCTCATTTTGTTGCTTTATGGCCTTCTTTAGAAGACTGTTGACATTCTTCTTAATACAAAGTTCTAACCTCTTTCTTACATCCTCTTGCAGGAAGGTGGCTTCGCCTAAGATGACATCCACTCCTGAGCAAAAGTCATCCTGTGTAACAAATGGGGGTTTTGGCTGGAGCTGGCTGTCTGCTTTGAACAATTTTGGAATTGTTGGTCTTGTCTGGTCAGTTTCCAAATCCATGGGAAGTAGAGAGCATGAAATATCTGGAGATTTTTTGTTGGTATCCTTTGCAGTGTTTTGAGATTTGTGGTCTTCATTCTGTACTTCAGTGACACAGTTCAGCATTGCCCATGACTGCTTGACAGCTGTGGGTACTCTCTGGGTCTTCAGTGTACATACTTTCCAGGCTATGTGCCCTTCCAGCACCCACCAGGCTGAAAGTGAAAGTTGAATTGGAGCCCAGCATGGGAGCCGGGCTCTCTCACAAAGACTTGTAGATGGAGGATTTGAAACTTTAAGAACTTTATTTTCTCCCCTCTTTTTTGTTGTCTTCTTCTCTTGGATGAGACTATAGGCCAAATGATATGGACTGATAGAAAGCTTTATGCTTCTGAAAACTGGAGGACGTGCCAAACGTTGAGCAATCTTTTTCCTTATATGGAGCTCCAAGGAATTCCTCTTCTCCTTGGAGAGCCAACTGTCATTCTGTTCTTCCTGTGCTTTGGTCTCACAGAGCCTTTGAATGGAGTTACAATTGTCCAAAAAGATATTCTTCCCTCTGGTGTCTTTTTTAGCTTGAGGAAGCAGAAAAGGAGGTAGAGAGAGTACCCGTGCATGTCCAGAATAATTTTTGGAGGGGTTAGGTAGACTGTGGCTCCGGTGTTGTAGGCTCTTTCTAAAAATATAGGCAAGGGATTGAGTTGCACTGAGATTGCTGTGAAGTGAAGAAATTCTCTGGACTCTAGAAAACTCTGGGCTCTGGCACTCATAGCATGTCAGAGTTTGCAAGTCCTGAGGGCCAGTAGTGGAAGAGCTGGAGGAAGAAGTTGAGGTCACTTGTGAAGATGAAGACAAGTTCATTAGACTGGATCTGAGAGACAAAGAGAGAGAGAGAGAGAGAGAGAGAGAGAGAGAGAGAGAGAGAGAGGTAAATAGTTACCTGCTATGGAATGAAAAAGGGAAAGGTAGATAAGGAAAGGATGGACATTGCACAGTCTCTTATCTCTAGTTGTAGAAAGGAAAAGTAAGACTGCCCTTCCTACATTTCAGTCATCTATGGGGTTAGACCCTCTCCCAAGAAATAAGAGACTGCTTTTCTCATTCACTCAGGGAGATGATGACCACAGTAGTTTCCATGCTTCCTTTGATAAGAACATGACAAGGATCTGGTGATTCCACGTGTTCTTTCACATCCCTTCCTCCAATCCTATAGGTACTTTACCCCCACGCTTGTTGCCCCTGACCTTGCAATGTCCAGGTGCTGGAAAATTTGCTGGAGGCTCCTATCCATTGACCAGAGAGTATAATTCTGGGCCCAGCCCACAGGGAGTCCTGAAAAACTGGATGAAATGGGGTATCAGTAAGTAAAACTGAAAGGATAAAAATGGTGACAACTAGAATCTATTGTAATTTGATGAGGAGGGTAGGAAGCCTTTCCTCACCAGGCCAGGTCAGCTCCTGTACATCCCATCTGGAGATTGTCCTCCCAATGTGGACATGGAACTAGAAGTAATGGAGGACAATGTTAGTAAGAGGCTAGGTACCTTTAGAATTTTAAGTTTTTAAGCTGAGAAACTTTAAAGCCCATGTAATACAACACCTTTATTTCAGAGAATTAATAGCTGGCATTTATAGAGAGCTTTAAAGTATGTAAAGCACTTTATATATATATATATATATATATATATAGGGTGTCACAAAAGTCTTACTTCAGCTTTAAGTTCCTAAAGCTTAAAATTGCACTAAGATTTTGGGACACCCTATATATAATTTCATTTGATCCTTATAACAACCTGTGAGATAGATATTTCATGTATCATCCCCATTTTACAACTAAGGACACTAACACTCATTCAAGGTCACATAGCTACTTAGTAGAAGAGCTAGGAATGGAATCCAGGTAGACAGTGTTACTCCTCCATTTATTTCAGTGCTCCCTATTACTTCTAGGATAAAGACATTTAAAGTGTTTGACAATCTAACTCCAGCTTATCTTTCCAAACTGATTTCACATGATTCCTTTCAAATATTCTACATCAGTGGTGTCAAACTCAGAATCAGGGGCTACTAAACCTTTGTAGCTAAGGATCCCTGCAGACTGCATATTGACTCAGTTTTAAAATGTAATATTTTCTGTGTTTTATTATATTTTTATTTATTTTGTAAAATATTTCCCAATTACATTTTAATCTGGCTTGGGCTGTGTTCAGAAGCTTTGGTGACCATATGGAGCCAGTGAGCCCCACATTTGACACCTCTGCTCCATATTGTAATCAAATTGGCCCTCTCGCCATTCCATAAGTACCCTACCTTCTTTCCTCCTGCCCTTGTGCTGACTTAGCACATAGGTCTAGATCCATGTTGGGAGCTCTCCTTTTCCTAGCTCTCTTCACAGCTCAGATCATATGCTACCTCCTCTAAGAGACCTTTTTTAACTCAATCAATAGTGCCCATGCCTGAACCTCAAATTACTTTGTCTTTATTCTACATTATAACTATGTATATATTATATACCAGTAACATACCTAGTGTAGACCATGACATAGTAGGCATAAGCAGGCATAAATATTTACCGGTTTGAACATGGTTCTTAGTCCACTGCTGTTTCCCATTCCCTTCCCATTCCCTTGATAACATAGTGAAAAGGAGCCAATCAGGGTGAGTTGCTAGGACATTCCCCAACACACACATACACACACCTCAGTTATTGCCTAAGTCATAGGAAATAAGAATATGGGCTTGAGGTGGGCAGGAAAATGAAAATGTAATGGTTTTCTTCTACCCTTTAATTACTTTGGTCTTCAAGAGGAAAAGAGCCGGGGGAAGTGGAAAGAATGTAGAAGCTGTTTGCACTCAGAGAGAGGAATATTTTTCATTTGACTATAAAAGTAAAGCTACCAAAAGCATAAAACTGATGCTTCCTTCCCCTTGTTACCTGCTGCTGCAATTACGATTTCCCTTCCAGCTTCTCCTCTCCCATTCCCTGCCCCTTAGATCCCTAAGGAATTTGGCTATTATTTACTATGCAGCTCTTCCAGGTGAGATAGCAAGGATCTCCATACCTTTTGTGGGTTTTTGGTTCCCTGGTACTTTTTGCTGCCTTAAAGTCTGAAAGAACACAAAAAGATAAAGTCACATCAGTGGGTACTCCACAGAAAGGGAGAGATCCTAGCCCCAATATTTCATGCCTTAAATTGAAAAAGACTGAGAGGTAAACAGAGAAAGAAACAGAAGGGTCCCCAAGAGTCAGAGAGCTGAAGCAAGTCTTCTACCTATAAGATACCCTCCTTCCCCATACTGCTACCCTGGCCCAGGGTGGAGGCAGGTGCTGTAATTCCATGTACCTCACTGATCTTAGCTGACAACATCTCCCGCCTTCGATCCCCAGGCAGCAGTGACCAGACCCCAATGACAAGGAGTCCAAGTAAGAGAAGAAGGCTGAAAGGTGGTGGCAGGGGGGGGCCAGGCCCCAGGATCGGCTCCATCACCCCACCACCCCATACCTCCTTTCAGTTAAAGAGCCACAGCTTGCAATGTAGTGATCTCACATGACATCACAATGAGTATTCCAAGTTGGACTAGAATGCTAACTCAAATTCTTGCCTTTCCTTTATTTGTTGGCTTTCAGGTTATCAACTACTGTCTCTCCCTACAATGGCCAAAAGGTGATTTGCATTGCTTGCCAAAGCTCAGGAAAAGACAAGCCTTTTTGCCTGTCTTGGCCTTATTGCCAGTCTTCCTCTAAGCAGGATGGGCAAATAATAGAACAAAGTGTCAAGGGACAATATTTCAGAAGAGCAGCGTTTCTGAATATTATATAATAATAATGACCAGTCTCTTTCCAGAGAAAAAACAGGGAAAAGCACTCCCCTCCTTTTATTAGATAGATGGGAAACTATGGTTATACATCAGCCTAGATCATCATATCAGTTTTGATGAACTTTTTCTTTGTTACATGAGAAGATTCACTGGGAGAAGAGAGAGGAGTATATTTAAAAATGGCTGTGAGGCAAAAACAAAAGACATCAATAAGACTTTTTTTTAAAAAGCACATTAAAAAAATTTTTTTAAAAGCAGAATTGTAGAATGACCCTATAGCCCTTTAAGTCAACTTTGGGAAAAGTTCCTTATGGGCAGCAGTCCCAGACAAGAGATACTTCCTGAGAGAATATCTATGGGATTTGGACATCGTTGATTTCATTCACCTCAAATGGTATATAATCTCAAAATTCTCCTGTAATAATTGTTCCAAACATTTTCTTTATTCCTCTTGCTGCTAAATTCATTATAGCTGAAAACAGCTGAACTTGGATTCAGGAAAGGCCTCATTTCAAAGCCTTGCTAAAGGGGTGACTTCTGTTGGGGTCTGGCTATTGTTGCTTGGAGATCCAGAACAGTAGCTATTGTCAGCCAGTGATTTGACAAAGAATCATTCACCTCTCTGAGGTAGTTTCCTTAGCTGTAAAATGGGATAATATGTACATGAGTACCCACTTCACAAGGTTGTTTTGAGCATCAATTAAAATTATGTCTATCAAGTGCTTTCAAACCTCTAACTCAACAAATGCTCATTTAAGCACAAGATACTACAAAGTTACTACATAGGGTGCTAGGAGTATAAAAATAAAAAACAGTTTTTGCTTTCAAGGAACTTATATTCTATTTAAAGTGCCAAATAAATGTCAGTATTGTCTCCCATACATAAAAACAAATGTTCTGGCCTCCTATTTCATTACAGTTGAAACCATCAAATATAAACTTCCTCCATTCCCTTTTCCATTCCACAGTTCTGAGGATCATTACCCACTCTCTTCTAGTTCCCTTTGTTCATTCAGACTGCTGCATCTTGTCAGGAATTTAAAATTCTCACTGTCTCAAGTTCAACACAGATCTAGGAATAAGAAATATGACTCCAAATTACTGGAGAATTATAGGAAATTCACTGACTATATACCTACTCATTCTGGAAAATTTCCTAACAGTCCAGTCCTCTGTATTTATATGATATAGGAAATATGTTTTTCTGTGATCATCTGGTTTATTGAATTTAGGCAGAAGAAACTATCAAATATTCTACTTTCAGGAAGTACTTTGCTCATAATAATAAGCAAGCTCCTCTTACTTATTCTTCTGCTTTTTTGGTTTACCTGAGAGAGAGGCCCAAAGTTTCTTCTCTAAAAAGTTATCTCCCATTCATATTCATTCATTTGTCTTAGGAAAGGGGAGAGAGAGAGAGAGAATGAGAATGAGAAGATGAGAATGTATCTGGGGTCCCATCTATGGATTTCAATATTCAAACAGGTCAGTTTCCCTGGTAATAGCTTACCCCTTCTCCATGCTTCATTGTAGTTGAAAGATTATTAGATTTTCTATCTGGCTCTGGCTTCTGCTCTTCAGTAGCTTCTGAAATGCTGACCTTGGCACAAGTTCTGATCACTCCATACATCAGCCACTGCCTCCACAAGTTGTCTGTTCTCAAATATTGTATTGCTAATCCTGATCATATATTATGAGAATCTGAAGATCTTCCTTGCGACTAGGCCCTTTGAAAGGCTTACGTGGCTCTGAGAACCTTCCCTGATTTGAAAATATTCTCTGCCCCCTGACAGGCTAACTGTGGTCACATGGATGTGGCTGGAAGCTTGTTTTTCAGGAACGCCCACACCTTGATACTTTGTGGTTGGGGCAGTGGGTCAAGAGGGTTGTAAGCCCAGATGTTGGTGCCTGACAGTTGGAAGCCTGTTTGCTGATCTGTTTCTGTGTCTGCTTGTAACTTGTATTTGTATTCTCTGAATTTTAGGGTGCTGACTGTTTCCCCTGAACTAGGTGAATGATATACATTCGATTGATTAAAGTAAGATTGTTAACCCATTTTGAATTGCTTTCCTTTAGAAAAGCAGATCTAAGAACCTGTGCTAGCAGCCACCCAGGGTATGCTAGGGTGTTTGCTGATTCTTTATAGTACGTGGTATTGTTCGTAATCACTTGCTGGCAATATGGGAGCAGAACCTTCTAAGCTAACTGCTGTCTTCATTGTTTCCCTCTGCTCTCTATACTGAATAAACTGGAATGGGACCCCTAATAGTCTCTGGAGGGCAAAACCAGCTGGTAGAAGCAAAATCAAGGAGATAGAACCAACCAGTGCATACCCCTGTGCAAAAATCTTGCCACACTTTGTATCCTCTTCCTGGTTTCCTTCTCCTTCAAGTGCTTTCTGCATCCTCTGCAAATGGAAGAGAGAAATTTACAAATCTACTGGAAAGAAAGAAAAGAAACTATGGCAGCCAGTGAAAGGTCTCCACTCTCCTTCCCTTTATCTATGAATAGTCACCATTCTAGGACTTGGAATGATGGTTCAGGATAGACCTGCTATGAGGACTATAACATGGGCACCAGGTTGTTGTTGTGTTTGTCCTTCATTTTTGAAGAAGGCTATGGCATCAGGGAAGTGATGACATGACTTGCAATTGACTTTGATTTGAGTGAGGAGGGTTGTGCAAGGTCACCAGCTTCACTTTCTCCTCCAGGGCCATCTGGATCCAGTGACCAGATATTCATCAATTACAACAGGAAATCCCTTTGTAACAAGGTTCAGTTGGCCTGTAGGGGCCTTCCCAAAGAACATGCTCAGAGTTACTGTTCCAGGTTACACCCAACCAATACAACTTTGGGGCCTTCTCTCAGCCACATATGGCTCTGGGCTAAAAGACCCTTCACTTGCAGATGAAGAAGAGTCTTCTTATTGACTACAACCTGAAAAGCTGATGACTTAGTGGATGTACAAAAGAAAATGGACTGACTGTTCCTCTCAAAATCTCTTCCTTTCTGTCCATGAACAATCAGGACTGTTTCTAGATATTTCCCAAGATGGAAGAAGGGAAGGGTAGTTTACTGTTTTCCCACACCCTAACCTATATGCAGCTATAAATGTGATGATAAGGATGATGTTAGAAACATACCTAGTCTAGGAATAAACAGTTCTCATTGGAAAGCAAGAAAGGTTTTCATTACCTTAATTTTACATTTATTCTTTCCTGAATAAATGAGTAGCCTCTTCAAAAGACTACAGAGAAGTCGACAATGCAAGCCCTTTTATGCTACTTTCATTCAAATTTCCTGCCTTGTTCCTCCCTTCAGAACTGGGATTGGTTCCAGCTCTTCTAGGTTAGAATATTTCCAACCTCCCCAACTACACATTTACTCCTTTGTATGTTCCCTCCTCCCAAACACGGGCTAACATGGGTTCCATAATTGGATAATGAGACTCTAATTCTATTCAGGGTGTGTCAGCTAATATGTATGAGGCTAGTTAAGCATGCATATTAATAACAAGTTGGTGACCATCCTTTGATCCTAGCTAGTTTGAACCAGCTTAGCCCAGGCCTCTTCCAAGGGCAAATTTACGGATTTTTTTTCCAGTTGTATGATTAGATAGGGTCATTCTGCCTCCTCTCTTCCTCCCCTCATCTTCATTTACTATTTACTATTTACTGTCACTACTGAATTTCATCTTACTGGATTCAGACCAGTATTCTAGTTTTCCTCCCCTCATCCTGATTTATACCTTCCTGCACATCCTGTGTAACATCCATAGTTCCTGTAGAATCTGGGGAAACCAAACTGCTAGCATTTCTCACAATGATGATGACGATGATAGCATTTAATAGCACTTTAAGATTTACATTGAGTTTTACAATTAGTACCTTATGCCATTTCCTTCTTCGGCTCATTTTACAGATGGGGAAACTAAGGCAAATGGGGTAAGTGACTTGCCCAGAGTCACACAGCCAGTAAGTGTCTGAGGCCAGATTTGAACTCAGGTACTCCTGACTCTAGGGCCATGCTCTATTCACTGCGCCACCTAGCTGCCCCAAGGGCCAGAGGTTCTTAACCTTTTGTGTCATGAACTACTTTGGCAGTCTCGTAAAGCCTATGGACTTCTTCTTAGACTCATTTTAAAAAAATATAATTCAAGTAATCTATTTAGAGGTTAATGAAAATAAAGATGTAATTTTCCCCCATCCAAGTTCAATTACTTCCTAAAATCTATCCATGGACACCTTGGGGGTACTTAAATTAAGTGCCCCTGAGATAGGTCATATTCTCTACCACATGGTGAGAAAATTTCCCCCTCCTCCCACTTTCTCTACTATATACTTTCCCACTGTGATCCTGGGAAAAGAATACCTAATAATTCTCTGCAAGAAAAAAAAATCCTCTGAGAGCGACTATTCCCTTTGTGAAAGTGAAATTATGAATTTCTAGGAACAGTGGGACCACAGGTACTGTGAGTTTTAATACCATATCTTTTAAATTCCCATTTCACATAGTAAAAGTGGTCTACAACACAAATATATTTTCCTTTGAGTTATATAAAATTGGGAAGTAAATAAAAATGTTAATGCAAGGTGAGGACATAGGCCAATTTTGATATATGAAATTTGTATGTGAACGATTTTACGTTTTAAATCCCAGACTGAATGAAGAAGAACTTGGGCAGGTGTTCAGAGGACATTGAGAAAAGGTGGCCTTTTTGGTGCATATAAAGATCTGCATCCCAAACTACAGAGCTCTGAACTAAGTTTTTTTATGTATCGTATATGTACATAGCTGTTCTCATGTTGTCTCCATTAGAATGTGAAATCTAGAAGGCAGGGACCATGTTTTTGCCTTTGTATCTCTATAACTTAACATATGTCTGTCACATAAATGCTTGTTGACTGACTGCCTATACCTGGGTATGATCAACTAAAAGGAGGCTGATCTGGTAGCTTGACCTTGGAGCACCAAATTGTAGCACCAAAAGAGATTGCATTCTAGATAACTGTTCTAGACCTTACCCTAGACCTTACCCTGGCACTTGTATATTGTCCACCTATATTTCCTTCCCTAATGCCAGCATAAAATGTAGGCCTATCAGTATAGAGGAAAATTTACTATAACAGCATAAGCAAATCCCCTCACCAATGAGGTATGCTTGCCTTCTCATATAAGAAGTGCATTTGAAACATATAGACAATAAATCAGTTAATCAACAAGTATTTATTAAGTACTAGGGACATACAACAAAAGGCAATTGAGTATCTTCCATTCTAATGGGGGAGACAGTACAGAAATAATTATGTACAAAATACCTATAAAAAAGAGACCTTACCAGTTGAGAGGACCAAAAAAGGCCTGTAGAAGCTGTCATTTGAGCTGATTCTTGAAAAAAATTAGAGATTCCAAGAGGCAGAGGTATTTGAAGGAGAATATTCCAAACATAAGGGACAGTTAGTTCAAAGGCATGAAGACAAGAAATGGAAAGTCATGGATGGAAAGAAACAGTGGGTAGGACATTATAGTTGGATCACTGAATGTGTGGATCAAAGTAAAGTATATATAAAACTGAATATGTAGGAAGGGACCAAGAGATTTAAATGCTAAACAAAGGATGTTATATTTGATCCTGGAAGTAATAGGAAGTCACTGGAATTTATTGCATAGGATAGGTGACATAGATAGACCTACTTTAGGACCAAAAACGAATCATTGTAACAAAATTTGCCATCCTTTCAAGCAATTTTTTAAAAGTCAGTTTTAATCATTTCACATAAGACAACAATAAAAATTAATGAAATCAAAAGGGATTATATTTAAATATTTAATATTTAAATATAAAAACATTGTATTTAAAGATGCCATAGTAATAAAACTATATTATTAAGTACACATGCACCAAATGGCATAGTATCTAAGTTTTTAAAGGAAAAGTTAAACAAGTTGCAAATAAGTTATTGATAATATTGATAATAACACTGAAATCATAGGAGACTTTAATATTCTTCTTTCTATGTTGGATAAATTCAACGTCTTTCATTAGGAAAAGTTAGTTTTGAAGGATTTATGACTTTCTGAATAGGAATATTAAGATATACACACACATATATTTCTCAACAGTACCAATCTTAGACCCAGGGATCCAGCCTCTGTCCCAACCTCAGAGGGCCCCAAGCTTTGGAGAACAGTAGCAGCAGCTTCTAAGAGTCCCAATGACTTGGACCTTTAGTCACACAAAGACACACCTAACATGAGAAAAAAGTATCATTACCAACTCCTTATTTTAGAATTGTTTGTACTATTGCCTTTAACCTGGAACCCAGTGTTCTCAGTGCCTATCAGGTGGCTGAGAAAAAAGAATCCTAGACATACTGGTCACTCTGGGGTTTCTGGTTTGGATTCTGGAGGATGACCATAGTATCTACCTACAGGGTTGTCACTGGCTTCCACCATCTTTGCTGGGCCCTAGGGAAGCTCCCAGTAGGGTCAGGGTGAGGGTCTCTCTGGCTGCATCAAGACCACTCACTGCTGAGACTGGGAAAGGGGAAAATAGAAAAGAGGAACATGGGGAGGGGGAATGCAGCTTCTGAGCACTCCCCACTGGCTGTTACAAACCTTGACACTCAGACTAAGCCTGCTGGAGACCACCTGCTGACACCAAACATGGGTTCAGGACACTGCAGCTGGTCACATACCTATCATCAGTTAGCCCCACATATCTGCCTAACAGATAACCATTAGAATTTGCCCTGTTCTTAATCTTAGCCCAGAACCCAGCGCCCATTAGTAGCTGAGACAGGAGAACCCTAAATGCCCTGACCACCTTGAGACTTTGGCCTTAGACCTTAGAAAAATACCCTAGTAATGGCCTCCAGGATCCACGTTGACTTCCATCATTTTCTTGAGCCCTATCTTAAGAGAGTTCTCTCTAGATTAACTCAGCTCACCTTCCACTGAGATTATTAAAGGATAAAGGGGATGTCTAGAATGGCCCCTGCATTCTTATAGAAGTTGTAGACCTGATCATTTGCTGACACTAACTCTAGGATCTTGACACTGTAGTTGGAACCTGTTGAAGCAGACTTGGAAACCAAACAGCAACTAATCCCAGCACCTACCACCCTGTTAATATTGACCAGTGACCAGAGCAGCTTGAAGTCCCACCTATTCCACCTAGACACTATGAAATATCTTTACTTGCACTGATCGAACAGTAAACAAATATATAAGTACCTCTTTTCTACTCATTTTAAATCTTCACTGAAAACTTAGTATACTTAACATGTACTAATGAATTTTGTAATACTTTTAAAAATAAAGTTATTTATATAAACAGGGGCCCTGAACGCCCTAGGAGCGTTCCTGCTTCTTAGCGTCATATTCTAGGACATAAACAAATCATATGTAAATGATAAAAGCCAAAAATAGTAACATTACTTTATAGACTAAAATTCAATTAAAAATAGTAACCAATAAAGGACACGAGAAAACAATACAGATCCAAAAGGAAGTTAAATAATAACATCCTAAAAAGTTTTGAGTTAAAAGAACAGATCATAGGAGCAATAGATAACCATGTTAGAGAGAATGATAACCATGAGACAACAAAGAAAAAAATGATTGAATTCAGCTAAAGCAATCTTCAAAGGAAAATTTAAATCTCTGAAAAGCAATTTTTAAAACTAGGAAGTCAACAAATAACAACCCCCCAAAAAGAATGTTAAAAATCTCAAAGATCAAAAGAGGAAAAAATTGAGAACAAAAGAAACATTGATTGAAATGATAAAACAATTTGAGTTTTTTGAAAAGACTAACAAAACTAATAAAACAGCTAACTTGGTTTGTAAAAAAGTAAAATTGTTAAAGTAAAAAATGAAAAAGGTAAACTTGTAACAAGTAGTGAAGAAATAAAAATAATTATCATAAACTATTATTCATAATTATGTGCCAGTTAAAACAGAACTTTAAGGAAATGAATAATTTATCTACCATGATTTAGAACTTAAAAATGAAAATTATATAACTTAGGCAACCCAATCACATAAGGAGAAATCCAGCAAGCCAATATGGATTAGGATCAGCTGAATCTACAATTGTATTCTCTCAAATATTAATGCTAGAAAAACTGTTCTCAATAATAAAGATAAATTTGCTACCTCAAACAGGAAACCAAAGTGATGCAAAACTTTAAAATTTAATTTTAGCAAGGACTACCACAACATGTCCAAAAAATTATTCATTATCACCAAGTTAAATTTATAACAGTACTGCAAGAATGGCTCAATATTGGGAAAGCAGCATATTTAATCATATAAATAATAGAAAAATCAAAAACATAATTACCTCAGAAAATTTAGGAAAAATTAGCAAAGTATAGTCCACATTTATGTCAAAAAGCCTAGAAAGCAGAGGTGAGAGCAGGCACATCTTTAATAGAATCAAAAGGACATATCTAAAACCTAGGTAATATTATTTGCAAAAGAGAAACAATGGAAACTTTCTCAATAAATATAGGGGTAAAATACTGGTGCTCCTCTTCCGACTATTGCTCATCATAGTATTGTCATGGTCCTCTTCAAGAACAAATGTCAGGGAGATAATGCCATGACATGCAAAATGGATTTAAATGAGGGAGGTCTGGGCAAAGTTACCAGTCTCACTTTCTCTTCCTGAGCCATCTGAGTTCAGTGGCAAGATATAGATCAGGATGACTAGAGATGGCCCTCAGTACCAAAAATACTAGCATCAGGAATGAGGAAAAGACTAAAGATACAAATGTTAGTTAAGAGGAAAAAAATTATTCCTTTTTGCAAATAATACAATGGTGTGCTTAGAAAACTATAGAGATCCATTAAACAGTAAATCAATATTTATCAAGCATTACTATATGCCAGTCAATGTACTAAATCTGTTTGTTGTTATAAATATATAATGTAATATATAAAGTGCTTTATGAAAAGCTTATTCTATTTAATTTATTCTTGAAGATCCATCCTTTTAAATGGGAGAAGCTAAGTGACTTGCCCAAGTCACACAAGTAGTGATTGGGCCTGAATTTAAATCAGTGTTCATCCCATTGCATCATGTTGAAGAAAAAATATTAATACTGTATTCTTCATTTTAGGAACAAGCCTAATATTATTGGATTTACCAAGATTTCCTCAGACAAATACTAACCCTAAAGCAATTTAATAGAGGAATTTTTAGCAAGGAAAAAATCATAACTTATTAAAAAGCAGCTTTGGTTTAACATCACAGAGGAATATTTAATTCCTTCCTTGACTATTCCTCTCAGGAAGCCTCACAAGGCCTCCCCTCTCTGATTAATATTGATATCCTTTGTGGATACCAGAAAGGGGTTCTTCCCTCACAAGCCCATCTCATCAGAGGATGGAGAAGGCCAAGATCTAAACAAGACAAGAGATCAGCTTGGAAGGCTTAGCTTTTGTTCTACTCATTTTTTTTTTAAAGGGAAAAGTCTAGAAAGTGCTTTAGGCTCGAGAAAATATTATTTCTTATTATTTTTAGTTGAACTAAAAAGGTTTTAATATGCTTTCACCACCACAAGGGATTGATATTCTTTAGAGATGGAGGCTTTTTACATATCTTTTTTTTTAAGAGGGGGGAAGGCAAGGCAACTGGGGCTAAGTGACTTGCCAAAGGTCACTCAGCTAGTAAGTGTGTCAAGTGTCTGAAACCAGATTTTAACTCAGGTCCTCCTGACTGTAGGGCCGAATTCACTATGTCACCTAGCTGCACCTGGCTTTTTACATTTCTTTTCACTCCTACCCATACGTGAGTATCCCATATATATGCTTTTCTTTTAAAATTTTGAGTTCCAAATTCCCCTGTCTCACACCCATTGAGAAGGCATGCAACATGATATCAATTATACATGTGGAATGAAAAACATTTCCATAAATAAAGTGTGAAAATCATATTTCAATTTGCACTCAAGAGTTCATCATTCTTTCTCTGGAGGTGGATAGCATTTTTTTCATCATGAGTCCTTTGGAATTGTCTTGGATCATCGTATTGATCAGAGTAGCCAAGTCTTTCACAGTTGATCATCATTACAAAATTGCTGTAACTGTGCACAATAACCTCCTGTTTCTTCTCACTTCATTTTTTATCAGTTCACGTAGCTCTTACCATACTTTTCTGAAACAACCCCTGACCCCCTCGTCATTTCTTATAGCACAATAGTACTCCATCACTAGGGGCAGCTAGGTGGCACAGTGTCTAGAGTGACTGACCTGAAAGTCTCATCTTCCTGAATTTAAATCTGGCCTCAGACACTTACTAGTTGTATGACCTTGGGCAGGTCACTTAACTCTGCCTTAGTTCCTCATCTGTAAAATGAGTTAGAGAAGGAAATGGCAAAATACTTCAGTATCTTTGCCAAGAAAACCCCAAATGGAGTCACAAAGGGTCAGATATGACTGACACTACCAAACAACAACACTTTAACACAACCATATGCCACAACTTGTTCAGCCATTCCCCAGTTGATGAGCATCCCCTTGATTTCCAGTTCTTTGTCACCATAAAAACTTCTAGAAATATTATTGTACATATAGGTCCTTTTCTTTTTTCTTTGATCTCTTTGGGATACAGACCTAGTGGTGTTGTTGGGTCAAAAGGTATGCAAAGTTTTATAGTCCTTTGGGTATAGTCCCAAAATGTTCTCCAGAATGGTTGGACCAATTCACTACTCTGCCAGCAGTTCCTTGGTGTACCTGAGTTCTTTTAATTTGCATTTCTCTAATTAATGGTGATTAAGAGCATTTCTTCATATGGCCATAGATAATTTTGATTTCTTCTTCTGAAAACTGCCTGTTTATATCCTTTGGCCATTTGTCAATTGGGGAATGGTTCTTATGTTTATAAATCTGATTCAGTTCTATGCTGAGTATATATTTAAGAAGTGAGGCCTTTATCAGAGAAATTGGCTGTAAAATAATTTTATATTACTTCATTGTCTGTGGTACCTTTTAGCATAATGTGGTTTCCCTGCTTATCTTTTTTAATTAGTTCTGTTTTTTTTTCTGAGATTATGATCACTACCCCTGCCTTTTTCATTTCAACTGAAGCACATTATATTCTGTTCCAGCCCTTTATTTTAACTGTATGTATATTTGTCTTTCTGTTTCTAGTGTCTCTTATAAAACATTTTGTTATATTATGGTTTCTAATCCATTTTGCCATCTGCTTCTGTTTTATGGGTGTGTTCATCACACTAACAATCACAGTTATTGCTGTATATTTCTCCATCCCATTCTCTCTCTCTCTCCCTCTCTCTCTTTCTCTCTCTCTCTCTCTTTCTCTCTCTCTTTCTCTCTCTTCCCCCCATCCTTCCTCAAAAATCTATTTTGTTTCTGATCACTGCCTCCCTTAATCCACAGTCCACACTGTTTTTTATCATCTCTCCTCTTTCTCTTATTCCTTTCTCCCATTTCCCTATTGAGTAAGTTATGTCTCTATGCACAACTGAGTGTGTCTATATAGTCTTCCCTCTTTGAACCAGTTCTGATGATAGTGAGGTTTAAGCATCACCTTCCACACACACCCAATTTCTCCTTCTATTGTAACTACTGGTTCAGTCAGATGAGGAACTAATGTCCTTATAAAGACATTAAAGAATTTTTGTAAGGCCACAAATTAGTCATTTGACATTTTACCTATCCACAGGGCAATGTCCTATCAAATAGTAAAAACATGATCTTTCCAGTGGTCTCTCTCTTCAATACTCACATTTTATTCACCATAAGCCTAATCCTGTTATTGCTGCTGCCATCATTGTTGCTCAGATAGTTGCTGTCCCTCTTACCAGAATTAGCAGGCCTTTTAGGACCTTTTCATATTCACAAAGTAAGGCACTGAGGTGCTCCAGGTAAAAATCCAGCTAGCTGTGTCCAAATTTTACATGAGGAGCAGCAGCCCTCACCTCCTTCTCTTCCCCCTCCTCCGCCCATTCTGTCAAGTACATTGTACTCCGTATGGCTGTCTCATCTTGTCATCTAGAGAACTGTATCCAAAAGGTACTGTCATCCAGAAACTGCCAAGTATGTTTTCCAAGGACAAGTCTAGCTAGGTACAGAGAGGTTCATCACCATCAAGCAGACCATTTGTAGCAAATTCTTTGGCTATGGCAACTCATGAAACATAAAATATAAAATGGCCTTCAGTTCTCAATGGACTCCTGCTTCTGCAGTAACTATGACAAAGTGGTGGAATACAAGGCTGATTTGTATGCTATGAATCATATAAGTTTTAGTCTGTCTATAAATTTCAACTTGGCCCTCGGTACTCTAAATGTGAAATCTTTGTCCATTGACCATCAAATGGACATACTATGGAGACAGCTCAGAACTCTGGTCCCAAGAACCCCAGGAATAGTGTCATCTCACACCATCCATCACTTTTGTTTCCAGTTTGTTCCTTATAGCTATCATGGAGGAGATTAGACCTTCTAGAGAAAGGGCTCTTCATCTATACCACTATCAACATCAACCGCTGACCAACTGCTGTTACTTATCAGGCAGATAAACCCAAGAACCATTGGAATAGCAATGTTCCCAGACCAGGAGCCCTACTTCAGCCCAGCCCTTATAGCCCTTGTGTAGGGGAGTCACCCTTATGGAGGTGAGACCTGGCAATTGCTTCTACAGGTGCTTTACTCGCTGCCTACTCATTAGCCATAGTTCCTGAAGATTCAGAAAAGAACATTCTCATCACCAAAGTCCTTGACACTGTCAGATGGCTCAACATCAGAAACAAAAATGGTTTTGTTAATGGAAATGATATTTTAAAATATGCATTACGATCCCCTGCACCCTAAAGACCATGGGTCTTTACTATCTAACTTGCAGCTGAAACATCAATATGTCTTGTTTCCACCTATTAGAATGTGAACTCCTTGAAATCAGAGACTGCCCTGTTTTTTCTGTTTCTATCTCCAGAGCTTAGCACAATGCTTTGCCTATTATTGTTGTTCAGTTGTTTCTGATTCTTCATGACCTCATAGGGGTTTTCTTGGCAAAGGTACTGGAATGGTTCACTATTTCTTTCTTCAGTACATTAGGCAAACAAAGGTTAAGTAACATGCTCAGGTCACACAGCTAGTGAGTGTCTGAGAATGGATTTGAACTCAGATCTTCCAGATTCCAGGCCCTGTGCTCTATCCACTGAACCATCCAGTTTTCTAATGTAGTAAATATTTAATAAATGCTTTATTCATTCATTCCTGTTACTGTCAGAGCTGGATCATATAAACATTGACACGCTATATATATATACACTAAATCAGGAGAAGGAAAGAAGTCCCAGCAAAATGGAAGGGCTGCTCATAGGTATCCCTTGGACAGGCAAAGAAAGGATTATAGGATGATTATTATGGATGATAGAAGTAACTGGAGGCTTTCTGATGTCTATCTGCATAGAGCATAGGGAAGTCTCCTATTACATAGGATCATGGACTTAAAGCTGGAAGGGACCTTAAGGGCCAACTGGTCCAATTCCTTTATTTTACAGATGGAGTTGGTGGAGTGGGTTTCATCATATGCCCCCAATGCAACAAGAAACATAATTTCATGCAACATTTGGTCATCTCTTATTCATGATAAATATTTGCAAGAAGACCACATATGCAGCTTATGCTCCAACATGGATATCATAAAATAAAGAGAGAAAATTTAAGAAGAACTGAATAAGACTCTTTGATTCTTTGATACTTAATAACTTCAATGCAAAGATTAGAATAAGTGAGTATGTTAGGAAATAAATCCAAAAGCATGGATGGATCAGTAAGAGAAAATGAGAAAGGTTAAAGACTTTTAAGCTATGCAAAAGCTTCATGTTTCCATATCATGAATATTTTCTTCAAGATGGAGTTGCCAATAAAGTTGTATAATGTCATAGTATATAGGGATATTTAATCAAAAAAGCTAGCATTTCTATAGCACATTAAGATTTTCAAAACACTTCAATTATGTTATCTTATTTGATCCTTACAACTCTGTGAAATAGCTGCTACTCTTATCCCCATCTTACAGATTAGGAAACTGAGGTTGAGGATAAATGACTTGAAGGGTAGGCTAAATGACTTGCCCAGGTTCACACATAATAAGCATTTGTGGCAGGATTTAAACTCCGGTTTTGCTCAATTCAAGTCCAGCATTCTACTAATTGCGCCATCTAGCTGTCTCTTAAAAGCAAAGAACCACTTAATGCCAGTCTGATGCAGCATGAGCTGTTTACTATGTGGTACAAGGTGGGGAATGTTGTTATACCTGTTAAATAGACCTCTCTATTTTACTCCTAGGAATCCTTAGGTCAGAGCTGACAGTGTTCAAATTTCCATGAGGCTGCAGCTGCCTGGATCTAGGAATCATACCAGAACACTAAAGCATGTGGCAAGAAAAGTAAGCTTGCAGTATGAATTCATCAGGACCCAGAGCTTGGCAGCAGCATCAGGATGACATCAGGGATATCAGTTGAAACTTCTGTGACCAGCAGTGGAATATTCAAACTCCAGGTTTCAACTGATGGTCAATCAGGAAATGGCTGTTGCATCTATAACCTTGGTAAAGTGAAGTTGGCAACTTATGCCCTAATAGAAACAATTGCCACTGCTGGAGAATGGAGATTTCAGACTTTTACTGGAGTGACTGAGGATTTTAATATCATTATCTTTTCATTTCAATTCCATTCAGTAAATGTACTTTGTTATTTTTTAATTATTAAATTATTTATTTTTAGTTTTCAACAATCACTTACATAAATTTTAAATTTTTTCCCCCCTTCGTCCCAAAGATGACTTGCAATCTGATATGGGTTCCACACATACATTCCTTTTAAACACATTTTCACATTAGCCATGTTGCATAGAAGAATTTTAATGCATGGGAAAAACCATGGAAAAGAAAAAAAAATAAAAATGGAAATAGTCTGTTCTATTCTGCATTCTTACTCCATAGTTCTTTCTCTGGATGTGACTGACATTTTCCATCATGTATTCTTTGGAATTGTTTTAGGTCCTTGCATTGCCTGAGAAGGGCTGAGACTATCAAAATCAGTCCTTGCACACTGTGGCTGTTACTGTGTACAATGTTCTCCTGGTTCTTCTCCCTTCACTCAGCATCAGTTCATATAAGTCTTTCCAGGTTTCTCTGAAGTCCACCTGTTCATCATTTCTTATAGCACAATAGTATTCCATTACATTCATATACCACAACTTGTTTAGCCATTCCCCAATTGATGGGCATCCCCTCGATTTCCAGTTCTTGGTCACCACGAAAAGAGCTGCTATAACTATTTTTGTACATGTGAGTCCTTTTTCCATTTTTATGATCTCTTTGGGATACAGCCCTAGAAGTGGTGCTGCTGGGTCAAAAGGGTATGTACTTTAAGTTATAATGGGAATATGTAGTCCTTTAGTTCATGTGAAGTTGAGTAGAATGGATGTAAGTATCTTAATAGGATGGGGACAGAGCCGTTTTTTAAAAATAAAGTTATGAAATGTTATGATGATCTTCATATTTTTTTTGTAAATGAGATAAGCTAGAACCTAGGCCAAGGCACTAGGACACTGAGATCTGAAGGAAAATTCAGGCCAAGCTCTTCCTGCCACTATAGAGGGATAGTTGAAGTGGCAGCCCAAGGGTCTCAGGAGTCCATGCAGGTAGTCCATATCTGGGACATGTGTTAGACGAGGCAAAAAGCACATGGGAACTGGAGCAGCTCAAGCTTAGAACACCACCTGGTGCCTTATGTAGGGATATAATTATTCCTGGCCGCCTACCTGCTTTTCCATTAGTCCCCATATAAAGCTTTCACAGAGAGGAAAATACCTGGACCCTTATACATATTTCATAAATGACAGTTCTGAAACAAAACTCTTTTCAGTGTTAAAAAAAAACCTAAACCCAGAAAAACTGTGCACATTCAGACTGAAGTTCCCAAATCTAAACTTAGCAGATTATGTAAATCCCTATAGGTATTTCTCCCACCCCTTTTGCATAGTAAATTAGGATTGTCCTTGTAAGATACAACTAAATGCTCTATAATAATCTTTTGAACAGTGATCTAACTTATCTTTACTAAAGAAGTAACAGATGTTTACAAGATCAGGCAGATTGAAATAGAAAGAGCTATACTAAAACAAAGAACATTTCTATATCAATCCCTACCATGGGAATGTTGTAAGAGCTAACAATGGCATCTATACATTCTGTGCTTTGGAAAACCCACAGCTGTGAATTTGAGCAGGCTTTAAACATTACCAGCTAAAGTTTGTACATGTGACAGAGGTAGGAGGAGAGCAGCTTATTCATCCAAGAATCAAACACTGTTTGTTCTAAAGTTACAGCAATTAAAATTGTGCAACTGGGGAACCTTGAGATGATGTGCCATAGAGAAGATCCCTTAAATATAACTACTGTAACTAATTATATTCTGTCTGTATCATTTCCTCATGCAAGTACTTAACAGAAAGTAACCCAAAGAGTAATTTGACATAAGCTGTTTTATCTTTACTGCACTTAAGAATTCCAAAGTTAACAAACAAAACCAATGCAACCAAGATTAGAAGGAAAATAGAAAGCTGGAAAACATTTTTTTTTACAGAAAGTGTGGCTGATAAAGGTTTCATTTCTCAACTATATAGAGAATTGGTTCAAATTTATAAAAACACAAGTTGTTCCCCAGTTGATAAGTGGTCAAAGAATGTGAACAAGCAGTTTTCAGATGAAGAAATAAAAGCTACCTACAATCATATAAAAAAAATGTTCTAAATCACTCTTGATTGGAGAAATGCAAATTAAAACAACTCTCAAGTATTATCTCACACCTATCAGATTGGCTAATATGATATAAAAGGAAAATAATAAATATTGGAGTGGATGTGGAAAAATTGGGACGCTAACACACTCACTATTGGTACTGATCCAAACATTCTGGAGAACAGTTTGGAACTATGCATAAAGGGCTATAAAACCATGGATACCTTTGACCCAGCAATACCACTGCTAGATCTGTATTCCAAAGAGATCAAAAAAGGTGGGGAGAACCTATCTGAACAAAAATATTTATATCAGCTTTTTTTGTAGTGGGAAAGAACTGGAAATTGAGGGGATGTCTATCAATTGGTGAATAGCTGAACAAATTGTATTATATAATTATAATGGAATATTACTGTGCCATAAGAAATGATGAGCAGGCAGATTTCAGAAAAACCTAGAAAGACTTATATGAAATGATGCAAAATGAAATGAACAGAACTAGGAAAACACTGTACATAGTAACAGCAATACTGTATGATGACTGTGCATGGCTTAGCTCTTCTCAGTAATACAATGATTCAAGACAATTCCAAGGGACTTGTAATGAAAAATGCTATACATCTCTGGAGAAAGAACTGATGAAGCCTGGCCTATTCCTCTCTAAAGGAGACTTTGATTCTTTTCTAAAAGGGAGCAAAAGAAAGGTCCAAGAGATTGAATGCTGTATTCCTTTCTAAGAAGCAATACTAGACTAGAATTACATCTATCTGATTCCCTAAATAATGCCGGTCTAAGGCTAAGCCACTTCCCTGGCTACAATCTCTAAAATGGGAAGAGTATTCCCAAGTTTACACCCACAGAATGCTAGAATTCACAAATAGTAAATACTGAGTAAATACATTTATCCAAGCAGATACACAGAAAATGGAAATGTTCTATAGTCAAAAATACATGAGTAAAAGAGCTCTATATGTGAAGGTGAGCTGAGATTGTATTCAACCAAGAGAAATCTTGATCTCATCCGAGGCAAAATTCACCACTGTCTCTAGGAGGACAAGCTGCAAATCAGAGCTATGTATTGACTACATGACTGCCACTTCCCAAAGATTTTTCTCTTTCCCCTGGGTCTCTTCCCAGAGACTGGAACTACATATATATCTTGCTTGAAGAAGGAATCAAGAATGTTTCTCTTCTACAAAGCTCTTATCAACTGTGCCCCTCATATGGGCATATAGAATTGAAACGTCATTCTCCCCAGCAGTTAGGAGACACTTAATGCAAAATATTCCAGGCTTGAAACCTGAGTTAGATATAAACACATAAATCAAAATGGCTTTAAGAGAACTGATCCTAAATACAATGTGAGGCTTGTTTCTTCAGCAGTTTTGGTGTTGTGTTCCTGATTAATTCTCAGCTGAGACTGGCAATGAGACTGCTCTCAAATCAGTCCTAGCATACCACTTAATATGTAAGAGACCTTCTGAAACTTTATAGGAATGTCAGTGAAGAAACTGCCTTTGCCTGCCACATTCTCACTCCAATTTACACAAAGCTGACCTTTTTGTTGGCAAATCTACCAAATTTACAATGTTAGAGAATGTATATCCTTGAGCAAGTTGAAATCTGGTCTTCCTGGAGAAGCTGGAAATTATTGGAATGAATCCCTTTTTTCTTCCTTTTTTTTTTTTAAATAAACCAATCCTATGTGAATTGAATTTTGGAAGGAATAGTTTCAGGGTATTTTTCTTCTGAGTGTGAATTGAGTTCTTTTTAGTGTGTGTTGCCCAACTTGTCATGCCTATGTGAATCATAGGGGCCCTTTTTACCTTTCCATGTCCTTTCTATATGAAAATTGAGATAGGGCCAAAAGATCAAAAGTTTCACCAACTCCTAGGAAAAAGACACCTACATGTTATATGTGTCTAGACTATGATTGTAAACCTTACTTTCTTTTGGTATTCCAGAGATAATCCAATTAAACTATTTCTTAGGGGTAGATCTTTTAATCTAGATTAAATTGTTATTGTTCGGTTGTTTTTCAATAATGTCTCACTCTTCATGTCCCCTTTTGGGGTTTTCTTGGCAAAGATACTGGAGTGGTTTGCCATTTCCTTCTCCAGCTTATTTTATAGATGAGGAACTAAGGCAAACAGGATTAAGTGACTTGCCCAGGGTCACACAGCTAGTTAGTGTCTGAGGCTGGATTTGAACTCATGAAGATAAATCTTCCTGATTCCAAGCCCAGTTCTCCACTGACTATGCCAGATAAAATAGTGTATTTAAAATAGGACTACCAAGTAAGGGGTCTCCAATGCAAAAATGAATACTCAATTTTGATTGTTAAAAAAAAAGGAGCAAGTAGGTGGCACAGAGTAAAGCACTGACTGACCCTGGAGTCAGGAGAACCTGAGTTCAAATCCAGCCTCAGACACTTAACACTTACTAGCTGTGTGACCTTGGGCAAGTCACTTAACCCCAATTACCCTGCCTTTCCTCCTCCAAAAAGACAGAAAAAAAAATACATGTTGTAGGAGGTAGACCTGACTTAGCATAGTTCAATACTAGAATGAAATAAGATATTTAATAAGTTATTCAATGGTTAACAGTAGGTTTCCTTAGTTACAGCATAAGGATATTCAATAAGGATACTGACAAAAAAAATTTTTCTGTAGTTGATCACTTTACTTCTTAGCCAATCAGCCAACAAGCATTAATTAAATGCTTGCTACATACTAGTCATTGTACTAAGCACTGGGGATAAAAAGAAGGTAAAAACATGGTCCCTGCCTTCAAAGAGTTTATATTCTAATGGGGGAGACAACATGCAAACAACTATGCACATAAAAGATAAATACAGAGTAAAAGGGAGGTAGTCTCAGAGGGAAGGCACCAACCAGCCTGACCAGGAAAGACCTCTTGTAGGAGATGAGATTTGAGTTGAACCTTAGAGCAAGCCAGGAGACAGAGGAGAGGAGGGAGAACACCCCAGGTTTGGGGGACAGCCCTCAACAAGGAACAGAATAGGAAGACTGGCACGTGAGACAAGAAAGTCAGTATCAATGAATTATAGAGTTCATAGATGGGGAATAAGCTCTAAGAAAACTGGAAAGACAGGAAGGAACCAAATTGGGAAGGACTTTAAAAACCAAATAATCATTTCTCAATATCATATCCCAATACCTTATCTGAGAAATTTGACATAAAGATTTTTTCCCATTTAACTACTTTCCTTTTTATTCTAGATGCATTAATTTTGTTTTTGTAAAAGTTTTCCAATTTATTGTAATAAAAATGATCTATTTTATCTATCCTTTGGCTAAGAATACATGTCCTACTCATAGCTGTAGAAAGTTTATAATCTGCAACTCTTCTAATTTGTTTATGATATGATCTTAACATTTAGATACTGAATCCATTTGAAATTTATTGTGGAGTATGGCTTAAATTATTTAGCTTGTATTATTGCTATTGCTTAGCACTAGAGAGGAAAGGGAATATTCTTTTTTATGCCTATATTTACTGAGAAAACTACTAGTGTTTACTTATTGCATATGTTAGCTTTTGATTTTAGAAGGATATTTTATCCTATTAAAAATCCCTCTATGACTATACTTTGCAGAGTTTTTAAAAGCATAAATAAGTATTATACTTTGTTGAAAGCTTTTTTACGTCCATTGAGACAACTACGTGGTTTGGGGTGTTTGTTTTTTTAAATTATTATTATTATTTGTTTTGAAATATGATTATTAACACAATAATACATTAATATAATTAATATAGTATACATATAATATATAGTATTTAATATGACATTATATACTATGTATTATGTAATACATTATATAATGATATTAATAGTTTTCCCAATGCTGAACCATCCTTATATCCTGGTATAATTCCAATTTGATCATAGTGATTGATTTTTTGAATATATTCTTGTAACCTTTTTGCCAGGATTTTATTTATAATTATTGAATATCAATTCATAGCAATATTGGCCTATAGTTCTTTTTCTTTGCTTTATCTTTCTCTAGTGTAGGTTTGGGGTCTAGAGTTGTCTCATAAAATGAGTATGATAAGGTACTTTCATAATTTTTCAGAATAATTTGAGTAGCATATTGTTTTTTAAAAGTCTGATAGAATTCTCCCGTAAATCAATCTGGGTTGGGGCGGCTAGGTGGTGCAGTGAGTACAGCACTGGCCTTGGAGTCAGGAGGACCTGCGTTCAAATCCAGCCTCAGACACTTGACAAACTAACTAGCTGTGTGACAACTGCCCTCCAAAAAGCAAAAAAAAAATCAATCTGGATCAGGAGAGAGTTTTTCCTTTTGTAGTTTATTCAAAGGCTTGTTCAATTGCCTTTTCTGAAGCTAAGTTATTTAATGTCTCTCTATGGTGTTTTGTTAATTTGACTAGTTTATGCTTTTTATATAGTTTTCTATTTCTTTTGAATGCTCAGCTTTGTGGCATAGGCCCACATATAATGGATTCTTATCATTCTTTGAAAAAAAATTTTTCTGAGTTTCTTTTTATTTCATCTTTTCCTTTTTTATTGTCAGTTTGCTCTGTGATTCTTTTTGTTTTGTTTGATAAATTTTATTTTTTCCAATTGACAGACATTTATTTTTTCTCCCTCTTCCTCTACCTTGTTAGAAAAATGAAAAAACTCTTATAAAATATGCATAATCAAGAAAAACAAATGTTCATATTCTCCATCTAAAAACGTGTCTAATTCTGCATATTTAGTATATCACCTCTCAGCATTCTTCATTACCAGTCCTCTGGAATCATGAGTGATCATTGATATGCTCCAAGTCTCTGTCCTGGACCCTCTTCTCTTTTTTCTCTATGCTATTTTCACTTGGTGATCCCAGCTCCCACCAATACAGTTATCATCTCTATACTTTTAATTCTCAGATCTACCATCCAGCCCTAACCTTTCTCCTGATCTCTGTTTTTAGTCGTATAAATTGTTCTCCTGGTTCTGCTTACTTAACTCTGCATCGGTTCATACAAGTCCTTCCAGGTTTCTGTGAAACCCTATCTCTTCCATCATTTCACACTATAGTGTAGTTAAAAAACAATTGGTTAACTCCAAATTCTTCTGTGGTCCACCAATGCTTTCCAGCTGTTCCAGTTGCAAAGCCAAATGTCAGAAAGCCAGCAAAGGGGAAGAAGCTAACTCAATCATCATGGGCACTTTAGAAATAGTATAGGTTGGTTTTATTCAAATGTTGAAATGTTATTTTTAAAAAATATCTACTCTTTGTGGTGATGTGTATGTTTTCAGGATGGGTAGAAGCCTATTTTTATAAACAGCAGATACAGTCTCAAGACTCTTGTAAGAATCATCTTTAAATTTGATATACCTTTGATTATCAACTGTGATAGAGATGACAAATACCCCAAGACAGATGCTAAAGGCACAATAGATTCAATATTTTCACTGCCAGGAGCTGTAGGATGATGAAATGGAATTTATAAAATAGTTAAAATTTATGCTGTTTTAAGTGTTCAGATGTTATGCCTATAACCTTCACTGGTGTGATGTCCTTTGCATTCAGGAAAAATTGGACTTTGTCTACCTTCAATTATCTGTAGCCGATTATCTGACCTACAACTGGTTTATAACATTTTCTTAAATTATTTTATTGCATGAATGAAATGGGTCAAAGTCTTCCATATGCAAGTTCATTCTGCCTTGACTAAAGAATGAGAAGAATTATTATTCTGTCCAACATGGTAAGTGAATCTAAGTGAAAACATATCAATAAAAATCCTCCTTGAAACCCTCATTGAAAGGACCCATGTCAAGTTCTTCTCACCACCGATACCAGTGTAAAATGTCAAGGTCAATTAATTTAGCTGCATGTAGTTCTCCAAAATGGGATGGAGGCAGGGGGAGGAGGCACAGGAACATTTGTACTTGGTTGTTGCTATATCTTTTAAAGTAAATACAATTTATAAAAGCTAATTGATGTTAAGTGATCAAACGGAACTGGGGGTTGGTCACTGGCTCCTGTCAATGGAGGGAACACAGCTGGTAGGGGCTAGAGACAGTGGCAATACAGAAGTTACACTAGTGAAGAGACACCTCAATCCCTCAGGAGTTGGCTCCCCAGGGAGCCTCCAGGAAGAGATACAGCCAACCTGGCTGTAGGAGAGACAGTCAGAGCATACATACTGGCCATACAAAGGATGGTTCTAAAAGTAGAAATACAGCAATTGTAATGTTTTGTTATTGTATAGTCATTCCAGTCATCATATGAGGTTTGTGACCCTATCTGGGGTTTCCTTGGCAAAGCTACTGGAATGATTTGCCAATTCCTCCTTCAGCTCATTCTACACTAGAGGAAACAGAGAAGCAGGATGAAGTGACTCGCACAGAATCACACTCTGACTAGTGTCTGAGGTCAAATTTGCACTCAGATCTTCATGACTCCAGGTCCAGTGCTGTATCCATTTTGTTTTTAAATAGCCAATACTACTTTAAGTCATAATGAAAACCCCTTTTAGATCTAATGATAGCTTTAAGCTCCAAGTGGATAACCAATGAGATTCAGGATCTTGACTTAGTTCCATTTTTGTGTCCATTAGTTCCAATAATGCTTAATACTGAATGTTGAACCTCTTGTAATTTGCAGTTAATAACCATTGTGTGGTGTCTATGTTTAGGGTAGGAGAGAAAGGAGGGCTGGGTCTAAGTAAGTGGGCCTGAGTGGTTTGTTCTCTCTTGAAAAGGAATAATAATAATAGTAAACTAATATTTATATAGCACTCAAAGGATTTGATCTTTAGAATAGACTACTATAGATGTTAATTTTTCTAGATGGAAGAAGTAAACCTAGGAGAGGTAATAAGCCAGTGTCAAACAGGTGTTAAGTGCCTAAGGTAATGTCTGAACTGTGGTCTACCTGATTCAAAGCCCAAGCTCTATCCACTACATCACTAGAAAATAAAAAGTTAAACCACTGGGTAGCATATATAGGGGTTTTCTCACTTACTTATAATAGGCCAATCTATTTTGATTGGCCCCAGATGCCATAATTTCTTTTCTTTTTGGCTCAACTTTTTTTATTTAGTATTTTATTTTCCCCCAGTTACATGTAAAAACAATTTTTAACATTTGTTTTTAAAACTAGGTACCATAATTTCTAAGACCAATCCTTGCCACACCTCCTTCCTGCCTCCAATTCTCCCTATGTGGGTTCTCAGAGAGAAGTTTAAGAGACTTTTTGTCTCTTTGTCTGCTTTTTTGCAGAAGAGTTTCATTTCTGCAATGTGAACAGACTGCAAAGATCAGAGATACATATCACATGGTCAGGAATTTCCTAGTCACAACATCACAGAATTGGAGAGCTGGAAGGTAAATATCAGAGATCATCGAGTTGCTAGATGATTAGGCTTTGCCACATTTTTCAGAGACAAGAACTAAGGGAAATAACAAAAGAAACGTTTCTCCCAAATCTGGGAGCTCCCCCAAGCTTTAAAGTATTTTGCTCTCTTTCCCACTCCTTGTGTGATACTCCCCCTCTCCATAAACTAGGTTCCCTTCTCATCTGCTGAACTAGGCAATGGTAGACTTCAGAGCATCAATTGAGCTAGCACTGCGCTTCCGACCAACCCGGAGAAGGGCATTCCTAATGGCCTCACAGACCGAGGGGGCAGCAGCAAGTTGGGCCTCAGCCTCAGGGATGGAACATCGAAAGAGGAGGTTCAGTAGTGCTATGGGGATCACCTGTGGGGAAGAAGAGCAAAAGTTGGAGGTTTGAGAAGATGCAGTTCAGGGGTTCACCAGGAAGATAAAAAAAAAGCAACCAGAGGATAATGGTGGGATTGGGACCAGCAAGTTGGGAAGCAAGATAATAATGGTAGTAGCAACCAGACATGGTAAATAATAAAAAGTAACTTAATAGGAGTTTAATTAAAGGAACTATTGATCCATTTGATGAGTAGCCCCAAACAACCAGATGAGATTATAAGGCATGGACCTTTATGGAAATAATACCCTTCCATGGAAGTACAAATACATGAGTAGTCCCCATGCTGAGAACTCTTCTGATTAGTTCATTGAGAATGGGGCTGCCTCCAAGCCTAGCAACTGAGAGTGGGGATTGGGTGGGTAAATTCTTGTCTTTCTCTTATAGAAGAGCAAGCTATAAAATAGCTCTCCCCCTTTTCTTTTCCTTTTGCATTCTCACTCCTTTGCATTGCCAAACCAGACTGTAGCCAGGGGAGCTATGAGAGGTGATCTCTCTTTTTTCCTCCTAGAATGGAAAGTCCATTCTCAGGAACTATATATAGTCTCTAACCTGTCCTCCAAAAAGTAAACAAAAAGGCAGAAAGCTGCCAGGGGCTCTTAACAAACTTGTCTGGGCAAACACAGGCCAATTGCCATGTGCTTCTCCTGTGACATTTTCCACTGCTAAGAGAGCATGAAGAAGAAAAAAATCCCCTCCTCTCCCTCTCCCTTGCTGCTCTTTGGTCTGGATGTCCATGGGAAAGAACACAAAAGGAAAAGAAAAGGGGTAGGGGAGATATTTCACAGCTTTCTCTTACAGATTTCAGAAAAAGACAAGTTTACACACACATACACATAGTCACCAGTCACCTTGAGGACAACCCCAATTTTGGGGGAACCAATCAGTGGAGTTCCCTATGTCCTCTTACCAAGTGACTGCAGGGCTGGGGAACCTGTGACTTCAGAGCCCCACGTGGTTCTCTAGCTCCTCAAGTTCAGTCCTTTGATTGAATCTAAACTTCACAGAACAAATTCCCTTAATAAAAGGATTTGTTCTGTAAAACCTGGACTCAGTCAAAAGACCAAACCCAAGGACCTAGAAGGCCACGTGTGGCCTCAAAACCACAAGTTCCACACCCCTGGCAGGGCCATGTGTACTTCTAAAGGTGTACTTCTAAAGGAGGTGTCCATCTAAAAAGAGTCAAGGCCTTGTAATCTTTTCAAGGATTGGAGGATTGGATTGATTGGAAGATTCATCAAATTGACCAAGAGCTCCATAATCCTTCTATATAGGGGATAAGGCAAATTAGGCACAGAAATCTACTAAAGAAAAACAGAAGAGTCTGATACCTTTTCCTTCTCATGTGCAATCTGAACGTGGCAGGAAATAGGGGCTGCCTGTATCTCCTCTGACACTTCTTGAGGGAAATGGATGGTCTTGAGTAAGCTCTCAATGCATTGAGCCTTGGGCCGTCCTGAAAACCGCTGCAGGGGAAGGGAGAAATATTAGAATTGGGAAGGAAGACCAAAGGAACCAAGAAGGGGAGTCTGGTAAGTAAAAGTGACTAAAGAAATAGGTTGAGGTTCCAGAATTCTCCATGGTTTAAGCCACTCTTTTAGAGGGAACTTAAACATAACCCCAGGCAAACAAAAGTAGCATTAAACAATGGCTTGAAATAGTGAATTCAAACCAGCAAAACATTCACATGTGGTCTTTCCAACTGCAGAAATACCTTCGTGTTATGCTCTACTCTTGAGATCAAATAAGGTAATATGTGAAAAGTGCTAGGCCATCCTTAACACAAATGTTAGCAATTGCAATTATAATTAATTAGATTTTTAAAAATATCTCTCTGTCCATTTACTTCTAATTCATCATCAGGTAGTCATTTGCTCACAAAGAGGTTACTGCTCACAAAGAGCTAACTAGTCTCCATGGTCTCTCTTGCTGGCATTTTCCCATCAATAAATTTCTGAGTCTTGAATCTTCTGAGCCCCTTTTGTAATCAGTACGGTGCATTTATATTCAGCATTACCATTTGGGTGCTTGTTGCTCATGGGAGAGCACTTACCCATTCAGAAATGCTTCCTACTAACACAAATTCTCAAGTCTCTCAAAGATGAAGTAAAAATATTTTGGTCATGGTCTAGGTCAGGAATAAGTAACCTTATAGCCCAAGTGCCAATGGGTAGGTTGGACCTGAGGCAACTTCTGATGAATTTCTACTACTCACCATCATATACACCGCTTTTTTTTCTTTTTCTGGCCTTTCTCTCAGTCCCTTCTCCCTATTTTTATCTTTCCTGTCTTTTCCTCCTTTTCTCCTACCTATGTCTTAGGTCTTCCAGTGACACATCAGGCAACTAGAGTAATTACTTAGCTCTACTAGGATATAAATTGTTGCTCCCTAGTCTACATGTTTTTTGCATCTTTACATTCCTGCCTTACCTTTGTCTAGGAACGTGATAATCAGCATTTCCTATATTTCTTGTCTGTGAGCATCCTTCAAGGGTCTGTCTCAATATTTTTCTTTCCTTATTCACTACCCATGAAGTCCGTGGGTGGCTCTAAAATTAAGTCTGCAACCCTTTTCTTTCTGCATCATTACTTTATTTCTATTTGCCTATAGTACTTTCCACTGGGATATCCTGCCAATTCCTCAACCTTACATGTATGAGACTGAATTCACCTTTGCCTCCATGCTCTAAATTGATCTCCCCTCCCATTTCCATTTCCATCAGGTCTAAATTTCTTCCAGGCCCCAGATTAGAAACTGAGAGAAATGATTATTAATAATCAACAATTTGGGGAGATCCAGAGTCCCCCCTTCTTCTAAAGCCCTAATTTTAAAAAGTAAAAAAATACAGTTTCTTGAAGTCCCTAATAAAGAGATTGAATTAACTTTCCTCAATCTTGGTCAAACTCCACCCAGCCTTACAAGGAATTTAATCTAAGGTGGAGAAGCAACATTGTGTTCTAGGTTTGGGTATGGATAAAGTCTTTGATTAGATTGCCCAGAGCTGGGGGTGGTCTAGGTATAGAGATAATATTTTCTGTCCAAGGGTGGCATGATATCACTCTCAGACCCTTATTTTAATATAGTCCACCTCCCATTGTGTCACACACACCCCTGAGGCGATTGCCACTCTTCTTCCAAAAGAACATAAAATCCCTGAGCTCTCCTGTCATGATTGTCTTTAGTCTAAGAGAGACAGGCAAATGACCATCTTTTTATTAATAACTTGCTTGCATTATTAATAAAATGATTAAATTGCCCAATTGTCTTTTGAACCTTTTTAATTACCACAAAATTTTGAAGTCATATAATTCCTCTCCTTTATCAATCCATTAATGAGCATTTGGTTTTTAAGTATCTACTGTGTGCCAAGCACTGTGTGAGGTGCTGAGGTTACAAAGATAACAGCAGAATAGTCCAGGCATTCCCTCATAAAGCTTACGCTCTGTTCCCCAAACCTGATCCATCACTGAGTTTTGTCGTTCCTGTCAAAGAAATGCCTCTTGAATTCAGTCTTTTCCTGTCTATTCCCAACACCACTACCCGAGGCCAGATCCTCATCACCTCACATTTCCCCCTAGAAGCACTGAAGCTTCTTACTTCCTCCAGGACCCTTCCATCCTTCCTGAGTTAATATTATACCAATAAACAACTGTGATTTATGTGTGTTAACTAAGTCTCAACATCTAGACTGTTAGATCTCTGAAGACATGAAGATGTATCCTGTACTTCCATTGTACCCCCACGGGGTCTAGAATAAAGTCAGGAATTTGGTGAGAAGTCATAGAGTTGTAAGGGACTTCAGTGATCATCCATTCTATCCTATGCCTGAAAAAAAATCTTCTACAAAACATCCTGCAAAGGGCAGCTAAATGGAACAGTGCTAGAATGCTGAACTTGGAGTCTGGAGGACCTGAATTAAAATACAGTTTTAGATACTAACTATGTGACCCCAGGCAAGTCATTTAACTTCTATTTGCCTTGGTTTCCTCATTTGTAAAGTAGGGATAATAAAAGCACCTACCTCCCAGCATTGTTGTGAGAATTAAAAAGAGATATTTGTAAGGTGCTTTACAAACCCTAAAGAGCTATATAAATGATAGCTATGATTAGCCAACACTTTGCCCAGTAGCTGGCACATAGTAGGGGCTGAAAAGATTCAATTGATTTTTTTTTTTTTTTTTGCTTTTTGGAGGGCAGTTGGGGTCAAGTGACTTGCCCAAGGTCACACGGCTAGTTTTTTGTGTTAAGTGTCTGAGGCCGGATTTGAACTCAGGTACTCCTGACTCCAGGGCCGGTGCTCTATTCACTGTGCCACCTAGCCGCCCCTCTGCCACCTAGCCGCCCCCAATTGATTCTTTATCATTTTTTATTGATCCTATTTTTAATTAATTGTTTTTGTCCTGTAACTGCCTAAATCATGGTTCTTTGTCTCTGAACTTAGTTAAGAAATTCAGTTGGATTATAAGGAGTTAAGTTTTGAAATCCAGTTCTCTTTAACTTCCTCTGTGAAAGATGGTTTCTCCTAATAAAGGTACACACACACACACACATACACACACACATGCACACACACACACTTGTTAATAAGGTGAGGAAGGTGAAGGGAAGAAACAGGATAAGAAGTATGAAGGCAGGCCCACCCCTAAACATGTTTTATGCTCATGAAGAATACTTTCTGATGCCCACCCTCACAGTATATCCTCACCTGCAGCATGGCCAAGCCCCGCCAAAAAAGCTTGGAGTTGCGCAATCGTAGGTCCAACATGTGGTTATACAAGATCTTCCCACGAAGAACATGGGCCCCAGTGCTCACTGTGTTCAGCACCCACTTGGTGCTCAATTCACGTTGGAACTTCTGAACAGAGGAGACACAAAGAAGGAAGTTTATGTTAGCAGGAGCAGGTGAACCAAACCCTAAAATCAAAAGAAAGTAGATAGTAGCCTTCCTTGAGTCCTTTAGCAAAAGAATTTAGCTGATTCAAGGCACCCTTATAAAAAACTAAACTTTTGTTCCCTGTATTTAACCTTCATACTTTGACTTCTTGCTCAACATCTGACCTCTGGTCTTTCTTAGATAAGATAGAACCAATGTTACTGTCCCCTAGTGGGAAATACTAGTAATTCAATTCATTTCAATTCCCCAAACTGATTAAGCACTAAAGTTACAAAGGTGAAAAATTACATAGTACCAACCCCAAAGAAGCTTATGCTATAACGGTGCCACCAAATACTTGTAAATAAAAATAGGTTGAGGCCCAGAGGGTTGAATTTATTTGCCCAATGCCATAAAGTGACTGGCAACGCTCTGCCCAGGTTTATTGACTCCAAATCTAGCATTCTTTCTATTGCATTTTATTGTCCCTACAACCCCAACAAAACTGTATAGAGCTAAAGATCCAAGCACTAGTCATAAAAATCTAGAATAACCAAAGAACTCAGGTAGTTACTTAGATTTTGTTTTAATGGGATTTTATATGTATATGGGATAAATACAAAGACACTAAAGTTTGGCATATCAACCTCAGTTTTCATGTTACATACAAGACTACATGTTAAGTCCTTTTGATAGTAAATCTCTCCTTTTTAAAAAATACCCATGATAGAGAATCATGGCATAGCAATACTCCAGTGAATTATTATTCTTTGGAATATTATTCTATAGCAATAAAATTTTTCAAAGCACCTGAACATATTTGATCAGCAATAATCAATCAACAATAAATATTTATAAAGGCACCTCTATATGTTAGGCATTATGGCCCGCATTAGGGATACAAAAATAAAAATTAAAAAAGCTGTTTGTCTTCAGTGAGCTAGTCTAGCCATGAAAGACATGTATATATGTTGTGTACAGCACTGAAGAAGAAAGTGGCTTGCCTAGTTACAAGGCCAGTAAGTGTCAGAAGAATGACTTAAACCCAGGTCTTCCTGGATCTGAGCCCAGAATCTTGATCTACTATGCCACATAAAATACAGTTAGTTACAAGGTGATTTTGGAGGTAGAGAGAGTTATTAGCAGCTCATGAAGTAAGAAGGTCAACTATTATTATCTTCTTTATATAGACAGAGTAAGAGAGAGATGTTACATAATTTATCAAAGGAACACAGTGAACTAGAATTTGGATCTACTGACTCGTGGTCTACTGTCTTTTACCTTTTACAATTTTTTTCAAAAGAATACAAATATAGAGCTTGTAATCTAATCTTTACTAGTTGCATGAGTTGGAAATATATTGGTATGAGGAAGGAATGTTGTCCTTTGAATTCATTGATAGTGAAGACAAGAAGAGGAAGCAATGCATTTGAAGCTGGGAGTAGCTACAGAATGGATACCACTATTGCCTTAAAGAGATTTTTTTAAAAAGAGAAAAAGTTACAAAAATTATATTAGCAGCTCTCTTTGTAGAGGCAAAGAACTGGAACCTAAATGGATGTCCATCAATTGGCAAATGGCTGAACAAGTTATAGCATGTGAAAATGATGGAATACTCTTGTGTTGTAAGAAATGATTAATGGATTGTTTCAAAGGAACCTGGGAAGATTTGTATGAACTGATGGAGAATGAAAGTAAGAAAAACCAGAACAATTTATACAATAACAATCTGTAAAGACAGTCAACTTCAAAAGTCTTAGGAATTCTGATTAATATAATTACCAACCACAATTCCAGACAACTCATTTTGAAACAGGCTATTTACCTTCTGAAAGGAGCAGCTAGGTGGCACAGTGGATAAGAGTGCAGAACCTGAAGTCAGGAAGATTCTTTTTTCATAAGTTCAAATCTAGCCTCATACACTTACTAGCTGTGTGACACTGGGCAAGTAACTTAACCCAATTTATTTCACTTTCCTCATATGTGATGAGCTGTAGAAGGAAATGGCAAACTATTCCAATATCTTTCTTGAGAAAACCCTAAATGGGGTCATGAAGAATTGGACATGACTAAAATAATGACATAACAGAAAAACATCAACAAAAAGAAACATACCTAGGATCAAATCCTGCCTTTGCACTTACTGTCTATACAACTTTAAACTAGTCACTTAACACATCTGAACCTCAATCTCCTCAACTATAAAATGATGATAATCTCAAGAATATTTTCAAGTTCTAAATCTTTGATTTAATGATGCTTGTTCTCCTACAAGATGCGGCTCAATCATTCCTAGTAGAGATGTGGTTCAAAAGATATAATCAGTTTTTTAAAAGTGTTCAAGGTTACTAATACACAGAGAAATGCAAATTAGAACAATTCTGCAGCGTCATTTTATTATTAAATTAGGAAAAATAAAAAAAGTATTAGTTGTGGGATTCAGAAAAACAGGAATGTTCACTGTTGGTGAAGACGTAATTTTGTCTAGCTACTTGGGATGGAATTATACGATAAAAGTTTCAAAATTGTTCATAACCTTTCACCTGTTGATTCCACCACCAGGTTTATACCTCAAGGAAGCTATAATGAGAGGGAAAAATTTTACAAAAATATTTATAATAATACCTTTTTTTTTCAAGTTTTTCAATTGTTTTCAGTCATGTCTGACTCTTTGTGACCCCATGTAGGGTTCATTTGGATTTTTTTTTGCAAAGATCACTGAGTGGTTTGCCATTTCCTACCCCAACTCCTTTTACAGATGAGGAAATGGAGGCAAATAGAGTTAAATGACTTCCCCAGCATCACACAGCTAGTAAGTGTCTGAGACTAGATTTGAATTCAGGGTCCTCCTGACTCCAAGGTCAGCACTCTATCCACTCTGCCACCTAGCTGCCCCGATAGTTATAGTATGTCCCTGTATTAATAATAGTACTATTGTAAAAGTAAAAAATTGGAAATAACTTGTGGTATATGAATGAAATTGAATATTACTGTGCTGTAAAGAATGACAAATATGAAATATTTGAAGAAATATGAGACTTCCAAAGAGTGACACAAATTGAAGAAATCAGTACTAAAAGCATAGCATTGGTGCTACCTTTTAAAAGCTTCTTCTCTTTTACCAAAGTGTAACTTACCAAAATTGGGGGTTGCATTTACTATTAGAGATATATATGCAGTGTTTTGTGGGGCTTGTTTTGGTTCTCAGAGCATATTGATATTAAGATTTATCAGTAAAATATAATAAAAAAACTCTTGTCCCAGACTCCCCCACTTCAGAAGAACTAACTCCAAGATTACCTAACTCCTCTTATTAATCCTGTCTCTACAAAGTCTCCCAGAAGCTAACACTATCTGAGTACAACAGCAGTCTAATGAAACTTTCAACCATAGACAAGCTGACAGAGATCTTGCTCAAATCAAAACTTGGTTCAGGAACTTGCAGTGATCAAACAGAGCAATAAGCAAACTTTGTTCAGCTCACATCACTTTGTGAACACTGAAAGTTTACAGATCCCAGCCTGAACTGTCCATAAGGTCCCAGAAAAACACTATGCTTAATACCCCAAGAAAGCAACAGAAGGACTCAAGAAGATGGAAGCTCATCCAGACATTTCCTTCAGAAAGTATACAGGGCACCAGCCTAACATAAAATCCAGAGTCAAGAAGTAGATTGAAAAAATGAGACAAAAAAAAAATCCCACCACAAAGAGTTATTATAGTGATAGGGAAGCTCAAGACAAAAACTTAGAAGAAAAGAATGATTCAAAAACATCTACAAGCAAAGACTCAAAGGCTCAATGGTGGCTTGGGTACAAGACCAATAAGAATTTCTGGAAGAGATAAAGTAAGAGTTGATTATGTTTTGTTTTTTAAGAGCTAAAAAAAATTTTTTTTAACTGAAAGAGAACAGTAGAGGGAAAAGTGGGAAAAGAAATGAGACCCACATATGAAAGATAAGAAAAAAGAATAAACAGCTTGGAACAAGGGGTAAAAAAATCTTACCCAAGAAAATAACTCCCTGAAAATTAGAATTAACCAAATAAAAGTTAATGATTCCATGAGAGATCAAGAAATATTGAAACAACATCAAAAGATTGAATACATAGGGAAAAAAGTGAGCTTTCTTATAACAAAGACAGCTGACCTGGAAACAGATCAAGGAGAAAAAAAATTAAGAATCATTGGACTACCTGAAAGCCATGACCAAAAATAAAACAAAAACAAAAATGAGCCTAGACATTTTAGGAAATCATAAAAGAAAAAAATGCCCAAATCTCTTAGAACCTGAGGGAAAAATAGAAATGAAAAGAATCCACTAGTCAACTCCTAAAAAAACTCTCCAAATGAAAATTCTCAAAAACATTATACCCAAAATCCAGAACTCTGGGGTCAAAGAAAAAACACTGCAAGTAGCCAGAAAGAAAGAATTTGACTGCCAAGGAGCCAATATTAAGGATCACATCAAGTTTATCAGCCATTACTATTTGAAATACAACATTCCAGAAGGCAAAAGATCTAGGCTGACAACCAAGGATAACTTACTCAGCAAAACTGAATACAACCCTATGGGAGGAAAACAGAATTTTAATGAAATAGAGGACTTTATAAGCACTACTGATGAAAAGACCAGAGTTGAGTAGAGAATTTGAAATATCAACAAAGGAGTCAAGAGCATAAAAAAGTAAGTATAAACAAGTAAACAAGGTTAAATTGTTTGCATTCTTATGTGATGAAATGATACATGCATCCCCTAAGAACTCAGTTATCAAGTAACTGAGGGAGTATAATTAAACAGAGGGCCTAGGAGTGATTGTTACATTTTGATAATCTTAAAAAAAAGAATGGAAAAGGATAAGAGGGGGAATAGAGGAGGGAATGGAGATGAGGTGGGGAAAGGAAAGATGGAGAAAATTATCTCATATAAAATATATAAATCTCATATATAAAAATTATATCAATCTAGTACAAATAGAATTTGTAAAAGGAAGAGGAAAGAATATCTCTTTTGAACTGGTCAAAGGAGGGAAAATACACATACTCATACAGTTGGGTATAGAAATACATTTTACTCAAGTGGAAAACAGAAGGAAATGGGCTAAGGAAAGGGATGGGTGGAATAAGAGGAAGGGCAGATTAAAGAGGAGAAAAAGTGTAAGAAAAAAGGATGGAGGAAAATTTACAAATCACAATTGTCACTGTGAATGTTAGTGAAATGAACTCACACATAAAATGGACGAAGATAGTAGAAAAGATTAGAAACAGAATCCAACAATAAGTTGTTTACAAGAAATGAACAAAAAAAGTAGAAAAAATAAAAGATACAACACATATAATCCATCATACTTGGGTCATACTCCAAAGCCGTCCAACTTAGTAGCTTGTTGGTATGTAGGTAGGTATAGGAGAATACTGTATAGCCACAGAAAGTGCCAAACTTGTAGTCATAAGACTTGAGTTCAAATCCCATATCTTCAACTTATTGCCTTTGTGACCTTGTACAAATCACCTACCTTCTCTGTGCCCAAGTTTCCCAGATGTAAAAATGTGGGAGTAGGTGACCTCTAACATTCCTTCTAGTTCTAAATCTACAATTCTATGGTAGGACATGCCAAAGTTTGTGCTCCACTGGTGTGACCTTCAAGAATCCAGTGTCATCTCCATACCATGATGAGACTTTGAAGAGTAACTTTGGTAAAGGACTCTACAGAGAGCTGGTGTTCAATAAACACATATATTTGATGTCAGTCCTGTAGGAGACATCTTCAATGCATAGCCCACACCTGTTTCACAATTATCTATTGCCTTTGAAATTCACTCTGCCTAGTGACCTAGTGAAAAAACAATTTTCCCGGTCTCTCCCATTGTCATATTCACAGAAGTGGGACAGGGCAGAGTTCAGGTACCAGTTTTCTATAGATGTGGATTTCATTGTCACACCAGGTAGCTGCTGAAGAACTTAAAATATGACATGTCCAGAAGTGTGGATAAAGCACCAGCCTAAGAGCCATGAACACCTGCCACATGTACTCATTAGCTAGCTGTGCAACATTGGGGAAGTCACTTAAACTCTCTAAACCTCAGTGCCTGCAGCTATAACATGGAAATAATAACACCTACTTCACAAGGTTATTCTGAAGATTGAGAGATGTAATACATATAATTAAAGCACTTTGCAAGACTTAAAGAATTATATAAAACTGAGCTAAATGATTGGTCTTGCTTAATTTTTTTGTTACAGTAGAAGAGTTAGTGTGAGGAGATGAGGGGTAGAAGAAGGAATAACTGTGATACTTTAAAAAAATAAAATAAAATAAATTATTAGCTTTCAGCCTCCCTCCTTGAGTAGTTTCTTTTTCTACGTTTCTTTCACTGAGAACACCACAGTATGGTATAATGGAAAGAATGAATAGAGACCTGAACTCAGATCCAAACTCTGATACTTAGGATCATAGAGGTGAACAGAAAGGTAGTCAATTCCTTCACTTTACAGTTGAGGAAAACGAGACAAAGAGGTTAGGTGTCTTGCCCAAAGGGTAACACAAACGGGATTTGAACCTGAGTCTACTGACTCTAAAACTGATGCTCTTTCCACTGTATTTTTCACTAACAGAGGGATCATGGGCAAGTCATTTAACCTCTCTAGATCTTAGTTTCCTTAACTGTAAAATGGGAATAAAAATATTTTACCAACTGCTTCACAGAGTTGTTTGAGGAAAATACTCATTTCAAACAATATATGAATATGAGTTGTAGTTTTACCTGGATGAAGTTCCCTTCATACTCAAAGAAAAGCAGGGGCCAGGTGATGCTGATAATGGATGGAAAGAGCTTCTTCAGTGGGGACTGAGGATAGAAATGGAAATGAGAAATAAGATGCATGAAACTCTAGCCATGTACTTCCCATCATCCCCCTCCCCATCCTTGCTGTTTCTCACTGGTAAGTACTGCCCCACTGTGCTGTGCGCCAAGGCTTGAATGTTAGGACTCTTCTTCTTCACCTGCTTTACCAATGTTTCCACTTCTGTGAGATTGTCTGGAACGTACGAAAAAGGAATCAAAGCTGGAGTTCTCCTTAGAAAAATCAAATGATTGAACTGTAGGTGAACTTGGGGACTACCCTCCCCCTCAAAGATCAAAGCTATACTTCATTCAGGGGGAACCACCAGCACTCTTTCCTCCCTACAACCAATCTCATCCACATTCCCTCTCACCATCCAGGGTGAAGATGAAGAGCACAGTGTCAATTTCAGTAAGGGATGGCAAGATAGAAGTGAGGAAATCTTCTCGAGAGAAAGAGAACTGTGGACCCTGGGGTAGTAGGAAAAAAGAGAAGAAATCCAACCATCTTCCTCCCCCTAAACCTTTAAGATTCCTTGCTCTTATTTCCCATCTTCATATATGGAGTTAATATCTCCCTGTCCCTAACCACTTCCAGCTATCTCTGTGGCCTCGTCACCCTAGAATATACCTACCTGTCCTCCCACTGGTGAGTTCCTACCAAGGCCTCTAATTTTTGGAGGGGCTCAGGCCAGTTGACCTTTATTCCTCTTCTATCTCTCCTCCAGACTTTCCAGACTTTAAAATCGTGCCCCACCTTGGATATCTTCACAGTCCCCACCCCTCCACCTCCAGCCTTTCAGTTTCCTTATGTGAGTTGTTTGCTGCCTTGTTTGCAGCCATTAGAATGTAAGCTTCTTGAGGGTATGGACTATCTCTCTCTTTTTTTTGGTTGTATATATATCTCCAGTTCTTAGAACAGTCCTGTCTCATTGTAAATGCTTAATACAGGCTTATTGCTTTGCCTTGCCTAAAGAACCTTAACCCCTAGCAAATTCTAATGCCTCCCCATGAACTCGCCTCCCACCCCCTGAATTCTCCCAGTGGCCATGACTCTTCTCCAGTCCATCACTATCTCCCCAAGTTTCATCCTTCCCATCAGTTTCCAACCTGGGTAACAGTTATTTCTTCCTTCTGATTAAACATGTCACTATGATCACCAATTAGGAAGCCTCGAACATCTTGGAAATCTAGTAATTATAGGAGATAAAGAGGTGTTTGTGTCAGATTTTAAAACTTAGCTTTTAGGAACATGAAAGCATATGGACATATGAAGGGAACAAAATTCACCAGGATCTGAGGGCTTGGGGCTGGAACAGGATTAGAAAGGAGGGGGTCCAAGCTGCGAAGAACATAGGATGATAAGGAGAGCTATCTAAGGATACTTGAATCTTGGACTATGGGTTAATACTATTAGGGAATTGCATTGAATTAAGAGATAGCTCCTGTTAGATAGGGGTTTCAGGTTAGGTGGGAATAAAAGAAATGCTGGGTAAGGGACCCCAATGTGTTGGGGATAGAGAAGTGTTGGAATGAGGAAGCAGATGGGGTTGACAAGATAGATCAGAGAGGCCACCTGGACTGGGTCCCCACCTGCACCAAAGGTGTGTATGCACTCCACTCCATCCATGATGGCAATTATTCCTAGAGTTTGCCAACCAACCAGGTACACTCGGCCATTCTTCTGCAGACTGGGAACAGAATCAGAGATGAGTAGAGTCAGTTCAAAAATTAGAGCATTTGAGAACAGATGTTACTAGAGAAAAAATTAGAGAGAGAGCTAACCAAGCACAGAAGAAATAACCAAGGTGTCCCAACATGAACAGATTAACATCATCCAAGAAGAGAACAAGGAAGGACTTTTATAACATCCACCTTCCCTAGGTCACCCTATTCTAGATTTGCAAGTGCTCCCCTTAAATCTTTGTTGTCACCTACTCAGATCTGGTTCACACCACTTTAAACCTGTCCCCTGATCACCTGGTGCTTGCCTGCTTCATCAGCGCTGCAATCTTGGGGCTCTGGCTGTAGGTGACTTTGTGTGCTCGTTCAAATGTTCTCAAGATCTCCAGGAGACAGCTAGGAGGAAGAGAAAGACACCTCCCCTCAAGCTCCCTTCCAGAAAGTTCCCAGGCTCTGCCTTGTCCCTATAACACCTCTCTTGGATAGATCCCTCTTTAAGAAGGGGATCTTCTCCCAAGGGAATCATTATTCTCAAACAGACAAAGATAGCTAGACCTTAATGGAGTAAAGTGGTCAGTCACCTGACACCATGAAGGGCAAAAGAGGGCTTGACAGATTTAGTAGGTAACAAAAGGGCATGACAGGGTCTTCCCGGGAGGACTGTGGGGAAGATGGCAGAGACCTGTCAGGAATATATCATTCGATGCTTAGACAGTGCTGATGCCACCCTTAGCACCTCTAAGATATTCTTTGAGGTAGGGAGATAAAGAACAAAGCTACTCTGAACTGTCTGGTCTTGTTTTGAGTCATTATAGGTCAAAAGTTTTCCCCAGAAATCAAACTGGTTCTGTATATTCCATGGGTTCCTGTCTGCCTTTAAATAAGCCCTGTGGTTTGGTTTAGGATCTCTAGGAATCCTGGGGCCTTTGGAACAAAATCAAATTCTGAGAGAGCATTATTCAGTTCATTAGACTGTAAGCTCCATGAGGGCAGGGACTGTTTTGTCTTTGTATCCTTAAGGCCTAGTACAGTATTTGACATAAAGTAGACACTGAATAAATGCTTATTGAATTGAACTGGATGTTCACCTGACAACCTATCTTCCTTTCTTGTTCAACTGCCCCAATTCTCCTAACTCTACCTCTTTAATCTCAGGGATGATGGGACTATCTTTGTCCCAGCTCCTCTCTATTTCTTTCCTCTCCCATCTTTTCTTCATTGTCCATCCCTGCTCTGGAATGCGGTGTTCTACGCCTGGTCCTCTCTGTTTGGCCCTTCCCTTTCCTCCGCCTTGGCTTCTTACCTCTGAGAGGCTTCGATGCCCCTGTCCACAGTCTTGTGTGCTGCCAGCAGCAGAGTTTCCAGCAGGATCTTGGTGGCACTTCCACCCTTCATTCTGGAGGAACCACTGAGCCCTTCAGGCTGAGGTAAATAGGACAGGAAAAAGATTGGGAGACGGTAAAATAACCATCAGAAATAAAATTGACCAGGTGATATTAAAGGTGCTTTTTTTTTTCTCCAAGGGAAAAGGATGTCAAGATGCTCCGAGGTGGAAGAACCAGAAAGCGTGGGAGTGGGAGGTGAAGTGAGAAAGGAAGTAGATCATCTTCGGTCTTTTCTGTTGGAAAGGGTGCACCTGGACTCTTGAGGTAGAGTATTATTCTAGAAGTGGATAGCTTTCACATTAAAATGTTTTTCAGGGGTGGCTACTTGGTGCAGTGAATAGAGCACCAGCCCTGGAGTCAGGAGGACCTGAGTTCAAATCTGGCCCCAGACACTTACCACTTACTAGCTGTGTGACCTTGGACAAGTCACTTAACCCAATTGCCCTGCCTTACCCCCTCCAAAAAGAAAAAAAGAAAAAAATTTTCAGAGATCCCCTCTCCCCCCCCCACCTTGATTTTCTTTTTCTTTTCTATCTGAAAATTGTTTCACAGGCATCTGGTAGATCATGCCATCACCTTCCTGATGTCATGGTCCTCTTTGATCGAAGGACAAACAACAACAATGATATCATATCAAAAATGGTTCCATACTGTTAGCAAACACGGCAAATAGGACAGATCTATGTAGGGAGGAATCTAGATCGAGATAGAAGTAAAGAGATGGATGTTGACAAGGTATAAGAAGCATCAAAGAAGAGATGTCAGGGAGCCCAGGGTGCTTGAGAAGGACTTCCTGCAGTTTGGTGGAAGGGAGTAGTAGAAAGAGCAGGAAGACCTACAGGTTTTCACTATTTTTAAAAACACCAAAACATTTATGTGAAAATCCAAATTTATAAGGCAGATTTATTTTTGCAGACTAAACTTCTAATTTCATTGATGCAGGGAATTTCAGATGAGGCAGCTCCCTCTAACAATGCAAGGCTGAACTTGTTTTGCAATTTAGAGCTTGGGAGAGTTGCCTAGGGAACTGAGACGGTGAATTGCTCAGGATCACACTTGTAATATGGGTCAGAGATATGACCCAAACCCAGGTCTTCCTGCCTGAGGTCATCTGTCTATCCACTATCTGGCTTAGTGATTATTTATTACATTAAGTGATCTTTTTTTTAATGGATCACAAATTTTTATTAAAAGTTTCATTAGGGGCGGCCAGGTGGCACAGTGAATAGAACACCGACCCTGGAGTCAGGAGGATGTGAGTTCAAATGGGGCCTCAGACACTTGACACAAAAACTAGCCGTGTGACTTTGGGCGAGTCACTTAACCCCAATTGCCTTCCAAAAAGCAAAAAAAAAAAAAAAATTTCATTAGATGTTTTCCTAATGTAACCCGTGGCTTAACATTTGTATAATACTTTCTTCATTGGTAGAGATTGATTATTATAGGAGTGAAAAGTAGTCTTGTTCTTCAGGGAGTAGGGTCAGGGAAGTCTGTTAAACTAATAACAATCATTAACAGAAAGATTTAAAGAGTGAGGACTCGGAGAAGTAAAATCTAGAGCTAAAGTGTTAGGTATTGGCTGCTAATTAAAAGTGCAACTTGGTGGGAGAGTGGATAGAGGGTCAGGCCTGAGAGTCAAAAAGACCTGAGTTCAGATCCTGCCTATGACCCTTACTAACTGTGTGACCCTGGAAAAGTCACTTAACCCTGCTTACCTTATTTTCCTCATCAGCAGAATGAGCTAGAGAAGGAAATGACAAACCACTCCAGTATCTTTTCCAAGATGGGGTCATGAAGAATCAGACATGACTGAATAGCAACAATCTAATTGAGAACTAATCAGAAATAAAACATCTAGAAAGCTAAAATGGAAGTGTCTGTAGAGCAGAATTTCTTTTTCAATAATTCAGTTGATACTCAAGTTTTTCATAAAGTGAGGAATCACTGTCTTCCAACTGCTGACATTTCAGAGCAGCTTGAAGAGTATACAGGTCTACGTACGAGCAGAAAGTTTAGGAAGGCAGATAGTAATCCTAAGAGAGTAAGATGACTGAGACAGGGATGGAGGCACAAATGGAAAAAGATGGGAGCAGCTTACCCCAATGACAGGGTTGAGCACAAACGCTTTCTGTTTCTCTTGCAGTTCCTGCATCCGTTGGGCAATTTCACAGAATGTGGAATTCCAGTCCTCAATGGGATCATTTCTGGGGCCCAGAAAGACAGAGATTTGAGGGGGTGGAAGTAAATGATTGGGGTCAGAGATCAGATGTTTTGACTTTCCTGAATTGGTGGCAGCACTATGTTCCCAAGCCTCTCTAGCATTTAGTCCAGTGGAACCATCATAATAATAGAAAAGGCCTGGGGGCCCTGCAGAGCTGGAGGCATTGAGTTGCCTTGGCCACATGTGTATTCTAAGTGTGTGTTCACTCCTCCTGCTAACACTATATATATTTGTGGGAGAGTGAACCCCTAGGTTTATGAAGGGAACATTTTGTAACTACTGTTCATTCTGTGCCATTTCAATAAATGCCTTTACTTTGAGCTAATTGTAACCACCAACTGACTCTTGAAGGTAAACCGATTGGTAGAAGCTGGAAAACTAGTTTTATGAATATGGATCCACAGAGTACTTTGAACCTAGAGCAGTTTTCCCCCAGGGAACCCAATTTTCAAGCATAAGTTGAGAGGAGGGAGCCCAAAAGGACACTACACTAAGACAGGGAACATTTTCAAATGCTCAGCTACTGAGGCTCAAGAGTACATTCATGTAGTGCAAAGGCAGTGCCCACAGTAGCTTGTTGTGTGATCTTAAAGGAAATTTTCATAAATCCAGCTCCTAATAGAGAGCCTCGAATTTAGTAAGCACCTAAAAATATTTGTTTAATTGAGACAAATTGAAGAAATTTAACTTTGGAGTCTTCATTTCTTGATCCATAAAATAGAAGCATTAATACTTGTATCATCTTCCTCATAGAATCATCCTGAGGATGAAATGAGATAATGTATGCAGTGATTTGTAATGTGAGTTATTCTAAGTCTTGCAACTACTATCACTACTACTTTAATGATATCTCTGAGTTTCCAGTCCTAAAGATCAACCCCTTCCTTACTGCCAATGCTGTGACTGCTAGCCCATATCTTCTGAATGGCCCTAAAAGGATCAGGACCATAAGAATATTAGAAATACTTTTAGATATTAGAAATACTTCACTGTGTCAGGCTCACCCAAACCAGTACAAAGAGCCCACTATATCACAGTGTATATTATAAAGAAGGAAATCCGTGACTATTGAAGTATAGTTGTCATGGATAGATATACCTTCTTTTAACCTAGGAGAAAATTATAAGGTATTAAGAGTTATGGAATATATGTGCATAAGAAAATGTTTGTTAGTAAATAAATTAATGAATGAATGAATAAACAAACGAGTTGAGTTAATGAATGAAGCAAGCTTTGGCTATGTGGCTATGAATTATCGAACTGAATTGAAAAGATCTCTTGTATCTATCTGACAATTATATGAAGGTTCAGTTGGCACATAATTAATATTCCTTAATAAGTATTCATTGAAATTGTGAAAGAAAAACAATTATCTTCAATTACATTATCTCCCAAAAAAAGATTAACTATGTACCCAGAGCCCCCAACTTCCATTTAATCAGTTGAGTTCTTATTATCGATTAATTTATTTCAACCTTTCTTGAAGTTATATTTTCCATATTCGTGGATTTACTACCTGCTATGCTAAACAGTATTCCCTAAGAATAGCTCCCTGAGTATTTTGTTGCCAAGGACTGTTTTGGCTTTGTAACATCTCTCTTATGTCCTTTTCTCTGCTCTAACAGTGTAGGCACTCATCGCCTCATCCCTGGACTATTGCAAGAGCCCGTTGGTTTGGTCTCCCTGCCGCAAGTCTCTCCCCACTCCAATCCATCCTCCAATCTGCTGCCAAAGTGTTTTTTAAAGTACATGTCTGAATATCTTTTCCCCCTCTTTAATAAATACCGGTGGTTCCCTATCACCTTTAGGATCAAATATAAAATCCTCTGACATTCAGAACCCTTTATAACCTGTTCCACTACCACCAACTTTTCAGTCTTTTTATGCCTTCTACCCCATCCCACCCCACATACCTTGAGATCCAGTGATACTGGTCTCTTTGCTGTTCCTCAGCTAAGACATTCCATCTTCCAACTCTGGGCAATTTCATTAGCTATACCCCATGCCTGGAATGCTCTCCCTTCTCATATCCTCCTGACTTCTTTTAAGTTCCAGCTAAAATCCTACCTTCTACAGGAAGTCTCTCCTAATCCCCCTCAATTCTAATGCCTTCCTTCTGTTGATTATTCCCTATTTTTTTCCTGTATATAGCTTGTTTCTACGTACATTTTCTCTCCCCCATGACTGTGATCACCTTGAAAGCAGGTTCTTTTACCTTTCTTTGTATCCCCAGTGTTTAGCATAGTGCTGATAGTAGACTTTAAGCAAATGTTTGTTGAAATGACTAACAGACTAAACTTCAAACTTCAGGGGATACAAGGTCCCCAGTTTAGGAAAGGAAGGAAAGTAGGAAAGGAGGCTATGCCTCCTTGGTAAATTTCTTTGCCCATAAACACCACTTGACATTTTTAAATTCCCCTCAGTCACATTGTCTAAATTAAATCAATTTAAGATTAATTTGTGTTCATAAATGTCTTCTTTGAAAATATGGGCACTCCTGGAAAGGTTAAAAGTTATCACTCATTTACACTCCATTGTAAATTAGACTGGACTGGAATATTTTGGAGTTGGAAGGGACAACCTACTAGGCCTGCCCAATTCAGGAATCTGTATTGCACCTGATGACTAAGCATCTAGTCTCAGAATACTTCTAAAAACAGGGAGTTCACTACCCTAGGAGTCAACTCATACCATCTAAGAGTTCAATGAGTTCTTTTTCCCCCAATAATCAGCTGAAATCTTCCCCATCCACCAAGACAGACAGCAGATTGGTAATTACCCCATCTTCCTTCAGTTCATTCAAGAAAATGCCTCCCCAGTCAGCTTTTGCCTTTCAAGGTGGAAGATTGCTGATATTTCTATTCACAGGACTCACCGAGCCATGTTTACTGGATTAAACCCTACCAGAACAGGCAAGAAGATGTCTGGGTTATTCATACAAAAATCCATCTGACCAGCCACGAAAGGAGCCTGAAGCAAGACGATAGAACGAGGGAAAATGAACAAAGAAGAGAAAGCAAAATTAAAAAAAAATTAAACAGTAAGATATAAGAATATATTAATATATACATATATACACATGCATATGTGTATATAATATAATATAAAATAGCTTCTGGAAGACAAGCTTTATTTTATACTTCTATATCCCATACAGTGTCTAGCTTAATACAGGAACCAAAGCAGGCACCAAATCAATACCTACAGAATAATGCAGTTGTTGCAATAATAGGTATGCCCTGTTCTCACATTCACAGAAGTGGGACAGAATTAGCGGGACTGAGGTCCAAGTACATAAGTAGGTCAAGGATCTAATGATTTCACAGGGGTGGGAACTTTCTCCACCACATGTAAATCATTAAACAGCTAAACAGCATTCAAGACCTGAGTTCAAATGTTACCTCAGATAGCTTATTTAACTTCTCTTAACCTTAGTTTCCTTATTTGTGAAATGTGGATAATAATAATAATATTAAATGAGATAACAGCTGTAAAGTGCTCTGCAAATGTATAGTCTTAGAGAATTATCAAAGGCTCAGAACCAAAGGTAGGATTTGAACCCAGGCCTTTCCTGACTCCTAGTTATACTGTGCCATATCCTATCCACTGTACCATACTGCTTCTAGTCTCAAGATCATATTTAGGCTGTCTATTATCTTCCTCCAGACCTCAAATCTGTCCTCTTCCTCATTCTCTCTCCACCCCCTCCTCCTTACAAAAACTTTCTATTCCATCCCTGTATTCATACTCACAGAAAGTCCAACAGAAATGCCAATGACAATCACTTGTTTCTTTCCTGCAGCAGCCTAGAAGAGACAGAAGGTCTCATGGGGTCTGGGGCACTTGAAAGAGATCCCTGCCTTGGATAAGGAGGATCTTGGATGTTCATTGGGCACAAGCCCCTCTTAGGAGGAGGGACACAAGCTAGGAAAGGTGATGAAAGATCAACCAGATACAGTCAAGAGCTTCTGTCCATCTAAGGCAGTGGTTCTCAACCTTCCTAAAGAAGCCACCCTTTAATACAGTTCCTCATGTTGTGGTGACCCCCAACCATAAAGTTATTTTCGTTGCTACTTCATAACTGTAATTTTGCTACTGTTATGAATCATAATGTAAATATCTGATATGCAGGATGTATTTCCATTGTTACAAATTGAACATAACCCACAGGTTGAGAACCACTGATAAGGGGTCTGAGGTTGACTGTCTCTGACCTTCTTCAGTTCCTCAATCCCATGCAAGGCGCTGTCTTCAGTTCCCTCCCTAGAGGCCATCACAGACCTGAGAGGACAAACTCGTGGTCAGTGGTCCTCCTAGGACATTTATAGTATAGGAAGGGCAGGTTGAAAACTCTACAGAGGCCATAGGGCCCCTTACCTGTCACCCCCTGCAATGAGGTAGGTATAGAGAGGTTTCTGTCCCAAGCCTTTCATTAGTTGGTTAAAGGAAACCTGTCAAGGAAAAAGGATATAAGGAAGTAATAATAGTGAAGAAAAGAAAATTGTCTTGAATTTTAATTCTTAGAGATTGGAGACCGGGTAATTCTTTTTGTATATGACTTAACTCAGCCCCACAAGGAATTCAGGGGGAGGGAACCTGGGCCCTTGGAGGCCACATGTGACTTTCCAGGTCTTTGGGTACAGCCTTTTGACTGAGTCCAAGTTTTATAAAACAAATCCTTTTATTTAGGGGATTTGTTCTGTGAAATTTGGATTCAGTCAAAGGGCTGCACTTGAGGACCTAGAGGGCCACATGGGGCCTCAAGGCTGCAGGTTTCCTACCCCTGAGTTAGACGCACAAATGTGTTTTCATAGGGTAAACTGGAAAAATAAGATAGCTAGAGTGCTAGCAGATGTCTAAGATGTGGTCAAAGAAAACTAAACACCATGGAAGATAGATGGAGAGGAAAAATTGGGAAGGAACCATGATCAGGATAATGGTTCTACTTGGGGGTTCCAATAAGGTGGGCTTCCAGGCTCTGGGTGGTGACAGTGGATGTGGAATCAGCAGTTTCATTGGGATCACTCACCGACATAAGAAATGCCATCCGCCCAGAAGTTCCCCCTCCACTCAGAACAATAAGTCCCCCTTCAGGATCCTAAGAAGTAATACACCCATAACTGTTATCAAGATCTGATTTAAAAGAGGAAATGGACATCCCTCCCTTTATTAGTAAAGAGAAGAACCCTATGCCTCTCCTCTCATCCCAAATATAAATGAGAAATACAAATGAGAAGCAGTTGGGTAGAGAGCATAAAGGATTGACCTTGGAGGCAGAAAAATTTAAGATATGCTATGCATACTAGCTGTGTGACACCGAACAAGCTACTTCACTTCTCAATCCACCTCCCTCCCCAATAAGTCTCTAAGGCGATCAGTTACAAATGAGTTGCTAATCTTTATCAATAGAGGAAGTTTCCACACTGGGAATTATTTGGACCAATTAGTCCAACTCTTCATTTTGCAGTCCAGAGACTGAAGCCCAGAGAGGTAAATGATGTTGTCCAAGTTCATATAGGTGATCATTGACAGAGACGCAATTTGAAGCAGAAAAATCCTCTGAACACACATCTTTATAGTACACAGCTTGTCTCTCTGTCAATGAGGGTAGAATTTGGTGCAGTGGTGAACAATGACCCTGGAATGGGATAGAATGTTTTTGATACCACCGAGGAGCAGAGGGAATGATAATTCAATCAGGAACAGACACATGGGGCCTCCCTTACCACCTCAGAACAAGTAGTAGGACATGCTTTCTGATTATATTCAAAAGCATTGAGTGGCTGGATGACCAGGTTTGCATAGAAGTCTGCTGAAAGCTGTCATGCCATGCAATGCTAGAGTAATGGAGTCAGGGAGCATGGAACAGTAGCAAAAGAGGAGAGAGGTTCTAAAAATCAACTAGGAGGGCTTACTCAGGATGAGGACAGTAGAATGATAATTTTGCAGCATCAGTAAGTTTGCTGGAATTTCGGAAATCAGTTTTAACTTGATTTGGGTACAGTTTAAACCTTAAGTATACTTAAGTTATGTTAAGAGGAGACAGACCCAGGAGAGTAGGACCATATACTCCTCTGGTTACTATTTCCTTACACCCATGACAGCGTAAGCACAGACCAAAAAAAGGAACGAACTGGAGGGTCAGGAATTGAAGCTGGGGAGTCCTGAAAGTAGAGCCACAGATTCATGAGGTGGCGTTAAGAGAAACAGAACATAATGACAAGTGGTAGAAAAAGAGAGAGAGGAAAAAAATATAATATAAAACTGGACTAGAAAAAATAAGATTGGAGAAGACAGAAAGGGACAGGACAACAGAAGATTAGGGAACCTGGAGATATTAGATTATTTAGACAGGGGGATTAAAAAGTATTCTTACTGGGGCAGTTAGGTGGTGCAGTGAATAGAGCACCGGTCCTGGAGTCAGGAGGACCTGAGTTCAAATCCAGCCTCAGACACTTAACACAAAAACTAGCCGTGTGACCTTGGGCAAGTCACTTAACCCCAACTGCCCTCAAAAAAAAAAAGCAAAAAAAAAAAAGCATTCTTACCTTTAGCACTTCCTGAACTTTTCCAGCCACATGTACCATGGTTGTTAAGATTGATTCACTGTAGAGCCGCTGTCAGGGACCAAATTGAGGTAAGATCCAGAGAAGAGAGCGCAGGCCAAAGTGCCCTCATGTTGCTATCCCTGGATCTGAAGGACTGGGGATTGGGATCCAAGGGCAGAGACCATTGTCAAGAATGGGGGGAAGGAGGCAGAGATTATGTTTGGAGTATATAGATCTGGTCTACATAGGATGAGGTTATTAAGGAGTTACCTGGTAGGTAGGCACTGCTTGTCCTTCCTCCTGAAAGATCTCAGCATCGCACTGCCCAAGGAGCTGTACAATTTGTTCAGCATTTGCCTTATCTAAATCTTTGGTCAGAGGATGTGACTTTTCTGTGACTGGCAAGGATACTTCATACTCAGACAACTAAAAGGGAGAGACAATCAATCAAAAATGAGAATTGATCACTGTGTACCAGGTGTAGGAGCTCAGGATATGAATACAAAAGAGACAATTCCTGCACTCAAGGAACTTGTGTTCTACTAGGTAGGATACCATATGTTCGTGATAAGAAATACAGTACATATGCAAATAAAGTGAATTCAGGGGGAGAGACTGCAATACATTACAACCAATAACTGAGAGAAACAGGTAAGGCCTCTTACAGAAAGTGGCACCAAGCTGAGCTTTCAGGAATTAGAGAGCACGCCCATGGTCCCATCTCACACCCATTTAGCTGGGGAGTATTGGCAGGCACAAGGGTCTACAGAACAGACACAGACTCAAGTACTGGGGCCCTTTTTGGTATCCTTGTTCTATTAGGGAAACAAGGGGGAGAGGAAGAACTAGAATGGATAAGGGAGTAAACACGTAGTGGAAGGGATAAGACAGAGGGTGAAGAACAGAAGCCAGCCCAAGGAAGGGGAAGGATGTAACTACAGAGAAGGGCTTTCACCTCCCATTTGCCTGGTTCAGGGGTCTCGATCACATGTTGAAACCGTTTTGTCCCAGGCATGGTCTCAAGCTCCAGCCACGCTGTCTTGACTGATCTTCTGGCTTCAAAAAACCTTTCATCTCTGACTATGTTGATCCTACGTCCAGCTGGCAGAGGCTTATCAGAGCTCCATCGATGATTAACCAACTTCCCCTGGCCTTGTATGCCTCCCTGTAGGCGACTTTTCCCTTATCCAAACCCCAGAATTCTTCTAAACCTGAGAAATACTGTGGAATAGAGACCCCCTGGACTCTCTCCCAACATTTCCCCTCCCCCTCTCTTCTCCCTATACCTGAATCTGTCAGGTGGCCACTTGCCATACTAGGGTCAATGTCTAACTATAGTGGTTTTGTGGGCGCCATGTCTTTTTTCTGGAGGTGAGGGCAGGAGAGAACCACTCTGGAAAAAGTCAGTCCTGGCCTAAGGGACATCTAGAACCAGGATTCTCTTGGAAATCAGAGATCAGGGTCCTCTGGGACGTTCATGATCAGAGGTTGAATAAACCCCTAGGTCATAGCTGTATCACATGTTCAGATTACATGATCCTCTTTAGCCCAGCTCCCTGCCCTCCCCTGCACAGCATACACTTTCACAAGGAAGAATAAAGGTTAAAGAGAGAACTTCAGATGTGTACAATGTATTACAATAGACGTGGGGAAATATAAACTAAATATACTGTACTAAGAAACGGAAGTCCAAGTCTCTGCCCCAGCGACAGTTTAGTTAGGGATCATGAACATCCATCCTAAATGATTTAAGGAAATGTACAGAGTAATATATAAATAAGTATCTAGCAAGGGTTATACTGGGACATTTACCATGGATCTGGGCATTGCTTCTGCTCCCTTCCAGTGAAACATGCTCTGACCCTTTAATAAGGGATATGCAATCCTGGGTGTCCTCTTGATCCCCATGGCTGGGGATGTTATGACAAAGATAGTTGCCAGATGAGCCAGGAAGAGTTGTCCTATGAGCAGGATCTAAGGTGGTGGTTCTCAACCTGTGGGTCGTGACCCCTTGGGGGGTCCAATGACCCTTTCACAGGGGTCTCAGGGGTTGTCTAAGACCATCAGAAAACATATTTCTGATGGTCTTAGGAACCAAAACACCTCTCCTCTATCCATCTTCAGGCAGTCCACCCACATGCAGATACGCACATATACGAGTATTAAAGGGTCACAGCATTAGGAAGGTTGAGAACCACTGTGTTAGGGAGAGAAAGGATATCTGTTGACACTGTGTATATCTGTGGATGCATCATATTGAAAGGTGGGGGAGGAATTGCATGTGCAAAGATGGAGAATCATTAAATACTTGATTAGAAAATATTTTTTAACAGAGAGAGATGATCTTTGTCCTGGCACATGGGGTAAGGATTTTACATTGGATAAAGACCTGGAAAGGTTAGAGAAGGTGATTAATTTAATTCAGTTCAATTCAACAAACACCTATTAAGTGACTGTTTTGGGCAAAGCATTGTGCTAGGCACTAGAGCTACAAAAACAAAAAACAAAAAATGTCATCTTCAAGGAGCTTACATTCTCTTGGATGATACAATGAATGTTGATGGTTCTCATTGATTTGGGTCCTTCAGTGACAACATCACAACCCATCCATTCCCTCTCATCCTAGATGATTCTTTTTCTTGTCCCCCCACCCCTTAAGTTTTCTGTGAAGAATCCACCTGAAGTGCTGAGTGCCTTCCTCTAGATTTCTTGACGTAGTGTGAATAAAAATGAGGTAAGTCACTTCCATCAGTTATTCCTTGCTCTTAACAATTATTGGCCCACTTTTATTTCTGATCATATATCTACCTAATGGTATTTTTTTATACTTTTCTTGTGCAATTCTTGCTTAGTAATGGGTTGCAACCTGTTCAATGTCACCATGTTCCTCTTCATGTTCTTCTATGAATGACCCTCAACTTTAAATATTCAGATTGTGGCATTCCATGGTACAGTCACATTATATCACTGGAAGATTATTGATGTGTGTGTTAGGAGGGGGGTGGTTAATGACCCTTTGTTTCAGAGAAATGGTTAGGGCCATTAAAAGTATAAGTTTCCCCAGTTTTTTTTTTGATTGGTAAAATCCTTTATTAATTTGTTTGTTTACATTTAGTTTACAAGATTCAGTTTCACAATCCCTTGAGTTACACATTTTCTCCCCCTGCCTCTCCCTCCACACCCCTCCCCCCACCCACCCACCCAGCATGCAATCAAGTATAGGATATGCAAATACTTTCACATCAGACCTTAGTTAGGTTGTAGAGGATTGTAACTGATGGAATGAACAATGGGAAAGAGGAAACAAAACCAAACAAGAAAAAGAAAGAGCAGATAGTTTGCTTCAATCTGTGTTCAAACTCTGTTCTTTCTAGTTCTTCCTAGTTCTTTCTCTGAATGTACACATCTCTTTCCATCATAAGTCTTTTCCCAATTTTTTTATCTAGAAGTTGTATTTGTTAATTTTTTAGCACAAACAAAAATTTAATAGTTTATGTGTCATTTTTAGGAAGCAAAGTTCTAAAAATTTCATATGTGATGTGGATGAGTTTGAAATGTGACCATCAGATTTTATATGGAGTTTATATGGAGTTTATATGCCTTGATTTTAAAAGACAAAAATGTGACTTTACAATTTGAGGTGGTATCTTGATAATCTAAAACAATATAAGTGATTTATGATTTGTACATGGTATAAATCCATTAAATATTACAAGTCTGTTGCTTATTTGGAACAATACATACTTAACCTTGAAACAAAACAAATCATTTTTGCATTTGGATACAGTGAGTTAGAACATAAAGGCAAAATCAATTTGCTTTCAGTATGTCATTTCTATAACATGTCATCTTTTAAAAAAATATGGAACATTGCCATCCCCATAAGAGAAACAATAGAATAGTCTGTTGATCTGCCAAGCAGAAGAGGAAGAAAGTGTTATTATTAATTATAGTAGATATTAAAATATATCAACTTCCTTAAACTCATTCTCAAATCCTATAAATTGGCAGTTATAATCCCCTTAATTTTACAAAGACAGATTCATTGAAAATTGGAAAACTTTTGCAATTTTCATTCCTGTTCAATGACAACAAGATAATCATAATGGTGAACCTATGGTTTACACAGGGGAAGAATACTGGGTGTTATTTTTTTTACTTTTATTCAATCAATTTTTTTTGTTGACCAATCATTTGTCACTGTTGGTCAGTTTCACAGTAGAAGAAGGATTCTCTCCCTTTTGCAAAGCAGACTTTGTCTTCCATTTGTATCTAACTTAGAAGATGTGATTTCCTTTTTGGGTCCTGGTGGTTTAATGTCAAACTTTTAAAAAAAACATCTACTCTTTTGTCTGTAGGAGATTCTCTAGACCAGTGGTATTCAACTTTCCTAATGCTGCCACTCTTTAATACAGTTCCTCATGTTGTGGTGACCCCCCAATCATAAAATTATTTTTGTTGCTACTTCATAACTGTAATTTTGCTAATGTTATGAATCATAATGTAAATACATGATATGTAGGATATATTTTCATTGTTACAAATTGAACATAACTCACAGGTTGGGAACTGCTGCTCTAGACAAACATGCCAGATAATCTGGGGGCAGGATGACAATTCTACTTTTTTTTTAACTTATAAATGCACTGTACTGATGATTCTAATGGGTACAGGGTTTGGAACTGGCATATTTAAAGTTTTGTCTTCATTTTCTTCTAGTAACTTCACATAGATAATAGAGACCAATCCCTCACTTTAGTTTGGTTATGTTCTTCATAAAAATCAGTCATCGTTTTCCACAGAATTGAACAAAGTGATGACATCTCCCTGTGCAATATTAAGTAATGTTTGGTGCCTTTCAGCAATATATGGAAAGCTTGTTTTTGCTTTCCGCCTTTCAACCATCTTTGATCCCATGGCTACAGAAATAGATAATTATAAGGTAGGATCCTCTGAAACATTTTTGAAGTGTTTGGGATGGTTGCTTGGTTGTTAAACATATCAGCTAGAGGGCTGGCATATGGTCTAGAATGAAGGGATTGAGCAAAATTTAGGTGAATACTTATGAAAAGTGTCATGAGCTTTCCCAACCACGGCTGCTTTTTTCTATACTTGGTGAAAGTTGAGGCTTCCCTCTTCTGCCTGGACATTCATCAAGGTCATACTAGATCAGAAAGGCATCTCCCACAAATAAAGCCAACGTAACCAAGATTAAGAGGGAAATGGGAAGTTGGGAAAGAATATTTACAACCAATGTCTCTGATAAAGGCCTCATTTCTAAAATATACAGGGAATTAAATAAAATTTACAAGAATGCCAGTCATTCCCCAATTGATAAGTGGTCAAAGGATATGAACAGGCAATTTAC
>CM053595.1:148310477-148373583 GCA_028646575.1 Pseudocheirus occidentalis | reverse complement strand
CAATGTTCTGGGCTGGGGGGTAGGGACAAAAAGGGGAGAAAATTTGTAACTCAAAACCTTGTGGAAATGAATGATGTAACCAAGAAAATAAATTAAAATTAAAAAAAGACTATAATCAGTATTTGGAATGAACTAAATTGTTAAATTATGTTTCTGAAAGTGGAGTCATCTACTGTTATGTGAAGGGTTTGAGGTGATGCTACATATGATTTTTTGCCCAGTCAAAATACTGTCAATAGTTGTCTATGTCTTTGCTTTTATTAACAATTTAATTTGTTAATAAATTGTGTATGAATGACAACTACGGGGAAAGAGATTTCCCTATTGTCTTTATTAAATAATATTTAGACTTTGAGTCATGATGGGTGTCTAAACAAAGGCAAACTGCTTAGCTTCCATAAACGTACTCCAGTTAAAACCTGAAATTTATACCAGAACAAATAATGAATGAGAAACACAATGGGAAACTATAGTAAGTGACTTCTTCCACCCCAAAACTGTACAAAAATTCAGCCAGAAGCTGGAGGCTAATAGGAGGGTGATTGGACATGGCAGGAAAGTTGGTCCCTGTGAAGGAGATTTTCCCCATCTTACCAGAGATGGTCAGGGACACATGTAGACTGCAAGGCTCTGTGTAAGAAAACTGTAAGAGTTGGGAGGAGGGTGCCTCAGGGTGGTTGGAAAGCACCAGGATGGGGACCTTTGAAGCCCTAAGGAGCAAACAGGCCATGGCAACAACCAGAGTATAGGACAGCAACAATTAGATGAGGACAACTTAGGCCCAATGGCTTTGAGATCCCCAATAATCTGTCCTTAGATGCCAAAGAAGTTCCTGAAGATCCACCACTCTGAACCTCAAAGGTTGTTGGGGTCCAAATACTGGAAAGTGAAGGTCAGCATAGGAAGCCAGGGGACCCAAAGAAAAATCAAATCACAAATTTGATCTATGGGCAAGTGACCAGGACAAGAAGCATGGAAGAGGGATGGGTCAGGATTGTGGATACATTCCTAGTCCCAGACCAGGAGCATGAGGTCTCCCAAGGAGATGAAATCAGCCCCCAAGACTTCAAACAGGCAGCAATGCTGTGATTTCCCAGAATGACCCAGGACTAAGTCAAGATACCCACTGACCTAGGCCAGCCACACAGGGTCTCCTCATTTAGTCCATAGGGTGCAGAACAGGGCTGGGTCAGCAGCATAGCAGATTTAGCCATGGACCCTGGCCAGCAGCAAGGTCTCCCAGAGGGGCTCTTTTGAGGACTTCCCAGAACTCTGAACAGGGCTGGGCCAGCAGTCCCTATAGGCCAGAGAAAAATCAGGAACTCCATCCCAGACCCAGAACAGGGAACTGGGGCAGGGCACCAGCATGTTGTGGGCTTCCACCAGTCCTGAAGCTGGGACCACTTCTGTCCCTCAGACATCACGTGGATCAGGGATTGAAGCCAGTGAAAAACAAATTTCTAGGAATCCATTCTTCCCCAAGGAAGAGGTTGAGGTGGCTGCAACATCCTGCCTTTAAGGCATCTACCATCAAAGGAGAGGAAATTAGAAAGGGAGTAATAGGAAAATATAAGGAAAAAAGAGACTAAATTGCCAAAGATCTCAGGAAGAAGAAAACAGAGAAATCTTGAGTATGAGCAGATTAAAGCCAACAGAAAAGTAGAAGGGAAGACTTTCTTCAGAACACCTAAAAATCTAAATAGTCCAAACATCTCTAAAAAATATTGTAAGACAAAGTAAAATAAACCAACATCTGGCAAGGAAGAGTATCCTTTGGATTCCCAGGACAGCATTTAACCACAGCAGTATGTTCTTAAATGATTCAAAAGAAAAATAAGAATCATGAAAGCAGAATTTATGTCTTACATAGCAGAAATAATTCGCAGAATAGAAAAACTTGAATCCACAGTGATGAATCTCTTCAAAGACACAAAAGAGAAAAAAAGTGGTTGGAAATACAAATACCCAGAAGTAAAGGATATTACAGAAGAAGAAAATTAAAAAGTCAAAGGATATTACACGCAAAACATAGGAGTTTGAAGTAAAAATGCATAGCAACAACTTGACCAGAAGAACATGACAAGTCAAAACAACCTGAACACCATAGTGTAAGAAAAAATACAAGAAAACCAACCTGAACTTCTGAACACAGAAAACAAAGGTGCCAATTGAAATAACCCACCGATTGCTTCTAAGAAAACAAACAAGTAAACAAACTCTGTCCTGCAAACACCAAAACACATTGTAGTTAAATTTAACAGTTCCAATTACCAAAAAAAAAATCATTGGACAACTTGAAAGCCATAGATCCCAGATATCGTATTTCAAGAAATCATGAAAGAAATTTGCCTTGACATATTAGAACAATAAGGTAAAGTGAAAATAGAAAGGATCACCTGAAAGAAACCTCAAAATGAAAACTCCCAAGAATATCACAGGAAATCCAAAGGAATTGAGATGAAAGGAAAAATATTGCAAGCAGTCAAAACAAACAAAGACTTTGAATACCAAAGAGTCACAATCAGGATCACAGAAGATTTAGCAGCTTCTACTATAACGGAACAGAAAATTTCAAATATAATATTTGAAAAGGCAAAAGTTAGAGGCTTACAAAGAGAAAGGAAAGCAGCAAGTATTTATGTAGTGCCCACTATATGTCAAGCACTGTGCTAAGCACTTTTTATAAATATTACCTCATTTGATTTTCACAACAACCCTGCAAAATTATTGTTTAGTAGATTTGTCACGTCTAACTCTTTATAACCCCATTTGAAGTTTTCTTGGCAAAGATACTGGAGTAGTTTGCCATGTCCTTCTCCAGCTCATTTTACATATGAGGAAACTGAGGCAAACAGGATTAAGTGATTTACCCAGAGTCACACAGTAAGCGTCTTAGGCAGATCTGAGCTCAAGTCTTCCTCACTCCAGGCCTAGTACTCTATCCATTGTACCACTTAGCTGTCTTTAACCAAGAATAATTTACAATTTACAATCAAGAATAATGCAACTGGCAAAACAGTAAAATCAGAGAAGTAAAAATGGGTTTTTAAAGAAATAAGGTTTTCCAAACATTTCTGATTGAAAAAAAAAAGAGCAGAATAGAAATTTTGAAACAGGAACAAAGAGAACCATAAAATGGTAAATACAAATGAATAATTCAAATGAATTATATAAGGATGAAGTGTTTACATTGTAATGGGGGGATGACACAAGTGTCCTCATTCAGAACAATAATGTCATCAAGGGTCATAGAGGAAGTCAAACTAGAAAGAGGGCCTGAGAGTGATTTTGTCATGTGTTGACCTTAGAAGAAAAAAAGAAATGTGGGTGGGGGTAATAAGAGAAAAAAATAAGAAGAATGTGGAAGGGAGAAACTCACAAAATTAGGGAATGAAAATAAAAGTCTATACAAATGAGAAAGGGATGATGGAAATTGAACACACACACACATACAAACAGTTTTGCCATAAAAATACATTAAACTCTACAGGGAATCAAGGGAATAGGAAGGAGGGAAAGGGAGGAATAAGAGGATGGATAGATTTAGGAAGGCATTTGTTGCTTTTGTTCAGTCTTGTCCAACTCTTCATGACCCCATGGACTATATCACACCAATATTTTCCATGAGATTTTCTTGGCAGATATTACTGGAGTGATTTGCCATTTCCTTTTCCAGTGGATTAAGGCAAATAGAGACTAAGTGATTTGCCTAGGGCCACAGAGTGAGCATCTGTGCTGGATTTGAACTCAGGTCTTCCTGACTCCAGGCCTAGCACTTTATCCATTGAACTACCTAGCTGCCTCCAGGAAGGTGTAAGTCATAAGTAAAACCAATCCTAAATACAGAGAAGAAATCATGAAGAAAGAAATAAGAATTGTGATTGGGCTCAGGATGAAGGAGAAAAGAGAAGCTAACGCTGACACCATTAAGCATAATGGATTGGTGCTGAGCATACTCCTATTCTACAACTCCTGGTTTCTTTGTAAAGAAGAATAAAGAAAAAAAAAGCCTGTCAGAACAATGGATAGAAGGAAAAGTACATGACCAAACAAGAGATAGAAAAGATCATAGAATGTAAAATGGACCATTTTGATAACCTAAAAATGTAAATGTTTTTGCATAAACAAAGTTAATGCAACTAAAATTAGACAAGATACAGGTAACTGGGGCAGGGGGGAATCTTAGCTTTAAGTTTCACTAATAAAGGTCTCATTTTCAAAATATATCAAGAACTGATTCAAACCTATAAGAATAAGAGCCATTGCCCAATTGATAAAAGTTCAAAGGATGTGAAAAGGCAGTTTTCTTCAGAAAAAATTCAAGCAATAAATAACTATGTGAAAAAATGCTCTAAATCACTAATAATTAGAGAAATACAAATTAAAGCAACTCTGATATTCTGCCTCACACCATCAGATTGTCAAAGTGATAAAAAAGGAACATAACAAACATTGGAGGAGTACATTAATTTACTGTTGATAGAGATGTGAATTGATCTAACCATTCTGAAAAGTTACTTAGCCATCCATGCCCTTTGACCTAATCATATCACACTATTAGACCTCCAATGATAATAAAAAAAAAGTAAAAGGACACATTATACAAAATATTTATGATAGCTACTTTGGGGCTATCAAGGAACTGGAAACTATCATTTGGGAACAGGCCAAATTGTGGTATATGGATATAATGGAAAGCTATTATACTCTAGGAAAATAGAAAAGTGACAGTTTCAGTGCAACCTGGGGAAACTTATATGAACTGATGAAGAGTGAAATGAGTACAACTATGGGTACAATTGACAGAATAACAACATTGTGAAAACAAACAATTTGGAAAGTATTAACAACATATATGTTGTAATGGTCTTATTTTTCTTGCATTCTGAATGGATGGAGAAGAGAGTAAAATAAAGGAGAGAACTCAGAACTAAAAATTAAATTAAAAGGTATGGTTTTTTTTTAAAGAAAGGCTTAAAAACTCTAATAAATGCAGTGATCAAATATGATTCCAGAGAACTGATGATGAAGCTTTCTATCTCCTGACAGAGAAATAGTGAACTCAAAATATTGAATTAAACATATATTTTTGGACGTAGTCAATATGGGAATTTGTTTGCTAGGCTATTCATACACATTACAAGGGTTTTTCTTTTCTTTTCTTTTTGTTAATGATGGGAGTGGGGTGAAAAGAGAGAGATTTTTGGTGTTAATAAAGTAATTATAGAAAGAGAAATCAATGATTCCATGGGACAACAAGAAATATTACAACAAAGTAAAAATATTGAAAAAATAGAATAAAATATATGATACGTAATCTCCAGAAAAACTGACCTGGGAAACAGGTCAAGGAAAGCTAGTTTAAGATTAATTGGACTCCCTGGAAAATATTTTTTTTAAAGCCTAGACACTATGTTTCAAGGATGTGAAATGAAAACTGCATAATCTATCAGAACCAAAGGGCAAAGTGATGATAGAAAGAATCAGCTCCTGATAGGAACCTCAAAAAGAAAAGTTCCAGAATGTCACAGCCAAATCCAGAGCTTCCACATCAAAGAAAAAAAATACAGCAAGCTTCTAGAAAGAAGTAGTTCAGGTACTAAGGAACTATAATCAAGAACACATAAGATCTAGCAACTTCTACTATAAATGAGAGGAGAGCTTAGAAAATGATATTCCAAAAGGGTACAGACTAGGCTTGATGCATCCAAGAATAATTTACCCTTCGAAGCTGAGTATAATCCTTTGGGGAGAAAAATTTGACTTTTAGTGGAATAGAAGTCTTAAAAGTGTTTTTGATGAAAAGACCAGAGCTGAATAGGAACTTTGAAAAATAAACACAAGAGTCCAGAAAAATTTTAAAAGGTATTGGAGTAACTGAATTGGAAAGAGGTAGAAGTAAATTAGCATTCTAATGGAAGGCAAGTTTTCTTTTGGAATCTTAAAGTCTTCAAAGGGTATTGAGGGAGTTAAATAAGAATACAAAAGTGCTGAGGGAGGTGAGGGGGATTGATTCTGTTCTGAGAGCTGGAAGAGGTGAAAGAAAAAGGTAAAAGGAGAAATATACTAGTGTCAAAAAAGATGAAGAAGTTGGAATTTACTATTTCTCATAATTGAGGTACTTGAAAAGAATATATAAATATAGATAAAGGAATTGGAGCAATATATAGCAGATGAATTTCGCTCTTCTAAAACAAAGGAGGAATTAACACACATACACTAACAGTTTGATATAGAAATGTATCAAACTCAACAGGGAAACAAGGGAGAGTGCAGAGAAAAGATTAAAAAAAAAGAATAACGCCAGAACGGGAAGAGTCATAAGCAAAAGAAATTTCCTGATTCTAAGGGGTGGTTAAAAGAAGGAAAATAAAATTAAAGGAAATGAAAAACTCTAAGAATGATGTCTTAGATGACCTCTTAAATAGTTGGCTGAACAAATTGAGTTGTATGAATGAGTGTAATGGAACATTATTATGTCTTAAGAAATTATGGGGATGGGGGGGCTAGTTGGCACAGTGAATAGAGCACTGACCCTGGAGTCAGGAGGATCAGAGTTCAAGTCTCAGACACTTAACACTTACTAGCCATGTGACCTTGGGCTGGTCAACCCCAACTGCCCTGCCTTCCCCCCTCCAAAAAGCAAAGGAAGGAAGGAAGGAAAGAAGGAAGGAAGGAAGGAAGGAAGGAAGGAAGGAAGGAAGAAAGGAAGGAAGGAAAGAAATTATGAAAGGGACAATTTCTGAGAATCCTGGGTGGTATAAACCGATGCAGAGTGAAGTGAATAGAACCAGGAGAACAATTTTATTTACACAAGAACAGCAACATCACAAAGGAAAAAAAAGAACCTGTAAGACTTAAAAACTCTGAACAATGCATTGACCAACTAGGTCTCTGGAGAACCTACAATGAAGCATGTTCCCTACCTCTGAACAGAGAAAGGAAGAAAGGAAAGAAGCCATTAAATGACTTCTATGTGTTATGTTCTATGCTAGCATTTTACAAATATTATCTCATTTGATTCTCATAAAGACCCTAGGGGTTGGTGCTATTATTATCCCCATTTTAAAGTTGAGAAGACTGAAGCCGACAGAGGGTAAGTGACTTTTCCAAGATCACTAGTAAGTATCTGAGGCCAGATTTGTACTCAGGTCTTCCTGACTCCAGGTCAACCTATCTATTGCACTAGATTGTGAGCTTCTGAAGGACAGGGACTATCTTTTCTTTTTCCTTTCTTTGTATCCTCAGTGCATTGCACAATGCCAGGCACCTGCTAGGTACTTAATAAATGTTTACTAAATGACCTACTATGTCACCTATATATAGTTGCCTATGAGAGGTGATGGGCACGAGGGGCATAATACATTTTTAGATAAGCAAATCAAAACAACCCTGAGCTGTCACCTCTCACTCTTGACAAAGAAAATTGGCGAGAGATGACAAGAGATGAGAGTAGTCAGTGTTGGAGGGGTTGTGGGAAGATAGGCTCTGCCATTGTACTTAGTGAATCAGTACATCCATTTTGGAAAGCAATTGTGAATTATGCAAATAAAACCACTAAAATGCCATACCTTTTGACCCAGAGATCCCATTACTACCCCAAGGAGACCTTTAAGAAGAAAGTCCTCATATACATACTATTTATAGCAGCATTTTTTGCAACAATTATACTATCTTAGTAAATGCCCTTTTCTAAAAATGAAAGTCTGGCTGACTAACTGATATCAATAGATATCTTGGGAAGAAGCACACTAGTGAGGGCTTGTGAACTGTTGAATTGAAATGTCTCCCTAACCCCACAGAGTTACCCGTGCCCTGTGGGGAGAGGTCACATCATTTGAGCTAAAATGTAACACCCTGCCTGCCAGTGTGTGAGCTGGAAGGGTAGCTACCGAACGTCTATGTTCTATTCTTGTCACAAATAAGTATGGTTAAGCTAAACAATTCAATATGTTGACCATATATGAAAATATATGCTCTCATTCTGCATCTCTATTATTACCCTCCTTTCAAGAGGTGGGTAGCATACTTTACCATCAATCTTCTGAAATCATGATTAATCAATCAGAGTTCTACAGTCCTTCAAAACAGTTTTCCTTCATATTATTGTGGTTTAGTAAATTGCTTTCTTGCATTTGCAAAATACTATGTACATTTCATTATATATCACTTTATATACAACCTCTCTGTCTTTCTTCTTGTGTCCACTGGTCTCAGATTTCATAGTTCTTTCTCACCAATCATAGTCCTCATGTAGTGATATCAACATTCTGTGAATTTCAGGCAATCTTTTGGAAGATCCTCTCACTCCTAAGCATTGTAGGAAATAAAGCCCTACAAATATACTCCTTATATAAATAAAGGATAACTTGAGAAAGGAGACTCACTATTAGCTAAGGGGAAGAAGGGAGGGAGGAGGTTAAGGCTTCTTACTGGAGGTAACACCCTGAGCTGTAACTTAAGGTTTCTAAGAAGCAGAGTCAAGGACAGGAAACAGCAAGCAGGTCAGGTTGGCAGGAGAGTATAGGGTACCAAAAGGAATACTGCATACTAAGTTTAATAAATTTAATAAATTGGACTGTGAAGAACTTTAAATGGCATTTTGAGGAGTTTGCAATACCCTGAAACCATCCTATTACATTCTGTTGGTCTCCTTACTTCTAGCCTCTTCCCTCTACAATCTGTCCTCCTCATGTATCTCAAATTGATATTCCTAAATTGCATGTCTGACCATGTCACCTCTGATTAAAAATATTCAAGGGCTCCATATCTTCTTTAGCACAAAACATAAAAATTCTCATAGGAGTTAAGGTCCTCTGCAATCTAACTTCTACTTAACTTTCCAATCATTTCACATTTTTGTTGTTGTTGTTCAGTCATGTCTGATACTCTACAAACCTATTTGGGGTCTTCTTGGCAAAGATACTAGAGTGACTTGCCATTTCCTTCTCCAGCTCATTTTTTGGTGAAGAAACTGGAGCAAACAGGGCGAAGTGACTGCCCAGGGACGTACAGCTACGAAGTGTCTAAGGTTAAATTTGAATTTAGGAAGATGTCTTCCTGATGCCACCCCTGTGCTCTATCCATTGCACCACCTAGCTGCCCTTCATTTATTCTTTGTCCCAGTAAAACTGATTTGTTCCTCTTCCCTGCCCATACCCTTCCATTTTCACCTCCATACCTTTGCTCAGGTGGTCTTCCATACGGAGAATGCACTCTTTCCTCATGTCTACCTTACAAAATTTCTGATTTCCTTCAAAGCACTGTTCATATTCCTCTTGAAATTATTTTGCATTACTTTATATACACTTAAAAATATACACCTAAGGACATACAACATTATGTCTTTGCATGTTGTGTTTCTCCAATAAAATGTAGGCTCTTTGAGGGCAAGTAGTTTGTTTTGTCTTTAAGTCTACCCTACCTAGCACATTGCCCTGAATATAATAGCTTAAGGAATGTTTGTTGAATTTAATTCTTGCGGAATTCTGTTGTTCCCTTAAGTTTCACCTATAGATAAACTACCCCATTTTTGGTTTGTTTTTGGTTTTTTTTCTCCCACTTAAAATCGTCGTGGATGTTAAGACTTAGAGTTAGCAGGAGAATGGGTTTGAGGAGGGCCTGGGGTTGGATTGGAGACTCAATGCTGAAAAAGACCCTCTAGCACTTGTCATCTCCAATTCATGCTTTACTGGACCACTGAGTAATAATCTGTTCTTGTTCTATAGATGTGAGACAGAAATGGGAAAAAAGAGAGGCAGGAGGAAGAAAGCCTACTGGAAAGGGAGAGTCGAGGGCGGGGCGGAGGAGAGAATGAAAGGAGGCGAGAGCCCTGGGCGGGGGCGGGGGCGGGGCTGGTCCACACGTCCCAGCTGCGGCGGCAGAGCCAGAGCGCTGCAGAACCCCAGTCCGTGGTCTCAGTCTGGAGGGTCACATCCTGCTGCAGAGAGCGGTGGAGCGTGGCATCTCGGCATCGCGCTCCGCACCGGGGAGCAGAGCCAGCATCAGGACCTGCAGGGGAGGAAGGAAGCGAAAGAACGAGAGACAGAGAGAGACAGAGAGAGAGAGAGACAGAGAGAGACAGAGACAGACAGAGACAGACAGAGACAGAGAGAGAGAGAGAGAGAGAGAGAGAGAGAGAGAGAGAGAGAGAGAGAGAGAGAGAGCAGAGCCCTCTGAGAACCAACCGGACCAAAGCCCAGCTTTTTGAGACAAGGGCTCTGCATTACGCCCTTAGCTCCACAGACCGGGCCCTGCACCGCCTTTCTTGCCGGGCCTGGGCTGGCATGGGGTAGGAACAGCGCAACGGAGCTGAGAGATGGGCCGCTCCCTAGGTATAGAGCGGCCCCTTAGGCTCAGAGAGGCCTGACCATCGGAGACTCTGGGGTCCAGCAGGTGGGTGTGGGCAGGGGAGAGGCGTGTTCAGAGGTGTAGTTAGTGGAACTGCTTTGTGGGCGTGGGCAGAGCTAACCTGGGGGCTCTCGGGGGTCGTGGTGGACCTAGCCTTGGGAAACCTTTAGTGGGGAGGTTGGGTCGTACGTTGGACTTTGGCTGCAGATCCTATTTTCGGGCATTCTTTGATACCCAGGACTCCTGACACCTGCAGGAGCCCCTAAACTGGCCGGGCTGAACAGACGATGACCCAGTGCCCCAGAATGGACTGTGTGGGGGCAATGGCTTCACTGATTCCACTCACCCCATATCTAAGCCCTACAGTCCTACTACTGGTCAGCTGTGACCTGGGGTTTGTCCGAGCAGGTAAGTTGAGTGAGGATGGGAGAGGTCAACTAGAACCTACTTTAGGGGTTTAGTCATATTAACTTGTCATTTCCTTGGCACAGATCGGCCTCCTTCCCCTGTGAATGTGACTATCACTCAGCTCAAAGCCAATTCAGCCACAGTGTCCTGGGATGTTCCAGAGGGCAACATTGTCATTGGCTACGCCATCTCCCAGCAGGTATGAATCAGCCCTCTGGTCCCTCCTTTCTTCAGATGCCCTTGCATCCCCCTCAGGCTCTCCCCAAGCTGGGGAAATACTGGAGTAGGTATCTTCCATAACAAGCCTCCTTTAATGAGCACTCCAACACTTTCCCCCCATTTATATATCATTCCCCCAGACAGGCTGTATATGATCCCTGAGGGGAATATTATAACCAGAACCAAGATGTGTCCTGTATTCAGGGTCCTATGGTCCACCATTCTTTTCTTTCACCACAGAGACAGAATGGACCTGGACAGCGGGTAATCCGAGAGGTGAACACCACAACTCGAGCCTGTGCCCTTTGGGGCTTGGCTGAAGATAGCGACTACACCATACAGGTCAGGAGCATTGGTCTTCGGGGGGAGAGCCCCCCAGGGCCTCGGGTCCACTTTCGAACTCTCAAGGGCTCAGACCGACTGCCCTCAAACAGTTCAAGCCCAGGTAAGAGCCTGACCTGACTATGATGCTCTGTACTCAAGGTTCTTTAACCCTTACTTACCCAAACACTCAGTTTACCCAAGGCAAGTAATTATCCTAGATAAATAGAAAGAAGGGTGATTGAATTAATTATGCTACCACAATATCTCTGAGGGAGGTCATCAAGCTGGAGGGAGGGGAAAAAAAAGGGCTGGTAATTTGGAAGAGTGCTTTTTACAAAGCTATCTTCCCTGACCTCCAACCCACAAAGCTTCCATCCTGAGTGAAAAACCTGGCTTTTTGCCCTTCCTCAACTATCTGATGCTTTGATTCCCTGAGTTCTCAATCTCTCTGTCCACAAATCAGCCATCCTTGGGGAGAGGATGACCTACAATTTGAGCTCAATGGCTATGAATCTATCCCTCATTCTATTTCCCAGCTGTGCCTTCCTTAAGTGCCTTTTAAAATAAAGTTTCCTAGTTGTTCCCCTGGTAATCCTTTTGGTCCTGTGTGTTATCCTCAGGTGACATCACAGTAAAGGGTCTAGATGGAGAGCGAACCCTACAGACAGGGGAAGTGGTCATCATTGTGGTGGTGTTGCTCATGTGGGCAGGTGAGCAAGAGGTTTGGAAGAAAAAGGGTCAGGGTCCATTGAGGACTTCTTAGGGTGGGCTGGGGATTCAAGAGATAGGGGTAGAGAAGATGGGAGGTGGTAAATAGCACTGGGAGAAGGAGGACAATAATAATTACTTGAATTTCTAGAGCACATTGAGAGCACTTCCCTCACAGCAAATTGATAAGGTAGGTAGTGAGAATAATATTGTCACCTTTTTTCAGATGAAGAAACTGAAACTCTTAGAGGTGATGTCACTTTCCAAGGTCACAAGCAAGGGAAAAAGAATGAGGGTTGGTGTATTTAGGGAGGTTGGAAGGGAATCTGGAAATAACCTGAAGCTAGAGAGGGGAGGCTGATGAGAGTCTAATGAAAAAAAATCAAGGGGGGGGGAGGACTTTGTAAGGAGGCAAAAATGAAAAGATCAGATTACCTAGGATTTTGTAGAAATAGTGTGTGCATGTGCGCATGCATGTGTGTGTGTGTGTGTATGTGCACACACCTCTTTGAAGGTGGATAGAAAGATCCAAAATTGGGATTATGGATAAGAGTAAAGTACCTTTATGTTATTACAGCTGTGATCGGACTATTCTGCCGCCAGTATGACATCATCAAAGATAATGATTCCAACAATCCTAAGGAGAAGGGAAAGGGGCCAGAGCAGAGCCCTCAAGGTCGGCCAATGGGGGCCAGACAGGTGATGTGGGAATTAGAAACTGAAGAAGGTTGGAAGGGTGGGTGCTGCAGCAGAGGTCTCCACAAGTAGCCAGAAAGACCCAGATAAGTTAAGGGGAAACAAGAGACAACAGAGAGAGAATGGAATGGCTTGGAAGAGTGGAAGGGAAGTAGGTACATGGAGTAGGAAAAGACAGAAAAGGAATTATATCCCTAAGATTCTTGAATGATTTCAGAGCCTCAAGCATAATTTTCCATTACAGAAAAAGTCATCATCCATTAACACCATTGACGTCTGAAAGAAATGGAATCAAGAGAGATGGATTGGATTGAGAATGATGATCAAAGACTCAGATGGTCATCTGCCCAAGATAGAAGGATCCTACCCCTTCCTTACAGCTGAACCAGAGGGGATAACTAGCATTCCTACACACTCAAACCTGCCTCCTATTCCCCTTTCTCACTGTAAGCAGGGTCATTAGGGCTTGGTAGGGAAAGCGTCCCTAGACCTGGAAAGTGAGTGAAAAGTGGGAGAAGTCCCCAGTGTTCCAGGTCCTGAGAGGAGTGACTTGTCTAAATTTATCCCATGAAGCCCAAGAAAGCAAATGACCTACTTCACCTGCATCAGGACTGTCAACATCTTTAGCTGCCTCTAAACCCAGCCTCTGTCCCCAGGATTCAAATGGGGGTCTTTCTGTGGGCTCTGGGCAGGGGGGAGGGACTGTTGGGGCCCATGGACCAGATACCACGCTGCACTAATCTAATGTCTTCCATGAAGCCTGAGTGAGCTTCATTGCCTCATTGGGCAGCCTCTAAGAGCTGCTGGTGATCACACCCTTGGGCGTTTTTACAATAAAAGGTTCTTCGAACAAAGTAATTTTCCTATGTTACTATTGAAATTTCCCCACCTTTTTCTATATGACATCCTAACACAGGACTGTTCCCATCATACTGGCCCCCAGGCTTCCTATGTCAAATGTTCTATTTCTTTACCCAGAGCTGGAAGAGGGTGTATAGAACACAGGAAGAACGGATGTAGGGAGTCCCTAGCTCCAGTTTTCAATTCAAGCATTTTATTGAGCACTTTGTATCTTGGTACTCTGCTGGGGGCTGGCGATACAAAGGCAATGCCAAAAATGTGGGGAAAAATAATGTGCCCACAGAAGTATATACAAAATAGAGGATAAAAATAAAATTTCTGGGGATTGAGGCAGGGCACTAGTAAAGTTGGCAAGTACAGGGGTGGGGGAGAGGTGTCAGGATAGGTCTTAGGAAAAAGATGGTGATGACACTTGAACTGAGACTAGAAGGAAGTTGGTGATTCTAATAGATAAAGATGAGTTTAGGCATAGGGACTCAGTGATGGAATGCCCTAAATATAGAGGGAACAGCAAGTAGGTTGGTTTAGCTGCATGAGGACCTGAAAAGGTATGCAGCAGCCAGATTGTGAAAATTGGATTTTTTTTATTTTATCCTAGAAACAACAGGGAGCTATTCTTTTCCTCTTTGTGGGTAGGAGTGATGTGGTCAGACCTGTGCTTTGGAATTTCAGTTTGAGGGAGACCACTTAGCATTCTATTGCAATAGTTTCAGAGAGAGATGGATGAGAACCTGAATGAATGTTGTGGTTGTGGAAGTGGAGAGAATGGCATCAAGAGATATTAAGAAAGTTGAATCAACAAAATTTGCCTGTTAATTGGAAAAAGGGAGAAATAGGAAGAGTAGAAGATGACTAAGAGTGGGAACCTGGGTGACTAGAAGGATTTGCATTCCACAGACATGGAATTTAGAAAGAGAGGAGGGTATAGGAAGAAAGAGAATGAGTTCTGTTTTTAATATCTAACTGAGATGCCCATGGGACATTCAACTGGAAAGATCCAACAGGTAACATATGAATGGAACTGATTATGGTCAAAACAGGATAATTATAATGTATCAATTAACAATTAACATTATTCAAAAAATTAGTCTCAACTATGTAGCAGGCACTGTGCCTTTGGAGACCTGGTGATAAAACTGAAACTGCCCCTGTCCTCAGTGAGTAGGACAGAGAAGGGTTCATAATATCACCCATATACCTTTTATATCTTCCCTTCCCACAGTCTAAATCAGAACTGTCCACTTTTGCCTCATGCCACCCCGCCACACAGGGACAGGTCTGAGCAAAGCAGGATTGGTCGATTCTCCCTATTGATAGTGTCAATGCTTCTTGATCATCTCTTTAGTAGAAGTCAGCCTATCACAGAACCCCTTTCTAACCATTTACCTGCTTATCTCCAGCAGGATTCAGACAAGGAGACTACTTTCTGTACAAATGTTGTGTTCAAATGTTCAAGACTCATTAATAAAGAAAAGTTTAAATGGAGTCATGTTCAGACTCTCTAGAACAAGGTCCTGGAAGGAAAACTGAGGAGAGGGGTTATTTTTGCCCAGTGAAACAATGTGACCCTGATCTAGGTTATTTTTTATTTGGGCCTAATTTTCTGTTTTTTTTTTACATGAGGGTTTATATTTTATTTTATTTTTGCTTTTTGGAGGGGGGAGGGCAGGGCAATTGGGGTTAAGGTACTTGCCCAAGGCCACACAGCTAGTAAGTATTGTGTCTGAGGTCAAATTTGAACTCAGGTCCTCCTGTCTCCAGGGCCAGTGCTCTATTCACTTTGACACCTAGATGCCCCTTGGGCCTAATTTTCTGTGAAAATAATGACTGTGCCCTGTATCCTCCTTGTTTCTTCCTGTGAAGATGAGAGAAATCCTGGGTGGCTGCTCTACTAGCAAACTAATCCAGAGACTGAAAGCCCCTCCCAGCTTCATTCTCTTGCTTCTGGAAGCGTCAGAGCCTTCTGGTTCACACAGAGGTGACTTTTGTCATCACCAGTTCCCATTTCTGTTGCTAACTGAGTAAGAAACAAAAATTCCAGAATACAGAGATAGCAAGGGTATGGTGGGAAAAGGCACTGCAGTCTTTAGTGAACAGATCTAGAACTGGAAGTGACCTCAGAGGCCATCTAGTCCAATCTCTTCATTTTACAAGGAAAATGAAGCCCAAAGAGATTATGTGACTTGCTCACAATCACAGAGATAGATTATGAACCCGGCTCCTCTGACTCTGGGTCCAGTGTTCTTTGTACTATACCTATCACACTATCTCCTCCCCTCCACAACATGCCAAAACTAAGCAAACTCCAAAAAGATAGTGTGTTAAACAGAATTAGGAAAGAAAATTGGACACAGGGATTACAATCCTCTGAGGTAAAATGAGATAAACTAAGACTTAATTAAACTAGCAACTTGGAAAGAAAACTAGATAAAACATAGAAAGGAAGAGTGGAGGGAAAGACTTCTAAAAAAACAGTTTGGTTTTGCTACCTGCAAGTTACTTTTTCTTCTTGGGTCTCAGTTTCCTTATTTGTTAAACATGGGGAGTTTGGATGAATTGATCTCTAAGGACCTTTTCCATCTTTTATCCTGTGACCAGGAGGCAAGCATCTATCTGCTCTTCTCAGCCCGAGTCAAGGCTCCTATGCCTATAAATTCTAAGATTCCAAATTAGGAAATTGAAGGCTCAGAGAGGTTGTGACCAATTGGACTTTGAGCTGGAGGGCCCAGGTTCAAATCCCAGCTCAGCCACTTAAATACCTTGACTTTGAACCAGTGATACAAACTCTCAGGGGTTAGTTTACTCAACCATGTGATGAGGGGCATTTTCTAGATCACCACTAAGCCTGTGCTTCTAGCTTTAAATCTGATTCTCTGATTTCCTAAGGTAGCAAGTAGAGTAGAGCTGGGCACAGAGGTGCAGGAGAAAGAGCAGTGCTGAACTTAGAGTCGTCACAGGGCTTTAATCTGAATCTGGGTCTGGCATTTACCACTACTGTGAAGATGCAAGTCACCCCAGTGTCCTCAGGTGAAAAATGAGAGCAGTTGGATGAGACGCCCTCTGAGGGCCCTTCCAGCTCTAGCTCCACCATACGAGGACCTGACCAAGGTCACAGAGGTAACAAGTGGCAGAGCTGGCATTTAGACCCAGCTCCTCTAAACTCAAATCCGTGCTCTTTCTACTGCAGCCTGGTCCCTTAACAGCTCCTACTTTAAGGTTCCCCCTCTCACTCCCACCTGTGCCCTCTAACTGGTCCTGACCCTGTTAGAGACAGAAGCCTTTGAGCAACGGCTCAGAGGTGAATCTTGGGTGTGCACAGATGCAGGTATCTTTGGTCTACGCTCAGGTTCAGGAATTGATGTAAACTGGGAAGCTGGGCATGATCCAGAGAATGAGAACATACTCTTTACCCAAGAGTTTCCCAGAGCCAGTTTCTCTCCTCCCCCTCCTTCTTTCCCTCTCCTTTTTTCGTCCCTTCTCCCCTTCTCGTTCCCTTTCTTGTAGCTTTTCTCCCTCCCGCCATTATCCTCCTTCTCCGTCTCCCTCCACCCCTACTTCCTTCTCCCTCCTCTCCCCTTCCTTCCCTCCCCTCAGTGCCCCCAATCGCCTTTGCGCCTGCGCCGTCGCCGCGCGCTAGGCTGACGCGCTGGGTCTACGTGAGCGTCGCGGGGCTGAGTTAGCTGTGTGCGGGAGGGCTGGTTGCCCGGGTAACCGCGGGAGTTTGTTGCGGACTGTGGGAGTCTAGTGTTGGATAGCCATGCAGTTGAAGCACTTGAGGACCTTACTGAGCCCTCAGGTGAGCCGCCAAGGGTCCTTTAGACCGCCCGCCGCCCCTTCTGACGTTACGCAAGGCTCGGGGGCAGCGGGGCACGGGTGGGGGCGGCACCGAGACCGTGAAGGGGGAGCGTCTGGGAATGCCCGTGGGGCCTCCCTGCGCGTGGCGGGTGCCTAGCACCAGCCCTGGTTCCCGCAGGGGTCACCACAATAACAACCCTAGACCCCTAGAGCTTGAGGTGGGAGGGTTTTTGACTATCCCCGCCGTTTGACAGAAGTGACCTGACCAAGGTCACACAGGGAGTGAGTGGTAGAACCCCGATTTGTATCCTAGGCCACCGACTCTAGACCTGGGCTTCTATCCGCTGCACATGCTTGTCCAATTGGATTTCAGCTCTGAATCTGTGCTCCTGTGATAATAGCTCGAGTTTTAAGGTTTGCAGCGTGCTTTGCATCTTGTGTGATCCTCAAAACAGTCATCCTGTAAAGTAGGTGATATTGTTGTCCCCAGTTTACAGATGAAGAAACTGAGGCCGAAAGAGGTTAAGTGACATAATAATAACCGTAATTGTGACAACTCGAATTTATATGGCAGCTAGGGACAGGAGGGATTTGAGCCTAGGTTTTCCTTACTCCGGATACAATATTATGTCTACTTGGTCACAGAAAGTTGTTGAGTATCCAAGGGATCTGTCCAAGGGGAGATTGGAATGGAGAGGTCTGAGAGGGTACATGAGAGCTACCTTCAAATATAGGAAAGGTATTAGGAGCAGTGCTTGGAACTTGCTAAGAGTTAAGGCTTGATGTCAAGACATGCTTACTAGTAACTAATGAGGACTATCCAAAGGTACAGATTGCCTCAGAAGAGAGATTATGCATTGAGTAGATGGCTGTTTCTTCCTTTTAACTCTATTTCTGTGATTCTGTGAGAGTTGAGTTCCAGGGTAGTGCCTTCACCCCCTTCTTTCAGCCTAATAAAAGCAAGAACTGGAGATTGATGGTGGTGGTCTTAGTACTGGGACTGTGAGACTGGTTCTGGCTCAGGGAGGTTGCTCTGGGTATTAGTAAGGTTTTTTTTGGGAGAGGAAGACTATAGGGCAAAGAATCTAAGGTAGTCAACTGTATAGATTAGCTCAAGGAGTTAGTTTTACAGAGGGTGATTCGGATCTCAGTTAATAAGGAAAATCCTTGGTGACAGATCTATCTGCATAGGGCTAGTGGTGGGTGGGGAGAGTAGGTACTTTAATGCTTCATTGGTCTTGGGCACTCTCTTCACTGTGGTCTAGGCAGTGAGATGGTGAAGTGGATGGAGCAGCACTGAGCCTGGAGTCAGGAAAACCCAGGTTCAAATCCAGGCTCTGTCACTTGCTACCAGTATAACCTTGGGTAGGTCCACTTCCCTTCTCCAGGTTTCCATTTCCTTATCTGTAAAATGGGGATAATGATAGCATCTCCCTTACAGGGTTGTTGTGAAGCTCAAATGAGATAATAACTGTGAAGCACTTAGCACAATGCCTGGCATGATATAAAAGTTAGGTGTTGTTATTGTCTAGGCAGCTCAGTGGCACAATAGGTTTCTGGGCCTGGGGTTCAAATTTGGTCTCACACACTTACTAGCTGTGTGACCCTAATCAAGTCACTTACCTCAGTTTGCCTCAATTTCCTCAACTACAGAAATGGGAATAATGATAGTACCTACTTCCCAGAGTTGTTATGAGAATCATATTTGTAAAGTGCTTCAGCACAGTGCCAGACACATAGTAGGTACTATGCTAGCTGTTAACATAAGCAGCAGCGGTGTCTTTGTATCTTTCCATAGAGGATTTGCCCAAAATGCCTGAGCCCTTCTTTTAGTTCTTTTGATATTTAATGAAGCATTTATGTTGTTTATTTTTTATCCCTTATTCTTGCTACATAACTAGCCTACTTCTTTTTCCAATTATACATGATTGTGATGTCTTTTATGCTATTTCTGGTCTATAAGTCTTGAGTACTTTCAGAGATTTGTAATTTCCTTGGTGAGGGTATTCCCACAACCAAGACAGATCACAATCCCGTTACAACTTAGTAGGTTGTTACTGAATTGCTGACTGTCTGAATTTAGCTAGGCTAGTCCATAGAATTTCAAAGTTGGAAGGAACCTTAGCAACCCTCTAGTCCAACTCATATACCAGAGGAGTCTCCACTGGAGTATACTTGACGTGCAGTAATGCAGTCTCTGTGTGAAGAGTTGCAAAGATTCCCTGAAGGCAGTTCAGCCCACTTTGAGATGACTCTCATAGTCATCAATGTGTTGCTCAGATCAAACCTAAATTGGCCTTTTTGCAACTTCTGCCTATTCCTCCAGAGTCTGCCTTCTAGGATCAGACAGAAAAAGTCTTAATGTCTCTTCTGCATGACAGACTTTCAGATATTTGAAGATATCCTGTGCCCCTTCTCCTCTCAAAGCAAACGTGTCCAGTTCCTTTAACCAGTTCTCAGGTATCATGGCCTCACATCCTAGTTACCCTCCTTTCTCCACTCTAACTTATCAGTGCTCTTTTTAAATTATGATGCCTAAAAATGAACACAGTATTCCTGATAAGGATTCTTGAGGACAGATTACCTAGAGACGATTACCTTCTTATTCCTGTTTATTATGACTCTCTTCATGCAGATAACTGTTAGCTTTTTTGCTATTGTTTCACACTGTTGAACATATTCGCTTATCAGTTCATTAAAATCCTTTGGTCTTTTTCAGAACAGTTACCATCTCATCATGCCTCCTTCACCTTGTGTTTGTAAAGTCGATTTTTTGTACACAAGTGCAACAGTTTTATATTTATCTCTATTGAATTTCATCTTTTTGCTTGCTTGAAGTACTTTCTCTTTGACCTGAGAGCTCTTGAATTTGGCTATAATATTCCTGAGAATGTTCATTTGGAGCTCTTGTTAAAAGAATCATCAGTGGATTCTTTCAATTTCCATTTTACACTTTGGTTCTAGGATATTGGGGCAGTTTTCCTTGACAATTCCTTGAAATAAGATGTCTAGGCTCTTTCTTTGATCATAGCTTTCAGGTCTAATAATTCTTAAATTATCTCTTCTTGACCTATTTTCCAGGTCATTTGTTATTCTGATGAGATAGTTCACATTTTCTTTTCTTTTTCCATTCTTTTGACTTTGTTTTATTATTTCTTGATGTCTCATGGAATTATTAGTTTCCATTTACCCAATTCTGAGTTTTAAGAAATTTTCTTCAGTGAGATTTTGTACTTCTTTTCCCAGTCTCCCAATTCTTCTTTTTAAGGAGTTATTTTTATCAGTGAAGCTTTGTACCTCTGTTTTTAAGGTGTTATTTTCTTCAGTATTTGTTGTGCCTCTTTTACGAAGATTTAAAAATTTTTTTCATAATTTTCTTCCTTTGTTCTCATTTCTTTATCTCAGTTTTCCTCCACTAGTCCTCTTGAACAAAAGTGCAACTCTTTGCCCTCAAACTATAACTCAGTAGTGGGTACAGGCAATGGAGCTGCCAAATAGCAGCTGGTCCTACCTCCAGTCCTAGCACAGGGATCCCCTGTAATGTGTTTCTGACCAGTTGTCAAGTATCTTTACCATCTCTGGCTTGAGAACTCCCAAAGCTGCTACTGCTTCTGTCACTACCATCCAGTCTTTTACATACACATGGGCTCCAGGTCATCCCTCATCCCTGTATCACAGATCTCTCCTTCCAATCTCCTAAGTTGTCTTGGGCTGAAATAATGTCTTACTTGTTGGTGCTCCCACTCCAGAATTCAATTTGAGTTGTTACTTTAAAGTTGTTTGGAGGAGAATATCGGGAGAGCTTAACTGAGTGCTTTCTTCCACCATCTTGATTCTGCCCCAAAAGTCTCTCTGAATTTCATCTTACTAGATTCAACCCAATGTTCAAACCTGTTAAGACCCTTTTAGAGCCTGACTTTGTCATCCAAGTTAGCTGCTGAGAGCTATCCCTCTTAGCTTTGTGTCATCTGCAAATCTTACTCTTATTCTATCTACCTTTACCATTGGGTTTTGATAAAGAATAGTAAACAAGAGAGGACCAAGCACAGATCCCTGGGATATTCCACTGCAGACCTCTTGCCACGTTGACATTGAATCATTGATGCCAGCCATTTAACCAGTTCTGAATCCATCTGACCAGATCTTGTCTAATCGATATCTTTCCATCTTGTCTACAAAAATAGTATGAGATATATGACAAAAAGTCTCCACAAAACCTAGGTAAACTATATCCACAGCATTCCCTTCATTTAACTAGATTTGTAATTCTGTCAAAAAAAGGAAATGAGGTTATTCTAATATGAGCCCTTTTCATGATGAAACCTTGTTTCTGGCTCTTGGTATTCTCTGCTTTCTGGTCCAGATGTTCACTTATCTCTTAAATGATCCATTGTTAAATTTTCCCTGAAATCAAAACCAAGCACATAGGCTATGGTTTGCAGACTCTTCAGTCATTCAGTTAGTTTTAAAGCATATATTAGGGGCTTATGTCAGTCACTGTGCTAAGTGCTGGGAATACAAAGAAATACAAAAACATTCTTGTCCTCAAGGACCTAGAATTCTCATGGGGGAAACAGCATATAAAAAGTGCATATAACTATGTAATACAAGTTATAAACAGATTAAATAGAATGTAATCTCAGAGGAAATGTACATGGGAGGGAAAGGGGGAAGGGGAAGGGGTTGGAGAAGAGAAATGTGCTGGGCAAAGGCCTTCTGCAGAAATGGGATGAATCTTGAAGCCAGAGAAATCAGGAGAGAGAAGTAAGAAAGGGACAGTGTTCCAAGCATGAGAGACAACTGGTGAAAAGTCATAGAGTTGGGAACCAGAGTGTTGTGTGTGAGGAATAAAAAATAATAAACAGAGGATTTTGTATTTGATCGTGATGCAATAGGGAGCCACTGGAGTTCATTGAATGGGAGCAGTGACATGGTCAGATCTTCACTTTAAGAAAATTGATTTGCAAGCTAAGTGGAGGATAGATTGAAGTGGAGAGAGACATAAGGTAGGGAGATCAATGAAAAGGCTATTGTAATAGTCCAGAGGAGAGGTAATGAGGGCCTGAACTAAGGTGGTGGCTATAAATGGAAAAAAAGGTGGTATATATAGAGAGATATTTTGAAGGTAAGAATGACAAAACTTGACAGCAAATTGGATATGCCAGAGTAGAGGATGACACCAAATGTGTGAACCTGAGTGACTGGGAAAGTAAGAGTTCTACTGATAGTAAGAGGAAAGTTGGGAAGAAGAGGTTTTGGAAGAAAGATAATGAGTTCTGTTCTGGACATGCTTATATGATATATTGCTGTGTCCAAAAGGCAAATCATTGATGTAAGGCTATAGAGCTCAGGAGAAGGATTTGAGCTGGATATATTACATTTGCATAATTGAGCCTATGGGAGCTAATAATGAGATAGTAGAGAAGGAGAAGAAATGAGGGACCAGGCCAAAGCCTTTGGGGAAATCCTCAGTTGTGGATGTGACCTGGAGAAAGATCCAGCTTAGAAAACTAAGAAGCAGGCAGGCAGGTAGAAAGAGACCCAGGAGAAAGTAGTGTCACAAAAACCTAGAGAGGAGGAATTATCTGGAAGTGGGTCATGGACAGTGTCAAAGACTGCAGTGAGGTCAAGAAGGATGAGAATTAAGAAAAGGGTATTAGATTTGGCAGTTAAGAGATCATTGGTAACTTTGGAAGGAAGTTTCAGTTGAATAAAGAGAATAGAAGCCAGATTGCAGATTTTAGAAACAAGCAAGAGGAGGGAAACTGAAGACACCAAGTATAGATAACTTTCTTAAGAACTTTAGATAGAAAGGGAAGGAGAGAGATAGGATGAGAGTTCGTAGGGATGGTGTATGGTCAAGGGACTTTTCTGTGTTCACATTCCACCTCTGACAGATGCTGGCCTTCTCATTTAACATCTGAGTGCCCCAGTCAACTCTAACATGATAACATGTAGAATAGCATGAGCAGATATGGGGTTTCCTACACCAGTGAAATCATAGACCTAGTTTAAAAAAGGTGGGGAGCCCCAGCATGTGGACATAAGATTCCCTACAATGATATCTTGAACACAGACTATTAATGTGAAAATGGGCAGGCCCTATAAAGAAAGGCATAAAAAAGTCAACAGCATTTAGTACATGCCTTCTATGAGCTAGAAACTGTGCTAAGTGCTGGGAATACAAATTCAGAAGTGAGAGGGTCCCTGCTCTTAGATGCTTTATATTCCACTGAGAGGATATGTGGTTACAAATAGATACAGAAAATAAATACAAAATCATTTGATCCATTTTACATGCTCACTTTTCTTATACTTTATATACTTGAATATTATTACTACTCAGTTGAAGCTGAAGTAAAATTTTCTTTTTAATTTTAAAAATTTACCTTCCCTCCCCCAACAGGATGGGGCTGCAAAGGTGACCTGCATGGCTTGGTCTCAGAACAATGCCAAATTTGCTGTCTGTACAGTGGACCGTGTGGTGTTGCTGTATGATGAGCATGGGGAACGGAGAGACAAATTCTCCACCAAGCCAGCTGACATGAAGGTGAAGAGAAAGAATGCTTCTGCCTCGTCTTCTACCAGGGGTCCTTTGGACAATGGACACTTTTCAGTACTTTCTCTAGTCTTGTTAGATTTTTTTTTTTTGGCAATTTGGAGGGGGGAGGGCAGGGCAATTGGGGTTAAGGGACTTGCTCAAGGTCACATGGTTAGTTTTGTGTTAAGTGTCTGAGGCTGGATTTGAACTCAGGTCCTCCTGATTCCAGGGCCAGTGCTCTATTCACTGTGCCACCTAGCCACCCTACTTTCTCTAGTCTTAAGTCACAAGAAATCACATATCACTCTCTTATTCCGTCTACTTCCCTTTTCCCCTCCACATGCCCTTAATTTCAGCACAAGCATATAAACCTTTTTTTTTCATTCTTTCTCCTAATATACTTGCATTCCTTTGTCTCACTTTTAGTATGGTAGGAAGAGCTATGTGGTGAAGGGCATGGCTTTCTCCCCTGACTCCACTAAGATTGCCATAGGACAGACTGACAATATCATCTATGTATACAAGATTGGCGAAGATTGGTAAGGCTAGAGATAGTGAAGGTGGGTGACTGGGAACATATGAGAAGTGAAAGGGAAATGACACCCCGGGGAGAAGGGTCTAAGGATGAGCTATTAAGACCTGCCCAAAATACAGAGGCATTTGCCTTACCATGATACTAGAGCTTCTGTCATCATGCTTTTCCAGTCCCATTCTTAGGAGAGTCAGTGTCACATAAACAAAGCAGCAGCACTGTACCTCCGCTTGGTAACTGAGGTATGGACACTGTCACCGAAACTTGGTGTTGTTCACAAAGCCACAGGCACTCTGAATCCCACATAGGCTTCCTATCTAATACTCCTGTGGAACTTCTGTGGATAGAAATACAAATGGACCTAAAGAGGTAGTTACCTGGTATTTTCCCTCACTACTCTTTACCTAAGGCTTCTTTTGACACTTCCCTTAAGATTTAATTTGAACAAATTGATTGTGATTTTGATACCTTTTATTTTTTTCCTTTTTGGGGGCAGGGGTGACAAGAAAGTGATCTGCAACAAATTCATCCAAACGGTAAAGTATTATACTCCCTCAGAATGATTTTATTAGAACATAGAGATTTTTATCGGGATATCTGACTCTAAGAGTTCCTTAGTTTGACATCTGATGCTAATTCTTTCCATTGCCAAGCTGATATGCTTTCTCTTTTTGAGCTTGGTTGTGTCTTTCCATGCAAAAGACCAAGGTAGTTTTTCTGTCCTGATTGGTTTTGATAGTTATAAGCGGTGCTAATTCCACAAAACTTTTTTTTTCTTTTTCTTCCTTATAGAGTGCTGTTACTTGTTTACAGTGGCCTGCAGAATACATCATTGTTTTTGGACTAGCTGAAGGGAAGGTAAAAGAAGGAAACAGAGGAGATTGTCAATAGGGCCTCTTCTCCCTTAGGATAAGATCTCTATATAGTATTAGTATTTATTTTATAAAGGTAAGGTGATTGACCTTATTCACACCAAATTCATACCAAATGACAGTGGAACTGAGACAAGCTTTCATGTTCCCAATACATGAGTTTAATTTTACTGGAGGGAATAGGGGTTAGGTTATTTTAGTCTAAGCTTTCCCTCTACTTAAGTCTTGAGCATGTGCAGAGTCTAGTCTCTTTTTGCTGCCTTTCTTCAGGGTCAAGGTGAGGAAGGAGTTCATTTGGCTTCTTACTCTCTCTTTCAGGTCCGTTTAGCAAATACTAAAACCAATAAATCATCTACCATCTATGGAACAGATTCTTATGTCGTGTCACTAACATCCAAGTAAGTAAGGGAGAGTGCTGCTGGGGGTGGGAGGGACATAAGGATATTGGAAGTGGGTTAATGAATGGCTTTTGAGGGGTTGTATATGAGGGATGGAGGGAGCCACAGGTTGGGATAGTGTTTGAGAGTAAAAGGGCACTTGATTGATGGGATGGAGTGCCTTAGGAGAGGTAGTAGAGTGGTGGTGGTGGTGGGGAAATACTTTGGACTTCGAGTCAGGTAAGACTTGGGTTTGAATCCCAGCTCTGACGTTTATAAGCTGTAACCCCCAAGGCTGTTTTCTCTTTTGTAAATGGGGATAAAAATTGATGTTGTACCTGTCTTCTAAGATTGTTGTTAAGTTCAAATGAGATTATGAATCTAGATAGAGTGCTTTATAAACCTTTAAAACACTCTATAAATGTCGATTGTTATTACTTTATTTTTCTAATATCTACTTTTTATCTTGATTTTCCAGTGGCTCTGGGAAGGGAATTCTTTCTGGTCATGCTGATGGCACCATTGTCCGATACTTCTTTGATGATGAGGGCTCTGGGGAATCACAGGTGTGTATGGTAAGGGATCCTCAGAAATCAAGGTGTTTAGAGAGTAAAGGTGAGTAGTGGCTTGGAGCTTCATAGGAAGATCAGAAAACTTAGATGTTTAGACTTGGGAAGTCAAGAGGACCAGAATCTTAGGAGATAAAGGGGATAGCGATCCTAAGGCTAAGAATTCCTGGGAGCAAGAGGCATAAGGATAATAGAAGTTGAGGATTTTTTGAGAATGGTGCCTTAAGAGTACTTGAGGAGGGGCAGTTAGATGGTGCAATGAATAGAGCACTGATCCTGGAGTCATGAGGACCTGAGTTCAGATTTGACTTTGGACACTTGATGCACTTACTAGCTGTGTGACCTTGGGCAAGTAACTTAACCTCAATTGCCTTGCTGTCCCCCCCTCCAAAAGAATTTAAAAAAAAATTTTTTTAAGAGTGCTTGAGACTAGAATGAAATGAGAATTCTGGGAAAAGTGGATTGTGTGGCTGTGGGTCTGGTTATTGCACATTGATCAGTGTGGTCTCACTGGTAGGACTTATCAGCTAATTTTGTTTCATATCAGTTTGTAAAACTAGGCCTTCCTTATAACTAGTTATCATGTGTATTGGAAGTAATTGCCTCTTGGACACTGGTGTGTGTGTGTGTGTGTGTGTGCCTGTGTCTGTGTCTGTGTCTGTGTTTGTGTCTGTGTCTGTGTGTCTGTGTTTTGTCTTCCTAAAGGAGATTTGGTATGTATAAGTAGGATCTCTCTTGTGTTAAAGGAATAATTTCTCTAGGGAGAACGTGGTCAAAGTAAGTGAAGGAAATGGTGAAAAGAAGGGATTTTTAAAAAATGAAAACAAGGTCAATGTGGCTGCTTGCCAGACTTCCTCCATTCCTCTTCTAGGGAAAACTGGTCAGTCATCCATGTTCACCCTATGCCTTGGCTTGGGCATCTAATAGTATTGTGGCTGCTGGCTGTGACCGAAGAATTGTTGCTTATGGAAAAGAAGGCCACATATTGCAAACTTTTGATTATAGCCGTGATCCTCAGGAGCGTGAGTTCACTACAGCTGCAGCCAGTCCTGGAGGCCAAGCTGTCGTACTGGGGAGTTATGACAGGTGGGAGAGGAAAATAGTTGAACAGTCAGCAGTCACCCTGTCATCTCATCCTGTCTTTCTCTGTGCTTCCTTTTAGTCTCTCTTCATTCTCTCTTCTTTAATCTCCTTGGCCTCAAACTTCCTATTTTTTTCTTTTCTATATTTCTGTCTTTTTTCATCCCCTTGTGTCTCTTTTCTAAATGACTTCTTCCATCTTCCTTTTCTCCAGCTTTTTGCTCATTTCCCTATCTATAAGAGCTCACCTCACAGCCTCTCTTCTTAGCCTTACTCTCCTTTCCACAACTTCTCTATCACCCTTTTGTCCCCTTCCCAAGTCACCTTGAAGCTTTGTTCTCTCTACCACTAGACTTCTCTACCCACTCTCTCTTATTAACTTTCTTCCTTCCCAATGAAAGTAAAACATTTTTTCCCATCTGTACCACATCCCTGTTATTTCTTCTTCCTCTACACCCCTCTGCTTAAGCCCCCATTCCTTCTACAAGCCATATACTTTGTGTCCTTATATCCCTAGGCTTCGGGTACTGAACTGGAGCCCCCGACGAAGCATCTGGGAGGAGGCAAAGCCCAAAGAGATTGCCAATCTATATACAGTCACTGCCTTAGCCTGGAAGAGGGATGGTTCCCGACTTTGTGCAGTATGTTTACTTAGAACTCCCTGACAAGAACTTTTCCCTTTCCTAGGAAAATCCTCTTTCCCTAAGGATGTTTACCTTACCTCACCAGCAGCTCTACCTTCTTTTGGCCCCTTTCTGTCGGTCCAGGGACTGGAAGTAGGGAGGGGAAATTACATTTTCTCTGTTTAGAGGTTACTGGGAGGATACAAAGAGATGTGTATAAAGGTCTGGTGCTTCACCAATGTTTCATCACTTTGTGATGCCCTGCTTCTGCCATCTTTTGCTTTTGTAATGCTTACTGCCAGCTCTCTTCCACATATTCTCTGTGTCCCCAGATGCTTCTCCCTGGTTAATAATTCTGCCTCCACACTTTTTAGTGACTTCCAGATGCTGCCATTTTTTCTTGCAGGGTACATTGTGTGGTGGGGTAGAACAGTTTGACTGCTGCCTCCGAAGAAGTATTTACAAGAACAAATTTGAGCTGACATATGTAGGACCAAGCCAGGTAAGTAGGACATAGTCCACGGGTGCAGGTTTAGCCATGAATCACTTGCTTTGTACTATTTCCTTTCTCCCCCCCAGAGTATATCACCGTTCTATCCAAGGACAACTATTTTCAACTCACTGCAGGCAGGTCTACAGTAAAGAGCAGTTCGTATCAGGGTACTTCCCTTCCTTCAAGCTACAACACTTCCTTCTTTTTAGAGAAGAGACTGGCAGACATCAGATCTTTTAAACTAGGCTCTAGAGACTAAGTCTCAGTCTTTTTTAGTCGTAAATTGTCTTGTGAACTATCTTAAGGAAGAATAACTCACACTTACATGCTACTTTAAGGTTTATAAGCATTTTTCTCATACATATGTAAGAGAAATAGTGCAAATATTATTATCTACTTACTAAGATGAGGTTACAGACTTAGATGAAGTGCCCATGGCCACAAAGCTGGGATTCAGATATAAGTCCCCTGACACCCAATCCAACTCTGATTCCATTCTACAATGTTGCAATAGAGTTTGCTAATTTATAAAAAAAATTTTTTGGCTAGACCTGTGATTTCATTAGTATTGGGAATTTCTGGCAAGGAAATTCCCTCTACCAATGTAGGTAAGTTCTTTTTCTGAAACTTAAGAGAGTTGCCCGGGGCACTGAGAAGTTAAGATACTTGCCCAGGGCCACATGGCTAGAATGTATCAAAGGCAGGGTTTGAACCTAGGACTTCCCACCTCTAAGGCCAATTCTCCATAAATTACACCATAATGCCTATTAAATCTTATTTTTATTGATTACCTTCCTTTTACTGATAGTTAATTTATAAGTAGCTAGCATTTATAAGTATTTTAAGGTTTGTAAAGTTCTTTATAAATATTATCTATTGCATTTTTCTTCATAACAATTCTGAGACAAAGCCTGCTCTCAGATTCATTAGGTTGATTCACTGTCCTTTTGGGTAGAGAGACCTAAGTTAGAAGAGGGGAATAAGGAATGAGGGATTGGGGAGGGACATATTTCTTCCACATGTAGTGCCTTTAGGGCACTTGACTCTAGCCAAAGTGGCCAGATAGGCCAAAGTAAGCCAAAGACCAGAAGTGCAGAGGATCAAGAGCCAGAAAGCCAGACAGGCAGATAGGCATGATAGCCCTGAGCCCAAAGAAGGAGTAGCTCAGGGTCCAGGTTCTCAGTTTCTCAGCAGACCCAAGGGGAGAGGGCCAGGGTCTAGGACCAGGCAGAAACTCCAGGTTTTGTTTCCTTTCTCCCCAGCCAGACTCTTTACTTTCCCTACCTCCAACCCCTAGGACTGGCCCATTATAGAGAGGGCCCTTCCCTTACTAGCCCTTGCTTCCTTTGGCTACTCAAGTCCCTGAAGGCCAGATGGCTAGGGCTAGAGGCTGATTTCAGGTTAAAGACCTATGTCCAACCTGGGGTGAGAGTGGTATCTTATTTCTTGAGCCCTGGGGCATGTCCAGAGCCCAAGGGCAGGTCCTGGAGCTAGGCTCAACAGTTCCCTTAGCTCAGTGGTTCTCAACCTTCCTAATGCCCTGACCCTTTAATACTTGTATGTGGGTATATCTACATGTGGGCAGACCGGCCTAGAGACTGATAGAGGAGTGGTGGCTAGTTCCTAAGACCATCGGAAATATGTATTTTCCCATGGTCTTAGGTGACTCCTGTCGACCCCCAGAGGGGTCACGACCCACAGGTTGAGAACTACTGCTTTAGCTGGTCCAGGATGGGACAGAACCTCAAGACTCTTAATCCCTTCCAGGGGTCACAAAAGCACTCAGGCAGACCTTGATTCCCTGGGAAGGGCTCACCTATCAGACACTCTCCCACAGCAGTCAGAAGAGCTGAAAGAGTGCCAGGGCCCAAGAATAGGCAGAACCTCCACACTCTTACTTTGTTTCTCCTAGGGACGAGCAGATAAGCAAGCAAGCAGGGAAGCCTTGAACCTAAAGAGAGTTACAGGTTCCATTCTCTGTGCTACCCTCAGCATCCTCTGGGCTGTGGGTTTCATTTCCAGATAGATACCTTTTCCCTTCCTTATCCAGTGAGCCATTCCTTATATCAAAAAATTAAAGCAAAAAATTTCAGCAAAACCAACCACCACATCAACTTTGTCTGACAGCATATACAATGTTACATATTCAAAGTCTACCATCTACATATACAAAGAAGGGAGAGAGGTGAATTTGCTCAACTCTTCTGTAGGGTCAAGCTGACTCATTATCATACACAGCATTCAGTTGATTTGGTTGGGGGGTTTTGTTCATTTATATTATTATAGTCATTGTGTATATTGTGTTCCTGATTCTGCTTAACATATTCTGCATCAGTTCATAAAACTTTCCCCATGTTTCTCAAAATTTTTCGTAATCTCCATTTATTATGGCATAGTAATGTTCCATTACATTCTTATACCACATTTTGTTTAGCCATTCCCCAGTTAGTAGGCGTTTTGTTTCCAGATTTTTGTTTTGTTTTTTCCCAAACTGTGATTTAATTGGTGTAGGGCTCTCCATTGTATGGCAGACTTCTTCTACCAATGCAGTTCTGTGCCTGTACAGCTGATACCAATGATAACCTTAGAGAGTCACACAGGTTACTTAGTGTTAAGGTCATTTGTCCAGACTGTACAGTCAGCGTGTGGAAGAGATCTCCTGATTGTGTGGCCAGCTTTTTATTTACTGTACTATACTGCTTCTCTGGTGAGTTCTTTTCTACTACAAAAATTGGAGATGATCAAGAAGAAAGGCACCAGAATGACAAGGGATCCATAAAAGGTTTTCTTATTTTTATCTGGGCCTTGAAGAAAACCAGGGAAGCCAGGAGAACATCCCAGGCATGGGGGCCCAGAGTTGAGAGATGGAATGTCTTATTCAAGAATAGCAAGGAAGTCAGTGTTAGTGGATCAAAGAGTGGAATGTGAGAAGACTAGAGAAGGAAATGGGGGTGAAGGAGGAGAGAGGGGGCCAGGTTATGAAGGGCTTTGAATACCAAAAAGAATTTTTATTTGATCCTGGGGGTGATAGGGAGCCACTGGAATTCAATGAGTAGTGGGGGTGACATGTTCAGACCTGTACTTTGGGAAAATCACTGACAGCTGAGTGGAGGATAGATTGGAGTGGGGAGACACTTGTGGCCGGCAGACTAACCAATAGACTATTGAAACAGTCTAAGCATGAGACAATGATGGCCTATACCAAACTGGTATCTGTGTCAGAGAAGATAACAGGACATGTGTGAGAAGTTACAAAGGTAAAATTGACAGGCCTTAGCAACAGATTGGAAATGAGGGAGAGAGAGAGGAGTTGAGAATGACTCCTAGGTTGTGAGCCTGGATGACTGGGAGGATGGTAGTGCCCTCAGCATAATAGGGAAATTTGGAATAAGGGGAGGATTTTGAGGGGAAAGTAATGAATACAGTTTTAGACATATTGAATTTAAGATTTCTTTGGGAAATCTAGTTCAGATTGTCTAATAGGCAGTTACAGATGTGAAACTAGAGGTCAGCAGAAAGGTTAGGGCTGAATAAGTAGATTTGAGAATCATTACATAGAAATGATTATTGACTCCTTGAGAACTGATAAGATCACCAAGTATAGAAATAGTACAGGGGGAGAAAAGAAGAGTATTCTATAGGCCACTCACTGTGGATATGAACAGGATGAAAATCCAGCAAAGCAGAGAGAGAAGAAGCTGTGAGACAGGTAGGAAGATAACTAAGAAAGAGGGGTGTCCCAAAAACTTAGAAGAGAGTATCAAGGAGGAGGGAGTCATCAGCAGTGTCAAAAATGTGTAGAGTTGGAGAAGAATTAGGGTCAAGAAAAGGCCATTAGGTTTGGCAGTTGAGAAATTATTAGGAACTTTGAAGAGCAGTTTTGGTTGAATGATGATTGGAAGCCAGATTGTAGAGAGTTAAGCTCAGAGGAAAGGAAGTTGGTATTTATTCAGGTTGTTATGTTGAGTCATCAGCCTTTTACTCCCTTCACATTCTCCTCTACCCACTTTATTCCCAATTACCCACTAATTCATTACCAACCCCTGACTTGTGCTTGTGGAAAAGTCAGGATGGGTGAGAAGATGGTTAGGGTTCAGGATACTGACTCCTCTCCTAGGATGAAATGTTTAAAGAGAAAGGCAGTGTTGTATAGTGGGAAGAGTACTGATCTAAAACTGATAGAAAACCAGGGTTCAAATTCTAGTTCTGTGGGGGTGGCTAGGTGGCACAGTGAATAGAGCACTGGCCCTGGAGGCAGGAGGACCAGACTTCAAATCCAGCCTCAGACCCTTAACACTTACTAGCCATGTGACTTTGGGCAAATCACTTAACCCCAATTGCCCTGCCCTCCTCCAAAAAAAAAAAAAAAGCAAATTCTTGCTCTGCTGCTTAGTAACTATAGGATCTTAAATAAGTCACTTCACCCCTACGGGCCTTAATTTCCCCATCCATAAAAAGAGAGAGTTAAACAAAATAATCTCTAAGGCCTCTTTAGCTCTTAACCTTCTATGTAGTGGTTCTCTGTGCATTGTTTTCTACCCAGGTGATTGTGAAGAACCTTTCATCAGGCACTCGTGTGGTCCTCAAGTCTCACTATGGGTATGAGGTAGAGGAGGTGAAGATTCTGGGCAAGGAGAGATATCTGGTGGCCCATACCTCTGACACACTGCTGCTAGGGGACCTTAATACCAATCGACTCAGTGAGGTAGGGACCAAAGATGTAGGAGTTGTGGGACTATTTTGGATGGGTTATAGGAATCCATTCCTCAGAATGCCTGAGAAATAGGAGTTGGGGAAAAGTCTTTAGGCACCATAGACATTTTGATTCTAGATGATCTGGTTGTAATCATTTCAATGTTAAAGGTCTGGCACAGGGACCCAGAAGGTTCAGAGGGCTGGGACAAAAAGATCTCTAAAAAGCATGGTATTTTACTGTATTTAGACTCCTTAGAGATGAGGTAGGGTAGGACAGAGGGAAACCAAGAGAACCAGAGAACCTGCCACTGGAGCCTCATTGCATAATGCCTGCTATCAGTCTCCTTCTGGCTCCCTTTTATAATTTTGTCCTCCAAACCCAAGCTCCTCCCCCCCCCCCAAGCCTCTTGGATTTGTATCTTGATTAATCTTCTTATCTTCCCCTGTTGCAGGTGGCTTGGCAGGGATCTGGCGGCAATGAAAAGTATTTCTTTGAAAATGAGAATGTGAGTGGAGCTGAATTTATGGACCACCTGATTTACCAACCCCTTGACTATCCCAGTCTTTTCCAGTCTCTCACTTCCTACTCCAGGCAGTGAATAGAGAAGATAATGGTAGGAGAGAGTGCTAATTAAGTAGAGGAGTGAAGCAAAAAGAAAATTGTGAGCTTCTCAGTGCGAGAATCGGTGTTTTCCATGCCACACTCCACTATTTTTTTTCCTTTTTGAAATGAAATCTTGGTTAATATGTTGGTGTCACTTTTCTTCCAGGTCTGCATGATCTTCAATGCTGGGGAGCTGACTCTGGTGGAATATGGGAATAATGACATCCTAGGCTCTGTCCGCACAGAATTCATGAACCCCCACCTCATCAGGTAAAACGCAGAAACCCCACCTTGGCATGGATGCCTTTCACTCTGACCTGTGTCTCTCATCCCTTCAAGTGAGACCAACATCCAGACATAACCCCCCTCAAAAACTTAGAGAGACAGAGATAAAGAGCATTTGGGGTTCTGGTTAAAGAGCCCACTTTGGAGTGAGGAGAACCTTAGTTCAAGTTATTCTAAGTCTCACACATATTGGCTTTGTGATTCTGGGCAAGTTGCTTAACCTCTCAGTGTCCCAGGTAATTGGGACATTTGATTATATGTTGCTGAGAATGTATAGATTTCATTGTGAAGGGAGTTCCTCACCTGAAGCTCACTACCCCACTACCTTACAACAGGAGAAAATGTTGAGCCATCAACCCTTTACTCCCTTCACATTCTCTACCCGCTTTATTCCCAAAAAGAAAAATCAACATTAAGATGCCAAGAACCTAAACCTTGTTTGTACCCTCATATTTTTCTTGAAGTGTCCGTATCAATGAGAGACGTCAACGGGGAATGGAAGAGAACAAGAAGCTGGCTTATCTTATAGACATTAAGACTATTGCAATAGGTAAGAGCATTATACAATTCAAATAGATATACTGTGCACCTACATTGTACTTAACTGCTTGGAGTCCCAATGTCCTTATCTGTAAAATGTGGATAATAATACTTTGCATTGTCTGTCTTGCAAACCTTAAAACTCTGTAAACACATTATCAGTGTGAATTATTCTTATTATCACAGTCTGTTCTAATGTAATGTTAACTTATGCACATTTGTATCTCAGGCATCATGAGATGATGGATAGAGAACCAGCCTCAGAGTCAGGAAGACCAACCTGGGTTCAAAGACCAACCTTTAATCCATATTGGCTGTCACTTTAACCTCTCAGTGACCTGAAGCAATTTAGGTTAGAATATAAGCTGCTGAAAGGTGCCCATCTCCATTCCTAGAGAGAGCTTCCTCACCGGTGATTTCCATGTACTAAGGAAATCACAAGTCTGGAACCAACTGTGTGGGGGCCCCATCCCCATTTTAGTAAAGTATGTTGTTCAGTCTTATTCGACTCTGCATTATCCCTTTTAGGTTTTGGTTGGTTTGTTCGTGTTGATTTGCAAAGATACTGGAGTGGTTTGCTGTTTCCTTCTTCAGCTCATTTTATAGATGAGGAAATTGGTGCAAACAGAATTAAGTAATTTACCCAGGGTCATACAGCTAGTGAGTGTCTGAGGCCAGTTTTGAACAAGAAAATAGTTTTCCTTGACTCCAGGCCCAACACTCTATTCGCTGTACCACCTAGTTGCCTTCAAGTAAAGTTATAGAAAGAAGGATACTTTATTATTTTTTAGTCCTTTTGTCTCAGTCATTAATTGGTCTTTATCCTAGACATTTAATGAAAGGCAAGAACTAATGGTATATAAGGAGTAGTAGTGTAATTGGGACTCCATTGAGGGAGTCTGAACAACCCTGAAAAACTCTTTGCCATATAACTTGCCTGACCTAAATGCCATGGCCTTCCTGATCACCTCCAAACCCTGATTGACCACACTCATGCTCTATGCTGCCAGTTTATCTTTAGCTAAGGTTTCACAGAATTACTGAACTTTAGAGTTGGAAGGGACGTCTAACTTAACCTGTACACCCCTCCACAACATACTTTGACAAATGCTCCTCTGGCTTTTGTCCAAGGACCTCAAGTGCAGGGGAAACCACCACCTCCCAAGGTAGCCTATTTCACTGTGGGACAGATCTAATTTTGAGTGATCATTAGAGCTGGATGAGCCATATAAATATTTAGCCCACCCTTCTAATTTCACATACTGAAGCTCTAAGAGGTTTGAATGAAGTCAGAGTGACAAGAGCTAATTGCACATCTGGGATCTAAAGAGCCCAGCATGCAGTTCAGCCTGAGGAAGAAGGAACACAGAATCCTTACAAATGGATGTGTAGGGAGATAGCAAGAAATGAGGGAATTTTATTTTTTCTCTGCATTATGTCTGGGCAGGTTCCTAGTTTTCTTCTGGGACTGTCAGGGTCGATTTATGCCATTGTGTCTATTGCTTCTTCTGTTGTACGACAGCACACCTCTGTTTGTTCCTAGATGTGGCAATCAGACATGATTGTTTAGCTGCACTAAAGCAAAAGTATCTCATGTTTTACTGAAAAGTTTATAAGTTACACAACAACCCCATGAGGGATGCACCAAAGTTTTACTGTGCTCAGTTTGCAAATTAAGGGACTAAGGACTATTGAGGCTAAGTGACTTGCCAGTGATTACACAATTCATAAGTGGTCCCATCTGGTTTTTCTTGTCCTATTGTTTTTCTTCCTTCTTCCCTACATCTATGTTCTTCCCTGAATCCTCATATAACAATAGTATAATTAAGCTTATTGATCAAGCAAATATCAATCAAACATAAACTTGAGGAACATTTCATTTATAAATTGTATATCTGTGAGGTAAATACTAAATTGAGGTTATATTCCTGAGGCTTCTCTTAGGTTTGTCTTGATGAGGTCTTTCAACACCTTTGAAATTATAGTCACCCTATGTCTTGTCTGGGGCAGGTTCAAGCTGAGTGATCACTATTGAGCTCCTCCTGGTTCCTCCCTGTTCTGATTTAGAGTTCTGAATGAGGCCAGATATAAAAAAAATTCTCCCTTCCTCTAAACCTCTAAGAATCCTGGATATGAATTATAGTCTTTGAATTAGTCTGGACTCTTTGGTTTCACTAAAGACCTGAACTCCTAAAATTCCAGAACAGAGTCAGCATGTTAAGCATGCTAACAAAATAATGTTACATCAGTATGTGGTATACTTTGGGACAGTGCAGAATTCTTGAGCCTAACTCATGCCTTTGAAGCCTTTTCCAAACTATTTTGGTACTCAGTGGTTGGTCCCATGGTATCACTAAGCTCTTCATGACCCCTTTTCTCCATTCTACAGTGGACTTGGTTGGTGGCTACAACATTGGTACCATCAGCCATGACAGCCGTGTAGACTGGTTGGAGCTCAATGAGACTGGACACAAGTTGCTCTTCAGGGACCGGAAACTTCGTGTAAGATGCTGGGCTCCAGAACTGGTGACTTTGGCAGTAGCCACAGGCACAATTTATAGAGGTCATGGTGCAGATGTTGCTAATAGTATTTGAATGTAGGGGTCTAGAAAGGCAGGCACGGCCATTAAATTGCTGCTTCTGCTACTGCCTAGTGATCACTACTTCTTGCTTCTTCTAACCATTTATTGATGGATGGCTCATGAAGGGCTGGCACAGGTTGCCTGAGTGATCAGCATCCATCCCTCTGCTGTCATCATTGTAGCACTATATTGTGGCAGCAAGAGGGAGATGTGGGAAAGGGGGTCAGTCATTGGTGTATACCAGCTCTCTTAAGATTTTTGTCTTTTGGGAACTTCCTACCCTTGTAATCCTAATCTCTTTGCTAACTGATTTTCACCTACCCCTGACCCAATGTTGATACAATAGTGAAAGTAACTATTAAGACAATTCCTCTTTTATTCCCTCATTAATTCATGAACTCATATCTTAAAGGTTATTCTGATGACTCTCAGTGCAGCATTAATATCATAATGTTAAAGTTCTACATAGAGGGCAAAGAAACAATCTGATAATTTTTCAATTAAGTGAAAGACAAATTATAAAGATCAGACCTTTTAACATGTCCCATGGCCTAGAGCTCAGAATTTGTGATTCTGGAGACATCAGGTTTTCAAGTGTCATTCCGACCTGTTGTTAGTGAACACTCCCACAAAGTAAGTCAGTGGTCATTAAAGGCCTGTGCTATGTTAAAGGACATGTACGCTGCATGCCTTTCTGACCCCCTGGTTTCCTGAAACCAGAATATTTCAGATCCGAATGGACTAAAAGGGCTACTGCTTGAGGAGTTTGAGGGGTGGTATGTATCTGACTAGATGCACCCTTACCTCTGAGAATCATGTTCAGCACAAAATCTTTACCAACTGCTGTTCCCACTAGGGGAGACCCTTACTGCATTTCCCTACTGATTCTCTTTCTTCTATGCATCCTCTCCTCAGTTGCACTTGTATGACATTGAAAGCAGCTCCAAGACAATGATCCTGAATTTCTGCTCCTACGTGCAGTGGGTACCAGGAAGTGATGTGCTAGTAGCTCAAAACCGGAACAGCTTGTGTGTGTGGTACAACATTGAGGCACCTGAAAGGGTCACCATGTCTTCTATTAGGGTATGGTAGGGCTTGGAGAATGTTGATCACAGTACCTGGCAGGGACAACCTAGTATTCTGTTCATTCAGATTTTGGCACACATTAGTTAAAATTTTCATGATTTTCAACTGAGGTGTAGAGACAGCTTTAGGGAAGCATGAAGGGTCATTAGTGTGATGCAGAGGTCTACTGCAGCACACTCCTGAGACTGAGGCAAAGCCAATTTGGAGAGTCTACTTGTAGTTTAGAAGAATCCCACCTAGGTCAATTTGATCTAGATCTACCTCCATATATATTCTGGTTCATTTGGTGGGATCCTAGTTTGGTCCAGGCTATCTCAAATCCCTTTTCCCTCAGCACTGCCTACCTCCCTAATTAGGAGTCTTGGAAGAATTCTAGATTAGCTTAGGTGTACAGAGTAGAGTATATCCTGATTTATACTTTCAGGCTAATCTTGGAGCCACCAACATGTTTAGGGGTAGCAGATGAGGAATGCATTGAAATCGAATAGAGCAGTGGGTGGCTAGGTGGTGCAGTGAATACAGCTCTGGCCTTGGAGTCAGGAGGACCTGAGTTCAAATCTGGCCTCAGACACTTAACACAAAACTAGCCGTGTGACCTTGGGCAAGTCACTTAACCCCAACTGCCCTACTTTCCCCCCTCCAAAAAAAAATCGAGTAGAACTGATTGGTACCATTACCATTAGGCATCCATGCAGTTTTGGCTATTGGATCCCACTTTTGCCCAGTGACTTAATAGCTTTTAATGGATGCTGAAATGCTGTGCCACAGGATAAAACCCAGGAAAATCATGTTAGTGTATAATTCCCTCAAGAGTGAAAGAAAATGGGAGTGGACAAGGGTGGGCCTAGTCTCTTAATAGGAGATTAATCCAAAGAAGAGATACTAATCCAGAACCTGATGGGGGTGTATCCACAGGGTGATGTCGTGAGTCTGGAACGGGGTGGGGGAAAGACAGAGGTGATGGTGACCGAAGGTGTGACGACTGTTGCCTATACATTGGATGAAGGGCTTATCGAATTTGGGACCGCCATTGATGACGGCAACTACACCCGGTGAGGGATGGGCAGGGGCACAGGGAGGCATGGGTTAAAGCTAGAGTAGAAAGAAGAGCCTGGTTTGGGTACTGCTAATCCTGAGGAAGAGCGGCTCAGGGACAGGGAGGGCCATCAGGGGCCAATTTTCCTGCTCTGATATTCTACCATCCTGTGTTTTCTCATCCTGTGGTTATTCCTCATGTCACTCCTAGAGCAGCTGCATTCTTGGAAACTCTGGAAATGACCCCAGAAACAGAGGCAATGTGGAAAACATTAAGCAAACTCGCCCTGGAAGTGAGACAGCTACATATTGCAGAAAGGTAAGTCAGAGACTTGGATTAAAATACTGAAAGTTTTGAGAGCTGGGAAGGTAGGTGGACAAAGTAGGTACAGCCATGCTCCAATCCTGTCTTCCTGAGTCCTTCCTCAGAGTCTTTTCATGGGGCAGCTAGGTGGTACAGTGAATAGAGCACCAGCCCTGGAGTCAGGAGGACCTGAGTTCAAATGCAGGCTCAGACACGTGATACATTTACTAGCTGTGTGACCTTGGGCGAGTCACTTAACCCTAATTGCCCTGCCTTCCCACCTCTAAAAAAAGGAAAAGTCTTTTCTTAATGAATCCCCTCCTAGGATCTTGGCGGACTATGATTATAAATTATATATGATTTATGATATATGATATATATATATATATATTACTATGATTATGATTTCTTTAGGGTAGGAACCATTCCTGCTATTACATTTTTTCACTCCTTAGTTGTTGACTAGCTCTACAGCCCTGGCCAACCCCACTCAGATTCACATCTTGCCACCCTCCCCCTTCTTCCAGGTGCTTCTCTGCTTTGGGCCATGTAGCAAAAGCTCGGTTTCTCCATGAGACCAATGAGATTGCAGACCAGGTGTCCAGAGAATATGTAAGTATCAGCCTTCTGATATTTTCAGTCTTTCAAATTGTAATTCCTCAATTCTTTAACTTTGTGATTTGTAGCTTTCATGTGGCCATTCCTTTACTTTTTACTACCCCCTCAAAGAGACAGTCAGTTATTTGGGGATAGATCCTTAGTCCTCTTGGCCTTTAAGCCTCAGAGTTTTCACAATTTTCAGCACCCTGATCCTTTAGCGTCTAAGACCCTGCAGCCCTTCTTCTTACCATCTAGTTAACATTCTCTTTCCTCTATTCTCTTTCCTCTTCCATGCTTCCTCTTTGCACACACCTCTGGCTAGTGCCTCCTTTTACTTTGGCAGGGTGGGGAAGGAACTGACTTCTATCAGGTCCGAGCACGTCTGGCCATGCTGGAGAAGAACTACAAATTGGCAGAAATGATCTTTCTGGAACAAGTAATAGGATGGGTTTGCATGGATATGAATAAATAATCTAGAGAGATGGGAGGAAAACTCAAGTATGGTGAGGAAACAATGGTAGAGAAGTAAAAGTGAAAGCTACAAACTTCTTTTACCCAAGGGCTGGAAAGAGTGAGTTTTGAGAGAATGTTGTGTGGTTAATGCTGGTTTTGTAAATGTGTGTGATAGAGAGCCCAAGTGAATTCCCTGCGTTTTTGACAACTCTTAGGGCCAACCAGCTGAGGAGGGCCAGGTGATTGGTTGATGATCCTCATACCTTCTTCATATTCCCATTTTTTTTCCCTCCCATCTCTCAGAATGCTGTTGAGGAAGCTATGGCCATGTATCAAGAACTGCACCGCTGGGATGAATGCATTGCTGTGGCCGAGGCTAAGGTATAGATTGCTCTTTCCACAGATCTTCAGAAGTAAATTTACTTTCTCACCTCACTTGAGAAATTTTCTCCTTTTGTAGATAAGACAAGAAAGTAGGGGTATGGCTGAACCTAATGAGATTGGTAGAAATCTGGAGCATCCCGGATCCTGAGTTTGTAAGCATGTACCAACTTTCATAATTTCTCTCTTCTGCATGTAGGGTCACCCTGCCCTGGAAAAGCTACGCCGGGGTTATTATCAGTGGCTTATGGATACACAGCAGGAAGAAAGGGCGGGTGAATTACAGGAAAATCAGGGAGATGGGCTGGCTGCCATCAGCCTCTACCTTAAGGCTGGACTCCCTGCCAAAGCTGCTCGGTTGATTCTGGCTCGAGAAGAACTGTTGGCCAACACTGAACTAGTGGAACACATCACCTCAGCCCTTATCAAGGGAGAATTGTTTGAGAGGGTAAGACAAACTTCCTAGTTCATTTCCCTGACAACACCTTAGTCTGTAACCAGCACTAGGTTTTTTACTAGCTATGTGACCTTGGGCAAGTCATTTAACCCCAATTGCCTTGCTTTCCCCCCTCAAAACCCCCCCCAAACACTAGGCTCCAGGGGCCCAGTACCCCTGCACTCACCAAAGAAGAGCTCTGTGACAGAGAGCATAAGTCCTTCTTGGCCTGATGCTTCTACTCTCTTTCTTGATGTTGTGATGGGAGAGGTAATTTTTTTTTACAATAATAACTTTGGTATTGCATCTTAACATTTTCCTGGTAATAATAATAATAAGCCCTTATATGTTGCCTACTGTGTGCTAGATAGTGTATTAAGCATCTTACAAATATCATCTCGTTTGATCCTCACAATAACCCTGGAGATAGGTATTATTATTAACCCTATTTTACAGTTGAGAAAACTGAGACTTTTTAAACAAAAGTCAAGGTTAAATAGCTAGTAAGTGAGCCCAGATTTGAACTTGGGTCTTTCTGACTCTAAGGCCAACACTGTCCACCACACCACCAGCTATATCTACTTTCATCCGTGTTATCCCATGTATGTTCATAACCCTGTGAGAGATAGCGTAATAGATGCCAAATATTACACCAGATGGAACTTAGGCTGAATGACTTGCCTCATGTCACATACCAAGGCAGTGCCAAAGTTGGAATGAGATTTTGGATCACCAGAAAGCTAGTCTCAGAATCCTTCATTCCTCATGCTGTCTCTTCCAATACATGGACTGACTCACTGCATTAATGTTGTACTTGTTAAATAGGCAGGAGATCTATTTGAGAAGATCCGGAATCCCCAGAGGGCCCTTGAGTGCTACTGTAAGGGCAATGCATTCATGAAAGGTAACACTACCTCTGTGTGTGTGTGTGTGTGTACACTCTATGGAGATTTACATATACTCCTTCCTTTCACTGGCCCCCATATTATCGTCTTTGGGTTGACTCTGCCTACAGTTTTCCCCCATTCTCCCACTTCTCATCATCCTCCCCTGTCCCTCTTGTTCTTCTGTTTTATGCCCTGAACCTCAAAAGTCTGAGCTAGCTAGATTCTTTTCTTTGTCTCTGGCAGCGGTGGAGTTGGCCCGCATGGCATTTCCAGCTGAGGTTGTGCGGCTAGAAGAAGGATGGGGGGACCATTTGGTGCAACAGAAGCAGCTTGATGCTGCCATTAATCACTATATTGAAGCCAGGTACGAAGAGGAAGCCAAGAGGTTAGGTCTGCAGGTGGGAGGTAGGAGTTCTGCAGGGGCAACTAAATTGGGAATCAAAGTGCTAAAAGAAAACAGGTCCCAGAACAAGAAAGAGCACAGGCTGGAGTTATTTCTTTCTGTGCTTGTCAACATACAGTTCTGTCTGAATGAATGAATGAATGAAAAAGCCTTTATTAAATACTTCCTATATACTTATTAATAGAAATAACTAATTCTGGTAATACAAACACAAAATCAAGACAATTCCTTACTGTCAAGAAGCTTATATTTTAAATGAAGGAAACTAAACTTAAAGTGTAGCCAAAAAAGGTGTTTTGGTCTGAGAAGTCACAGAACAATCTACTGATAGCATCTTTCCGCACATAGTGGCAATTAGATGATAAAGAGCTCCCAACTATCTCTCTTATGTCTGTCTTCATATCTGAACATGTTTTCTTTGCCTCATCTAATAGCATGTCTTTTCTCCTAAATGTCAGGTGCTCCATCAAGGCAATTGAGGCTGCTCTTGGTGCCCGTCAATGGAAGAAGGCAATTTATATCTTAGATCTTCAAGACCGGGCTACTGCGTCCAAATACTATCCTCGAGTGGCCCAGCACTATGCATCCCTCCAGGAATACGAGGTGAGAAGTCAGCCACCTACTTTCACAAGCTAGCAACACAATCTAGAGCCTCTCACTAGTGCAGTGCTTCTGAGAGGCATGGTACCATTCACTCCTTATCCACCTCTATTGCTTGGACCTGGCATACTTGTTTGGAGGACCAGCTCAGAAACCTCCTCTCAAAAAAAAAAAACCACAAAACAAAACCCACACACACCATGACCTGAGAACTTTGTAGAAATGAGCTACTATTATTAGCTTTAGAGGAACAGTCGATCAATAATGAACCCATAGTCATCATCCTAATGATACCAGACATTTCTATAGCACTTTGTGATTCCTTACGATGTGCTTTATGTGTTTTTTCATTTGATCCTTACATAACCCTGTGAGATATTATTATTCCCAGTTTACAGGTGAGAAAGCAGGCCCAGAAAAATTAAGTTGATTGCCCAAGGTCTTTTAAGTGGTAGAATCAGGATACAAGCCTAGGTTTTCTGACTCCCCAGTCCAGTGTTCTTTCCATACTTTTTTTTAAGTCTAATTGTACAGTCCCTCAAGAAATGTAACATGAGAACTTAGCCATTTTCCCCTGCATATGTCAATACATTGCTTCACACTAGAGAAATGTGAAGTGAATTCCCCTTGTACTTCTCTTTGTGTTTAGTGCTCTTCTAAGCTACACGTATATAAAATTATAACTTCCTTGTAACTCTTTCTTGTCTTTCTCCACTAAAAGTATCAAGAAAACGTCAGTCTCTCCTAGTCAGTTTCCTACCCTAAGCCTCACTTACATTCCATACCCTTATCTCAGTTTTCTTTTCCCATCAGCTATTTCCAAATCTTTGCTCTGACTGTTTGTTTTCTTCCCTTTTCATTTCTAGATTGCAGAGGAGCTGTACACCAAAGGAGATCGGACAAAGGATGCCATTGATATGTATACTCAGGCTGGACGCTGGGAGCAAGCACACAAGGTGGGGTATAGGGGTGGACTGCCATTGTGGTCTTGCTCTGGGCACCTAACAGTGCCCCTTATCAGTCATCAGTCTGAGAGTATTCCGTGTATTAGGTTGTTAACATCTAGTCTCCAGCAGGGATTGAGCAAAGGAACCAATTTTGGTTCCTGTCCTTATTACCTTAAAGGAAAGAGATGGAGAGAAAAGTTATGGAAGTTGGCCTCCCCCTTCTGAAATCCCAAGTTCCAGTGGGTGACTTTGCTCCAATTTCAAAGGTGTAAGGAATGAGCATATACTCCCTAATGATGCAGGAAATCTCTGAACTACCCTGCAGAAGAAAAAGGAAATTCCTATTTTGTTTCTTCATTCACTCTTGAGTTTCTGGTCTTTGTAGTCCAGAGGCAAAAGTTAGGTTTCCTTGAAATAATCTTGGAATGTGACAGTAGTATTGGGATTTCAGCAGATCTGTTATGGTTTTAGGGAAGGGCTGTTGTTCCAGTTCTGTTAATTGGGGATTCTCAGAAGCCAGGCCTGGCTCCTCATTTCTTCCATATACCCTTTAGTCTCCTTTGTCCCCAAGCAGCAAGGGGGACCACGCCAGCCAGATGGCTCCTTTTGGCCCTAAGGGACTACTCATGGCTCTGTGTCTCTGCACAGTTGGCAATGAAATGCATGAGGCCGGAGGATGTGTCTGTGCTGTACATTACCCAAGCTCAGGAGATGGAGAAGCAGGGGAAGTACCGAGAGGCGGAAAGGTAAGGGGGGAAAGAAAGACAAGAATAGGAAATGATTGTAAGTTACATTTATGTAGCTCTTTAAGCTTTTCAAACACTTCCCTCACAACATTCCTCTGGGAGAGGCAGTACAGATATCATTTCCCCATGTTAGAGAAGAGACAACTGAGGCAAGAAGTTAAATGACTTCCCCGTGGTCATTCAGCTGAGACGTGTCTGAGGAGGCGCGTAATCCCAGGTCTCCTGCCTCAGAGTCCAGCTTTCCATCTATTATGCTGTGCTCAGGGAAAAGAAAGGAAGGAGGCATCAAGGAGAAGAAATTTAGTGGCCCATCTCAGGAGAGGCAGCTGGATATAGTCAAAGACCTAGGCTTGATTCCTGACTCCAACATTTAATAGCCCTATAAGGATAGGCAAGTCAGCTTCACCTCGCTGCACCTCAGGTCCCTTCTCTACTCAAATCCTTGAATAGATCTATGATTTCAGTGATTGCAGAGTCCCCTCTCATAGTCCAGACCATAACTTGTCCATGCCATGTGATTCATTCATCTCTTCCCAAAAGTTTGCCCCAGAGGGTATGTTCAACATGCTGGAGGCCTTCCTTGCTCTTTCCCCACACCATGAAGCTGCTCAAGCTGTTCATTTATCAGCCCTCACTCCTGCAATGTGACCCACTTCATCATCTCTTTCTGGCCTACATCTTTTTGATGGCATCCTTTATTTCTGTCCTACAAAGTTGCTCTCTGGTTATATTTAATAGCCTGTCACATACCTTTCTATTACCCTCTGTGTGATACCCATCTTTAGTGGCAGTGGTATTCTGGGTCTTGGTTACATATAGAACTATAAGTAAAATGTTTGTGTTGAAAAGATAGGCCTTTACTGTTACAGGAAGCTTGAGGTCAGTAAGAATGCTTTTCAGTGTCTCCGTGGCAATCTAGCCCACTTTCCTCCTCTTCAATTCTGCGTCCTGCTCTTTGTCCATCTGGACTGCCTCTCCCAAATAAACTCTGTGGGACAAGTTCAAATAGGATTTTTATTTTTCATCTATTTGGTCTTTCTGTACGGATTGGCAGGCCAAACTCCTTTGAGTGGTTATGTATCTATTCCTGGAGGTTCTAGATCAGTGGTTCTCAACCTTCCTAATGCCGCTACCCTTTAATACAGTTCCTCGTGTTGTGGTGACCACCAACCATAAAATTATTTTCGTTGCTACTTCATAACTGTAATTTTGCTACTGTTATGAATCATAATGTAAGTATCTGATATGCAGGATGTATTCTCATTGTTACAAATTGAATATAACCCGCAGGTTGAGAACCACTGCCTTAGATCATCCTAAGGCTTTATGCAGTCAATACAATATCAAACCAAACAGCATCTAGAGTACTTCATCATCCAATGTGACTCCCAGTTCCACTTGGACTGTACACTGGACCTGACATTTTCTTATCAGAGGGTCATAAACAGAGTTATTTTATTGTTACATCTTCCAGGGAACCTCTTGATAGGTGTGTGGGAGATACCTTGTTATAAAAGAGCTTTGAAAGCATCTGGTTCTTTGGAGCTAATACTTTTTTCAGTTGATTATGAGATGTTAGATACAGGCTCCATTGTTAAATATTCATCAGAGCCTGCCCCTTATTGAAGATGTCCTTAGATAGATGAGGCATGATAATCATTGATCCTTTCCCTTTTTTGGTACCAGTTAAGGATCTAGATTTTTTTCTCACATCTTTAATATCTTCCCTTCCTTTTAGTTACCTTGTAAATTTGCCCTTCAGCGCCCTTATAATTTTATAATTTCTAGCACAGATCCACGTATATTTATATTTATATATTAGATTTTTTTTATATTTGATCAAATTCAGTTGCTGTTCTTATCTTCTGTACTGTTTGCACTTCCTCTATCAGCACCTCAGGGAGGTTTGAGTCCAAGTGTGGGGGTTCCACTATTCTTGATGGAGAGAACAGTTGTAATTTTTTTGCAGATCTTTTCTGGTTTTTTTTTTCTGTTTCTGTCCTCTTTCTGTTTTCATCCTTGAGTGTCTTTGGAATTACTACTTAATTAGTTTGTCAAGCTTTCTTTAGACTGATTTTTACCCTTTACTTCTTATCTCTGCTTCTCTCCTTTATCTATAAAGTGGGAATATTTACCTCATTGTTGATAAAGAATATACTTTACAAATTAGAAAATGCTACGTAAAAATGCTTTATTACTATTACTCACCTCTTGGGGATGGTTCTAAGGGAAAGTATCTGGGGTAAAGAATGTTTTCACTACCCCTAGGCTATATGTGACAGTGGAGGAGCCAGATCTTGCCATTACTATGTTCAAAAAGCACAAATTATATGATGACATGATCCGCCTTGTAGGGAAGCACCATCCAGACCTGTTGAGTGACACCCATCTTCATCTGGGCAAGGTGAGACATTTCCACATCCTTAACCATCTTTCCCTTAATCTATATCTATCTCCCTTTCTCTCTACACTGGCTTATTGTTCCCCAGGAGCTGGAGGCTGAAGGTCGATTACAGGAAGCTGAATATCACTACTTAGAAGCCCAGGAGTGGAAGGCAACTGTAAATATGTACCGTTCTAGTGGGCTTTGGGAAGAAGCCTACCGGGTAAGGAGCAGATTTATTTTTCCTTCTCATCATCCAGTAATTGTTAGCTTCATAAATAGCTTAGTTTCTTCTGATTCTTGTCTAAGGATCTGTATGCTAAATTAGAAGCATATCTGAAATTAGGAATCATAGGATGGGGAAGTGGTATGCCACTGGTACATGGGGTGAGGATCAGATATTAAAGAGCAACCATGTGCCTTTGGAGGATCGCTAGGTAGCTCTTCCTTTCAGGTGGCAAAAGCACATGGAGGTGCTAATGCCCACAAGCACGTGGCCTATCTATGGGCAAAAGGTCTTGGGGGAGAGGCTGCTGTTCGGCTGCTCAACAAACTAGGACTCCTGGAAGCTGCCGTTGATCATGCTGCTGACAACTGGTGAGACCCTAAACCTTCTCTCCCATCTCTCACTGGAAATGGTCTCACATAACATAGGAGTATCCCCTTCCCATTCCTGCCTCAAGGGTATGACACAATTTCTTAGGATACCACCAGCTTTAGAAGTTTCTTCCCCTGTAAAATGGGGATAATAAGAGCACCTTCCTTCCCAGGGCAGTTGTGAGGGTAAAATGAGATAATATTTATAAAACACTTTGTAAACCTTAAAGAACTCTATAAATAAATGTTAGCTAATATTATTATTGTTAATTATAATTATAATTAATAAAACAAAAACTATCCATGAATCTGAAATAAAAGTTTGGAAGGCAGAATTGAAGGAATGAAAATAGAAGAGCTCTTTGGAGTGAATTCTAGAGGAGGAGCGAGAAGAAATGAGTATTTTCCCTTCTTATTTTGTGGGGTACAAGAAGTTAAGTCAGCTTCCTCCAATCTACTGTTGGCCTCAAGATGGCCTGGGGATGGGGAAAGGTCTGTCCTTAGGCCTTAAAAGTAAGGTGTTTTTTTTAAATACATCTTCTTTTTACATGATAGTAATTTCTCAAAATAAATCATTGTTTCCTCCCCCGCTCCAAACTGAATCCTCCCTTATAACAAAGAACAAGAGTTATACAAAACACCTGATATAGGAACCTTGTATGACAACAAATACCCAAGTAGCATCTCATTTATCTTTGCTGAGAGGAAGGAAGTATATATCTCATTTTCTGTTTTCCAGTATCATTTTGGGGTTTTTATTACTCAGAATTTGGCTCTCTTTTAGTGATCTTTCTCTGTACATTGTGAAAGACATGTTCTTACAGAGCCATATATTTGTACCAGGCAGGGTTGGGCTGGGGCTGTGGTGAGGGACAGTGAGCACATCCCCTGAAAGGACAGGGAAGACCCTCGTGAACAGGTAGCCGAGAAAGGTGGTGGGGAGCACACTTGTGCAGTACAAATAGGAGGAGCCTCTCAGGATTGGCCAGGGCAGTTGGATAATGTTAGGACCCTGGACTTTGCAGCACCATAAAACTACCCCTGTTCTCTTTCCATTTTCCTCCCCAAAGGAACTTTGTAAGGGCAGGGAAGAAGTTTCAGTGTAGATGCAGTTATATGTTTCTATCTCTCCAGGTTCCTCTCTCTGTCTGTCACCGAGCTGAATTTGACACTGACATGGGGTAGCATTAATAATTCTGACACAAGTGGAGTGTACATCCTTTTGTTGTAGGGTGAGGAATGAATAAAGGAAGCCATTTAATAAAGAGAATCAGCCTTCAAGGTCAGATCTTCAAGGTCAAGCCTTGTGGGATGCTAAAATTTGTCTCCATTGGATCGAAAGTGAGATTTTCTTCAGCAAGTGAGAATAACACTGATATAAACTGAAGTTGTCAGAATGCCAGGCTATTTATTTGATTCATTTCTAGGTCACTTGATTTAAGGCAGGTGATGTTTCATAATGATATTGATGGGCCTCAGGAGATAAGAGGGTGAGAGTCTGCATTAGTTTACTGAGGTCATTCCAGTGAAAGCATGAGACAACCCCATTTATTGTATAAACTAATGCTATGAGAACCAAGTACATTTTGGAGGAAAAAAAAAGATCAAATGTGATGATTTACCTCCTAACCAACCTTTCTCATAATACTCTTACCCACTTTTTTTCTGTTCTTCCTCTCCATTCCAGTCCTTCAGACCCAGCATACCTTATCTTATAGTAATGCCTATGTACCTCTGCCTCCTCCTGGAGAGCAAAGGGCTCTCTGGAGACTCAAAAAAATGCCAAAGGAACTCACTTCTCCTTTATCTTGTGTTTTTCCTAACTGTCCTTTTCTCAATCTTTACTTTTAATTTATCTCACCACTGTTTTTCAGTTTTTCTTTTTCTTTTATAAAATACAAGTATTGAAGTAGGCTTTCTTTATCTTTGTTCTAGCTCCTTTGATTTTGCTTTTGAACTTGCTCGACTTGCCCTCAAGCACAAAACCCCCGAAATTCACCTAAGATATGCCATGTACCTGGAAGATGAGGTATGGTTCCCTGGTCCCAGAGTTTCCCTTCTGCATCCTTAAGTTAATGTCATTGGAAGTCTGTGACCCCCTAGAAGCTTCTTACTGGTGTGGCCTCTCTTCTCCCTGAACAGGGTAAGTTTGAAGAGGCAGAAGCAGAGTTTATCCGAGCAGGGAAACCCAAAGAGGCTGTCCTCATGTAAGTAACTCCCATGGGACTTATTCACATTTCCCACCAGAAACCACCCCCAAGATCTTTTCCTTCACCATGATCATCATTTGTACCTAATATCATTAAACTCAATGCCTTTCACATAGGATATAGCCTTTTTCTACTTACCTTCCTTTTTTCAAATAATGCTACTCCATACTTTTTTCTCCTTTCTGAAACTCATAATACTGATTTTTATGAGCAGGTTTGTCCACAACCAGGACTGGGAGGCAGCTCAGCGGGTTGCTGAGGCTCACGACCCTGACAGTGTCTCTGAGGTGTTAGTAGGTCAGGCCCGGGGAGCCTTAGAAGAAAAAGACTTTCAGAAAGCTGAAGGGCTGCTGCTTCGGGCCCAGAGACCTGGTCTGGCCCTTAACTACTACAAGGTACAGAGTTTGAGGGAAAGCCAAAGAGAGAGGGTGGAGGGAAAAGGGCCTAGATACTCAGAGTTGCCCAGTGTGACTTCGAAGAAAGCCTGGCAAACAGAAGAAATGAAAGGAGGGGAGACCAAGAGTCTCAGGAGAACAAATAACGTGGGCTGGTAGGAAGGAGCTTTTGAGTGTTGGGATGAGAGGCAGTTGTAACTGGCTTCCTGTCTTCTAAAATTTCTTGAAACCCCCATTATCACACTGTTAACAGGAGGCTGGACTTTGGAGTGATGCTCTTCGAATCTGTAAGGATTATGTGCCTGGGCAGCTGGAAGCGTTGCAGGAGGAATATGAGAGGGAAGCCACCAAGAAGGGTGCCAGGTATACACCATTAAGGAAACCAGAAAATAGAAGATGAGGGTGAGGAGGAACATAGAGGTGTGCAGGAAGCTATGGCAAGCATGGGTTTTAGATATTCAGCTACCCTATCCCCACATTCTCTATCCCTTCTGTCCCTTTCATTCATGTGCTTTCTTTAGCCATGGACTCCTTTTTACCTTCTGTAGGGGTATGGAGGGTCTGGTAGAGCAGGCACGGCAGTGGGAGCAGGCTGGTGAGTACAGCCGAGCTGTTGACTGTTACCTCAAGGTGCGTGACTCTGGAGGTGCCAGTGGAGCCAGTACCCTTGTAGAGAAGTGCTGGATGAAGGTAAGGGACTCCAGACCCTCCCTTCCCTGCCCATTCTTCCTTCAGCTACCCCTAGGGTATTTCCATGGAGGTGTCATTTCTCTCCGTTCTGCTCTCCAGAAGATACTGTTGCACACACTGGAAAGGACTCGGAGAATAAAAAATATGGTCTTTACTCTCAAGGAATCCACAGACCATTTGGAGGCATGAGACTAACAAACTTCATACACTGAGCAAGCAGGACATATAATTAAGTGCTAATTTATGTAACATAAACTCTATGTACTGTGGGAGCACTCCTCTTCATTCAAATCCTTTTAAAAAGGATTTGAGAGCTAATTATGTGATGGACCTGGTGATGACAGAACACAGACTGTTCCTAAACAGCTTCTGGGAATAGATTTTCAGGCAGTTCCTCGCTCTTCCTAGAAGGTCAGGGGGTCATCTGGAGGGACAACAAACCCTCTTTACTGACTTCTCTTTCTTGACAAGTACTCACTATAAAAGGAGCAAATCTGGGCCTGTACATTTGGTCCTGATGTGGTTTCAGAAGTAACAAGAAGGAGAACAGAAACAACACTGAACTGGGAACTGAAAGACCTGGGTTTGAATTCTTGCTCTATAACCAATGACGTTTAACTACTTTGGGCCATAATTTCCTCTTATATAAAATATCTGTACGTCTTCCTTTTCCTCTCCAAATCGGCTCCTCGTCTTCAGTTGTTTTCAGTTAACTCAGGTGCTTAATTTCAGAACCATCTTTTATTCTTCCCATTCTCTTCAAATCCTCAGTTGCCAAGTGTTGTCTATTCTGTTTCTGGCATCCATCACCTACTTTGTACATTACCATTGCAACCACCCTGATTCCTGTCTTCTTCGTGTCACTTACATTACTGAGGAGCTTGAACTAGGTGATTTCTGAGGTCTTTTCCAATTCTGAGGCTCTGTGCTCTTGTCTTCCAGAATACTTCCCCCCCCCCATTCCCTCCCCTCCGATGCCTGAAATTCTTAGATCATAGCGCCATATACACTGAGATTTGGGAAGTACTTTAGTCATAAGCTGGTTTAACCCAGTCATTTTACAGATGAAGAAACTGAGACCCAGAAAGGTTAGGTGACTTGCCCAAGGTTACATAGGTAGTTGTTTAGTGGCAGAACCTCAGTCTGAACACTTTCCACTATGCTAGTCTGCTTAAGTGTCCTCAGCTGGGGCAGAGCTATTCCTGCCATAGTTAAAAATAAAATGTTTAAAGTGCAATTGCCTGGAGGCAAGTTCAACAAGAAATCCATCAACCGCTGTAAAATTGCTACAAAATAATTTCTTGTTTGGTAAGATGAGGGGAGGAGCAATGATACAAAGAAGCGGGCATGAATGACTAAAAGGGAAGCTAAGGAAAGACACTGAGCTAAGACACAAACTTTATCCACCTTATAGTTTTCCCTAGAGTCAGCTCTGGTAACTTTCATTCCTACTCTGGCAAATAGAAGATACACAAGAGAGAGATTTTTGCCACAGTGTTCTTGTCCACTTGTATGGAGGTTTAACTTAGAGCATGGCTTCCTGGAAGCATAGTGCCTTAAACTTTGACAAGTGCCTTAAACTTTGACAAGTGGAAGCAATTGATTGGAACTGGCAGGCAAGAGAGGGAGCTTACTGCAGATATGAAGACAAAGGCGAGGAGAGATGAGTGACGGACTAGAGAGCACTAACATGTGCCTGGCCCAGGCCCTCTTCTTTTCAGCTTTATGCTCTCCCCTTTGATGATAGCAGTTATTACCTCTGTGCAGATGGTGCCCACGTCTATAGTTCAGCCCCCAAGCTCTCCTCGGAGCACAGAGGCCCTGCTAGCAACTCAGTCTTATCTGCCCAATACTAATCTTCCTCTCCAAATCTGCCCCTTGCCCTGATAATAGGACTCAGTTGCCCTTTCAGTTACTCAAGCTCTTCAAAGTCATCTTTGACTCTTTCCATTCCCTTCAACTCCTCAGTTGCCAAGTTCTGTCCATTCTTTTTCTGGCCTTCTTTTTCACTTCCATTACAACTGCCCTCGTTCCTGACCTCATCGTGTCACTTAGATTACTGTAATTTATTCCTACTCGATCTTTCTGCTTCTAACCTATCCTTCCTCAATCTGATCCATCATTCATATAATTGTAAAATAATTTTACTTTTAGCGGCAGGTAGGTGGCGCGGTGAATAGAGCACTGGCCCTGGAGTCAGGAGGACCTGAATTCAAATTCGGCCTCAGACACTGAAATTCACACTTAACTAGCCATGTGACCTTGGGCAAGTAGCTTAACCCTGATTGCCCTCCAGAAAGCCCCCCCCCCCAATAGTAATTTTCCTTTTAAGAAAATTATCCTTAACACATATCAAGTAAAATGGCCATTCCATTTACAAAGTAGAACAGGAAGAGGACCGTACATGAAGCTGCAAATATTATATTTAGCACGCTTTACATTTTAAGTTTATAATAAATGCAGCATGTAACTTTGAATACTCCTGCCTGTTTCTTTCTGGCCTTTCTTCTGTTCATTTTATTTAAAAATGCTTTAATGGTACTTTTTTATGTCCTTATTTTTCAACAACCCTGTCCCTAGCTCTCCTCTTCCTCTCAACTCTCTTTTGTCCACCACCAAATTGGAGGAAAACATTCTAACAAATTTCCCCATTGGCCATGTCCAAAAATGTATGTCTTGTTCTGTAACTTATATCCATCATTTCTCTGTCAGGAGGTTAAGAAGCATGTTTCATCATGGGTCCTTTTAAATAGTGGTTGGTCATTACATTGATTCTTAAGTCTTTCAAAGTTATCTTTCTTTACAGTATTATTATTGTATAAATGCTTTTCTTGGTTCTGCTTATTTCACTTTGCATTATTTCATACTAGTCTTACCAAGTGTCTCTGTATATTCATAGACGATAGCTTGGTCATCCATTCCCCAGCTGATGAGAACTTTCTTAATTTCCAGTTCTTTGCCACTGTAAAAAAGAGCTGCCATATTTTTGTACATGTAGGTCCTTGGGGGGGGGAGGATAATAAGCCTAGTACTGATATCAGTGAATCAAAGAGTATGCATAGTTTAATAGCTTTGGGGGCATAGTTCCAGATTGTCTCCAAAATAGACCGATTCACAAGCTCCATAAACAGTATGCCTGTTTTCGTGTAGACCCTCCAAAAATGGCCATTTTCGGTTTTTGTCAACTTTTGTCAGTGTAGTGATTGTAAGAAAGAATCTCAGAACTGCTCTAACTTATATTTCTTTAATTATTATTGAGTTGGAACATTTTTAGATGGTTTTTAATAGCTTGGATTTCTTTCTTCCATAACTGCCTGTTCATATCCTTTGACCATACTGGGGAAACAGCTTTTTTTCTTAAATATTTGAATCTGTTATACACACACACACACACACACACACACACACGCACGCACACATATATATATACACACATATGTATTTATGTGTAGATAGATATTAGATATGAGACCTTTAACAGAAAAACTTGATACTAAGATTTTTTTTCCCTCCAGCTAACAGTTTCCCTTCAAATTTTTTTAAAGATTAAAATTTTTTTTTTGCTTTTTGGAGGGGGAAAGGTAGAACAATTGGGATTAAGTGACTTGCCTGAAGTCACACAGCTTTTTTGTGTTAAGTGTCTGAGGTCATATTTGAACTCAGGTCCTCCTAAATCCAGGGCTGGTGCTCTATTCACTGCACCACCTAGCTTCAAATTTTAACTGCATTAGTTTGGTTTGGGCAAAAAAGCTTTTGAGTTTTATGTAATCATAACTGACCGTTTTATCTTCTCTCATCTACTCTGCCATTTGATGATGAAACTCTTCTTTGCCCATAGTTGGCCTAGGTATTTCCTTCCTTGCCTCCTCTAATTTATGATGTGACTTTCTATATTGAAGTCATGTATGCATTTGAAATTTCTCTAGATATATGGGGTGAAAAACTGGTCTAAATTAGGCTTAACTTTTTTGTGTGTGTCATGGACCGGTTTGGCAATCAGGTAAAGCCTATGTACCCCTTCTCAGAACCATGTTTGTAAACATGGAAGCCACTAGGTGGCGCCATAGTGCACACAGAGCATTGGGCCTGGAGTGAGGAAAACCTCAATTCACATGTGTCTTCAGATACTTAGTAGCTGTGTGACTGCGCAAAACACCATACCAGTCTAAGTCTCAGGTTCCTCGGCCTTGCCAGGGCCATTATGAAGATCAAATGAGATGTTTGTAAAGAGCATCTGGCACAGTGCCTGGCATGTGAGCACTATTTAAGATTCCCTTCCCTTCTCCGTAACTGAAAGAAATTCTAAAATTGGGAGGTTAGTGAAAATAAAATGTAATTTTTTCCCATTCAAGTTTATGACACCCTCCCCCACCCCAAATCTGTCCACAGTCTGGATACTATGTTAAGAACTCTTTGTCTAAATCTGTATCTACCAGGCTGTTTTCCAGTTATCTCAGCAGTTTTTGAGTAGTGAGTTTTTACTACAGTAGTTGGGTTTGGGGGTTTATTCAACACTGTGCCTCTGGATTTATTTGCTTCTATATAGTAAGTACTTCATATGTTCCATCGATCAATCTCTCTATTTTTAATGATTACCAAATAGTTCTTTATGGTTATTGCTTTGTAGTATATTTTTAGATCTAGTACTGATAAGCTCCCTTCCTTTCTACTTTTTCTCATTATTTCCAATGAATGAAATTCTTGACCTTTTGTTCCTCCATATGAATTTCTTTACTAAATGCACCCTTCTGGCATCTTTCATCCCTCTACTTCAAAAAACCCATTGCCTACTAAATAAACTCCTGCAGTCTAGCCTAATGACAACTTTCCACCCCAGATTGCTGTTTTCTCCTGCCTCTGCTTTGACCTTTTCACTTCCTCATGCCTGAAATGGGTTCTCCACCTCAACTCCCTCAGCCTTCTGAAGGCCTGCCTTCCTTTAAGACCCGGTTCAGGTTCCATGACTTCTTTCTTTCTCTGAACCGAAGCTCAAGTGAAGCTTCCTCCTAAGATTTCTTCATAGCATTGTGCCTGGACCTCTCTTTTTATACTTATCACATCTTCCTGGTGTTCTAGTTATTAACACACTTCTCTTTCCTGTTAGGTTGTAAGCTCCTTGCTAGAAGGTTCTGTTTGTGTATGTGGAGAGTGGGGGAGGGACAGGAGAGGGAAAAGGGTAGGGTCTGTCTTTGCACACCCAGCAGCAAGCAGAGGGCCTGTACCAAGTAAATGCTCCTTGATTGGTCATTTTCTTTTGACAGGGATTTAATTAGACTGCCTAGAAGTGAAGGAGAAGTTAGGGGTGCAGCTGTGGCATATGAAGGGATGAAGGAGAATGGATTGGTTTGATGGAGGCCTTGAAATTACTGAAGATCATCTCATCCAAACTTTCACTTTAAAATAGTTTATTGTAAACTAAAGAATCATGAACAAACACAAACATTCAGATACACAAATGTTGGTGGATGGAAGCATGAGCTTTTATTATTTTGTTTGTCCTCTCTTTTCCGCAGCCTCAAGTTATCAAAGTGTTTTGGAATACACTTCCTTGTTCCCTGATGGCAGGTGTTTAATCATGTCACGTCTCCCCACTTCAGTCAACTCCATTGGCTCCCTGTTAACTTCAGAATCAAACACAAAACCTCTCTTTGGCTTGTAAAGCCTTTCACAATCATCTCCCTCCTCCCATTCTAGTCTTTCCCTCTGCTCTCTTCCACATACTCTACAATCCAGAAATACAGATCTTCTTGCAGTTCCTCCCTTCCATTCCCAGCTCCTTGCCTTTAGACTGACTGTCTGTGCATCTGAAATGCTCTCCCACTTCACTTCTGCCTCCTGTTGGCCAACAAGACTCAGATCACTATCCCATCTCTGTAAGAGGCCTTTCCCAGTCCTCCCATATCTTGTTACCTTACATAGTTATTGCATGTTGTTTCCCCCATTCGAAGATGAACTCCTTGAGGGCATGGATGTTTGCCTTTCTTTGTATCCCCAGAGTTTATTAACTGATGGTTGGAGGTCCAGAGTGGAGGATTCTTAAGGAGAAAAGAAAGTTGGGATGAGTTTAGAGAAACAGGTGGTTCATTGACTCATTTGAAGGTTATTATGAATCAGTGGGTAGGCTTTAAAGAGCATCATGGAAGGGAGAGCATCAAAGGAACTTGTGACTTTGGGGAAATGGCTTAGTAAGAGCATTTAATGTGCCTAAAATCATAGGAATAATCCATTTTTATTCTATGAAATAAACATGGTTGGAGCTGTACCAGAATCTGGCTTTCTCATCTGCTTTCCTCTTTCATTTTTCCCTCTAGGCAGCTGAACTCTCCATCAAGTTCCTACCCCCACAACGTAGTTTAGAAGTTGTTCGGGCTGTTGGACCCCAGTTGATCGGAATTGGGAAGCACAGTGCGGTGAGCAGGATGCTAGGGAACAGAGAGGGGGAGTACAAAGAAAGGAAGTTGCATGAGTTAAGGGCAGAGCAAAGGTGGAGTTGCCTGAGCTTGAGAAAAAACTTATGATGGGCTAGTGATAGGACTCTGGGAAAAAAGGGAATATATATTACTGGAGAGTAGAGATGACAGATAATCTCTAATGTGTAATTTTTAACTTTGTAGGCTGCAGAGCTCTACTTGAACTTAGACCTAGTTAAGGAAGCAATTGATGCTTTCATGGAAGGTGAAGAATGGAACAAGGCCAAACGGGTGGCCAAGGAATTAGATCCCCGGTAAATGCAAAGCCCCACCCTTTACTTAGAAATCTTTCACTTCTTTAAGGATGAGAATGGAACAGGGTATGGCTTTTGGCAATCAAAAGGTTAACTGAAACACATGTCTCCTTAGATATGAGGACTATGTGGACCAGCAGTATAAAGAGTTCCTGAAGAACCAGGGCAAAGTGGACTCAGTGAGTTACCAGGAAATGCCTAAGTTGGTGGGGTAGGACATAGAATTCAGGGAGGGGCCAGAGAAAGCTCCTCTTATATCCCATGGAAATATTTATCTTCGATTTGCCAATAGCTTGTAGGTGTGGATGTTGTGGCTGCTCTGGACTTGTACGTGGAGCAGGGTCAGTGGGATAAGTGCATTGACACAGCTACCAAGCAGGTAAATGTTCCCATCGCCCCATCCCTAGCCCTTTGTTTCCACTTTCCCCCAGTTCTGTTTGCCTGTAAAGCTTCAATGTTTAAAGCTAATCCACACTTGCCTTGTTTCCCCTAAATACATCCATGTTCTTCCTTCCAAATCTTTCTGGTCCCAAACTTCCCCCCACCATCTTCCTTTCTGAGCAGAACTACAAGATCCTGCACAAGTACGTGGCATTATATTCGACCCACCTGATTCGAGAGGGCGGCTGCGCCCAGGCACTAGCCCTCTATGTGCAGCACGGAGCACCTGCCAACCCACAGGTACTGCCTCTTCCTGGGGGAAACTGTACGGAAGCCCTGTTTCTTCCTGTAGACCTTTCCCATTCACAGCACAGTGGATGATGATTATCCCATGGATAACCCAGCCCCTCCTCTCAGAACCTCCTTTTACCTGAATGTCCTACACCTGCCTAGAGTCTACCATGTTCTAAAAGAAATGGTACTTCCCTTAGCAATGCATCCTTTGCTGAAATACACCCATATTTTGGGGAATCCTTTAAGCTTTTAATGTCAAGTATTCACTGATCCATCAGGAACATTCTTTCAGAAGCTAATCTTGCTACTGGAAAATCCCCAAAGTCTTAACTTCTCCCCAAAGAAATAAGTATTATTCCCACTCCCTCCTCTCCTTTGTTTTGTCTCAGTTCACTAGAGTCAGCACATCTGTGCTCCAGAAACTTATGGCTATGCAGAGACTAACCCACGTCTGTTTTAGAGAAAGGATTTGGAGGCAGCAAACCCGAGTTCCAGGCCCAGCTTAGATAGTTTCTAGCTTTGCGACTCTGGGCAAATCATTTAGCCTCTCAACTTAAATTTCTTAATTGTGAAAAAGGGATAATACTTGTATTAGGTTGTGAGGCAAGTGCTTTGTAAGCCACAAAATGTTATAAAAACATGAGTTCCTAAGTATTCATCATTCTATTATTATCTTTTTTTTTCTTTTTGGAGGGCAGTTGGGGGTTGACTTGTCCAGGGTCACACAGCTAGTGTGTGTGTGTGTGTGTGTGTGTGTGTGTGTGTTAAGTGTCTGAGGCCGGATTTGAACTCAGGTCCTCCTGACTCCAGGGTCGGTGCTCTATTCACTGCACCACCTAGCCGCCCCTCATCATCATTCTATTATTAATATTATTTTCCTCTTCCATATTCCTTTGCCCCTGAAAAACCTATTAATTCTCCCCCATATACACATACAACTTCAGTCCTTCTCATTTAGTTCCTCCTCCCAAACAATAAATCTCTAGTTCCAGTGTCTTACTTCTTACTAAGATTCCTTTTTTTCTTTCCCACCCCAATAATCTCCAGAACTTCAACATTTACAAAAGGATCTTCACAGACATGGTGAGCTCCCCTGGAACCAACAGTGCTGAGGCCTATCACAGCTGGGCTGACCTTCGGGATGTCCTCTTTAACTTGGTGAGGGAGCCAGAGCCTTCCTTTATGTTACAGAACTACTCTCCTTCCTGTTCTCAGTGTTCATATAATTCATCCCTTTGTACTCCTTTGGCCTCCATACTAGACTGGGATCTCACTTATTTTCCTCCTTTCCCTAGTGTGAAAACCTAGTGAAATCCAGTGAAGCAAACTCAGCAGCGCATGAAGAATTTGAGACAATGCTTCTGATTGCTCATTACTATGCGACTCGATCTGCAGCCCAAAGCATCAAGCAGCTGGTAAGATGGAGAGAAATGGTGGAAGGGCATAATGCACCTTTAAAGAAGTCATGTTCAAGGTTTCATCAGAATGCAAGCGGGTTTCAAGCTCATGCTGTAGCACCTTAGATTTAGACAGGAAGCATTGTTGCTTGGCAGCAATGGTGACTATGGGGAACCTACTACTTCCTGAGGCACACAATTCCAGTTTTGGACAGCTTTTGTTAGTGATTGTTAGTAAATCACATTCATAGCATTTTAATGTTTACAGAATACTGTCCTTCAGAACAACTAAGTAGTTAGGTAGCTGAGGGTACCGAGTCTCCTAAAAGTCAGGTATACCTATGAACCCACAGCTAGTCAGTGTGCACACCTAGGTTAGAATTGAGATCTAACCTGTGCAAACCTAGGTCTCTTTCTACCCCACAGTGCTGCCTCTTTTAAGTTCTAGAAAGTTTATAATGAGGTTTTCATCTGCCAAGTAGGTATCTATTGGTATTAATCCTATCCTCTATCTGGCCAGATTGTCTTGTCCCTCTTTCTGCCTGACAACTCTTCAGACATTTAAAGATAGTTTTAATATATCCCCAATGTCTCTACCCACTGCCCAGCTCTATTCTTGTAATGGTCTCTTTGATGCTTTCCTCAGCTATGTTATACCTAAATATGCAATACATTGTCTTTATGTACTTAGAATCATAAAACTGAGAGACACCTTAGAGATCACAGAAGATTAATTTAGAATGATAATTTAGAAGGACCTTCTCCAACCTGTTCATTGTGGAAATGAAAAAACATTCATGTAGAGTTGAATTTTCTGTGTCATTCATCTCTCTGAGGCTGCAGCCTCCCTGGTATAGACCTGCATCCTTGGTTTAATTCAATGCTTTTTAAATCATAATTCATAGGAGACAGTTGCTGCCCGGCTTTCTGTGTCCCTCTTACGACACACTCAACTAATCCCTGCAGACAAGGCTTTCTATGAGGCAGGCACAGCTGCCAAGGTGAGTGATGAAATGAGTAATGTGGCCAAAGTGTCAGGAGCCCAGAAGCGTAATAAAGGATAAGAAAGGGACATGGGGTGAATAGAAGAACTGAGGGGTGAAAAGCTCCTAGTAACCAGAAGCTGGTTACTATATTCTCCTTTACTTTCCACCTAGGCAGTAGGCTGGGAGAACATGGCATTCATCTTCTTAAACCGCTTCTTGGATCTGACGGATGTAAGTAGAGGCAGCTGTGCCCAGGGGAGTAAGGACTGTGCACAAAGAACTCACTGTGCTGAGTTAGTCTTACCACTTTCTTCTGTGACTCTCCTAGGCAATAGAGGAAGGCACTCTAGATGCCCTTGATCACTCAGATTTCCAGGATACAGATATTCCCTTTGAGGTGCCACTACCAGCGAAGCAACATGTGCCGGTAAGGGCTCAGGCTTAGAAAAGCCTGACTGGTCAGGTGAGAGTTACCTCCTTTATAAACAGGTAAATGTTAACATTTTTATTCATGTTTCCCCATGCCAGGAGAGAACAGAAAGCATAGGGAAAATAGGAACTTTGCTGTGGAAGTTTCCTTAATTTCCCTAAGTGGAAGTGTGATCAGAAGAAAGGGAAAGCAGTGCAAAGACCCTTGATTTGTAGCCAAAAGACAGCCTGCTGTGCCATTATGTAATCTGAGTTGAGTTCTGCCCCCCCATGCCCTACCTATGTGAAAAGTCCTGTTCTTTCCAGGAGGCCCAAAGGGAAGAAGTTCGGGATTGGGTTCTCACAGTCTCAATGGACCAGCGGCTAGAGCAGGTTCTACCTCGAGATGAACGAGGTGCCTATGAGGCTTCCCTGGTGGCAGCAAGTACTGGCGTCCGGGCATTGCCCTGCCTTATTACAGGTACAAAACCACCTTTGTTTGAGAAAAGGGCAGGAAAGGCACCTCTACTGTGTTCTTGTTTCTTCGGGTTTTTTTTGCTTTTTTTGAAGGGGGGAAGATAGAGCAATTGGGGTTAAGTGACTTGGCCAAGGTCACATAGCTAGTTTTGTGTTAAGTATCTGAGGCCAAATTTGAACTCAGGTCCTCCTGACTCCAGAGCCAGTGATCTATTCACTGCGCCACCTAGCCACCCCTGTGCTCGTTTCTGATGGATATAGAAACAGGTAGTGAAAAACTAACTGCTCTTCTCCCACCCCAGGGTACCCAATCCTGAGGAACAAGATTGAATTTAAGCGACCAGGGAAAGCTGCCAACAAGGACAACTGGAATAAGTTTCTTATGGCCATCAAGGTTGTGGGAGAGACTAGAGATGTGGATGAGGGTGGGGAGAACAAAAGCTTAAGAATGGTATCAAAAAGTCTGATTGGGTGGTCTAGAAATAGTAAAAAAGATGGGGGCATTGAGGGATGGTGATAAGAATGCAGTAATTCACTCAGCATGTCTGGGGTTAGATAGAGGATCACTTTTTGCCAAATCCCTTCCCTCTACCAGGAATCCCAGGACATTCTCTTTACCAAGTTTTCCTTTATTTTTTTCCCCACAGACTTCCCACAGCCCAGTATGCCAAGATGTCCTTAAGTTTATTAGCCAGTGGTGTGGAGGGTTACCCAGCACCAGCTTCTCTTTTCAGTGACCAGCAGCAATGGAGAAAGCACTAAGGCTTGTGTTGCTCTCCTACATTAAAGTTCTGAGAATAATCTGGATCATTCTGAATCACTGTTTCTTTGACCTAAGATCATCTTTACACAGCCAAAGACAAACATTAAGTGCAAGTGGAAAGCAGATCCTTTATTACAATTATTTACATCACAATCTGGGTTAGTTTTTCTGTGGTTTTAGGAAGTAAAGAAAATTGTCACCCTGGGCTTGTTAGCTCCAATCACAGGAACTGCTGGAGAAAGGGGGAAAGTGATGTTGGTAAAGGAGTGGTGGGGTGAAAAATCAAAAACAGAATGGGAGGTAGAGAAAACAAGGACAGCTAAAAGTGACACTTGGGGATACATGTACAACTCTGCCCAGACTCAGCCG
>CM053595.1:148287076-148304722 GCA_028646575.1 Pseudocheirus occidentalis | reverse complement strand
TATGTCCCTCCCTCCTATCTGCCCCCCTCCTTTGTTCTATTCTCTACCCTGTCCCTTTACAGAAGTGTGTACTTCCAGCAACCCTCCCCCCCCACCTTGCCCTCCCCTTTGTCATCCCACCTCTCGTCTCCATCTTCCCCACTCTCCTGTGTGTCAAGATACCCAGTTTAGAGTTTATGTCATTCCTTCTCTAAGCCAAATTCAATGAGAGTAAAGTTGACCGTTTTGCCTTCCTGTTCTTCCCCTCCATTGTCACAGTTATCCCTTGCCTCTTCTATATGGGATGATTAACCCCATTCTGTCTCTCACTGTCTCCTCTCATTCTAATCCTCTCCCATCTCAGAATTTCACCTTTTAAAGTATCATCCCTTCCTATGAAATTGATCCTGTACCCTCCTGCCCAACTTCTTTATATTGGTCAGACACCAATCCTATTTCCCTATCTTGAGATCTTAAATTAAGGTCAGTTCCTGAAATATATTTGTCCTAAAATTCCATTCATCAAATCCCACTGTTATTCTACATATAGGCTTCCTCTAAAAGGCAAATTTCTTTTTAAAATTTCTGACAGGATGTGGATATGCCATGAACATTCAACATTGAAATTCTGATTATGTGATCCACGTTTTAATCTATCAGTCTCAAGTCATATCACATCAGTCTATGCCTATACTCCTAATCTCTGGCTTTTATACCATTTTTCACCTACTGAGTTCCTCATCATCCATCTTCCTCCATGTTTACTCCTTTCTAGTCCACCTCCACTTCATCTTTGCTGTTCATTCTCTCCATCTACCAAAATCATACCCTTCCTATTAAACTCTAGAACAGTGTGATATCTTTCCAGCTGGGTAGGTACACTAAATAGTAGAATTAAGAGAAGGAATCCTGGAAATAGGAAGTTGACAGTAGGTGGTACAATGACTAGAGTGCTAGACTTGGAGTAAGAAAAACCTGAGTTCTAATCTAACCTCAGACATTTACCTAAGCGTAAGACCCTGGACGAGTTACCTGGTCTGTCTCAGCCTCAGTTGAGACATATCCCCATATGTTAAATGGGGATAAGAATAGTATCTACCTCTTAGTTTTGAGGATCAAATGAGATAAAAGGTAAAGCACTTCACAAACCTTAACATACTTATGTTAAGTATGAAAAGGCTGTTATTAGTAGTTATTATCAAAGAACACAATGTCTCTGGAGTCAGGAAACCTGGTTTAAATCCTGTCTCTGATGCCTACTACCTATGTGGACTTGGGCAAGTCAGTCTACCAGTGTCCCAGTTTCCTTTTTTTTTTTTTCAAATGAGGGAGTCACCTGAAATAGCCTCTTCCAGCTATAAAGCTATGTCTATGATTGGGGCAGAAAAGAGACCGAGGGTTAATGATCTTGAAGTTGCTTACCCTCTGAAGCGGGTCCTCCAACAGCTGGATGGCACTACTGATGGCCTCCTGTGGAACATATGATGACTCTCCATTTCCCTGAATCTCCAGCACTGCCATCTAGGGTGGTTTAACAAAATAAAAAAAGATGCTGCCAAAGGACCTACATATTATAATATGACCCACAGGCCTCAGGACACTGCCTGATCCTCATCCATTCTCTCCTCCCATTTTCCCTCATCTCCTCCCTTATGGAATCCTCACCTCCAAAGCACACATGCCGAAGGAGTAGATGTCCACTGCTGTTGTCACATTAGTGACTTCTGAGAAAGAGACAAAGCTCAGGGTGGATAAAATGATAGGCTGAAGGAGCCCTGAATTTGTTCTCTATTTGGACTAGGACTAGAAATCTGACACATCTTACTACTTATATACCAGTACATCAAATAGAATAGGGTTTCTGGGATAGGGAGTCAGGGGCTGGAAGTACAAGGGAATAAAATCCCTCACCTCCATACTCTGGAGCAAAGAAGTGTAGATTCTTCTGTTCTTCCCGACAAGTCTTCACATGATTGTTAATGGTGTCAGGAGCCACTGGGAGTGGGAGAGGCATCTTCAATTTGGTGGTCGTCAAGAACGCATAGATCCAACCCAGACAAATCCCAGCTTTCACTTAGGAATCCTATTCCCAGTCCACTCACTTATCCACCCTCAACTATTTTGTATAGGGACCACACTGTTGTTACACAGGTACATCCCCTCCTCTCAGCCCTACTGATCCTCATTCTGTTTTCTTTCCCCACTGACAATAAAGACACAAAGGCATCACAGCTGTATGAGATCTTGGGTTGGTCAATAGTTCTTCTAAGGAAAATCTTTCAAAGGCCCTCCCACCCCTCTAAAATAGTAAGATAACTTGCCTATGTCTACCTCATCCCCCATCTCAATGCTCTCTAAATCTGGTGTTGGTTGTGCCCTGATTTCTTCCTCCCACCCATTCCACTGTTCTGTAGTTTCTAGCTTAAGCTGCCAACATGGGAGAGTAGGAAGCCCATTCTGTTTTGTTTCAAGGTGGGGACCTTGGGGGTTTTGCTGAAAAAAAAAATGCAGGAAATGCCAACACATGACAAAGTCTATAGCTTTCTTCTTACTCCCCTTGGCTGACAGATTCCAAAGAAACTGAAGTCCAGAAGTGAGCTGACAGCCTTGAATAATGATCCTACTTTTAACCTATCCTACTTCTTATTCCCTGGTCCCCAAAAGTATCCCTCTGCCCTACACCCTCCCCCCCCCCAATTTCCCAAGATCCTGCCTGCCACAGGGCTGAGTGAGGAACCAGGGCTGGGCCCATTTTTGGAGTCACTCAGGTCAGAAGACAATGGCCACAAGTCACAGAGAAGCTGAGGAGCACAGCATGGTTTGAAAGGGATCAATCTGATGAGAGGGTTTGAGGAATGTAAAGGGTAGGTGGCCAGCCAGACAAAGTCCACAGGGAATAAGCAAGTTATGAATAGGGCAAGCAAGTACATGACTAATGGGGGCGGTAACTAAGCAGGCATAAGGGTAGTAGGGAATAGGTGCTTGCTCCATCATTGCATGCTTTGGGTAGCCAGCCCCAAAGGGAGCAAGGGGAGCACAGACAGAGCCCCAGGTGGGGCAGAGAGAGCTCTCACCATTAGCAAAAATCCTATGAAAGACTGTTGGGAACAGAGCAGCCCGTAAGCGGGAGGGAGGAAAACAGAGAGAAGTCATGAGCAATGGAGCGGCCAAGCCCCAGACGAATGGACACACAAACAGCACACCAACACAGCACACAGAAATGCAATACACTGCACACAGATACATAGCACGTGGACAGCACTCACAGCAGGCACAGTCTGGAACCTCTTTTGGCAGGGCTTGCAAGGCCCCACTGCCTAGGTATATACCAGCCCATCCCCATTCTAACCACCCTCAATAACCTAGTCTTTCCCAAACTGTCTGTTAAATCCCACCCACCCAAACTACGACTAATTCCCTCAAAAAAACACTAGCTCAAAATTACACTATGCTTCTCCCTTAAAGGGACTCTCTGCTTATCCTACCCATGATCTACCCTCCAGCTTAATTTGTACCTTTTTCCCCCATTTCACAAGTTTCCTCTGCTTTCTTCTTATCTTTCACCTTAGCCCATGATTCCCATGTTCCCCTGCCACTCCCCTGACCTGAACCTCAGCCTCCCCCTCACCAGAGCCAATCTTGATGAGTCCATTGTGCTGGATGAAGATGGTGTCACAGGTCAGGTTCCCATGGATGATTGGGGGGTCACAGGAGTGCAGGTAGCTGTGGGGGCACTGGGCTGTTAGAGGGGCTACTAGAATACTAGGGAAAGGGCAACCCAGGGAATAAAGGAACTGTCATGAAAAGCCCTGTTGGTTATTACACAAGGTGCCCCCACACTCTGGGTTTTTCACCATGCCAAATGCTTTAGGTACTTGGAAAAGTACTATAAAAGAGAAGTAGATGGTATTATGCCTGGATAATTGAAAATAATTTGTTAAGGATGACCCACTACTATCCAGACATAGCATTATATGGCTAATGGGAAGTGGGAAAAGGCAAAGAACAACGCCTTGCAATACATGGGTTGAAAATAACAAGGAACAACTTACCTAAGAGCAGAAAGGATCTGTGTACACCACCGCTTCCAAGCCTAGAAGACAGGACAAACCAGGTGTAAGAAGTAACCCCATCATTGACTCATAAGAACTCAAACCAGGAACCATTCTCTCTCCCCTCTATACTTAATGTCTCATCCCCACCAACCCCAGGGTCAATATAACATTCTTCAAAATTCAAACTCATCCCAGTCCTCTATCTACTTTCCGTCCACACCTTTTCATTCATGGTCTTATGGTTCTTCTTTGTTTTCTTCAGAAATTGTTTCAGACTCCCAGATGACATATATTCTGTGATAAAAATTACCTGAGGGATAATAAAAAAAAGACACAGTAAAAACTTGTGAAAGGCAGAATTAGAATTCTTCATCATTTTGTGGCCTACAAAATCATTTATGGGAAGGCAGAACAGGTAAAAAATCAAATCAAATCAATCACTTATCTTTATTAAATCATTTGCTGGGTTTTTGCTTCTTTGGTTTGGAAGAGCAGTTAAAGATTGCAGAAAAATAAAAAAAGTCTTTTTTTTTGTCGAGGGGGGGGTAGGAGGATGGGGAGCAAAAGTGACAACTATTGGCCTTGGGAAATCCCTAATCTTCATACAGATAGTAAGTAAGGAGGTAATGGCCCTGCTTCCCATCCCCAGAACAACTCCTCACTTCCAGTCCCTCCCCACCTTCACACCTACTGATCCCAGTTCTGTTTCCAAGCTATCTTGTTCTCATCTGTAGAGGTAGAAAAAGAAACAGGAACTGCTCATCTTCTTGCACTGCTAAAGTAAAGGAGAATTCAAGAACATATTGCTTACCCTAGCCTTGTTTTCCTTAATGTCAGCCCAATACTTGTGGAATTTAACAATGTTGAGATGTTCTAGCTGAATCAGATTATCAAATACAGCACGAACTTTTTCCTGCGGGCAGGGGACAATACAGGTGTAACTCAGAAAACCATCTTATTGATCGTTATACTATTCCTCCCGCTTCACTTTTCACACCCCCTTCCTCAGATTGTTCTAGTCCCAAAGCTATCCCCTCCCCCCACAGCCAGCTCCACAACACCAAATACACAGATGCTAAAATTCTTTCCTTCAAGCCCTTTCTTCTCAATTCTGTTCACTATCACATACCTCCTGAAGTTTGTAGTTCTTTCGCTCAGAGAACTGCACCTCATTCCACACGACTTCTACACCCTCCTCTGTATCCATTGCTAGGTAAGCACTATCAATGCCTGGTACATTCCGCTGATTGACCTGGTAATGACAACTCCAAATGAGAAGAAGGTAAGATAGTTCCATACCAACCTAAACATACCTCTCCAACTGGGAAAGGAGTGAAAAGCACTTTGCTCATCTTAGAGCACAATACATATGCAAGCTATCATTTGTTTTGTTAGTACTCATTCACATGGAGGAAAGATGTATACCACATTCCACCTCCTTCTCCATCTCCTTCTACCTGTGGTAAGGTAACTATCCTATTTAGTCAAGCCCTATGAGACTCCCCTTTACCCAGTTTTTTTCCTCTTGTCCTCCCTTCACCATTCTCCAAAACACCCCCATGAGTTCACCTCTTCTCTCCTCTTCTGCCAACGCCCACAGGGTGACTCTTCCAGGATCTCAGACTCATCTTCACTCTCTTCTTCTTCTTCTGGAGAAACAGCAGAAGCTGTGGAGGTCACTGGAGGTGACACAGAAGTCAACCCTGGGGCTGATGATGAGGATTCTGCCTTTGGATCTGAACCACTGCTGGGTGCTGTTTGGGTCTCCCCCTCTGACATGCTGGAATGAACACTTAGGTCTGCAAAGATTGGAAAGTGGGAAGATCTAAGAATGGATCCACAGATACCTTATTTCACAAATCCCAATTCCCCTATAAGTCAAGGAGAAAAAAGATACTTCTACATATTCCTCCCTAATCTTCCCAACTCCAATTCCAAAGTTTAAACCAATCCTGCTTCATAATGTATTCTAGCTCCTTTTTTCTAGGCCATTTAAGTGTTCTTACAACACTAGAAAATAGAAGCTAGGAGCTGTCATTGCAGTTGAATTTGGATAGGGATCCACAGAGCAAGACACAAAGGATTATGGCAGCTTTATCTTCCACACTCAATCAGTGACTCCTGAGACCCAATCAAATGGCAGGTTTTGGTTCTTCTCAAGAACAATAAAACCTTCTGGAACTTTCTTTACCACCCTCACCTTCTCTTATTTGTGCTCAGCAATGAGATTCCATAGGAAAGACAGGACTGAGTGACCTTACTAGGTATAGTCAGTCACACCCTACTTAGCCTAGGTGGGATGATGGGTACAGGCAATAAGTCTTACTGTCTCATGGGCAATTAAAGTACAGTCTCAAGAGTGAGGTTGGAGGTGTGCCCTAGGCAATATCCATTGTGTATAGAGAGGTCCAGCAATATAATGCTCCCATTCAAATCCCCAAGCTAGGCAACGGTTCCACTCACCCTGCCCTCTGTAAATATAGACTTGGGACACCCTACTCCAACTCCCTAGATAGGAATAATATTACTATTCTAGAACTAGGGCATTAAATATGTCTCCCACTCAAAGGACTAGTCCAGCCAATTTATGAAGAAACTCATCCATAAAGCCAGGTGACTGATAGTTCAATGATCTCATCCCTGATGACTTCACCTTGTCCTGTGATGTCAGTGTGGCACATTTGGGTGTTGCTCAAAAACATCACATCATTCACATATAGAATGAAATGTCAACCTCAGATAGTATGTCTGGCTAGGAGCAGGTCCTCTGGATCTAGGTCTAGAGCTAAATCTATTTCCTGTCTATTCAAAATACCTTATAAAGATTTGGCTGTTCATTAGTTTTCCATTCCCAAAGTATATGGTCTACAGTTTTTTGATACATGGGGATGGTCATAAGTCTCCATTCTATACAGTTCAACAAATTTCAATTCTCGATATCCTCTGAATCCCAGAATCAGATATGGATGTTTCTCTTTGAAATTCAAGTGACTTCAAAATTCATAGTGGCCTAGTTCCTATGTGCACCAACAGTAGGATAGTATCATTTACTTTTCTATATATATTGTTTCCCCCAAATAGAATGTAAGTTCCTTGAGGGATAGGATTGCTTTGTTTTTGTCTTTGTAATCCCCAGTGCTAAAAGTAGTACACAGTTTTAATAAAAATTCATGTTAAACAAATGACCAATACTTGACTTTAAATTATAGAAAAGTGACTTATTCAGTAAAGAAGATTTCCAACTTCTAAACTTCAATTTTTCCAGAGAGAATATAGTCACTATTAAATAGATTCCATATTCTTAAATTAAACATTGAGAAGAACTTAGACATAAAGTGCTGACACAGGCCTTGTACATATTGAAAGTGCTAGCCACAAAGTAAATGTGCTATGTTCTCCATAACAGTAATGAATTTTTAGAAGTCTAGACTCAGTCTATCCCATGTGTCTTTTTAAAAAGCAGACCGCTATGTATATATATTGTGCTCAGTAATGAGATTCCATGGGAAAGACAGGACTGAGTGACCTTACTAGTTATAACCAGTCACACCCTACTTAGCCTAGGTGGGATGATGGTTGCAGGCAACAAGTCCTACTGTCTCATTCAATCCCAATCTGATGTCATTTCTTTTTAATAACATAAACTAACAAAAATGTCACTAAATCAAATATCTCTTCTTAATACCATTATTTTGTTCTTTACCTATCATTCCTTTGTGGTAAAATAAGGGAGAATTTTCAGAATTTCAGCCTTATCAGGACTATTAGGGACTGTATAACTTTTCTGTCTAGTATACCCCTAAGTAACCCTAAGGGGTTTAGGAATGCGGGGTCATTTTGTTTCCTCTTTCTCTGAAATGCAACTAAAAAGTAAACATGTTCCCCCACTTTCACCTTCGAAAAAAATAAAATAAGGAAGTCTTTACCAGTCATCCTTATAAGTGATCTTGTATCTCAGGATACAGGAGAACAACTTAAATTCACCTTCCAGTGAGAGAATTAACAAGCAAAATTTGATAAATTTGCTTCTTAAATCCCTGGTTTACTTAAATCTCCTCTACTCTTTTAAGCCTGCATACTTTTCTAGAAATGGGTTCTAATATCATTCTTAGCAATAAACATGATTGGCTACTATGAAGAAGTTTTCAAGTGCTGGTTACTTCCCAAAAAGTAAAACAATAAGTTACTGCTAGAAAAATATGATTTTTAGGTAGGTGTCAAAAGGACTTTTTGCCTTTGGAATTCACATGCCAGAAGCCCACAGAGACAATGAGGGTATGAGGAGATTCTGAACTCCCAGCTCAACACAATAAAGCAACATAGAATGGAAGTCATAGCTAACGCCTCATCAATAATGAGCATGCTCTCTCCAAGATCTTTTTCTCTCTAGATACGGTGTCCAAGATTCTAATATCAATATCAATCCATTCAACAAACATCTATTCAAATATCTACTGTTATAGAGATTAAAAGACAAAAAAGAATTGTCTCTTACCTTACGGAGTCTATAAATCTCTTGGGGAAACAATATATACAGAAAAAATATAAAAATTAAGTACTGAGGGAGATAAGATTGAGAGCATGAACAGCTGGGGATGAAGATCTGAGGTCCCCTCCAAGGGACCACTTAAGAATACCTGTACTAGGAAGGGGACCCCTGTCATGGCCTTAAAGAACCCCTGCCAGGCTGGTGGTGTTGTTTGTCCTTCCTTCTAGAAGACCATGACATCAGGATAGTGATGCCATGACTTGCAAGTGAACTGGATTTAAGTGTGGCAGGATTGTGTAAAGTCACCAGCCTCACTTTTTCCTCCGGACCCATCTGGGTGCAGGGGCAAGACAAAGATCAGGACGACTGGAGATGGCCCCCACAAAGAAGCCCGGCCAGGCCAGGGGAAGGAGAAGAGACTTCTACCTCAATACTGCCCTCTACCCACATCCTCACCAGAAACAGGGTGGAGGGGGAGTGGCGGCGGAGATTAGAAGTGGAAAAGAACTGCTGCAAAATTCTACCTGCCGGCATTCTAAATCCCCAAACACCTGGTACAACATAGGCGCTTAATAAATGCTTATTGATAGAGAAACTGCTACCGAAAAACCAGGGCACAGCTCTACAGCGTTCGACCACCACTGTTTTGTTGAGTGTTGCCTGCTGGGAAGAGTGAGTTTTCTCCAACAAAAGCCTGGAGGCCCCTAGTAGCCAAGTGCCCCTCGTCCGGATCTGACCTCACTGGGGTCAGTTCGGCAAAGCTGGCGCCCGGGGCAGGTGGAGCCGGTGGCTCCGCAGTAAGGGGACGAGCCGGCGCGTCTCGGGACAGGCCCACTGACACTTCCCTGGACGCGGGACGGCGGGGCTGGGCTGCCCGGGGTGTCCGTCCCCCGTCACGCGGGGCTGTCAGCGGGCAGAAGGCCACGCCCACGGTCAGCCAGTGGTTCGAGGCCTCAGTCCCCGAAGCCCGGTAGGCCAGTCACAGCCGCGGGCCAGGCCGTTGGAGTCTCTGGCCCCGACTACGAGGCAAGCTGTTCCTCTCGGGCCTGCGGGCGGGTCGCACCGCTACGTCAGGGCCTAGGGAGAAGGCCCAAAGCTCCGGGGCCACACACTGGGGCTGGACAGTCAGGGTGGCCCCTCCACCTCCTCCCCAGCTCCCCCACCGGCCTCAGAGCCGCTCTCCCCCTCACGCCCTCCTCGCCTCTCCTCTAGCTCACTCACGTACGGGCTTCCGTCCCCTCAGCCTCCGCTGCAGGTCCGGCTCCGGTTCTAGGTCCGGTTCCGGTACCGGAGGCTCTGCTCAGTTGGGCTCAGCTAAACTAGGCGCAGCTCTCTCACAGCGGCTCTCCACAGCTCAACCGAACTCTGGGCCCCGCCCTCCTCATCTGAACCAATTGACTAGCGGCACTGAGCCAACGCTGGAATTCTATTGGTCTAGGTGGACGACAGTGAGAGGGGAGGTGCCCTTCCTAACCAGTCAGTGTGAGGCGTAGGCAGTTTCGTCCCTCTTCCCCTCCTTTTCACGTCAGAGAGGTTTCCACCCCTCTTTTCCTCTCAGCGCTCCAGTCAAAGAAATCAGCCTTTCAGTCTGGTCTGTCTGGACCGGCGGCCTGCCCTTCCCCCCCTCCCGGCCCCGGGTGCTCCTCCCTCTCTCCGCCCCTCTCCGAGTGTCAGCTGGTCTCGGATTCCACCCCAGGAAGACTGTTTACTTCCTACGGGGGCGATGTGGCAGGACGTAGGCAGACAAAAGAAATTAGACTCAGCCAATAGGACCGCGCAGTATAGAGGAAGCATTAAGTTTGGAGTAAGGATTTAAATTCGAATCCCGCCACTGCTTCTAGCTATATGAACGACCTTCGACTTTTAACCTGTCGGTACCTCAGTTTCCTCACTTGTAAAATGAGGTCATTGAACAAGATGATCTTCACTGTTAGAAGCTTTAACTTCTAATGACAGGGAAGCCCTTGAGGGGTCTGCCATATGTTTAGGATTAGAAGACATTACCGTAAAATTCTTGAAGGCACGAACTGTTTCATTTTCGCCAGTGTATCCGTATCATTTAGCACAGAGCTTGGCACATTGTAAGCGCTTAACGTTTCTTGATTAATAAATGCAAGATAAACATTGATAAACCGCAGGACTAGAACAGCCTGTAATAGACAAAGTATGTAAAGAAGTGCAAATTAATAATTCTTGTGTTTTTACATAGCATACAATACTTTTCAGAACACTTTCACAGGCATTTTTCATATTTAGAGATTTCTAAATCTCAAAAAAAAAAAAAAGACCAAAAAAACCCATCTCAGGCACAGAAAATTTACAGTATTTACCCAGGGACTCAAAGCCAATTAGGGACAAAACCAGGATAGGAGCCAGGTAGAGCGCAGTCTGTGTATGTGAGTAAAACACAGGTTACAGGAGTAAACACTTGGAGAACGAAGTGAATGGCAAAGGTATGTCTAAGAGAAACTTATATAGAGTCCTGAAAGAGGAAAGAAAATGCAACTGGAGAGGAACGGTATAATCAGCTCTGCACAAACGATTGCATCTGAAGAAATTAGGCACAATTAGTAAAGGATGGGAATTCATTGTTAACAGCAATAATAATTCTGAAAAAAAAATGATGTTCTACTACTTCTTTAACAAAAGTCAGGAGGCTTTCAGTCACCAAATGCCATCATTGAAACAAGATGTCAAATCAACAAGCATTCATTGTTGTAGGTGAAGTGTAGGTGAAGGAGGATATCCTGCCTTCCAGAAGAAAGTAGGACTTTAGCTGATACCTGAAGGGAGCCTGGAGGCAGAAGTGAAGAGGGTAAGCGAAAGAGGACTTGGGGAATGGCTACAGTTCTCTGAGTGTAAGGACGGAGTGCCTTGTTCAAGGAACAGCATGAAGGCTAGTGTCACTAACTTGTAAAGCAAGTGGAGGAAAATGAAGTGTAAGAAGACTAGAACAAAAGGGACTTGGTTATGAAGGGCTTTAAAATCCAAGGAAAGGGTTTTATATTAGATCCTGGAAGAAAACACTGGAGTTTATTGAGTAGAGATAAGTGACATGCTCAGACCCCCACCTAGAGAACAAGGAAGTACATTTCAAAACAGCACAATCGTTCTAAGCAGCAGAAGAGGGGAGGATGAAACCCCTAGATTAAGCCACTTAGCTAATGGCAGAGGTCAGGTAGGCAAGGACAAGAACTACAGGTAGGGTGGGACAACCGACACAGAAATGAAGTGGAGGGTGGGAGGAGGAGCACAGAAGTGTAAAATAATGATTCCCAGAGAGGAACCCATCTTAAATTAGTTATATTTTCAAGTTGACAGTTCATGAATGCCTTCTACAATATAGAAATAAATGAATTTAGCATATACTTAGCAAGAGTAGCATAAAGTGGCAAGTGAATAGAGTTGAAGTAAGGGAAACCTAAGTATGTGACCCTAAGCAAATCATTTTGCATTTCTAGGCCTTAGTTTCTTCTCCATTTGCAAAATGAGGGGGTTAGATTTAATAGCTATGAATCTATGATCCTTCTATCTTCTAGATAGGTGGAATTTGTTAACACCTATGCATGAGCCACTAATCCTAATCCTACACACAACAGAATGTTTTAATTCCTGTATTATTTCCACATCACAAATTGCAGATTAATATAAATTTTGTAATTCATTATGTGAAAAAAATATAAGAAGTAATTGAAGCCAAGGTACCACATGCACTAAAATATCTATGACAGCACATTTTGTGGTAGCAAAGAACTAGAAACAAAGATGCCCTTCATCTGGGAATTACTAAACCATTTGTGGTGCAGGAACATAATGCAATATTGCTGTGCTATAAAAAATGAAAATTTCATCAGCATGAGAAGGTGAATGAACTGACATAAAGTGAGAAGAACTAGGAAAATACGTACACAATAACAACAATGATTGAAATAGAAAGAACCAAAAAAAATACAATTGAACTTTGTGTAATTACAATGAACTAGACTTATTTGAAATTTTAAAAATGTACAACCCTTCCTTCTTTGCCAACACAGTGGGAGACTGTGGGTAATAAAAATTTTTATATACTGTTGGGTATATTTGTGTCCATCTGTATATGAAGAGGTTTTGCTAAACTGCTTTTCCTTCTTTTTAAAAACAAGCTTTGATATAGGGGATGGCTTGTTGGGAAGGGAAGAGGTGGGAAAGACACTCAGAAATGAAGGTGATATAAAAAGTTTAGCAATTTTTAAAAAGTAATTAAGACAAATTCAGGTGCCTTACTCAGTAGATTGTAAAATCCTTGAGGGCAAGGACTGTTGGATTTTTGTCTTTGTGTAACTTTGTGGTCCAAGAACCACTGCCAAAGATCCTAGTCTCATACAGACTTGATCTGATCATAGTTCCTAGGTAAGGAAATTTCTCCTCTCATCATAGAAAAGCAAACAATGGCTGTACTCCTTATATTTTAATCAGATTACTTAAAAAACTCACCAATTTGCTCAAAGGACAACATGGTCTCGAAATACTAGGTATTAAATAAATGTCTGTTAAATTGTCCTTAGTCTGCTCAAATGTCATCAATTTCCGTCCCTCCCCACAAAATCTACAGGACAAAATCCACATAATAACAGCTCATATTTATGCAGTGCTTTATGACTTTAAAAGTGCTTTCCTCACAACCTTCCACAGTGCAAGAATTATCCCCGTTATATAGATGAAGAAACTGAGGTCTGGAGAGGTTGTCACTTACTTGCAATTACATAAATAATTAAGTTTCTAAACCCACACTTTCTGATTTCAAGTTCAAATTTTGTTCTTCCTGCTATGCTAATGTTCTCAGTGGCCTATTGGAGAATGGCTAAAGAAATTATGATATACGAATGTAATGACATATTATTGAACCGTAAGACATGATGAAATAAACAGTTGCAGAAGAGCCTGGGAAAATCTCTGTGAACTGATACAGAGTGAAGAGAACAGACCTGAAACAATAAAAACGAACAATTTTGAAAGACAAAATTCCAATGGATACTAAGACCAACCAAGAAGATCCCAGAGGACTAAAGATGAAGCCCATCTATTTTCTGCCAGAGAGGTAATGGGCCTGAAATACAGATACTATGACAAATACATTTATTGTTGCTGCTGCTTTGTTGTTTCAGTATGTGCTGCTCTTCCTCGCCTCATTTAGGGTTTTCTTGGCAGAAATACTGGAGTAGTTCGTCATTTCTTTCTCTGGCTCGTTTTGCAGATGAGTAAGGCAAACAGGGCTAAGTGACTTGTCCAGAGTCACACAGCTAATAAGTATATAAGAAGGAGAAGGAGAAGAAGAAGAAGAAGAAGAACTGAGATGAGACTTCCTGACTTTTATACCCGGTACTCTATCCACTGTACCATCTAGCTGCCCCATATACATTTTTAGGTATGATCAATTTGGGAATTTGTTTAGCTAGAGTCCTGGGTAGTGAACCTGTGGCCTTGAGGCTATATATGGCCCTCTAGGTCCTCAAGAGTTGCACTTTAACTCAACACAAACTTCACAGAACAAAGCCCCTTAATAAAAGGAGTTATTCTGTGAAGTTTGGATTCAGTCAGAGGGCTGCACTTGAGGACCTAGAGGGCCACATGTGGCCTTAAGGCTTCAGTTCCCCACCCCTGACTGATAGACTATGCATATTTTCTATCTATTCAGAGATAGTAGTGGGAGGGAGGGATAATAAATGCTTATTAAAATTAATTTTAAAAACAAGTCATGAGTATGGAAAAAACTCAATTTGCATTCAGGAAAAAACTGTAAACTAGTTCAGGTATAGGCCACCTGACCCATTAGCTCTTTTCAATGTTGAAGAACATTTGAAGAATAAAAAGATTTCATGGATAAGGATCAAAGCCAGAAGAGAAGCTTTTTCACAAAGTAAGCAGTAATTCATATTCTTCCCAAAAAATCTCATCAGTGTGTAACACTAATTCTGTTTTGCTTTCACCTATCAAATGGCACAGGGGTAATATGTACCTCTCTATAACTATTCATTTTTACTAAATTTTTGGGAACAGGCAGGAGAGCCTATTCACTTCACCAACCATTAGCCTCCAATCCTGCACATGGATATAGTGATACAAGCCCTGAACAGGATATACCCATCAGAATAAGGAACATCAGAACATGTCTCTACTCTGCTTTATTGATACTAAAAGAGTTTCTACAGAGTGGATAAGATTAGCCTTCTGTAGGAGTGGTGAATTGAAAGTTGTTTCCCCTCATGAAGATTTCTTCCATTCCTTGATTATTATAATCAGTTGTCAGGACAAGCAAGGTAAGTAGTTTTCCTTGATGCTAGAAAGTTACCAGGCCTAAATTCCTGCAGATTTTTCTCAGCCCTACTATCTTCAAGTGTAGTGTTACAGAGCATATGTTGTCTTTGCCTGTCCTAATCTTTCTCCTAATGGTCAGTTGTCCTTGCTGTCTCTGTGATGGTAATGAGTGGGTCTAGGTGTTTGGGGTAGAATGCAACCTAGCACTTCCCCTTTGGTCCCAATATCCTGCCAGGAGGGGTAAGGAGAGTCAGAGAAGGGCAAAGAGAATCATGACATGAAAATGAAAATTCTCCTGTGAGGAGGGGAGAGACCCTGGTCACCTTTGCTCCTACTAACCTTGGAGTTCCCTGGGCATTTCAGGGAATAAAAATCAATTAATCACTTAGCTGTAGTGAGCCATGTGAGGTTCAGGACAGAAATCCTTGGGAAATTTCTACTGTAATAATTCTGGAAGTCCATGTCATTTTTCTTTATCTCTCCAGTACCTAGTACAATGGTTGGCCCTACTTGGTGCTTAGGGGAGAAAGGAATTTATTAAGCATCTACTAGGTTGTAGGCACTGTTCTAAAGCTTTGCAAATGTTAGCTTAGTTGGTCCTTAATAAAAGAAGCTTAATGTTTAATGAATGAATGAACAAAACTAGTACTGGCCCTGCTTTTGGTCGTAGCTTTATTACAACACAAAACAGTCTTGGTTCTGGGTACTTTTAGTTGAAAGCCTGGTTCTGAATACCAAGGCTCTGAGTTTGATGGCCTTACCTGGGTTTCCCCAAGGCCCTGCCCACCTTCCCTCTACTTACCAAATAGGTCATGAAGAGTCAGACAGAACTGAAAATTGACTGAACGACTACTTCTGTACCTCCCTTCCCCCAGTCACTTTACAGTTACAAAAGAAAACTCACAGGACTTTGAATAGTTCCAAAACTCACTTCTTTCTCTTTATCCTATCTAATAGGGCTCATAGTAGGAGTTTAAAATGCTAATTAACTGACTGATGAAGAAGATACTGTTTCCTTTGGTGAGGTATGAAATAGCTATGTTAAAGGTTTGTAACAGTTTAAGCAGCGTTCCACTCTCCCCCCCCCCAAAAAATGTACCTTTTCCTTTGTGTCCTACCTTATCTTACCCAAAACTGTTTTATAAGTCTGCCCATGTGACCTGCCTGATATGACCCAAACTCTCTGAGTTATGAAGCTCAGGAGGACAGACTCTTTACATGTGCCATGTGTGGAATTGTAAGGCACAAATGTTCATCACCTACTGATGGTGTGTGTCACACTTTTGTGTGGATAAATAAACTGTCGTATGCCTGTCTATTTGTAACCTGTGCTCATGCAGTGGTTAGCAAGGACCCTGAAAATTTTTTGCAACAGTACTCAGGTATTACATTAGCTAAGTCTCAAGGAACGCCAGTGGTGCAAAGGGATATGGAGAGAGAATACTCCAGGCATGAAAAACAGTATGTCTATTAGGAGATGGGATTTAAATTTTTTTAATCTCTTCTAGCACTTCATATAATGCTGCAGACACAATAGCTTCTAATATATTTGTTGAGTTGATTATGTACTCAACAAATGACTTTCTGATTTTATCATTTGGTTGCCTAAATGTAACTGCCCATCAGAAATACTTACATACATATGCTAAGGTATCCACTCAAAAATACTTTCCAGGGTTAAGAAAAGTTATTCATCTTACAAAAACAAACATAAGGTAAGGAAAACGAGAAAGATTAAAACAACTGGAGACTATTTAGCATAAAGAGGAGACAGTTCAGACAACCAAGTCTAGTTGCAGTGATTGTATTTTCTGAACTAAAACTCAGAACACATGCTCTGACAAAGGATGATTCTTTTTGTGAAACTTCCATAAAAGCATACTTTCTTTTCTTGATATATGCTCTGGGCTCACTATACCAGAGTCAAAATGGCTACATTTCCCCTGCAAGGTTCTAGGGGTATCCTGAAAGGTCTGTAGTATCTCTTTAATACAATTGACTCAAGCCCCCATCAGTTTTGTTCCCCAATTGTTGACCAAGAGAATGACTAGAACCCAATACCCTTGAACCAATTAACATTAATTAGCTTTTACAAGGTGATTTTTACTTTGAAGATGTAGCATGAACTAAAGTACCAACATTCCTTCTCTGACACCTTGGGATATACTCTTTGCTTTTAGCATCTCAGTCACTGGAGAGAATGAGCTCAGACTTAGCACAATTTCTACATTGCATTGGTCCCACCAAATTCACATTCAAATTTATCATTGCCGCTGGATAAAGTACTCATCCTCAGCTACTCCTGGGGTGGGTCAATATTGTTGGGTCAAGTTGATTGCAAAACTTGGCATGGACTCAATTCCTGGACTTCCCAGACTCCCTGTTTCCCAGATGCCTAGATGGCTTGTTCTCCTGACCTTTCAAAACTCACAAGGTTGAAGCCTCCAGATAAATCTCCTTTACTTCAAAACAAAAACTGGGGCGATACCCAATTTCATGGGACCACAGAAAAGAACCTTAGGCTTCTTACTGTACAGTACCTCACTCCTAGAGTCAGAGCCACCTTGCTGATGCTTTTTTCTGAACTTCTTCCTTTCTCAGCACACAAACTAGGATCCAAGATAGCTCCTCACCCTGGATGCAGGTCTCTCCCTCAGTCTACCCTGGATCTGTGACCTCGACCTGGGTTGATACTTTTTCCTGAGTGCTCTCTCTCTCTGTCTCTCTCTCTCTCTCTCTCTCTGTCTCTCTCTCTCTGTCTCTCTCTCTCTCTCTCTTCCTCTCTCTCTCTCTCTCTCTCTCTCTCTCTCTCTCTCTCTCTCTCTCTCT
>CM053595.1:148218447-148276682 GCA_028646575.1 Pseudocheirus occidentalis | reverse complement strand
TTCTGACTGTGTTGTCTTCCTCCTGCTCCATGCTTTGATCCTTTTTGTCCCCAAAGAAGGAATCTAAAGTTTGGTTGCTGTTCTTACTTTGCTTCCTTTGCCTGTTCATGTTGCCAGTCAATTAATTACTTGATTTTTTAGTTCTGTGGAACTCTTCTTCCAGAGGGGAAAGCTCTGTCCCAAATCATTGGGGTTTTTGCAGCTGCTTGGAGCTATTGGGAGGCAGCCACTTTTTTGCAGCCCCCATCAGCTTTAGTTCACTGAAAACGCACCCCAGGACCACCAACCAAGACCACTATCCAGATCCAGGCTGCTCAATGAAAGAGCACTTAACCTTTGAACTACTGCTTGGCCCCCCTGCAGTCTGCAGGCTGGGAGCTCTGAAGCAGCCACATGGAGGCAGCTGCAGGGCCACTGCTTCTGCTGCTTCCTTGCCCTGGAGGCAGTTTGGGTGGACTGCTCTTCTCCCCCAACTTTAGCTGAGTTCCACTGACCTTTTCCTTAGTCCTTTTTCTTATGTCTTGATAATTCTGGAAACTGCCACAGCTGCCTCTGATCCAGTCTCCTGAAGGCTCCAGCTGCAGCTCATCCTGGCTACCTGGGGGCTAAGCCTCAGTTTCAGCTCCCAGCGTGTTGCCCTTCCTGCTGAGCTACCTTCAGCAGGAGATGTGTTTTTCTCTATTTTTGTGAGTTTGAGAGCCCTAAAATTTGTTTAGAGTTATATTTTATGGGTAGTTGAGGTGGCTATGTGGGAGCTGTAGAACCTTGTTGCTTCTACGCCGCCATATTGGCTCCACCACCTTTGCAAGATTTATCTTTTCCCTAAATCTCCAACCCCCTTTAGAAACCCTAAAACTTACATCACCGTTGTATTGGTCTTGTATTGCTTTGTGTAGCTATACAAGATCCTATAGCTTTCTGGCTATTTAAATCTAGTCCTTGTCCTATATCATTGCCTTTGTTTAGCTCCTTAAGTCTTAGGCCAGCATGCTTTTGTATTAATAAAGCTCCCTTTGGCTAAAGATAAGGTCTGATTGAATTCTTTAAAAAATCTGTACCAGCTCTCCCAATCTTGAACCCAACATTTCTTTCCGTCCTCTCTCTTCATTGTCTGTTTCCCTTATCTGTTGTATCATTTCTTACTTTCCTTCTTTTCCCCTTGACTCACCTTCTAGGTCTACTTCTCCCTGGTGTTTGGTTTCAGCTTTTCTGTACTCTTGCTTTTCCCCTCCCTCTGAGGTACTCTAGGGTAGCATCTGCACCTATTCATAGTGTCAGAATTTTTCTGTATGTGCACTTGCCTGGGCTTCAGATTTCATTAATGCAGGGAATCCCAGAAGAGGCAATTCCCTCTACCAAAGGAGATCTACAACTCTTTTGGTATTTATAATCTTAAAGCAGGGGTTCTTAACCTTTTTTGTAAGTTGATTTCTTTGGCGGTCTGTTGAAGCCTGTGTACCCCTTTCTCAGAATGTTTTTTAAGTGCTTAAAATAAAATATATAAGATTTCAAAAGTAAACCAAAGGTTGGTGAAAATTCTTTTTCTTTTATGAAAATTCAAGAAACCCCTTAAACCTATCCATGGACCTCTTCTAACTGTGGATCTTGGTTTAGATCCCTTTCTTAGGGAATTCCCAAAGCCTCTAAGAAATTACTTGTGTGTGAAGAATGTAAGTGTGTGAAGAATGGGACTTGAACTCAGATTTTCCGGGCTTCTTCTTTAGGTGAATGTGGGTACCTTAATATAAAATTTTCGATTACTTGATTTCCTCTGCCTGCTACGTGCCTAGCACAGAGATAGAAGCAGGGAGGTGGGGAAGTAGAGAGACAAAGACCCTTCCCCTCCCACCCTCAACTTCCCCCCCCCCCCAAAAAAAGAGGAAGCTGCCCTTAGGAAGTTTACATTCCATAAATCTAAACGCTAATTTAGTAGTTAGGCGGAAGTCGTGTGACCAGCGCGGGTATTGCCCCTCTGGGAGATACGGTAAATGAGGGAAAACCAGCACAGGACAGACGCGCTGGGCGAGCTAGGGGCGGAAGTTGCAGCAGCCCATGGCTCCGCCCAGCGAAGCTTCGTCAGCCAGACCCTGGGCCCTCAGCCCGCCTCGGCTCCGCCTCTTGGGAACAAGCAGCCGTTAGAGGGCGTGGTCATCAGGCTGAGTCTCGCGGGAAATTCCGTTGGCGGGGCTGTTGTACCTGGCGGGGGAGCGGGGCACAGTTGCTAAGGAAATGACTCTTAAGCACCGCCCCGTCTTACGGGGCGGGGTCTCCTCCCGGCGCCATTTCCGGTTCCGCTCCCCCTTAGATCCCTTGGTCCCGTTACCGCGGCCGCCGCCTCCTCCAACCCCCAGTCGTCGTCCTCACTTGCAGGCTTCGCGCCTCTCGCCGGCACGTCGCCTTGGCCACGCCTTCTTTTCTGTCCGCTCCCTGCGGCGCGTGCCCCCGGAGCTCTTGCGCCGGGACGGGTCACGGCTTCTCTCGCCCTCCTTGCCCATCTGCCGGGCCTTCAGACGTCGCGATGGGCGCGTATCTCTCCCAGCCCAACACGGTGAAGAGTTCTGGGGATGGGGAGGGCACCGCGGCCCCGGGGGGACACGGCGCCCCGCGCCTGCCGCTGCCCTACGGCTTCTCGGCCATGCAAGGCTGGCGCGTCTCAATGGAGGTAATTACCAGAGGGAGGCAGACCCCGCCGGCAGGGCAACCGCTGGAAGATGGGAGGCGAAGTGCGGGTGCTGACCTCACGTGGAGTAGAAGAGGCACAGTATGGGTCCCCAGAGTTCGGGGCGGGCAGGCCCTCCACAGAGGCGTACTCCGGGCCTCTCTTCCCCCCTCCCCACCCCCCCCCCGCCCGCTCCCGTCCCTCCTGGGCTTAGGAGGGCCGTCCGGTCGCGCTTTGGGCATGAGCCGTATGAAGCTCGGGTTTTATCAGCCCTTCTCTACCGTCTGGTTTCCCTAGAGGGATAAAGAGAAGGGAGGAAAAGGTGACCCCCCTCCCATGGTGTTGACATGTAATATATATTTTATATGTGTTTGTGTGTGTATGTGTGTTTAGACGTACATACATTCAAAATGGGAAGGCCTAGTTTGGGTGGGGAGGCCTCGTAAATGGAATGCTGAGCTAGCATTCTGTTTTGGATTTTTCAAACTCCCAAGTTGCTGTTGCTTGGCACTGTATCGTGTTAATTCCAAGGCCCCAAGCTTGCCTTCCAGAATCTGTCATTAAGAGTGTATGTACCTTGTGAGAGAGATCATTTCCAGGGAAATTTTTTTTCGGCCTTTTAACATACTCAAGTTAACTGTCTTGATCTCTTTCATTCCAGCTCAGTGTTTCTTATTTCTTAAACTCCTCAAAAATTAGCTTTGTCGTTTGTGGTTAGCTGCTAACTTTTGAAGTTGCTAACTGCTTTTAGTGCGTTTACTTGCTGTCATCTGTGCCTTTCTTAACAAACTTTCATTGCTTTCATCAACTTTCTTTTCTGTGACTTTTACTTGAGCATTTTCTTCTCTTGTATTTTTATAAGGAATCCTTTTTTACTCCTTTTAGGAGAACGGACAATAGCAAAGAAAATTGTTTAGTCGGAATTATGTTTGAAAATACAGAGAAAGGTATCAGATATTGGTACTCAAGAAAGAAAAAGAATAAAGATAGATGATAGACGCTCTTTAGTACTTCTACCTTTTTAAAAGACTAATCTCCTAGGTCGAAAAGAGAGAGGTATGTGGGTGGATGGGGGAAGAGGGGAGTATGTCCACGTGAAAGACTGGAGTGAGATAATGGATTAAGGTAGTAGGGGTTAAAACCAGCGTTTTATCTGTCAAGGCATGCTCTGTAGATATTACTCTTGGGAATTCTTTCTGCCCCACCCCTTCCCTTTGCTTTAGCTCTAGAATGGCAGCATGGAATTAAAACAGTTTTCGTTTTTTAGGTTCAAATTCTGTAGCTGAATAGTTTCTTTTGGCTGTTATAACTAACAGTCATGATAATTGTGTGACCAGATTGCTGAAGAGGACTGAATGGATTGGCATCTTTGTACTGTTGCTCTCCCCCAGTAATATTGTAAGTCCCTTAAGGTCAGGGACATTGTCTCCATTTTTGTGTAATTCCCCACAGTGCACAGTGTAGTGAGTATGGTGGATGTACAAGTTGGAAATTTGTTTGGGATAATTTAAAGGTGAGCCTTACTTTAAGGGAGGTGTGGGTTGGGTGATTTGAGGAGGGACTTTCTTTTCATTTCTACAGTTTTTTCATTGAGAGTCTTTGTTAGGGTTTTACAATTTGTTTGGAATGTATATAGCAGTATGGCAAGACTTTTCCTCTAGGGCTCCTCATTGCGTAAATTTTCTCTCTGTGTTAAAGAATGTGAAGTGGTCTTTTTCTTCAGCTTTTCTGTTTTAGTTGCTGCCATTCTTTGGCAATAATATTTCTAGTTTCTTATTTTAATTTAATTGTCTGGATCTAGCTCCATTTCCTCCATCTATTTAGCCAACATTGTTCAGTATTCCTACTAGACCTTTTCATTTTGCCCATGAGTTATGGTGTAGCCAGAGGCTGATCAACAAAGGTCTGTGTATCATACAGTGATTTTTTACCTAAAATGCCCATGATCTAAATTTTCCCTCTGAGAGACTGACTACTTAAGGTGTTTGCATTTTCTAATGCGCTTTTAAAAAATTCTCTTCCCACCTTTCCCTCCACGTGCCCAGATATCTTTAAGGGAACTCTTCCTAAATTGTCTTCTGTATTGGATATATGCTCTGTAAGACCCTAGTACATTATTGCTAAAAAAGAATTTTACATTTTTTTGTACTTTAAGGTTTCTATCTCGGTGACTTAGCACCTCCAATTAATAAAAGTCCCCTACTTAACCTTCTTAGTCATGTTGGTTTAGATTTGGGGAGTTTATTATCCTAATAAACCTTTACAGCATTTGGTAAATCCTTGTTGCATAGGTCCAGCATAAACAGGATGTGCTACTGTACCTTTTTCTCTTGAGTCAGGGGTGGCAACTGTCACACTCACCTTCACATTTTATTCTCCCTGCCTTTCTCTAGCCTCTTTCACTGTGGTACCAAGGTGCCTTGACTGAGGAGGTGTAATCCAGACACAACAAACAGGGAGTTCCCCCTCCCTTGTCTCATCATGCTTTGGAGGGAGCCTGAGACCAAGCTGGTTGAGGTGTGTGGGAGCAGAGTGTGAATTTGGTGGTGGTGGTGGTTGGGAAGAGGGGTGGCTGGTTGGGAGGTAGGGAGTGGATGGATGGGTAGCCTAGATTTTGCAACTTCTGATGGACAGATCATTGGTTAGATACTGCTTTCAAAGATAGCTTTGAATGTAGCTCTGAATATCTTGACCTTTGGTGGTAAAAGCTAGTTTTAATGGTGAGTCTGTGTCTCTTAGGTTCTTTTACATTCTTTATTCCTCTAGTGATTCTTGTCCCAGGAATCCTTGCCTTTCTAATATTTCTGTAGATATCTGTGATATTTGTGATGAAGTGATTTTTTTTTAAACAGGTTTTCGGCCTTCTAAAACAAAAGCTAATGTTTTCCAAAGGACTTGTAGAGAAGGAACTATAGAGCCAGCCTTGGATAGCTATGGGCTGTGTAATTCAACTGGCTTTTTCCCACCAACCTTTAAAGTCTGCAAAACTAAGAAAGAAAAAAGCCATGAAGCTCCAGATCTCTGTTTTTAATTGATAAGATCTTTAAGACCTTGTATGTTTTTGGTGGAGATGTGGTGAAATTGGAGAAGATATTTATTACAAGATGAAGTTTTAGAACTACTGGGTAGAATGGATGTCTTAATTTAACTTGAATTGGGGAAAGGTATGTCAGGGCCTACCAGCAGATGAATAGAAGTGTTTAGAACAATTGGCTGTGGAAAATGACTTGCCTGAGACCTTAAAAAGCATGACCAGCAGAAAGCATTGGACTTAGTTTTGAGAGAAATGGTGGCATGTTAGAGCATTGCCCTGGGATTTAGGAGGCCTCTGCATTCTAGTGCAAAGTACTTCACTTTCCAAAACCTTAAATTTGAGACATTTGGACAAAAGGAAGAAATTTTCAAGACTTGAGGAATGATGTTTCTGGCTTGAGGCTTATAATTCTGCTTTTTTTGTACCTTTCATGTACCTTACTTAGTTTCTCATCTATAGCATTGTGAACTTCTTGAAGGCAGAAACTGGTTTTCTGTCTTTGTCTCTCCAATTTACAGTAGTACAGTGCTTTGAATAGGCACTTAATAAATGTTTGTTGAATTAACTAATTTTAGTGATTGAAAAAGAATAAATTAAAAGAATCTTAGAACACTACAGGAACATAGTTTTTTAGGCAGGGCAGTGGTAATAACTGGTTGATAGGAGAAAGAGTAGCCTGGGATATAGTTTGACAGTGAGAAGATGCAATATACATATGACAGATGTGATATTTTCTTTGCAGGTTTCAGGCTCCCTCTAAAACTAAGATAGAATGGTTTTGTATCAAAGTTTTTAAAGAACTGACCTCAGTGTTCAACTTAAAATGGACGAAAGTCATTGAAAGACAGTTTTCAAAATTTTCTGTGGAAACACTGAAGTTGTCTCTTCATTAGCTCTGTGGAAAATGAGCAAAATGTTTCTTTCTCCATTTCCTTCTCTGCAGTATTAAGTATCTGTCAACCACTTACCAGATAGGTTTGAGTAAGACTTTGTGATCACTCCGAATGGAGGATGATTGGGCTTATTATCACATGCCTAATTTTTTCAAAGCATTTTGAGGGCTTTTATTAGGATTTGTTTTTTTTTTGGAGGGCAGTTGGGGTTAAGTGACTTGCCCAAGGTCACACGGCTAGTTTGTGTGTGTGTGTGTGTGTGTGTGTGTGTGTGTGTGTGTGTGTGTGTTTTAAGTGTCTGAGGCTGGATTTGATCTCAGGTTCTCCTGACTCCAGGGCCAGTGCTCTATTCATTGCGCCACCTAGCCACCCCTTATTAGGGTTTTATAGCAGTCTTTTGAAATAAGGTTAGAATATATTACAACTGCTCTAGGATTTTTTTTGGCTAAGAGTTTTTTGTGATATGATAAACTAAAGTTGATGTGTTCTTGATTGGAGGACATTGTGCCTTCTAGTAAAATTATAGACCTGCTATCTTTGGGATTCCCTAGAATGCTCAAAATGCTATGATTCTATATCATAAAGGGTTCAACGTGATTTCTTTTACACTGAGAACACTTTTTACTTGGAATGGAAGATTTGGAGTAGTTGAACCATTAACCTTGGTGCAAGAGTTAATTTCAGGTGTGCAGTGGATTATGTATAATATGACTAAGATTTGATATAAAAATGGGTGAGTCCTGATGGTGGAAAAATTTTAGAAACCTAATAGGTTGGTGGCTAAGTGGATAAGAGTACTGGGCCTGGAGTAAGAAATGACCTGAATTCAAATGCAGTCACTTAACCTCTGTTTGCCTTAATTCCTGGAGAAGGAAATGGCAAACCAGTATCTTTGCCAAGAAAATCCCATGGATAATATTGGCATGGAGTTGTGGAGAATTGGACACAACTGAATTATAAAAACAACAGCAGTTTCTAATACTCTGGTGTTCCATGTGTGATAGATAGCAAAAAAATACGTGTAGATAACTAAAAGAGCCCATTGGGGCATTGGAAGCTGAACTTTTTAGATTTGGAATCTAATCCCCTGGTAATTAAGAGCAGTGCCTACTTTAAACTGAAACCCCTCTTTACCTAGAGTGCATTCAGTGTAATTAATTAGTCTGGAAGAATCAAATCAACTTTTAAAATATAGCAATGCATTTTTATTTTTTATAATATGTGATATATATATATATATATATATATATATTCCTATATTCCTCATCTTTCAGAGAGAGATGGGCATTTCACTTTTAGAAAGTTTTTAAGAGACTTTTTTTTTTTTTACTACGGTAATTTCCTCATTATCTTTCAGACCACTGAAGACTGTATTTGGAGTCTTATACCTCAGACTTCTGAGACATTCTGAACAAATTTATTTCCAGGTTCTTAGTCATTCCCTTACCTCTCACAGTCCTCTTTGCAGTTATCTTCTCAAGACTTTATACTTTTAGATGTCCTGAAGGAATTAGATTTGTGTGCGCAAATTTTCAGAGAGACCGAGGTTCCAGGTCTATTATCTCCCATTTTCACATGCTACTTTTAACAAGCATGTTGTCTCTAGAGGCACAAATCCATAGAACCAAGCTTAAATGTCATTGCCAAGTAGTACCTTCCAACTGAACATTGAACATCAATTCCTCTTTAATGAATTATTTACTTTTGCTAGACATATAAAACCTGTAATCTTGTAACCTATAAAAGATCCTCTGGGAAAGAGTGGGAAAAGGAAGGAAGGAAAGAAATAAGCAGTTATTAAGCAGCTAGGTGCTACTTTGTACCAAGTGCTTTACAAATATTATCTCATTTTATCCTTACAACAGCCCTCAGAGGAAGGTGCTATTATTATCATCCGCATTTTATGCTTGGGGAAACTGAGGCAGACAGTGAGTAATTAAGTGACTTGTGAAGGGTCACACAGCTAGTAAGTACCTTGGACTGGATTTGAACTCAGGTCTTCCTAACTGAATCCAGTGTTCTCTCTCTTAGCCCATCTGACTACTATAAACTTTGACTCATCTACGTCTTTCTGTGACCTATTGACTATTTAACATTTTCTGAAAATGTTAACTAGTTGCATATGCTATGTCATTAGAAATTATCATGTTTCGTCTTTAAATATGAGCATTTTGGATTGAGGAGTTCTAATGTTGCTTGATGAAGGTGAGAGGTAGAGGTAGGAACTAGAAGATAGCTGGGGCTAGGACCAATAGGAAGACAGTGCAGATTGTGTGTTCAGGAATAGCCTTAGTTACTTTTACCGGCAAACAGACAGGTCTGAATGAGGCTCCCCAAATATAAGTTTTTCCAAGGAGCTTATGATGGCTACTTTTAAGAATGGTTGGGGGAGCTGAAGAGGAGGCATCAGGGAAGACAATGATTGGATTGGATTGGATTGAAGACATGATAGCTTCTCAATAGAGGGCCTAGTTCCTTGCCTAATCAACTGTTTGCGTCAGGTACTGGCTCTGTAGGGCTTTCAATGTGCCGTAACGTTTTTATTCTCACTGTTGTCCTAAGAAGAGTTCGCAACGTTTCATTATTTGTTTATTCATTCATTCATGTTGAAAAACAATAATAAAAACATTTTATTAATTTTTTTAGTTCCATATTACCTCCCTCCACCCCTTTCCCTAGCCCTGAGAAGACAAGAAATATATATTATATATATATAATATATAACATATATTATATATATGAAGTCACACAAAACATTTTATATGTGAAATCATGTAAAACATTTCCGTATTAGTCATGTTGCAAAAAAAGGAAAGAAACAGTGAAAAAAATTATGCTTCTATCTATACTCAGACTCCATCAGTTCTCTCTCTAGAGGTAGATAGCATTTCTCCTCATAAGTCCTTTGGAACTGTCTTAGATCATTTTATTGATCAGAATAGCTAGGTCATTCACAGTTGATCATCCTTACAATACACATGCAAAGTGTATTTCTGCATTTGTTGTGTGCTGGGGAAAAAAGGCAAGAAAAGAAGAAAAAAAATACTTCAGTCTGCATTTAGAATCCATCACTTCTCTTTCTAGAGATGGACAACATTTTATATCATGAATCTTTTGGAGTTGTGGATCATTGTGTCCATCAAAGTCACTAAGTCTTGCACTTAGTTGATTATCTTTACAATATGGCTATTACTGTGTAGATTGTTATCTTGGCTTTGCTAACTTCACTTTGCATAAATTCATAGAAGTCTTCTAGATTTTTCTGAAACCATCTGTTCATTTTGTTTAGAAGCAGTGTCAGTTTTTTGTAGGCAAGGTATTGTGTCATTTATATTTGTAAATCCTTAACATTAGTGATTTGTGCACAGTAGTTAATAGATTAATGAAGAAGTGTGGTTTTTTGGGGGGGAGCGGAGAAGGTAGGGCAATTGGGGATAAGTAACTTGTCCAAGTCACATGACTAGTTTTTTTTTGTGAAGTGTCTGAGGCTGGATTTGAAGTCAGGTCCTCCTGACTCCAGGGCTGGTGCTCTATTCTTGCACCACCTAGCTGCCCCTGAGGAAGCATTTTTAAACATTATGTGCAAAGTAGTTGTTATTGAGTGAGTGAATGAATGAGAAACATTTCAAGTACTTATTAAGTGCAAAGCACTATGTGCTAAATACTGGGTATACAAATAGAAAAGCAAGATGGTTCTTCTCAAGGAACTCATTTTCTAATGGAAACAACATATATGAGGGATTTCAGCTGCAAGTCACATGGCAAGTTCTCATGGTCCTTAGGGTACAGGGGCAAAGCAAATAGTACTGCATCTTCTCTAATGTCATTCCTATTGATAAAATCATATCTGTTTCTGATACTGAACATTTTAACAGTGCCAAGGACTTTGGTGTCAAGAACTTTCTTCTCCAGGTCTTCAGTAGATGTGGCGCCTGAGGAGGCTTCAGTTCTGCTCACTGAAGCAGTTATCAGGTCATATCTCCACAGAGGTTGTTTCCGAGTATGATGTCTAAGAGGGCTAGGCTGGAAGCAGGACCACTGCTCTGGGAGAGGCTGCAACTCCTGATACTCTCTTGGATTGACATGTCCATTGGTAGTAGTTAGTCAGAGGTTGATATATTGCAGGGTGAGAAAAGTGGACCCCTTTTCTGGTAGTTAGTTAACTACTCTGCTCAGTGATAGTTATGAGGCCTAAGCTAAGAAGCAGGACTAACAGTCGAGGGGGCACTACTAGTCTTATCTTAATTAGGGATGTGGTTGAAAGAATTAATTGTGGCCATTATTTTACAGGGTGTACTGGTGATCCCTTTCTAAGCTTTCTTTTTTTTCTGTCTTCTTCTCCTCTAGGAAATTTTGTTTCTTTAGGAACAGAAAACTATTGCATGTAACTTGGTTTGCTTATAAAAGTGTGTTTTGTCTATTAAACTTAAGGGTATAGTTATTCAAATATTTGTTACAAATTTTATAATAGAATTGACTTTAAACAGTTTTGTTTATCTTTTGTTTTTATCAACTTAATTTGTATAGCTATATAATTAATAATAATCAGTGCTAGATTCCTCAGATTAATTCTTTTGGAATATCTAAAAACTGATTCTTAACTTCTGGGCTCCCCCCCCCTTTTTTTTTTTTTTTTGCTGTCATCACTACAAAGAGGAAAGGGGTTGCACAATGAATATTTTGTACTTTTCTTGTTTTGTGGGTTGACAAAAAAAAAATAATAACAATCTTAGTGACCAGCCTTCTGGTGATAAGGCTCTGCATTTAAATATCTAGGCTGATATCTCAAACATAATCTATCACTGACCTGTATCTGAGACTTCCTAGCTCTGTCAGTTCTTGTATTCTGCTACCATAACCTTCAGAAATCCAGGATCATCCCATGATGGCACATCAAAGCAGAATTTTCTTTTTTTTTTGGGAGGGCAGTTGGGGTTAAGTGACTTGCCCAAGGTCACACTGCTAGTTTGTCTGTTAAGTGTCTGAGGCAAGATTTGAACTCAGGTCTTCCTGACTCCAGGGCCAGAGCTCTATTCACTGTGCCACCTAGCCACTCCTTTTCTTTCTTTCTTTTTTTTTTTTATAGCTAATAAATGTCGTGAGGCAGAATTTGACCTCAGCTCCCCCTGACACTAGGGCCTGTGCTCTATCCGCTGTATCACCTAGCTGCCCCTTCAAGATAGGATTTTGATGGAATCTAGTGTGTCTTGATTTTTGCCTGTTTGAAAATAAGAGGCAGTCTGGCATAGTGAGTGTATAGAGTGGGAAAAGATCTGGGATTTTAGTGGATTGCAAGCTCAGCATGACTCAACAGTGTGATATGACCAAGGGAAGAGAAGGTGAGAAGACAGAGAAGTTCTAAATAGTGTGGGCAGGTGAGAAATGAGGAGAAATGTCTGAATTGAGCTCTCTCCTTAAATGGAGATTTGGAGTTCAAACACCCCTAATCCCCCACCCCCTTCAATCAGAGAGGCAGAGGGATTTTGCACAATGATGAGGTTATCCCAATAATTAGCTTCCCGGTGTGATGGAAAAACCAGTCAGGTCCCAAAGTTCAGCCAAGCGAGAAATGAGATGTCTGAGCTGAGCTCTCTTCTTAAATGGCAGGCAGAACTAGGAGCCTGTGAATTGTATACTCAAGATATTTTACGCCCAGGTTTTCATGACTCTTTCTTTTTTCTTGCTTTTTTGGTGGGGTGGGGGGGGGGGAGAGAAAGAGAGAGGTAGGGCAATTGGGGTTAAGTGACTTCCCCAAGGTTGCAAGGCTAGTTTTGTGTCAAGTGTCTGAGGTCATATTTGAACTCAGGTCCTCCTGACTCCAGGTCTAGTGCTCTATTCATTGCACTACCTAGCCTGATGGTTTCAGAGATGTTCAGTATGGGTAGAGGTTGCAAGGAAGCAGATTTAGTCTTGATGTAAGGAAAAGCTTTTTAGCAATTACAAACTATCCTGGAATGCGCTACCTCAGAAAATAGTATATTCCTTTTTATTAGAGATCTTCATGCAATGGCTGCATGATGAATTCCTTGGTATGTTGTAGAGAAGATTCCTGTTGGGGCCTGGATTATACTTGATGGCCTGTGAGGTCTTTTCTAACTCTACGATTTTATGTTCTTTATTCTCCTACTATATTTGGAAGGACCTTTCCAATTTCAAGTTGCTTGTGTAGTCTACTTAAATAATAGAGCTATCATAATTTACATTTTTATTTTATTTTTTATTTTACAAATTAATTAGCATTTACATTTTTACTTTTGAATCTTCAGAGTCCAAAGACTTTAGAATTAAGATTTATAATAATAGAAACTGGCTGACAACATGCTTACAGTTTCTTAATGAAGTCTTTCATTTTTACCTCTGTGCTTGTAAGTAGGAAGTTTTCAGGCTCATTTAATAGAAAGTGTTTGGTCAGTGGTCATGGTCAGATAAAGATGCATTAACTTTATAGCTATGCAATGTTTTTCAAAAAAAATCCTGTAGGAATAATTTAGAGTGTGGTGAACATCTTATTTTGAATATATTTATGATTTTAAAAGATTTTTTTATCCTACATTTTTAGGGCGTTGTTGATATTATTGTGGGAGTGTTTAATGACAACAAAAAGTCCCTGGAAAAATGAAGAGACGTATTTTTCCTCAGAATTTTTCTGTCCTCCCAAACAGCCTTTAGTATGTCCCATTATGGCTAGGATGAAAACTGACTGTTTACTAAATCTTGCTATCAGAAAGAAAACAGCCTTTAAGGTTTAAAGGAGGACAGCCTTAGTACAAATATAAGAAAGTCCTACTTCATTAACCTACTGTATCAAGTAGTAAACTTATAAAATGTATTATTAAAGGGGAAATTCAGAATGAAAATACAAGTGTGTTCAGAAAAAAGTTTAGATAAATGCAGGAATGCTAAATCTATGATGAATTGTTTGATGGGGAAAATACTTTAAGTTGAAGGGAATTCAGGGATGGGAAACCTGTGGCCTTCTAGGTCCTGGAGATCAGCCTTTTGACTGAGTACAAGTTTTACAGAACAGATTCTTTTATTAAAGGGATTTGTCCTGTGAAGTTTGGATTCAGTCAAAGGGCTGCATTTGAGGATCTCTAGGACACAGGTCCCCCCCCCCCCCCTGAATTAGGTAATACTCCAGATTGGAAGTGGCAACCAATGTGAACCTTGAAGGAAGAAAAAGATTCTGAAATGTGATGTGGGAGACTGGATCAATCTGAGGAACAGTTGTAGTCTAGTTTGACTGTAATGTTGAATATATATAGGAGTAATATGAAAAGTCAGTTGAAGCTAACCTTACGTGCCAGCCTAAGGAGTTAGTGTCTGAAGCCGGATAGAATCAAAAGTTTTCCTGACTCCATGGCCGTTACTGCGTGTCTTTATACCACATTACTGCTTTTTTCAGAGTCCGTTTTTATGCTTGTAAAATGAATGAACCACAAGGTCCCTTATAGATTTAATGTTCTGTGGCCTGGAAGTTTGTTTAGGGATAAATGGAAGACAAACTCAGAATGAAACATCTATCTACTCCCATGTTTGGATAGTTTCAGAAAAGATATGGGCCTCTAAGGTCACGTTTAGCCCTGAGATTCTGCTATCCTGTGAGTTTATATTTTATCCTATAATAGGCAATAAGGAGATTTTAGTAGAGTTATTTTAGCAGCTGTGTAAAGAGTTGATTAGAGAAAGGGGAGTCTGAAAGCAGGTAGATCAATTAGAAGACTGTTAACACTACTCCAGGTGAGTAGTGATGAGGACCTCAAAAATATGGTGGCAGTAGGATTGGAAACATGGGGTTGAATCTCAGCAGATGTGAAGGTAGAATTTAAAGGATTTGACTAATTGAATATGAGGTTTGAGGGAATGGAGTAGTAAAAGCTGATATTTTAAGTCGAGGTTGGCAGGAAAAATGATGTTCTCAATGGCAGTATGGAAGTTATAGGAGATGACTAAGTGTCGGACTTGGCATCAATACCAACAGGATAGTCATGCATGTTGTATTCATGGATGTCATGCAGACAGTTGGAGCTGAAAGGAGAGGTGGAGGCTAGAGATATGTTTTTGGGAGAATTTGCCTGTAGCTCATCATTGAAGATATGGAAATGGGTAAGGTCACAGAGAGTTTATGGAGAGAAGAGGGGCCATCCATACTGAGGAGGTGGGAGGGGGATAATGAACTGGTGAAGGAGACCTTAGAAATGGGTTAACATGGAGGAGAACCAAAAGAGAATAAATAGGACCACTGAAACCAAGAAAGGAAAGAGGATCCACATTAATTGTAGGAACAGAGAAAGAACAAGGGAGAATTCAGAAATTATTCTGAAGCTTTCAAGTCTTGGTGAATGGAAAAATGAATATCCCTCTTTCTGACCATCGAAATGGAATCTCATTTTGAGGAAAAGTTTAATCCAAGGTCATGGGAGCTTCCAGGTTGAGATTTCCTGAAGACTTTGAAAATACTGAGACAGAAGTTCAGGGATGAAGCTTGTGCTGGAACTGTGGATTTGGAGGTAATTTGCAGAGAAGTTAGGGCATGACATTTGTGATGGAAAAAGGGTAGTATAAAAAGAGAGCTGAAGACTGAACCTGGAGATATACTTACATTTAGGGGCCAGAAGGGGAAAGGAAAGCCAAAGGAAAACAGTCTTCAGATGGATACTGTAGTGTCAGAAGGTGGTTAAATGAATCTAAGAGTGAAGACTGAGAAAATGCTCCTGGATTAGATGTTAAAGAGATGTAGAGGATTCTCTTTTGGTCCTTAGATTTATTTTATATCATAATAGTTTACTGAATTAATCAGTTCTCATCAGCTAAAGGCAGTTAGGTGCAATGCAGTAGATAGAGTACTGGGCCTGAAGTCAGGAAAACCCAAGTTCAAATTCAGCCTGATATACTTCCTTGCTGTATTAACCTTTGTTTGCTTCTCTTTCCTCAACTGTAAAATGGGGACAATAACAGCACCTACCTCTGCAGGGATGTAAGAATCAAATGCAATAATACTTGTATAGCCCCTTAGCACATAGTAGGCACTATATAAATATTATATTCCCTTCCCTTTCCTAGCTAGGAACCTAGGAAACACTTGTTTTTTATTCCAGGATTTTTAACATTTTTAGTTCCAAATTCTCTATCTCCCTCTCTCCCCTTCTTTCCCCTTTCAGGGAACAATTTGATATAGGTTAGTTATACATGTGCAGTCATGTGAAACACATTTCCATATTAGTCATGCTGTAAAAGAAAACACAAATAAAAGAAAAACCCACACAAAAAAATAAAGTGAAAAATAGTATGCTTTGATCTTCATTCAGACTCCATCAGTCCATCAGTTCTTTTTCTGAAGGTGGATAGCATTTTTCATCATGAGTCCTTTGGAATTGTCTTAGAGCATTGTATTCTTGAGAATAGCTGAATCATTCAGAGTTGATCATCATACAATATTGCTGTTGTACAATGTTCTGGTTCTCACTTCATTTTGTATCAGTTCATGTGAGTCTTTCCAGGTTTTTCTGAAAACATCCTGCTTATCATTTCTATAGCACAATAATTACAATCTTATATCACAACTTATTCATTTATTCCCCAATTGATGAATATCTCCTTAATTTCCAATTCTTTATTGAGTATTTATTTACAAGGGAAAATATAATTTTAATTGAGAAATAATATGCCAAGGTAATTAAAAGTATGTATTTAAAAATTTTCTGCCTAGACTAGTCTTAGCTGTTCTCCAGTCTGGATAACTAAGCCTCAGCATACTGCTACTCTACTCCCACTCCTGCGGGGTCCAGAAAAAGAATTTCAACCATAACCTAAAAACACCACCTGCCAATTTAGAATTCTGCCCACTTTGGGTACTCAACCAAATTCATTCATCTATTTCATAATTTTGGGCTTATTCATCCAGTTAGGAAGCTTCCTGATTACTGGGCTTTGGATAATTGGTTCACATTTTCGTTGCTGTCACAGTTAACTTCAAGAAGAGTAAAGAGGGAAAAGCCTTCTTAAAAGATTTTACACTTAGTTACTTTTGGGGGACAGGGCAAGGACACACGATGGTGATAATTTTACCTGACACTTCACAGCTTTCACAAAAGAAAATTCTTTAATTAGAACATTCCCTCCAAAATTACAAGTGTCCACAATCACTTCTAAAACTTTTTTTGTCTGGGATTTCACATGTGTAGGAAGCTCATGTTATAGAAATTTATCCTCCTCAGCCTTGCGCCCTTCCATGAAGATCAATCAGTAACTTGGTAATTCATTTATAACAGAGTTGTCTGAGAGCATTGAGTGGTTAAGTGACTTGACCATGGCCAAAACAACTAGTATGTCAGGCAGGATTTAAATTCAGGTCTTCTGATTCTAAGACTGGTCTTGATTCCTCTGCCATGCTGTCTCTCTCCTAGAACTTGCAATACTAAAGTCTGTTTGTCTTTCAGGCCTGTTACAGTGTCTCACTTTTCCCCCCTCCTTTCTCTGCCAAGCAGAATATGCTTAATCCCTTTTCTACATAATAGCTCTTCAAAATACTTGAAATTATCAACCAAAAACATTCCCATTTCCTTCAACCAGTCCTCTTACTGCATGAATAGCAGGCTTTACTGACCGGGTGAAGTCCTGTCTAGAGAATGCTGCTTCTTCAGTTTATCAACATTGTTCCTAAAATATGGTGCCAAATCAGAAACACAATAGCACAGTATTTTAAATGTGTGATCAGGGGTTCAGAGTACAGTGCAACTGTTACCTCTCTAGTTTTAGATACTATGTCTTTTAATGTAACCTGCATTATCCTTCTTGGACATCATATCCCACCTGATTTATTTTAGCTTGTAGTCTACTCATACCTCCAGATATTTTTTAAATGAACAGCTAGCTAGCCATATCTCCTCCATTTTGTACTTGCAAATTTGATTTATTTTAAAGTCAAGTTGAAATTTCAACTAATTAGATTTGACCCAATGTTCTAGCCTATAAAGATATTTTTAAATCCCAACTCTTTCATCCAGTTTGTTAGCTGTACTCCTCAGTTATGTATTAGTTGACAAAAGAAATGAGAATTGTGTACCATAACCTTAACAAAAGGTTAATGTCAATGTGGAAACTTGCATGTATTTTCAGGGTATTTTTTAATGTGTTGATTAGTTATGCTGGATTTTTTCTTAATCTTTTTTTAAAATTTCTTTATTATATGGGGTGGTTTTCTAATAGAATGGGGAGGGAGACAAGGAGAAATTTAGTCAATATGAAAACAAATTATCAAAATAAATTTTACTTAAAAGGGTGGTACCAATGCTGTCCATTGGACTTATCAGTAGTTTTGCTGCTTCTTGATATTATCTTCTAGTATGGGGCTGGAATCGATAATTCTGTTGTTCTTGTGGTCTTGCTTTTTGATTCTGTATCATTTCATATGTCTTCTTGTAATTATTTGTTTTCTTCATTCATCATTTCTTAAAATTATGTCCTTCCATGAAAACCTTCCAAAGGTTCTACTCAGTATACTTGAGTAATACTTCCTCTGATTCTTTTAATATTTCATAGATATGAGTGTAGTACTTGGGTTGTGTTTTCTTTCACTTTCACTAAGTGACCTCTCCTTTTTTCCTAATTACATCTTTGAGGTTTTTTAATCCTAAAACTTCTCATGTGTGGGCCATTATTTATAATTTGTACACCTACTTACATGTGGTATGTGTCTTTCAGTTGCCCTTTGGGTCATCTGCAATTTTTATTCTTCTAAGGGCATGATATTTGTGATTTCAAATCTCAAATCACAAACCACAAAGTATCACCAAGAAAATATTGATGTTGATAATGGGTTTTTATTATAGCTGTTTGGGATCACTGAAAGCATTGCTTTTGAATGTGATGAGATCTAATACTGGATATCATTATCAAAACGACGATGGATTCTCTCTTCCCTTATTTACACCATAGAATCCACAGCATCAGCATTAGAAAGATGTCATAAGTCATTTAGTATGACTTATAGTTAAATAATAAATCCCTCTACAATATTTAGCTTTAACTTTATTACTGACCTTTAGTATTGCATCTCCAACTGCTTTTTGGATATCTTGAACTGGATGTTGTCTGCTCAAAATCTTTTTTTTTAAATTGATTTGTTTATTTACTTTTAGTTTGTTCTTAACGTCTTAAACTCAGCATATTCAAAACAGAACTTGTCCCCTACAACTTTCCTCCTTGCAAACTTCCTCATTACTATTGAGAGCACCACTGTCCTCCTAGTCCCCCTGGTTTGCATCCTAGGAATCATTCTTGATTCCCACTGTCTCTCACCCCCCCCTCCCCCCATATGCAGTATGCTGCCAAGGTCCATTGATTTCACCTTTGCAATATCCTTTCTTTTATTGCTACAGCCCTGGTGTAGGCCCTTGGCACCTCATGCCTTGATTAATGTAGTAGTCTACTGATAGGTCTGCCTGTCTTAAGTCTTTCCCATTTAGTAATTTCTTAAAGTACAGTTCTGACCAAGTCATCTTCCTACTTAGTAAACTCCTGTGGCTCTCTGTCATCTCCAGGATCAAATGCAAAGTAGTAGGCATTCAAAGCCCTTCATAACATTCCCACCCCTCCTTCCAGTCTTCTTCCACCTTATTCTTCAGTCCAGTAGCACTGACCTCCAAGAACAAGACAGTTCATTCTGGGCTGCTGGCATTTGGCTGTCTTCCATGCCTGCAGCGCTTCCCTTCTCATCTTTTCCTCCCGACTTTGCTGACTTCCTTGAAGTTTCAACTGAAATCCCACCTTCTACAGGAGACCTTTCTTTCTCAGTCTTTATTTATTCTAGTATCTTCATTCAGTTAATTATTTTCTGTTTATCTTGTACATAGTTGCTTGTCTCCTCTATTAGATTGGAAACTCTTTTGAGGGCAGGGATTGTCTTTTGCTTTTCTTTGTATTCCTGGCACTTAGCACAGTGCCTGGCATATAGTAGGCACTTAAGCTTGTTGCCTGACTGATTAGACATTTGTTTACTGTTACTGGTGTACAAGTCAAAACCTTTTTTCAAGTGTTTGTGCTCCACCTTTCTCTCATTCTAGAAGGCATGAGGCTTTTCAAGCTTCTTTTCTCCTCCCTGATGTGAAGTAAGGTGAGGGAAATTAATGAATTGCTGGAAAAGGTCTCAGAGATCATTTAATTCCACCTTCTCTCCCTCCCCCATTCCTTTTATTTTATAGGTAAGAAAACTGAGATTTAAGGAACTTTTGATTTGTACAAAGTTACATGCCTAATAAGTGTCAGAGGCAGGACCGAACTTGGATCTCCAGGTTCCTGTTTCATTGCTTTTTCTATTAAGCTACACTCTCTCCTGACCAGAACAGACTATTAGAGTAATTCTAGTAGTGTCACTTTTCATGTTAAGTAGGACATTTTATTTCTTTTTTTTTTTAAAAAGAAAAAACTTCCATACAGGAACAACTTAATTTTACAACTGTAGGATAACTGAATTTGCTCTCATCTGGACTCTGTTCCAGTCTCTGTTCCCTCTACTCCAATCTGTATTTTATATAGCTACCAAAGTGATTTTCTTAAAGTGCCTATCTGTCCAGGTTCCTCTTCCTTCTTATTAAACTCTAGTGGCTCCCCATTATTTCTAGGATAAAATATAAACTACTCTAATTGACATTTAAACCTATATCTAGCTTTCCGGACTTCTTTGGCTTCATTCCCTTCACGTACTCTACTGTCCAATTATTCTGGCTTAATTGCTGTTTTCTTACCTACCTCTCAGTTTTTCATCTCTGTGCCTTTGTGCTATTCTCCATGCTTGGAATATTCTCCTTCCTTACTGCCACCTCTTAGAATATTCAATTTCCTTCAGAACTCTGCTCAAATACCACATTTTCCAAGAATCCTTTTCTCATGACCTTTCCTAAATTACCTTGTATTGGGGTTGTATATATTTTCATATATGTGCATGTTGTCTTCCCTACTAGAATGGAAACTCCTTTGGCCCGGGGGAGGGGGGGGGGCAAAGGAGTTTCCCGAGGAGAATAGGTGCTTAATAAACACTCATTGATTAATCAGTAGAATCCAGTGTATTTCTAGAGTTCTAGGGGTATAGAAAGTGACCTTCTATTCTTGTATTATGCTGCTGGTGTGGCAGTCTCTTCTCCCTGTTTTATATTTCTGGATTACAAATCAATTCCTGTCCTTTCCTATACAAAGTCATAAAGACCTCTTCTCAGGGAATTTCTTGGGCTCCTTGCCTTGGGACCTTTCCTGAGTCCTTTTGGGGACTTCATGTATAATCCTGACCTCTTTGCTTCTCCCTAAGTCCATAGCTGAATGTGGTTCACCTTCTTCAAATTGAACTAATCCTATTCCTAGAAGTGACCTATTTGTTGGATTTGGGACCCTGCTAGGGTTAAAGAAACCTTTTCCCTTAAGTGGACAGTTAGTGTGGGGTATATTATTGTGACTGGGTCATGTCCTTTTGGGGGCTTGACTTAATACCATCTCTGTACATAGATGTTATATCCTCATTTGGAAGAAGGCCCTAATAATAGAACTCTCTTTGTCCCTTCTATTCAGAGAGAATTTTATGGGAAAGGTCAATGCTTCTTCCTTTCTTCTTTAGAACAGGCAGGGTTACATTCATATTCCTATTCAAATTTGGGGCCATTACCTTATTTGTTCCAGGGATACCCCTACATCTTTTCTCAGTGCTTGCCATGGTATCAGGCTAATGGTAGGAAAGGTCTTCACCTATTCCAAAAGTAGTCTCTTTGACTGAAGGATTAGGGTTCAGTTGAGAGCTCAATAGAGTTTCTTCTTGGCTTTGTAAAGCATGTTGTAACTGACTCTTGGACCCCTAATCCCTTCAGAAATCTCCTTGGATGCTTTGCAGCGGCATATCTCTTAGCTAACCACATGAAAATCCTGTGGAAAAAAGTCAGACTTAGGTTGCTTATTTTACCACTATGGCGTAAGTTTCTCTATTACTAGCTGAGGTTCTCTGACTTTGGGGACTTGGGTTTTCCTGGCTGCAGTCTGGCAGGCGAAGGTTTTCACCTGGATCTAGAAAGCAAATCTGAAGAGATGTTAACTCAGGTTCTCCTACCCCACAGCTCACAGTCTGTGTTGTGTTGTTTTGGTTTTTGCTTTTCTTTATCCTGAGTACCTCTTCTGCACCATATCTTCCTTTGCAGTGTGGACCCCAACATAGGAGTCACTGTATTCTAGCTATTGAACAGGTCTTGATGTGATTGTGATCTCAGTAGCTAATTTCATCTTGTTCTGTGGTAAGAGACATAATGGAAAGAAAGAATTAAGTTGTAAACCCTCTGGGTTTAAAGCATTCAATTTTGCTTTTAGTTCTGTCATACCCAGTGTCTCCCTTTCTCTAGATGATACTGTGGCCTCAGCCGTTCCAGTGCTGTAGCCTTCAACAGAACATCCTATAAATTCACTAGGGGTGTTAGGTTGAAATAATGTCCTTGGTGTTCCTCTTGTGAGTCATTTTCCTTGAAAATTGCTTTAATTAGAGAAACCAGACCTGATCAAAAACCTCTTTCTAGGATGACTCTATAAACAGACTTGGGAATATTTTGATTTTATGATCCCTGATCCATGCTTCCTGAGGCTCAGCTTCCTCTCTTCCTGTGGCTGTGGCTGCCTGTGTGGGTGTGTTACATCAAGGGACCTCCCAGGTTCTCTTTCTATTGCTTGACTTGGAGACTATCCACTCTCTTCTTTGAGGTTCTTGGTTTCCTTCAAAGGAAATAACTGGGAAGCCACCTTAAAACTGTCTTTGAAAAGATTCCCCTCTCTGGCTTCCCTCTTTCTTCTCTAACACTTTCCAAGACCCTTTCCATTCTAGATCCTCTTTCCTTCTCACTTGCATTTCCAGTTCGAACACTTTCAGTTTCTCCATTTCTTTCCTGCTCTTAGATCTGAATTGGGCCTAATCACTTTCTCATAATTTTTTCATTCTTGCTACAAACATTCTTGATTAAAGACTGTTTGACCTAATTCCCTCTAAATTCCCTGGAGTACAGTTATAGAGCTTCTAATATCAATAAGCTGTGTGTGTTAAGGACCCTTTGTTATCCTCAGCTGTCCTTTCTCTGCCAGAATCTGCATTGTCCAAGAGGAATTAAGCTTACCCATACAGTTCCAGACTCAGTCTCCCATCTCTCATTGGAATTCTCCAGATAGCATAAGAATTGCCATTTTCAGTAACTGTATTGTTGAGGGCCTAAATATCTGTTTTTCATCCCATCATTTGAACTACAACATATAAAAGTCCCAGGGTTCCCTGACCTAGTTGCTAGGAAGGAGTTGGTAATGGGGGAAACTAAATAGGTCACCAACCTCGATAAAGGTTAGGATCTTTTATAAGAGATCATTTGGGAACCTTGGAAAGACACTTTCAGTAGAGAGTTGGGACAGGGAACTGGATTATAAGGTTTTGAGGAATGAAATGGATGAGAACACATAATAAATGTAGGAACTTTTTTGGATAAGTTTTACATTGAATAAAAAGAAGACTGAACCTTGAGGAAGGGGAAGAAGGGTTGAATTACCAACGTGTATATTTTGCTCATCTTGTAGGCAATGGGGATGGAAAGATTGATAACAGGATGGCATCAATAGGTACTGTGTTGATCCTACTGTATCTCTTGGGAAGACAGATAATTATAAAAACCTCAGCATTGTGCTTCTACTAAGAAGAATACAGTTTCTAGAAATCTTAAAGTTGAATCAGTTCAAAAATACAGAGATTCTGCCAATTTTGTGTTAATTTTTCTGATCCTTGTCAAAATTCCTGTTCAGAGTTTTGTCTCTTGCTTTAACAAGAAGTCCGGGAGGACAGGAGAGACAATGGGAATATGACTAGAAGGAAGCCTTCTAGGAAATCAGACTGTTAGGGACATGGCTAAAAGTAAACCTAAGAAGTATAATAGAGTCTTGAACTCAAGTCAGGAGACCTGGTTGTAACCCATATCTTACTTATTCCATTAAATCTTTTAGCTTTCCTGATTCTTAGTTTCCTTATTTGTAAAATGAAGTGCTGGATTGAATAGTCTCCAAAGATTCTTTTTTGGCTTAGCAAAGCTATAGTGGGGCTCTCAGGGGGTTTCATGGGAGTCATCACTTTTTTTAAAAAATCACTTCTTGTGATTTTTTTTTTCTTTTTTTCCTTTGAATCCCAAGTCCAGAAGGGTTAGTTTTAAAGCCCAGCAACCAGAAGTGGTTCTAACTGTGTTCAAGGCTGGGATGTCCAAAGGTGAAGTAACTAGGCTAAGACGACCAGCATAGTATGATAGTCTTTCTTTCTTTCCACCATTAAAAAAACAAAACAAAACCTTGTCCTATCTAGTCTTTCTGTATTATCCAGGGAAGGGTTCATGAGATTGTGCCCTGAGGAAAATCTTCAAGACCTGAGGTGATATAGGAAAGTTCAGGGGGCGTAAGTTTTACCCTGGGAACATTAGTCTGACTTTGTTCTTCTCCCAGGATGCTCACAACTGTATTCCTGAATTGGACAGTGAGACAGCCATGTTTTCAGTCTACGATGGACATGGTGGTAAGTACAGCTTGGCAAATTGTCACGTTCAAGGTTCTGGGACATCTTTTTATGTTAAGAACAGACCTATATGGCTCTAGGATTCTGAGCCCTCAAACTGATTAGATCTGTGTGCTGTTGGGCCACAAAAATCCCAAAACTTTTCATCCTCTTGAGCATCTCGTGACCGGACCTAGAGTTTGCTCATTCACATTGGCAGCAGGTCGTATAGGGACAGAACTGCCTCTCATGATCTGCCCAAGTTTCATGGTCTCTTCATCTGTCTTTAAACTTACTTTTCCTTCATGTGGAGATCAGGCTATTCCTGTTGTCCCCTCTAACAATGCTTTAATGATTTAGTATGCTATAAATTGACAAGGCTTTGTTTTTATTCAGGTGACCTCCCCCAAGTTATCTTCCTCCTCTGGGCTGATGCTTGGGTATACAAAAAGAAGAGAAATACAGAGTTTTGTTTTTCACAAATTTGCCTTACACAAATTGGACTTAAAGAATTCTGAAAGAAATCTGCATCCCTAAAAATACCTTTGTTAACTTTACTGTACAGTACTGTGCTCTCTCTCTCTCTTTGCTCTTGCCCCTCAGGTCAGTGACTATGACCTCCTAAACCTGACTCCCCAACCCCCCAATCAAAAACCAGCCAAACAAAAAACCCTGCAAGTGAACGCAGAACAGATGAGGGGAAAAATTGCTACTGGACCAATTGTGGGGGCTTGGCTTGAGACCTCTAGAATGAAAGAAGAGACTTTTACCCTATTCCACCCATATGTGTCCAACCTCCACATGCCTGTCTTCCATCTATCCTTGACTCCTTTGTGTTGCCCATCCTCTCCTATCTGTCCATATCTGACCTCCATATATCTGCCCCCAGTGTGTTCTTCCTCTCAGTTTGTGTCGGCCCCTACGTGGCCGGACCTGGCCCTTTGTGTTTCCTCCTGCTCTTACTTCTCTGTCCTCAGCCCCAGCATGTCCTTGTGCTGGTCCCCTCCCTCCAAAGATATGGGTTCCTCTTCCTCCCTCTTTCCCTTCCCCACATCTTTGAACAAATTAGTATTACATTAAAAACTCTTTACATAGAGGTCTATGGAATAGTCAGTTTACGTAAAGTGAGAACCGTCTGTATGTGGATATACATCAAAGAGAACAATGAAACAGGCTCTGAGTGATTTCACCTTTCTTGTAGGGGAGGAAGTTGCCCTATACTGTGCCAAATATCTGCCTGAGATCATCAAAGATCAGAAGGCTTACAAAGAAGGAAAACTACAAAAGGTAAGGGCTCCAAGGGGGTATCTTTAAGTGGCAGAGTAGGTAGAACACTGGGCCTAGAGTCAGGAAGAGGGAGTTCAGATCCAACCTCAGACATTTCCTAGCTGTATAACACTTAACCTTTGCTTCAATTTCCTCATCTATAAAATGGGGAGAGTTGTTGTTGAGGATCAAATAAGATAATGTTTGTAAAGTGCTTGGCTCATAATAGGCACAAAATAAATGTGAGATATTGTTATTATTTTGGTCTTTGTATTTAGGACCATTCAGCTATGTGGTTAATTAGGATTTGGCCCCTAGGCAAGTCACTTAATATTCATAGGTAAAATGGGGGTAGTAATAGCACCTATCTCCCAGGATTGTTTCAAGGATCAGATGAGATATTTGTAAATGCTTAGCACAGAGCCTAACATATAAAAAGTCCCAAATAAAGGCTTGTTGCCTTCCAGTTTTCCTCTTTTATTCCCTCCTTATTTCCTGCCTGTGTTTTGTAGTTATTTCATTTTCTCCTCTGGACCTTTACAATCTAGCCTCTTTATGCAGGATCTTTTACAAAATTCTGAATTTAATCCTAGCCCTGGGGCCTTAATTCAGATACTAGAGAATATAATGTGTCATACTTATATGTGTACTATAACATTGTAGGCAGGCATTTTCTTTTAGACCAGCAGTTCTCAAAGTGTGGTCCCAGAACCCTTAGGGGTCCCATAGACCCTTTCAGGGAGTCTTCAACATCAAAACTTTTCATAATAATTCTAACATACTGTTTGCTTATTAAAATGTTTCTTCCTTTTTCTAACTGCATATCTACGTTAGGCCAGATTTTCTTCTTTTTCAACCAGAGTAACAGATTGCAACAGATTGAAAACAGAAGTAGATATGAGGATCCAGCTGTCTTTTACTAAGCTAGACATTAAAGAAATCTGCAAAAATATGTAAAATGATGACATTTTACTCATCAAATTTTTTTTGTCTTGGAAGTTTTTATTAAAATGTTATTAACATTCAGTGGGCTTGTTGTTTTTAAAGAGTATAAAGGCATCCTGAGATCAAAAAGTTTGAGAACCTGTACTTTTTAGGCTCTGCATTTTTGTTTTATTTCCTCCTCCTCCCCCCCCCTCCCCGTTCTTCACATTGCTTAAATTCAGGCTTTGGAAGATGCCTTCTTGGCTATTGATGCCAAACTGACCACAGAAGAGGTCATTAAAGAGCTGGCACAGATTGCAGGAAGGCCTCCCGAGGATGAGGATGAAAAGGAAAAGGTGGCTGATGAGGATGATGGTGAGTAGAATTTGATGGTGTCATTTATTACAAAAGGCAACAGCAAAAGCCATTTGTCAGTGCTGATTGAGTGTGTAGTACACTAGTGAAAGATGCTTGGTAAGTTGGCTTCCTGAGCACCTAGGGAGTCTTCACTATTCACTATAGTGTGCCATCCCTAGGTTATGCTTATGATGGGTTAAGGTAGCTCTCCTCATGGTAGGCAGTCCTTACATCCTAAATTTCTTTACCTTTTTCACAAATCAAGGCAGCCCAGCATATTAAAAGAATGTTTCCTAAGCATGGAGCAGTGTCTTAGTTTTCTGGGTGACTGTTGTCATTCTCCATGGTATTTCTGTTGAAAGGGAGATTGAGGATACCATAGATTGATGATGGGGAGGGTGTGAAAGGCCAGCCTTTAGTGCCTTTTCCAGGTAGTATATAGGAAAAAGGGCTTCCCTATGAGACCAGATAATGAGAGAAGCCTTAGGCACATTGTTGAGACAGGAAAGTTAGAATCTTAAGCTGCAGGACTCTTGAGAGTAGGGAATAATTCCACAAGGATAGTGGCATAAAAGGGCTCTGATTTAGCCTGTTCCCTGCAGTGGACAATGAGGAGGCAGCCCTACTTCATGAAGAGGCCACCATGACAATTGAGGAGCTTCTAACACGCTACGGGCAGAACTGTCACAAGGGCCCTCCCCACATCAAGGCTGGGGCTGGGTTGGGTGAGGAACCAGGGTCCCAGGGCCTCAATGGGGAGGCAGGGCCTGAGGAACCATCAGGGGAATCCCCTGTGGAGGAGAATGGCCCCATAGCTGAGGCCCACACAGACCTTTCCTCCAACTTGGAACGTGGGACTGAGGCAGTCCAGGGCGATGAGCCTATCACCCCCACTGGAGAGGCTGGCCCCTCCTGCTCTTCCACCCCCGCCAAGCCACCTCGTGCTGCTAAGTCCAAGTTCTTTGAGGACAGTGAGGATGAGTCAGATGAGGCAGAGGAGGAAGAGGAAGACAGTGAGGTAAGGGCCTGTGAGGGCCAACAGGTGCTATAGTTGCACAGAGGGACTGTCTTGTCCCCACCCCACTTTTTCAAACTTTCCCTCCCATCCTCCCCACTCCCCTAAAGGTTTAGCCTCCTTGAGCCTAATACCGCCACCATCACAATTAACATCAACTCTCTTCCTGGGTGGAGGCAATAAGAGATAGACCCAGTCTTGGCCCTCAGAAGTCCAACCATCTCCCAGAGAGGAAACAAGAAGGTAGATGATAATTGGGATATTAGGGCATTTCCTTCTCTTTGGGGAGGTTGTTTTTTGGCTGTGCTCTGGGGAGGTAACTGTAGGACCTTTGGCTGACTTCTTTGGCCTTCCCTGGGGTTTCCCACTTCATGACAGCTAAACTCAGTTCAGATACTGATGCCCTTCCCACCCTGACATTTCCCCCCCCCTTCCCCACCCCAGTCCTGTAAGGAGCAGCTTTTTAGGGGTTGGAGAGAGTGTGACTAGGTAGGATATGATGGTGGTTAGATGGGTGGGCTTCAGGGTAGGGAAGGTTCAGCCTCATCTCAGCAGCGTGGCATCATCCCCTGTGGCAGGAGTGCAGTGAAGATGAGGATGGATACAGCAGTGAGGAAGCTAATGAGGATGATGAAGATGACACAGAGGAGGCAGAAGAAGAGGATGAGGAAGAAGAGGAGGAGGAGGAGATGATGCTGCCTGGGATGGAGGGCAAAGAGGAGGTGTGTGTGTGTGTGTGTGTGGTGGAGGCAGGGAATGGGCCTGGAGTAACAAAATTTTTGTGTGGAGCCAAGTGTGGTAAGGCTTTGATTTTGGGGACAGGGGATCATATCTGTGTCTTAGCATGGGAAGTTCAGTCCAAAGGGTCTCCATTGTTAGCCAAATGGTGGTCTGTAGCATCTTCACATTAAGTGAGCGGAAGTTGTAGGTTGTTCTTCCTTGGAACAGTTCTTTCACCTAGTCTCCATTTATTAAAGTTATGGATACAGTTCTTATCCTAGGAGCCTCCAATATCCACTTTGGCTGGGGATAAGAGGATGAAGCCTGGGGAGGAATTTCTTAGATGAACATCATTGAGCAGGACCATGATAGTGGATCTCATGACCCTTTACTTTTTCTTCTCTCATAAGCCTGGATCAGACAGTGGTACAACCGCAGTGGTGGCCCTGATTCGAGGGAAGCAGCTAATTGTGGCAAATGCAGGGGACTCCCGATGTGTGGTCTCTGAAGCTGGCAAAGCCCTAGATATGTCCTATGACCACAAGCCTGAAGATGAACTGGAACTGGCACGAATCAAAAATGCTGGTGGCAAGGTTACCATGGATGGACGAGTCAACGGGGGCCTCAACCTCTCTAGAGCCATTGGTAAAAGGCTTGGGGATGGGGGTGATACTGGGGCTTCCGTTCTTCCAAGACAGCTTATGGCAGCATCTATAGAGTCCTTTTTAATATTTGAGAACATTTTGTATATAAAAAGATGTATATAATTTCCCTTCATAATTGAAAGGATAGATTATCATCCTTACTTTAGATGACTAAATGGAATGAAAGGTCAAGTAACAATTAAATGGCAGCTAGAACCAGGCCTTGGTCCCCCTGTTCCTTACCCAAAGCACTGTACCACATGAATTCCCAAAGCCCGAGAATAGCATGTACCTTTAATACAGTTCCCAGTTCAGATGGCAACATTTCTGCTAATTTATCCTCCTTACCAGGAGATCACTTCTATAAGAGAAATAAGAACCTGCCACCTGAAGAGCAGATGATCTCAGCGCTGCCAGACATTAAGGTGCTAACCCTCAATGAGGACCACGACTTCATGGTCATCGCTTGTGATGGCATCTGGTGAGCAAGGGGTTGGGAGGCCCTGAAGAAAGGTCTTTTGCCAGAATTCCCTCCTAAACTTATTGCTCTGGGCCTGCTGCTTCTATGGTGTTGTCATTCAATGCCTACATTAAGCAGTTTTATATTCTCTGAGCTGCTTTAGGAATAGAAGGCCAGGCCTTCATGAGTCAAAACCTCTAAGCATGAGGCTGAGGTGGTAGTTTTTCTAAGTATGAACTGGCTTGTAATATGGGGTAACCTCCATAGCACCTCCTTTTCTGTTTGGTGGGTCCTGTGCAGTGCTCTGACCGTTATGTTTGGCCACAGGAACGTGATGAGCAGCCAAGAAGTGGTGGACTTTATCCAGGCCAAGATCAGCCAGAGGGATGAAAATGGGGAGCTTCGGCTGCTTTCCTCAATTGTAGAAGAGGTGAGCTAAGCACCCTGGGGAGAAGTGGGAGGGTCCTCTAAATGTAAGTAGCTTAAATCATGGAGTAATGGCAAACTTTTAAACTATCCCAGTGCAATTTTTTCTTTCCTCCCTGTAGTTCTTAGTAGACCAGCAGGTGACAGTCTTATGAAGCTTGAGGTCCTTTTCCCACTCCTTTTCATCCCTACTGAGCAGAGCCAGCTCTGTTTTGAACTATCAGGTTCAGCCTCTGGTCTCCACCCCATGACTGAAGTAACCTGTTCCTCCTGCAGCTGCTGGATCAGTGCCTGGCACCTGACACTTCTGGGGATGGCACTGGGTGTGACAACATGACCTGCATAATCATCTGCTTCAAACCCCGAAACACAGCAACACCCCCACCTGAGAGTGGCAAGAGAAGACTAGAGGAGGTTGTGACCCCAGAAGCCACTGGGGAGAATGGCAGCAATGACAACAGCAAGAAAGCCAAACAGGAATAGCAACTATCTCCTCCCCTGCCCACCCAGACTGTTTTCTGAGCCCACCGGACTTAAGACTGAGTTTTGTCTTTTTCCTTTAGCCTTAGCAGTGGAAACGAGGTGTGCAGGGGGATCGGGTGGCTTTGCTTAGCCCATTCCAAAGAGGGCTCTTCCTCCACACAACACACTGCGGGAGCCCCTTCTTTCTCCCCCAACTGGCCCCCTCACCGGGCAGTGGGAGAGGTGGAGCACGGCACCAGCCGGAGGCCTTGACCCTGTGCAAGTCACCATTAATGTGCCTGTGCTGTTGTGTTGGAGGGAAGGACTGGTGGTTCTGGTTTTTACTCTGTGAACACTTTATTTAAGAACTTTGTTTTTTATTGGCGGCTCCCTGGTCCCTTAGCCGCCTCCACCCACTCTGTTGTACACTTTCAATCAACACTTTTTCAGACTAAAGGCCAAAACCCAACTGTGCCCTGTGGTGTCCTTCTTTACTGTAATCCAGTTCCAAGCAGACTCCTCTGCTGTGTTAATTCAGCAAACTTTCACGGAGCACCTCCTTTACGCAGGTGTTGGTCGGTGCCCGGTCTGACTTGGGGGGAGGAAGCCCCCACACCCCGGGGGTCTTCCCGGTGAGGACCTGGAGTGATGAGAGGTCAGCTGGGGTTAACAAGAACGAGGAGAGGCATTGGGGGGTGGGGGGCAGGGTTACTCGAGCTGGGCCGGCAAGAGAACTTTAAGAAGCGCTGGGAGAATGTTGCAGGCATGGATAACGGGGGTCCAAATGAGTGCGGGCAGAAAGGAAAAGGTCAGTTGGGGAAGGGGAGGAGTTGACTTCATTGTGAAGTTAAGAGTACAATGGGCCAGGCCAAAAAAGACTGCCTGCCGCCAGTCCGGCTGAGCGGGCGAGATCCCAGACTCAGCCTCCCCTACCGAGCACGGGCCGGAGCTTTATTCTTCGCGGGAAGCCCGCGAGGGTGGGGGTGGTGAGCAGGAAGTAAGTCCGTCGGAGGCCTGGTATGGGAAGGGAAGGGAGGGGAGAGAATGCTGGGCCAGGCACCCAAGGCTCCAGAAAGGAAACAGGTTCCGTTTGGGGCCTGCGGAAATCGGAGTACCAGGATTTTCAGGGGACGAACGGGAAGGTGGGGAGTCTGGGGGGAAAAGGCTAGGCCCACACTCTGCGCAGGAGTTGGGAGCGCAGCAGCGGACTCTCGCTACCCACCTTGCGTGGCCAAGAAGCCTGGACAGTTGGGCTCGAGGTAAGGGCGCCAGCCTCTTAAGGTGGGGTGGGGAAGCATTTGACACCCGGTTTCTGATTGGGTTTCATATCATCTCGTCACAATTACTTCCGGGCCGAGCAATTGAGCCACGGAAGTGGCTGATTTTTCTGTTTCCTATGGACTACGAGTTCCGTGGGACTTCGCGGCAACGGAAGCGGAAGCGAATACGGAGGTACCAGCTGGTCTCCGAAAGGAGGGGGGTTGGGGGGCTCCATGAATGGAAGCGGCGGCGGCGGCGGCGGGAGCGGCCTGAGCTGGGCGCCGGGGCCAGGGCCGGGGGCTGCCCGGGGCCCGCGCCGCTGCATGGGGGCGGCCCGCGGGCCCTGAGCAGGAGTGAGGGCGGGCCAAGGCAGGCAGGCAGGGGCGGGGCGGCCTCGGGGCCGGAGGCGCGTCGGGCTGGAGCCGGTCACGATGCCCCGAAGGAAGCAAAGCCACCCACAGCCCGTGAAATGTGAGGGGGTCAGGGGTCAGGGGGGAAGGAGCGCAGGGGCGGGGGAGGGGAGTTGGGGCGGGGCGGGGGAGGGGTCAGCTGTGGGGTGGGGGAGGGGTGGCGTTGGGGGGGGGGGGCCGGAGCCTTGTGGGGGGAGGAGCTCAGGGCGAACCCCTAGAGTCCGGTGTGTAGTGGGCGGTGCGAGGGTCCAGCAGAGCTCGGGCCTCTGCCCTCCCTGAGGAGCAGTCAGGGGACGGTGGCAGGCAGGGGCAGGTGCCCTTGCTTTGAGGGAAGGTGGGCATGCCCCTCTCCCTACTCCCCCTTAGCCCCCCTCCCCCCCGAGGCAGCGCCGGCAAGCTTTGTGTCTCTCCTTAGTGGACACGGAAGACCCCCTGGAGGAGGGGCCGGGGGCCCTGGTGTTGGAGAGTGACTTGCTGCTAGGCCAGGATCTGGAGTTTGAGGAGGAAGAGGAAGAGGAGGAGGAGGAGGAAGAGGAAGAGGAAGAAGGTGACGGCAGCAGTGACCAGCTCATGGGCTTCGAGAGGGACTCGGAAGGTGGGTTTAAGGGTTGCTCGGCTATCTGCCCGGGTTAGGGTTTGAGGGTCAGAGCTCTGCTGACCCGGAATGGACACGTTTAGACCGGTGTTTAATCTCAGGGAGTAGAAAAAGAAATCTTGTCCTGGTCCAGAACTGAATTAGGCCAGAATCGTTTTTTTTTTAAACTTGATCCACTACTTTGCAAAACCCTGACCATATTGTTAGGTGTTTGCATGTTCCTCTGTGCATAGTCTTGTAGCTTGTACCCCTGTTATCTGGCCTCCAGCTTGGGGTACTGGTGACCTGAAAGCCTTATTTTAGGGATTAGCACTTTAAGTACCACTTTCATCTGGCCAATTTTGACCACTTGAACCTTTCTCATCCTGACCTTTGGTCTAGTTACTACACCTTCCCTACCCTTTAACCATTATTTAATTTTTCCTTTCTTATTTTATAACCCTACTTTTCGTAGTCCTACTTATTTCTCAGAGGTATTATGAAAATGAGGGCCTCTGGTAAAGTTCTGTGCATATGGAAGGTGGTATATTTTTCTTTTCGTTGCGTTGTTGCCATCCTGAAACTTGCTTTAAGTTATATACTGAGGCTTGAAGGACAGTAGAACTTTGAGCTAGCTCATCATATTATGATTCAACCTTCAGCTTATGGTCCTTTATGACTCCTCCTAGATGCTTATCTTGAACATATGTAGGCATCTAAATCATATTTTAGATTTATTCTCCATACGTTTCCTCTTTTTTCTCCTTGTTACGTTTTTACCCACCTTTGTGTCACAATGTGGAAAGGATCAAACAGTGCTGTCATTTTATCAACCCAGCTGTTGCTTAGAGCTGACAAGGGTGGTTTCTGCACCAAAAGGGGGCTTTTCATTTACCTGGCAAATAGTCACTGACACTTAATTCTTAAGAGAACTTAATTCTCTAGAGAAAATGCAGAAGGGTTATTACTGTAGAATAGAAGATAGGGAATATCTTCTTTATCCCCAGTAAGAACTAGATGAAATGAGTTATGTCAAGGGAAGAAATACAGGTGAGTTCTCCTGGATGATGAAATGGGAAAGTAAAAACTAGGAGGGGACAAGCCTACCACGACCCACTTTTGACATCCCCTCCTGTGTCTGTCTTGCCAGGAGACTCTCTAGGGGCCCGGCCAGGGCTGCCCTATGGACTGAGTGACGACGAATCTGGGGGCGGCCGGGCGCTGAGCGCAGAGAGTGAGGTTGAGGAACCAGCCAGGGGCCAAGGGGAGGCTGGGGGTGAGAGGCCAGGCCCAGCTTGCCAACTGTGTGGGGGGCCTGCTTGTGAAGGACCATGCTGTGGGGCAGGAGGACCAGGTGGGGGACCGCCACTGCCCCCACGGCTGCTGTATTCGTGCCGGCTTTGCGCCTTCGTGTCCCACTACTCTAGCCACTTGAAGCGGCACATGCAAACCCACAGTGGGGAAAAGCCATTCCGCTGTGGCCGCTGCCCCTATGCCTCTGCCCAGCTTGTCAATCTGACACGCCACACCCGCACCCACACCGGTGAGAAGCCGTACCGCTGTCCCCATTGCCCCTTTGCCTGCAGCAGCCTGGGCAACCTGAGGCGCCATCAGCGCACCCACACAGGCCCCCCTGGCCCTCCCTGCCCGACCTGCGGCTTCCGGTGTTGTGCCCCAAGACCCCCCAGGCCTCCCAGCCCCACGGAGCAGGAAGGGGCAGTGCCCCATCGACCAGAAGGTAATGGGCTGGTAGGGCGGGTGGCTCAGGGACCAAGAAACCTGGGACAGAAGGGCGAGTGGTTCTTCAGTGCCTGGAGTCACAGCCCATGTTCTGACCTTCTCCCCACAGATGCTGTGCTCCTTCCAGATTTGAGCCTCCATGTGCCGCCAGGTGGTGCCAGTTTCCTGCCAGACTGCGGGCAGCTGCGGGGAGAGGGGGAGGGGCTGAGAGGTACTGGACCAGAGCCACTGCCTGAGCTGCTGTTCCCTTGGGCCTGTCGAAGCTGTGGGCAAGAGTTGGAGGAAGGGGAAGGTGAGGGAGGCCGCCTGGGTGCCACCATGTGTGGGCGCTGCATGCGGGGAGAAGCTGGAGGGGGAGGCAGTGGGGGCCCCCGTGGTCCTGGAGATAAGGGCTTTGCCTGCAGTCTCTGCCCCTTCGCCACTCACTACCCCAACCACCTAGCCCGGCACATGAAGACACACAGTGGTGAGAAGCCATTTCGCTGTGCCCGCTGCCCCTATGCCTCAGCCCACCTGGACAACCTGAAGCGGCACCAGCGAGTACATACAGGGGAGAAGCCCTACAAGTGCCCCCTCTGCCCTTATGCCTGTGGCAACCTGGCCAACCTCAAACGCCACGGTCGAATCCACTCGGGTGACAAGCCCTTTCGCTGCAGTCTCTGCAACTACAGCTGTAATCAGAGCATGAACCTGAAGCGCCATATGCTCAGGCACACAGGAGAGAAGCCCTTCCGTTGTGGAACCTGCGCTTATACTACAGGCCACTGGGACAACTACAAGCGCCATCAGAAGGTGCATGGCCATGGAGGGGCTGGAGGGGCTGCCTCAGAAGGGTGGGCACCACCCCACAGCACATCCTCTGCCCTCAGTCCTCATGGCCCTACATCTCTGAGCACCACCAGTAGTAGGGGACTCCACACGGATTCACCCTGAAACAGGTTCCCTCCCCAACACTGGACTCCACATGGACCAGCTCTACACAGACTGAGGCCTGTCTCCCACCCCCAACCCTTTTTATCTTCTTCCCCCCCGCTGGCCAGGGGCTCCATACAGACTAATCCAGACCCTTTCATGGACCAGCCCACAATCCCATGGAGGGGGGACCCTCACATGGACCAGGAGGCCTTGCCTTCAACACTCCTTGAGTGCAGTGGAGAGGCCCCTCTCCTCACCTCCTCTGTCAGCCTAGGGGCTGTTGAGGGAATGGCTGGGGGCCTGCCGAGCTCCCACCTCTTTATTTAACTTATTTCAGTGCTTTATAATAAAGGAAACACTAACGGAGCCGTGTCTGCTGTGGTAGCAGAGCTGGGCACAGAGAGCTCCTCTGGGAAAGAAAGCAGGGCCAAGTGAGGGGAATGCCAGAGGCAGGCAGCGATCAGGCTGAGTTTAATGATGGGGCAGCAGGGCCAAAGTATACACAGAGGCTCTTCCCAATCCCTGCCTCTTCCCCCCCCCCCCCCAACCAGGGATTAAAAGCAGCTCAGGGGCATGGGAATCTCCGTCCTCCAGACAGATGTCCATGGTCCATAGGGCTTTGTGCAAAAATACTAAATGCTAATTTGGCATTAGGAGCAGGAGAGGAGGTGGTTAGGTAGCCACTGGCCTGGGCAAGGAAGGTAAGGAGATAAAGAGGGTAAAGGGGCCCCCAGCCTGGGGGGCACAGGCACAGGGCAGGTTCCTGTACATTCCTCCATGCAAGCTGGAGGGGTCATCCAAGCAGCAGAGATGTTACAGATCCTCATCCCCAATGCCTTCAAAGGCATAATTGCCATGGACATCACTGGTGCCAGTATCTGGGCTAGGGCTGCTGATCCCTCGAAGGCTCACAGCACTCAGTTTGCTCTGTAATAAGGATAAGGGAATGATCAGAGGACTGAAGATGCTCCAAAACTAACAACTTCACCCACCCTGAACTGGGAACTCACTGAGAGTTTGACCATCGACTCCCGGGTAGCATCGGGTGAATCCTGGGGAAACGAATAGAAATATTACTAAATAAGGGCAACATTGGTTTAAGACCAGATGGCAAAAGGACTGGTAATACTTACAAGCAACGGTGGGGACTTTACTGCTTGTTGACTATCTGATCGCCTCAGGGTGCCACCAGCTCGTCTTCGTAGCATCTGGGAATGAGTAATAAATGACCGGGTTATTAAGACAGATTCATAGGCTAGATAGCAGGATGACACCATACCAACCCCTTCCCACTAATCTCATGAAACACCTCATAAGGTAAGGAGGAATGAGGTAGTACAAGTCACAAATGTGTTCATCTCTCACCTTCCTAATGCTCCCCCCTGATTTTTTCACCATCAGTTCATCCACCATGGATTGTAAACAGATGCTCATCATGATGGCCTAGGGACATGAGTAGAGCTTAACTATGACAAGGAGTCACAAAATTCCCAAGCCACTCTTTTAAAAAAATCACCTGTGACATGGAAAGGCAAAGCAGATTCAGGCATATAGACTTCCCAGACCCAGATGCACAAAAAAGAACAAAAGGCCATAAGGTGGGAGAGCTGTGGCTAAGGTGGGGGAGGGATGTGTGTGCCAGGATTGAAGACCAAGTCCCAAGTCCACACCTGTGGGCTAGTGATGGTAACCCACTGCAGTCGATCCTTGCTCATGAGATACTCAAATGCTAGTTCCAGCCGAACCTCTCCCCGGCCTCGGCCTGGACTGCTTGTGGTCCCACTGGGCAATGGCACCTGATGGTGTAGAAGACAGAGCAAAGCTTACCTGGAATACATTTCCCTTCCCTTTTAAAATTTTAATCCATCTTATCCTTGACATCCTCATTTCCTAAACCATTAACCTGTATCAGACTCTCCAGAGAACATATTATGTGAGTTACCTTTAAGAAGTCCCTCATGTGTCTCAACCCACAACTCACAGAGGAAGTTACCCGCCAGCACCGCATGCGGGTGACCCGGAAGGAGCCCTCACGAAGCTGCTGACCAGGCAGACGGAGCTGAAGGCTCAGCTCACTGTTGCCTGCACTCACTACCACAGGGCAACCCTTCTCTGGAAAGTCGGCCACACAAGGCTCAAACCGAAGATAGCCATAGTGCCTCAGGGTCTGTGCTAGCCGTAGAAACTGAAAGGGAGCATGAGTACAACAGACAGGGTCAGACAAGAACTTCAAAATAATTACACTGGTGGGAGAGACAGTGAGGATAGGGCAGATTATGAGTGTTATTAAGGAACATGCAGAGACAAGTGGTGCCATCTGTACCTCTTTCTTGGAGACCTTCTCCTGCAGAGACTTGAGTTGCCGGTGCTGTTCTTTAGTAACTAGGATCCAGCCGTGTTCAATGTCAGAAACTGTCTGTAGATGGGAAACGAGTGTAGAGTAGGGGGAGAAATACTGTTAAGCAGAGCCCTGGACCTAAAGCTGCCTTCTTCACATGGGTCTCAATTTATACCACATTTCAAAGGGATCAGGGCAGGTTTTCAAGAACACAAAAGTAAAGCATGAGTACAGTTTTCTTGGGCAGTTAACAGTTTACCTGAGCATAAAGTAGATTCAGTCCAACCCGGTTCTCCATAACATCATCATCATAGGCAGAGTCCCAATAACTGTGAAGCAAGCCAAGGGGGAAAAATGATAATGGGGCTAAGATATAGCAAAAGAAATTCCAATAAACTACTGGGATGAGTAGGTGGCACAGGTACAGGAGGAAGCTTAGGATTTGCCTATCTCCCAGTTCTAACCCCTTTCCTAGGTTGTTCTATCCCTTACTTGCACTAACAACCCACACCTGAGGCCACCCCAATGCATGAACCATCCCTGACCTCTTCCTAAGCACAATTTTATACTCTTGACTCCGTAGGCTGGTAACAGACACATAGGGCAGCTCAAACTCCTGCAACTTCCGCACAACTGTGGGAGAGATCAGAGGAAGGGGGAAGATCAGAAGGGAGAGAAAACCTGAAACCATGCAAAAATGTGGTCTTGTGAATCAGAGGGAGGTATTCAGGACTAGTCATCACAAGGTACCAGCAGTGACTAATGACTCACAGGAGAAGGCCCCATCCTCTTGCTCTCGAACAAGAAAGAGGCTGAAGTAGCCAATCAAGTCATCTGGAAGGTCCAACTTTGCAGCTACTGCCTGGGGAGAGGGACAAGAATAACAGCTGGTTACACACTAGTTCCCCATTATCCTCAAGGTAAAGTCAACTGGCAAAGGAGCAGGCAGGGGTCTTACCTCCAGGACATCTTCAGTCTGGTCAGAAGTCAGAATAGTGACTAGCACCTTCTGCCCATTGCTTAGTAGCACCTCCAGAGATACCTCTTCTGTAGGTACCTGCTGCGTTTCCTGAACATAAATACAGGACCAGAGAGCTTTGCAATCCTCAGAGTTCCTCCTGGGAGCCCCACAGAAAGACAGGCTGTCTTAATCTTATCCCCAGAGCACAGACCATTACCCAGAAATATGGGTTCAGAATCCATATTTAGTCTTGATTGCCCTCTGCCTACCCTCCTGAACTGAATCATCTAGCTCATGCTCTTTCCCATGTAGCTCAGTCCCAATCAACTCCTCACCTGTTGTGCCCGTCGAAGGAAACTGTTAAAAGTCTCACTACCCCCAAGCAATGGATCTTGCCGAACTATAAAGGGGGAGAAGAAATTACAACCATGTACCAGCTGTTCAGACTCCCACAACCCTTGGCTACCCCAGCTGTGTTCCTAATTGGTCCCACCCCTAGTTCCATTTCCTGGACTGACGTTAATTAACCTGCTAACTCCTCCAGCTGGCCTCACCTCACTCACTCACTCCTTGCATAAATTCTTCACCTGCCCCACCCTTGGCTGGTCCTGCCATCTAGTTAGGTCCAATCTACAGAGCTAAGAAAATAATGGCAGAGTTAATCTAAAGCAGGTAAGAAACAAATTAAATCTCTTCCCTCCCTATCTCCCAATTTATATCAATTAATTATCACTTAATGTTATGTATTTCTTTAAAATGTTAGTGAACAAATTATTTTGTCAATATAGCATTCTCATGGTTCTGCACACCACAACAAACAAGTCACGTTAAAGACTTTAAAAGGGAATCAGAAAACTTCTAAACAACCAGCTCTATTAGGTCATCCTGTCCTAGCTGATTCTCACCTTTCTCCACCAGACAGCCTAATATTCCTTCTCACAACTCACCAGCCTGCATGTATTTCTCCAGCTGCTCTCTTCGTTGTTCCACCTCAGCTGGTGTCAGAGTAAAAAGCTTCTTTGGGGGAAATGCAGGGAGAACATTAGCCCCATACTCCTTCCGAAGCTGTTGGGAGAAAAAGGGCAATTCCACAAAGAAGTGAAGGGATGCAAGTAAAGATAGGCTTGACTGGGCTCTTTAATCAGTCAGGCTCATTTTTCCATGCTTTGATTCTCCAGTCACTTGTTCCCCTGCATAAAAAAAAAAAAAGCCTAACTACTTGGAGAAGAAACCTTTCTTCCTGAAGAAGAGCATGTCTCAAGAGAAATCAGGACTCCCCCAGGACTGCCCCACCTATCTTCTGCCCTCATAATGGACAAGTCAGATCTTCAAGATGAAGCTGGAAGGAAACACAGGACCAGAGTCTAAAGTCCCTAAACTGAGTCACTCAAGTTCCAGTATTAACTGAACCCTAACAAGACACATAGCAGCAGGCATGAAAAACTTAAGAGGAATACATTAGTGATCAGACACAGTCCCTAAATTTAAAAAACTTACAACCTAATGGGTAAGTCAGAGAAACACAACAGGGGTTTAGGTGAAGAGAAAGGTACTCCAGACAAGTTTATTTTTAAAAATAGTTTTGTAGATAAGGAAACTTAAACCTGAGAGATAAGGTAGAGATTAAGATAGCTTGCCCATAGTTATCTCATTTGTGGAACATCTGGGATTTGGACCTTTTTAAGCCCAACTCCTAAGGCTGTGTGCCTTTTCCACTATCATATATAAGGATAATTTTAACAGATTAATTTAACGTTACAAAAGACTGCCAAATTTTGAGCCAAAGGAATTTGGTTCCAATTCTTGCCAGGATGTAGAGGATAGCTGTGCATGCATGCCTGGGCCAAGTCACTTAACCGTTGTCTGCCTCAGTTTCCTCATCTGTAAAACAGGAATAACAACAGCACCTACCTCCCAGAATTGTGGCGAAAATTAAAGAACAAATGAGAAAATAACTATAAAGCTTAAAACAGTGCCTGGCACATAGTAAGTATTTTATAAATCTTTGTATTATTATTGCTATTAAGTGAATCACAACCTCCCTGGGTCAGTCTTTTTTATAAAAAGAAAAAGAGTAAGTAGCTAGTATGGTCTCTTTCATCTCTAAACTCTATAATCCAGTGATTTTATGTTTTGCCTCATAATGTGTTGATCAGACAAGCACACAGACCCAATCCATAAATGGTAATGAATACTTTTTTGAAGTTGGAAAAATCTGGATGATTATGGGAAGTGAGTTTAAAACTGCAATTTGTAAACTGGGACAAATGAAATATGGCAGTCAGGGAGGGTGAAAAATCTTTGTACACATGGGTTGAGGCAGGAGAAGGAAGGCCGAATATGATGGGGGGAAGAAGAACAACGAAAGCTCAAGTAGAAAAGAGAGGAAAGTGTGGGCTGGAAGTCAGCTGGGAAGGGCCTGGGCAGTGCCCGAAGCCCGATGCGTGCCCATTAGAAAGCAGGGGGTGGGGAAGGTGGAGACGTGGCTGCGGCGGACCAGCTAGGTACAAGTGTCAAGTCCCACCTGCTCATGCAGCCCCAGAAGCTGGCTGTAGCGCACCCGGCAGTGCAGGACTCCATTCACGTGGATGTTGTAGGCCTGCAAAGACAGAAGCAGGTGCCGGCCCTGAGTCCCCGAGACAGACCAACGCCTTCTCGGCTCCCCGAGCGCTACGCCCCGGCAGACCCTTCATTGGTCACCCGCAGGCAAAAAATGGAAAGGGGATCCGACCCCCAGCCCCAGAGGTCCCGGGACAGGCCGGGAGACTCGGCGTGCGCGGAGGGAGTAAAGATCACGTAGGAGTACGAGACAACCACACCGGGAGAAAGAAGGCAGGGTCAGCTGATGAACTGTCTGACCACAGTCCACTCGGGTGAGGCTGCCTGAGCCGCAGGGCGCTGGACGGAAGCCGCGATGGGACGCGTCAGCCCCTCCCCCCCGCCCGGCGGACGGCGGCCGAGAGGACCGGGGGTTTCCAGCCCCGCGGGGGAAAGGGGGCTTAGAGTACCACAGTGATTGAAGGGCTGGGCCCGTTACACCTCGCCAACCCCGCCCCGCCCCGCCCCTCCTCTCCTCACCACGTAGTTGGAGCCGCCGCTATCCCCGCTGCGGGACTCGGTTTCGGGGATGGAGAAATGCATCTTCCCGGCTGTGGAGCCCAGCCGGGCCTCGGACTCCTGGTGCCGCTGCTCCTCCGCTCGTCTCCGCCGCTCAGCGCGCCCCCGCCGCCACACTCGCCATTTTTGCGGCCGAGGGGGAGGCGGAGAGGGGGAATGGAGCGGGGCGGTGCCAGATGCATGCTGGGAGTCGTAGTTTGCGAATGCCCGTGGTGCACTCTGGGCCCGAGGCTTGGATGGCAAGAGTTTCAATGCCTATCGGGAATTGTAGTCAGTGGTTGGCCGCAGTGCCTGCCGTACTCGGATATCCGTCGGTAAGGGCTTCAGTGTGCGCTGGGAGTTGTAGTCGCCATTCTCCCGTGTGCTGTTCCTTAACTCCCGGCTGGGCGGGCCCTGTGACCTCAGGGCCGAGTAGGGTCTGGGGAATTAGGGTCTGAAGCTCCTGGCCAGCTGGGGCCGGGGCGGAGTCCGGCTTCTGATGGCAGCGGTGGCGGTTCTGGAGGGTGAGCACAGCGGGGAGGGGGGAGGAGGAGTGAGGAAGGGAGCGTTCACAGCCTGGCCCCCTGGGGGTGGGGGTGGCCTGGGCTGGGGTGCCGTAGCCCAGCCTCGGCCTTTGATCTACCTGCGCATCCCTTCGCGTCGCGTCCCCACGCCGGTGGACCGCGTTCGCCCCTCCCTCCTCTCCTTGCTCTCCTGTTGGCTTCCCTCGCAGCAGACCGTCTCCAGGCCCGGGATAGATCCATGCGGCCCCCGCCTCCCGCAGCTCCCGGCCTGGGACAGCGTTCCCTGCTGGCCCGGCCCGGCCCCCCACCCTCACTGTGCACTCTTTTCTCGGATTCAGGAGCAGTGTCCACGATGACGGCCCAGCCACCCGGCAAGCCCGGGGTAAGTCTACTGGGAGGTTCGCGGCGCGTCCTGGGGCAGGATGTCAGAAGACTTGGGTTCGAATTCTGCCTCCGCCACCTGAGTGACGCGGGCCAGGTTCCCTAAGCTTTTCTGATACCCATATTCATCCTTTGTCTTGTCGTTTGGTTGGAGTAGAGCACAAGTGCTGGGCATTTGGGGAGGCTCGTGGCAGGTTGGTGGACACATCCTTAAAATGGTTTTAAGTAATTGAAAGAAATGGTAAATTTCAGGTAAAGGTTAATATAAATAAATTCTTTTTTCTGTCCAAGTTTACTGGATCCCCTGAAATGTATCGGTGGATCCTAGGTTAAGAATTCCTGACCAGATAGCATCTAAGGTCCTTTCTAGTCTTATGATGTCTCTTCTTTCTGGACCTTAGCTTCCCCATCTGCCAAATGATTTTAGGCTAAATAATCTGTAAGTCCCTACCAGCTTTAAATCTTGGGTTCCTTTCTTGACCCTAGTGAAGAGGTCATTGTGGGGCTCTTGACATATGGTAGGTAAGGGGATGGGAATTAGAAGATTGGATTATTACAATCCTACCTTATCTACCTCCTGGGAATGTTATGGAAGGGGATGGGAAAGGCTGGATGGAGGGAGAGTAAGCATTCAATTCTGTGTCTCAGGCTGGGGGTAGGGAGATGTCCCAAGAAGAGAAACTGCAGCTTCGGAAGGAGAAGAAGCAGCAGAAGAAGAAGCGGAAGGAAGACAAAGGGTCAGAACTCCAGTCTGCTCCCAATGTATCCCCTGGCCAGTGTCAAGGTGGGGGCAGCATGAGACTAGCGGAAGGGTACATTTTGAGCTAGCAAGAGGAATGAGGATGGGGGAAGGAGGCTTAGGGAGAAGTTGTACTATCAGAGAGGAAAATCTGGGGTGAAGAAATACTGGACTAGGGAAGGATTCTACTTGTTCTGTTCTTGAATGTCTTTTCTCTGACTCCAGTGGGCCCACCTAAAGAGGTTCCAGGCCCGGGTGGTCAGTTAGTATCCTCAGGGGAGAAAATTCCAGGTGGCCGGAGTAAAGCAGAGCTTCGAGCTGAGCGTCGAGCCAAGCAGGAAGCTGAACGGGCCCTAAAGCAGGGGCGAAAGGGGGAGCCAGCAGGATCATCCTCTCAGTCCCGCCCTAACACAGCTGGAGAAACCCCCTTAGGTATTTCTCATTACCTCAGAATTTCTGTTTCTCCCTTTTCCTTGATGGAACTCACCAACATCCTAGGCTTTCTAGGAATAAAACAGCCTTTACCATTTTTTCCCCTTAGCAATACTGTTAATATCCTCCTTTTTTTTTTTTAAATAATCTTTGTGTACTAGGAACAAAACACCTAGCACTAACACTTGTGTATCCTTAAAAAACAAAAAGAAGAAAAAGACCTTGCTTTTCCTACAGGAGCAAAACATCCTCCAGAGCATGTTCAGGTGGATGAGACCACAGCTTTAAGGAGACTTATTAAGAAACCAGATCAGCAGCAGGTAAGGATTATAATTAGAGGGCTAGACAGAACCCAGGGAGGTGTCCTGGAGAGCTGGGACTGGGGCAGAGGAGAGATCAGGAGCAGAATGAGCAAGGTGGTTTGCAACAGAGGATCCTTATTTCACACCTGTTCCCCAACATGATTTCCTCCATTGCTTCTGGATGGTGTGTGAATCTCCCTATTGAGCATTAATGTTTTCTGCAGGTACCTTCTAGAAAGGATTATGGCTCCAAAGTCAGCCTCTTCTCCCACCTGCACCAGTATAGTCGTCGTATTCCTCTAACCCAGTATATGAGGTAGGTGTTCTGGGAAACCAACAGAACTCTAAACAGAAGGAATTAGAGCAGCTTCATTTTTAAGGTTAAAAATTCTGGGTGGAAGTGAAAGGATCTGGGGTTTGGGGAATGGGGGAGTGGAGGGGGGGCACAGAGAAAGATAAGTTAGTCTTATAAGTCAGAAATTGGAGGGTTTTCTAAGACTCCCCTGCAAAGTGTGTGACACCCACATCCTCTCAGCATCCCATCCTCTGTGATCCACCCAGCTGTGGTGCGACTTGGCCTGCAGTACTCCCAGGGCCTAATCAGTGGCTCCAATGCCAGATGCATCGCCCTACTTCGTGCCTTCCAGCAGGTAGGCCTCATTGTCTTCCTCCTTAGATGCTTCCCCTTCTCACAGTACTTCATGCTCATCTTTTACCATCTCAGGGTGGGAGGAGGCATGACACCCCCATAGCTCTTCTCACACTTACCCAGAGAGACTCGAGTATCTCTCCAGGGCTTCACGTTCCTCAAGTCTCTTCACTTCCTTTATGGCCTTATGTTCTCCCCAGGTTATTCAGGACTACACCACACCTCCTAATGAAGAACTCTCCAGAGACCTGGTTAATAAGCTCAAACTCTATATCAGGTGAAGATCCCCAGTATCAGTTCACTCTTAGTCCTGTCCTACCTCATACCACTTTCTAGTCTGCTTTCCTGGTTTCTTCTTTATCCTGCTTCTTCACTTCCACTCTTTCCTCCTCCTCTGAGTTCTAGTCCCTTTCTCAACCAGAATGTCTATGGTCTCTCTCCCTGCTTTCACCAAACCATACCCCAGCACTAATTTCTGCCAGCTTTTGTCTGTTTGCCTTTTTATGGCTCTCCTTTTTTCCTTTCTCTGTCCCTCCATCTCCGTGATCTGGGTTCAGCTCTCCCACTGATTTGTGCCCTTTATGTTTCTTTAGCTTCTTGACTCAGTGTCGTCCACTCTCAGCCAGCATGTGCAACGCCATCAGGTTCCTTACAAAAGAGATCACAGCTATGAGCAGCACCCAGCGAGAAGAGGAGGTGATAATTGGGGTGTGAGGCTTAGGGACTGGGGCTTGATGAGGCTGGCATTTTATAACTAAGGATTTCTAGGGAGAATTAGCAGAGGCTGTTTTGCTCCTGACCAAGGTTTCAGGTGTATGTTCCTGAAACCCTCAGTGTTTCTTTCAAGTTTGTATTTTACTATAAGAACAACATAACATTTGATAGATAGCAGCGTGTGTTTTCTTACTCCATCCTTTTCCCCTCTAATTAGGCAAAATCATTGCTCCGAGGAGCCATGGACCTGTATGTGCGAGAGAAGATTGTGTTGGCAGCTCAGGCAATCTCCCGCTCAGCCTATGAGAAAATTAGTGATGGAGATGTGATCCTGGTGTATGGATGGTATGGTTCCAAATAAGGTGATAAAAGAGGGGGGATCATGTCTTGGGGAATTTGTAGGGTGGTGATATGTACTGGGGAAAAGTCTGATCTTTTGCTCATGGCAGTTGCTTGTTAAAAAATGGTATGACTCTAACTGGGATTTTGTAAGAGCTGACCCTAGCATAATGTCATTTGTAGTTGAATTTTTTTCCCCCTACTCCAGTTCATCCCTAGTATCCTTTATTCTTCGGGAAGCTTGGACTAGAGGTCGCCAGTTTCGTGTGGTAGTGGTGGATAGTCGACCACGACTTGAGGGACGGCGTACTTTACATTGTCTGGTCCGTGCTGGGGTTCCTGCCTCCTATGTGATGATTCCTGCAGCTTCCTATGTGCTCCCCGAGGTGAGAACAGGACTGGGTGATAGAACAGATTCCTGGCTACTACCTATCAATCCATCTAACTTACCCAGGCGACTTTTCAAGATAGGGGCAAGGAATAGGGTAGGAATTGTATAGGAAATTATTTTAGTAGGGCTTCTGTGATCCTAGTAATGGAATTGGTAACGGAAATGACTAAGTACATGCCACAGTGTAGTCAGCTATTGGAATAGCCTCACATGAAACCAGTAACAACTAAGAAGGAGCAACCCCCAATGAAAACAGCAGACTTTATTATTGCTTTTGGTATTGATAGGTTAAGGATGGCACAATTTTCACATCAGAAGACTCATCACTGAGACTTGACTGTTGTCTCAGCATTGCTATCTTGGGGAATAGTCAGGAACTTCATTCTTTGATATTTGCCATGATGCTCTCTCCTTCAGGTGTCTAAGGTGCTGTTAGGAGCTCATGCACTCCTGGCCAATGGGTCTGTGATGTCCCGGGTTGGGACGGCACAGCTAGCTCTGGTAGCTCGTGCTTATAATGTGCCTGTTTTGGTCTGCTGTGAGACGTACAAGTTCTGCGAGCGTGTACAGACTGATGCCTTTGTCTCAAATGAGCTTGGTAAGAGGGAAGAGAAGAGCTTAGAAGATTCTGTGCTGGGCTGGGGCATATAGGGTAGGCTGGGAGGCAGGCTGGTTGATAAAGGGAAGAAGCATGAAGGGAGGACTAAGATGGACAGCTTGGTTTCCCAAGGGATCCATTTGGGAATGGTCCATAAGGTCTGATAACCCCCCCCCCTTATTATCCAGATGATCCTGATGATCTGATGTGTGAACGAGGAGACCACGTGGCATTGGATGACTGGCAGAAACACCGGTCTCTGCGTCTGCTGAATCTGGTGTATGATGTGACGCCTCCAGAATTGGTGGACTTAGTGATTACTGAGCTAGGAATGATTCCTTGCAGTTCTGTGCCTGTTGTCTTAAGAGTCAAGAGTGGTGACCAGTGAGGTGTGGAATGGTCAAGGTTAATAAATGATATCTTCTTCCCTCTAGTAACTCTGCCTTCTCTATATTTCATTCATTTTGGGGTTTACGGTCTTAGTCCTAAGTACTCCAGGGAATTTTTTTTTTAACCATTATAAGTGTCTTTTAGGTACCACTGGTCTTTCCTTGAAGGTGAAGGGAAAAGTCTGTTTTTCGAACAAAAACCATTGAAATTTGAGTTATGGGCAATGCTGTATGGGGTAAACACAGTGCAGCCTGTGTTTCCAAAGAGGGCTTAAAGCTACATCCAGGGGGCACATTAAGGAATCACAGCCTTGAGAGCACTTCGTGGGGTATATTGGGGGAGATACCAGATTGGGAGTCAAGGGAACTGGGTTTGACTCCTGCCTCTATTCTTTACTCTCTAGGTGACCCTAGGTGAATCACAATCTCTCTGATCCCTTTTTCCTAAAAGTAAAATTGAAGTCTGTAATTCTGGCAGCACTCACCTCATAGTACTCCTTTGCTTGCTGTTACAGCTTGTAAAGACCTCGTAAGAGAGAGTGCATTTGAAGAACTCTAACCATCTGGGAAATAACTGGCTGTTATTGTGGTCATTCCCATCCCCTATGGGGATAATGTGCTTTTAGTTTTATGTTGGGCTTCTCAGTTCTGTGGCTTAATGTTTTTATTATATGGAAATACTTAGGGGTCACTCAGGCCTCAGGCACACTCTTCCAGGTTAGGGTAATGCACTCAGTAACTGGGCAAAAAGCCAATAAAAACAAGAGACACTAGCAAGTCCAAATATCACTGGAGTAGAAACGGCCCGGAAAGTCTTGAATTTCAAATCCACCTCCCCTGACTCCAGCCCTGACATGATTTTCTTTCAAGAAAAGAAAGTTTGTAAGGAATTATTAAAAGGGACTATCCTTTGTCAACCAGCAAGCATTTCTTTAATACCCATTTTGTGCCTGTGGAAACGTGTTTTGTTGGGTATACAAAGACAAAAGAGATGGTCTCTGACCAGATAAGAGTTTGTGTTCTTTGGGGAGAGAACCCAGGCACATAGAAGCATATACAAAATAAATTCAAGGTCATTTTTTGGGGTGGAGGCACTAGCAGGTGACAGAGACCAGGAAAGGCCCTCGTTGAAGAAATGAACTTTGGCAGAAACTATAAAGAAGGGGGGCATGCTTGATGTAAGGAAAACAGCCTCTACAGTGGGATGGAGATGGGAGATGGAATGAGGGAAAACAATGAATCTCATTTAGCTTGTCTATATGTAGCATCTGTGAAGCAATAGTCAACAAGGCCAGAAAGACTGAAAGGAGTTATTGTTTAAGGTCTCAAAGGCTAGGTGGGGTAATTTGTATTATATCTTAGCCAGTGAAGGTTTCTGAGCAGAGGGAATCCCCCTCCCACCAAGCAAGTAGGGAGTCTAATTAAGAGTACTGTGCTTGTCCAGGTATGGGGAGAAAGGGCTTGGATGATGACTACAGAATGGGTGTGAGAGATAAAAAGTTGAAAACAGGATTTGCAAATGATTTGATTGGAAGGAATTAGCCAAGAGTCAGAAACCTGGGGATTGGAAGGATGGATTGCTCTCAGCAGAGAAAACCAGAGAAGTTTGGGGGAGAAGATGAGTTGTTTTGGAGAATTTGAGTTGGGAGGTCCTGACTAGTCACCCAGGGTAATGTCAAGAAGGCAGTTAGAATTCAGGAGAAAAAGGAGGGCTCTAGTGTAACACGCATAGAAAAGAAGACAAGTTCATGGAACAAAAATCACAAAGGGAACTTTCTACTTACTGATGACCCCTCTAAGGTATATTTCTTAGCACCACTTTTTTTTTAATAGTATTGAACTGGAAATAAAGTAGACATCCATTGATAGGGGCAAGACTAGACTAATTGTGGTACATGAATGTAATGGAATGTTACTGTGCTGTGAGGAACAACAAATATGATGAATCCAGAGAATCCTGGAAAGATTACTCTGAACTGCTATTGAGTGAAAGCCAAAGAAACAACACAGGACTGCAACAATGTAAATAAAAGAACCAGGACAGAACAATTAAAAAGGAATGTTGCAAGATTGCAAAGAACAAGTATAGTCCCAAGGAGGAAATATTAGAAGACACCTCAGCAGAGGTGGGAGGTTCATGGGTGTGGATCACTGCAAATATCTTCAGACTTTTTTGATGTATTGATCAGTTTTACTGATTGTGTCCCCCTCTTTTTTTCTTTAAGAATATTTTTTTCTATATACAGGGTAAAATGTATGCCTTGTAAAAAGTTATGAATAAAAATGTATTTAAAATCACTGAGGAGAGACTAGAGAAGATGGTTGAGGATAGTTGGGGAACCGAGAACTGAGTCATATCCATGTTTAGAGACAGAAGCCAAGCTAGTAAAGGACATTTGAAGTAGTTTGATGACTAAGGATAGACACCTCACAGAAGACTTTGTCACCAATGTCACAGACGCCAAGGGAGGAGATTGAAGCATGGAGGAGGACGTGGTCAATACCATTAAAAGCTGCAGAGAATCCAGCCAAAGCAGATGGCTCAGAGCTTCCCTCACGCAACAAGCCCTTGCTTGTTGACTGACTCTCCAGATCTTGTCTTTACTTCTGGTTGTATTGCTGGGGGTTTTGGTGCCTTCTCAGAATCTCTCAGTAGACCTCTCAACCAGGCCAGGGAGTGAAAGCCCTTGAATCAGCAGAAATGATCTGTGCTCATTTGGCACCAGTTCTTACAGCCATGGTGACAAGTTGGAAGAGAAGCTAAAGGAGTGGGCCCGTTCAGAGAAAGCCAGAAAGGCGCTGGTTTTCCTACGTGCCGAGCTTGTCTCATGTCAAAAGTATAGTCATAGCAAAGCAGCTTCTTAGTAGTGAAAGATAAGTTCTGAGACAAGTGAATGAAGGACCTCAGTGAGAAGAAAATCAGAGTAAATCCCTGTGAAGTGAAACCAGAGAAAACTACAAAAGTCCGGTTATGGGAGGGCAAAGAGGTCAGGAGTGTAGTTACAGACAGAAAAGATTCTGTCACAGACGTCAGAAGCAGTAATTTTATGAATTTACTTTCAACTCTGCTGCAATCCAAGGTCCTTCCCTTTTCCTCCCTGTTTCACTAAATACTACAGGTAGGATCATTCTGAACTGCCTCTGACCCCATACGTATGGTTCAGTGGTCAACAGCTGGGGCAGAGAGGTTTTGAGATACATAGAGACAACTACAGTACCATGGTTATCTTTTTCCCCTCCCTTTCCTTCTTCCCCTTCCTGGTGACAAATTCTCTTTAACCTTTAATACCTTATTTCATTCTCAAACTTTTACATTCAAATTATTGAGGTAAGTCAGGGGATGGCTAAACAAATTGTGGTACATGAATAATGGGATACTATTGAACTATAAGAAATTATGTATATGATCAATACAGAGAAGCATGAAAAGATTCACATGAACTGATGCAGAGTAAAGCAGGGCCAAGAAAACAATGTATACACAGTAACTACAATGTAAATGAAAGAACATTTTAAATGAAAGAACAACCACACGCCAAAAAAATCAACAGTGAATGTAACAGAATAATAAAAATCAAGCAAGATTTAAATAAAGAGATATGAGAACACCCCAAACCCATCCCTTCATGGAGGTGTGTGGTCCCCAGGTGTTACACATTGCACGTGATTTTGGACTTTTTCAATGTATTGATTTTTTTTCCTCTTTAAAAATTCTATTTGTTAAATGGTATGACTCTCTGGGGGGAGAGAGAGGAATACCGGAAATAATCATGTTGACTTAAGAAAGAGAAGACTAGGGGCAGCTAGGTGGTGCAGTGAATACAGCACCGGCCCTGGAGTCAGGAGTACCTGAGTTCAAATCCGGCCTCAGACACTTAACACAAAAAACTAGCCGTGTGACCTTGGGCAAGTCACTTAACCTCAACTGCCCTCCAAAAACCAAAAAAAAAAAAAAGAGAGAGAAGACTAATAAAAACTTGTTTTAAAACAAACCCATCACATACAGTGTATTTTATAAATAATAGCTATAATTTCTGAAGCAAATTTGCTGAGAAGTGGCAGTTTTATATACTTTTATAAGTTTCTTTGGCTTAATAGAAGACAGTTGGATTTCATAACTGCTTTCAATCTATTGAGATATATTTTGGTCAAAGTATATGAATAAAATCCAGATTCACAGAGATATATAGTTGGAAAGGAGGTGTATGAATATTTTAATAGGCAATGTCTCAGTATTATGAAAATAGTTTTGACCTCATCCCTGTAAGGGTTTTGGGGACCCACAGACCACACTTTGAGAACCACTGCCTTATTTTTCTGTGAGTTCAGAGAATAATAAAGGAAGCTGGAAGTGACTGGAACTAAAATCAGGTGGACATCAGAGGACCACCATACTGGAGTCCCTGGACTAGTAATACAGTCTCATTCCAAAAATTTTGCAGACCCTTTCTTAATACATATCAGCCTCATTTGTAAAAGTGAGAAAGACTTCCCTAAAATTAGCCTTTTCTTTTCAAATCTGTATTGCCTTGTGTAACCTTCACTTTCACCTTCTTATCTTATTCTCCACCTAGCTGTTCAGCATTAGTCCTACTTACACTATACATGCAGAGAAGTACTGGCTCCTCTCTTTTCTGTTTTTCCTTAGCCCATCCCATTTTCCTCCCCCTTTCCTCTCCTCCCTTTTGTCCTTTCATCCTTTCCTTCCTCTCCCTCCCCCTCCCAAATCTACTTCTCCCTTCATTCTTCCTCTGTTGCCTCTATCTTCCCCATCCTTCTGGTTCCCTGTTTTCCTTCTCCTTTATCTTCCCATCTCCCTCCTCCTCCTTCAGAGACTGTGCACCTAGCAATAGTACCTGATAACATAGCAAGCACTCAGTTAAAGCTGGATCAATTGAATTCATCCATTTCCCACCCTCATACAGTACAAGGAAAAGGGTCCTGGATTTGTTTTCATATGACCTGGGTTCAAATCTGCAATCTACCATATACTACCTGCATGGCTTCAGGCAGGTCACCAAACTTCTTGGAGCCTCTATCTCATTACCCATAAAATAAAAGGGTTGCACTAAATGGCGTCTAAGATGGTTCTGGCAATCTTTAACCTTGTGAACCTTCCTCCTCTCCTTCCTCATCCCTAAGAAATCAACATTTCCTAAGAACCTGCCATATTGCCAGCCACTAGGAATACAAATACAAAAGTGAACTTGTCCCTGCCATCAAGTAACTCACATTCTTTGGTGGGGAGGGGAAGGGAAAATACATGTTTACAAACAGGATAAATACATACACATGTACATATTTGAAATAAGTACATGTGATCATAGAGAGTGAGGTTAGCTACTGGTAGAAACTGTTCACTATTGTTCAGTTGCTTCAGTCATGTCTTTGTGGCCCCATTGGGGTTTTCTTGGCAGAGATCCTGGAGGGGTTTGCCATTTCCTTTTCCAGCTCATTTTACAGATGAGGAAACTGAGGCTGTCAAGGTTAAGTGACTTACCCAGGGTCACACAACTAGTCAACATCTGAGGCCACATTTAAACTCAGGAAGATGAATCTTCCTTACTCTGCATATGCTCAATGGGAACCCTCTAGCTCTGCAGCCATAACAATCCTGAATCCCAGTCTCCTCACCCCCAGAGCAGAGATTGAGTTTTAAATAATTAATCAATAAACAAGTGAGCACTTACAATGTACCAGGCACTGGGGATACAAGTACAAAGAATGAAGCAATCCCTACCAAAAGCACAGTGGGAAGTCAGTTTTTTTCCCCCAAAAGTTTTCAGAATGAGGGTCTCCTTAAGGATAGTAAGATATGGTTCTTGCCTTCTTGACAACCTGTCAATGCTAATATTTCTTGAGTAAGCTTGCTTTCAGAGTATTTGGTCTGATTCCTCCTTGGTCATGCCTGTGCATACCTGGTGACATGATCAGCTACCACTAAGAGAGGAGAGACAGGAAATCTATGTAAAAGAGTTCCAGATGTCTTTGAGTGCTTATATTCTCCAAATATATAGCATTAATTAATAGTGCTTTGTACCCTTTGGGCATGTCTCACACTTCTTATTGGCATTGGCTGTCATTCTATGACAGTCAAGTAGTTTCCTTGAAAGGTCAAGGATTACTTTCTGGTCTACTGTCGGAAGTCATCAGGTAGCGCTTTCACAGTCAAAGGGCAAGATGCCCTGTATAGCACCAACTACTTCCTGCTATCATACTTGGGATCAGTTATAGTTCACTACAGCATTCTGTGTGTGGCACAGCTCCAATTTATGCCATTGTTTCAATAGTAAGGTGTCATTTTTTTCAGGGAACTTGAGGGGATTTTTGCGTGTTAATTTTTTTTTTTTACCATTACTTCCTTGCTTCTTGGCTTGCAAAAATTATCAAAGTACTTTATCAGCCATCTGCTCTTACTGCCAGCTGAGGAAGGGAAAGTTGTTTCAATAAAACAAAGCTCACATACATTGCTAGCATGTCTCAGATGCACTTCACCTGATTCAAGGACATCACTAGAAGGATGCTTAATTAAGATCTAGAAGTCTGGGTGTCACATACAGTCTTCATTCCTTTCAGAATCTCTACAGCACTGCCATAATCTCGCCTCTAGGAGACAGTGCATATATCCACACTAATCTTTCATAGCTGGTGGTGTATGTTAAATTCATAGTTGGCTAGTGCTACTGCGTATCACTGGCAAACAACATCCAAACTTGGAACTGGTTAAAATATGTCAATGTAGTTCATAGTCCACACTTGCAATTTTTTACCATTTAACTTTTCAGTAACAGCACACTAAAAAAAACCAAACATTTCAAAGCCAAGAGTTCATATGGAGTATGGGGTATCAAGCATCACTGTGACTAAGTTCTTTAAGGCAAATGCAATTGATTTCTGGTGAACACTAGTCTCTTGGTACAGAACCACTCCCAAATCCTCCAGGATGGCATCTGTGTGCAAACCAATTGGCTTGCTTGGACATGCATAACCAATACTGACACAGGTATCAGGGAGATGACCGTTTCTTCAAAGGCTTGATCACATTTGTCCATCAATCTCAAACTGATTTTATAAGGTGTTAGAGCAGTTCTATTGTTCTTGCCATCCTGGTTCTGTGCCTCTTTCACTTATGCTATACCCAACTGAGGTCAGTAATTTAACAATGACAGCATAGTTCTTTAGAAAGTGTTTTTATTCCAACCTTAATACCAAATAAGGCAAATATTTCCACATACAAAGTAGAACAGAAAAATTACTGTACAGAAAGCCATGAATTGGTTAGGCACAACTTGCTTTTCTTTTTAAGTATATAATAAAATCAACATTATTTTCACAATAATAATGTCCTACTTGTCTGTATCCTACTAAGTTTCCTTATGTTCTCTTCTGTACATTTAAAAATGCTTCAAAGATCTTTCCTTATTTTAGTTAGTTTTTTTCATTTTGTAATTTTATTGCTAGCTCCCTTCCTCCCCTAACTCTTCCACCTTCTCACATTGAAAGAAAAACAAAACCTTTGTATCAAATATGAAGAGTCAAGCAAAGCTAACCCCCAGGTTGGCTACGTATGAAGTCCAGTTCTGGACTTTAATCATCACTTCTCTGCCAGGATGTGAGTAGCATGCTTCTTCAGTGGTCTTCTGGAATCATGGTTGTTCATTGCTCATAGTTCTTAAGTCTTTCAAAGTTATATCTCTTTAAAATGTTGTCCTATAAATTGTTCTCTGAGGTCTGTTGTTATTGTTGGTGTTTAGTTGATTGGTTGTGTCTGTCTCTTCAAGACTTCATTTGGGGTTTTCTTGGCAAAGATACTGGAAGGGTTTGCCATTTCCTTCAGTTCATTTTACAGATGAGGAAACTGAGACAAACAGGGTTAAGTGACTTGCCCAGGGTCACACAGCCAGTAAGTGTCTGAGGCCAGATTTGAGCTCAAGTACTCCTGACTCTAGGGCTGGTACCACACTACCTAGCTGTCTTCTCTGGGAATCTATTCACTTCATTCTTTATGAGTCCATACACATCTTGCCAGGTTTGCTGAAACTGTCCCTTTGGTAATTTCTTATAGTACAATAGCATTCTATTATATGCATATACCATAATTTGTTTTGCAGTTCCCCAACTGATGAATACCCCTTTGTTTATAGTTCTTTGCCAACACACACACACACAGACACACACAGACACACACACACACCCCATCTTTTTGCACATATGGCTCCTTTCTCCTTTTCCTCTTTGAGTTCACTGGTTTTTTTTTAATATATTAAAGACAAAAGAAACAATTATTTTGAAATGCAATTTTCAAAATATTTTAATAACAAATTCATAGACTCCAGGTTAAGAACCCTGTTCTAAAGGATGGATGACAATTTAACAGATGAAGAGAAAAGGAGGGTATTTTAAGCACAAGGAACACTATGAACAAAAGAGCAAAGGTATAAAAACATAGTCTGCTTGGAAGGCACAATGATCCAGTTCATCAGATATTTTGTGTATCAAGAGGAGTAATATGATGGAGCCAGTTTATCAAAGGCACTGAATGACAGGCAAAGGAGTCTGGACTTTTTATTCAATGACACAGTAGTGAACCACTAAAGATTTCTAAGATATGAATGGATTCTTCCTTAGGGGAGATATTAAGTCTGGCACCAATATAAAGGATGAATCAGAGGAACAGGAAGTGGAGGCAAGAAAAACACAACAGGAAACTATTAAATACAATCCAGGCAGGTGGCAATAAGGTTCTGTCTCTAGCAACCAGAGGTGAAAGGATGTGAGAAATACAGCACAAGTAAAATCAACAGAACTTGGTAACTGAAAAGAAGAATTGGAGACAGATCACTTCAAAACTTAAAAGGTAGAAATTCTGCTCTACGTGTGTAGAGCAGAATTGTGTAACACACTAATTCAAATAGTTGTATTAATGAATGAGAAATTGAATCAGCCCTATCCTCTTTCTGTCCCAACCCAAACAAACAGCCTTCGGGAATCTTATCACGTTTGAGCCCCTATTCTTGTCTGTTCTTCCACCCAGATATCCAAGAGACCCCACCTTCCTGACAGGCACAACTTGTCACAAAAACGGCACTCGAGTCTTTGAAGACATTTCCAAGAGCTTCTGCTTCTCTGCAGTCCCCTGATCACGAATGGGAGCTCCGCGGCTGACCCTCAGGTCGAGTCCCTGTCACCGGCTGGCAGTACATTTTGGTTACCAGCCGGCTCTGAAGCTCCAACAGCTTTTCAAAGGACATGGCAGCCAGATATCAGTTTGAGTCTGGCTGCCATCGAGCTCCCGAGGCCTAGGCTGGCCAGCGCAGAAGACTGACGGACCTGAACCGCGTGACCGAGTTCACTGGGTTATACACCTAAGTAGAGGTATTGCTAGGGCAGAGTATGCATAGTTTCATGACTTTTTGGTCATAGTCCCAAATTGCTTTCCAGAATTCCTGAAACCAATACACACTACCAAAAATATCATCATTAAGGTAGTTTGAAAGAAAGGCTGGGGATGGTTGTGTATGATGAGGTGATTCTAAAAAACAAAACTGTGTAGGAAAAGGTAAAAGGAAGCAATTACATTATTAAAAGGGGGTATTGGGGTGGCTAGGTGGTGCAGTGAATAGAGCACCGGCCCTGGAGTCAGGAGGACCTGAGTTCAAATCCGACCTCACTTAACACAAAAAACTAGCCGTGTGACCTTGGGCAAGTCACTTAACCCCAACTGCCCTCCAAAAAAGCAAAAAAAAAAAAAAAGGGGGGGTATTAAAGGAAGAACGAATACATAGGAAGCAGGCTGGGGTGGAGGGCTAGTAATACTGGAAACTTACTCTCATGTGGGTTGAAGACGAAACAACATATACATCTGGAAGGGTGTAGAAATCTTCTGAACATGGAGAGAGGTGAGAAAACTGGGAAAGAGGGCTGGGGAGGAACTTTCAGAAAGGTGTGTGGGTTGGGATTTGGGAGGTTGAGGGGAGAAGATGGAGGGACTTTTGGGAGGGATGTATGGATTGAAATGGGGGAGAGAATGGGGGATTCTTGGAGGGGTGGGTAAAGTGGGAGGTGAAGATAAGGTAATAGAGACAGGGTAAAAAGAGAGTCTGGGGAAGAAAATAGTGAGTAAATAAGGAAGGAAATTTACAAATAATAATGATAACTTTTCATGTTAATGGAATGTTTATAGCAACTCTCTTTGCTGTGGCAAAGAACTGAAAATTGCAGAGCTCCCCATCAGCTGGGGAATGGCCGCACAAATTGTGGTATATGGTTATGATGATATACTACTGTGCTAAGAAATTATGAGCTCAATGATATTAGAAAACAGGAAAGATTTGCATCAAATGATGAAGAGCAAAGTGAGCAGAATCAAGAGAACACTGTGTATAGTAACAGCAATCTTGTCTTAAGAATGACTTTGAGCAACTAAATCATTTTGACTATTAGAAATACACAAATTAAAAATAAAGGATGCGTGAAGAAAGACGCTATCTGCATCCTAAGAAAGAACTGGTAAGTATATTTTTTTTGTCACATATTTGGAGTAGTTGCATATGGCAGGTTTGCAGTTCCATGTGTAATCATCTTATTTCTTGTACTGTTATAGAAATGCTTGTTTTGTTCCATGAATTGAAAATAAAACAAAATTTTACAAATAGTGCATTAATGTGTCTTTTCTCACAGCCTCCTCAACAAATGTCACTTTCTGTTTTGGTCATTTTTCACAATTTGATGGTTATAATACAGAACTTCAAAGTTGTTTTAATTTGTGCTTCTCTATTAATATTTTAGGACATTTTCCATATGACAGTCGATGGCTTGGACTTTGTCCTTTGAGTATTGCCTGCTCATGTTCTTTGACCATTTGTGTATAGGGAATGGCTCTTGCTACATATCAATTAGCTCTATATTCTAGAGACTGGAACTCATCAAAAACTCATTGCAAGATTTTTGCCATTTAACTTTCCTACCTAATTTTAACTATATTAAATTTGTCTATGAAAAAACATTTCCATTTTAAGTCATCAAAATTATTCATTTAATTCTCTGTGCTTTTTGGTTTGGCATGAAACCTTCATATATATATGTAT
>CM053595.1:148125437-148217947 GCA_028646575.1 Pseudocheirus occidentalis | reverse complement strand
ACTCACATATATATTTATACACACATACACCCTCCTATATATACGTATATATGTATGTACATATATATTCCCTTCAACTATCTTCATACTGAGAAAAGTCTTGAGTTACAATTATCATTTATCTATGTAGCAATGTAAATAGTTCAACTTTAATAAGTTCTTTATGATTTCTTTTTCCTGTTTACCTTCTCATGCTTCTCTCTTCAGCTGTTTTTTTCAAGAATGCTTGAAAATCCTCTATTTCATTGACCTTATTTTTCCCTGAAGCATTATACTCAGTTTTTCTGGGTAGGTGATTCTTGGTTTTAATCCTAGCTCCTTTGACCTCCAGAATATCATATTCCAAGCCTTTCAATCCCTTAATGTAGAAGCTGCTCGGTCTTGTGTTATCCTGATTGGGTTTCCACAACACTCAAATTGTTTCTTCCTGTTTGAAATATTTTCTCCTTGACCTGGGAACTCTGGAATTTGGCTATAATATTGCTAGGAGTTTTCTTTTTGGGTTCTTTTTCAAGAGGCAATTGGCAAATTCTTTCCATTTTTATTTTGCCTTCTGGTTCTAGAATATCAGGGCCATTTTGCTTGATAATTTCTTGAAAGATGGTGCCTAGGCTCTTTTTTTGATTATGGCTTTCAGGTAGTCCAATAATTTTAAAATTATTTCTCCTGTATCTATTTTCCAGGTCAGTGGTTTTTCCAATGAGGTATTTCACATTGCCTTCTATTTTTTCATTTGTTTGGATCTGTTTTATAGTATCTTGATTTCTCATAAAGACATTAGCTTCTCTTTGCTCCCATCTAATTTTGAAGGAATTATTCTCCTCCGTGAGTTTTTGAAATTCCTTTCCATCTGGTAAATTTGACTTTTTAAGGCATTCTTCTCCTCATTGGCTTTTTGGGCCTCTTTTGCCATTTGAGTTAGTCTGCTTTTTAAGGTGTTATTTTCTTCAGTCAGGCTATTGACTTGCTTTTCATGATTTTCTTGCATCATTCTCATCTCTCTTTCCAATTTTTCCTCTACTTCTCTGACCTGATTTTCAAAATCCTTCTTGAGCTCCTCCATGGCCTGTAGCCAGTTCCTATTTTTCTTGGGAGCTTTTGATGCAGGAGTTCTGACTTTGTTGCCTTCCTCCTGTTCTATGCTTTGATCCTTTACATCCCCCAAAAAGGAATCTATGGTCAGATTGCATTTCCTTTGCTTGCTCATGTTGCCAGTCAATTACTTGACTTTTTTTCTTTCTTTTTTTTGGAGGGCAATTGGAGTTAAGTGACTTGCCCAAGATCACACAGCTAATTTTTGTGTTAAGTGTCTGAGTCCGCATTTGAACTCGGGTACTCCTGAATCCAGGGCTGGTGCTCTACTCACTGCGCCACCTAGCCACCCCACCAATTACTTGACTTTTGACTTTTTTGCCATGGTAGAACTCTGCTCTCAAAATCGAGAGCTTTGTCCCAACTTGCTGGGGTTTTCACTGCTGCCAGAGCTATTAGGAGGGTACCCTTTCTTCAGCCCCCAAGGCTTTGGCACACTGGCCCTACACCGCAGGACCACCACCCAAGACTGTGATCCACCCCAAGACTGGTCTATAATTACAATGCCAGATATGCAGGCTCATCCTTTATCCATGCTCCCTATCTTAGGCACACAGCTATAGCTCCAGCCCTGGTCCTAAGATGATAGAAGACTCCCATTTGGGTCATTTTGGATCTAGGTGTTGTATAAGAGAGCTGGGCTCTATTACTTCCTGTCACCCTACCATCTTTAATGGTTCTACAGTATTACTTTCTTAAAAAAACAAATTTGCAATGATAACCATCAAGTTCTGAAAAAAAAAAGTCTTTCTATATCAAAGATTTTGTGGGTGTGGACAATTCAGGCATGTTTCTATCTTCTAAGATTCCTATCTTCTAAAATTCACATTTTATTGAGACGTGATACACAAAGACCCATATTTTGGAGGTGTTGAAATACTAGCACTTTCCAATTGACAGCTTCAGACCAACTTCCTCTAGTGCAGTGAGACCCACAGTTTAAGGAGCACTGAAGGGGTCACAAATGGAAAAAGGTTTAAGAAGCCCTACTTCTTAACTAGAGTCTAGTTAATATAATACTTTAAGCTGTCTTTTCTCACATTTTTCCAGCATTTTTCTAAAGACACTGGGGTCATCTGGGTACACTACCACTTTCAGGTAATTCATATCTCCAAGGACTTTCTTCATTAGTTGTTGGAAAGCAGCAGGAACCAAGATGTTTTGGGATATGTGATCAAACTAATAATTTGGAAAAATTATCTTGTCTCCCTTTGTCATAGGAATCTGAGATACTGTATAACATACTGTACCTATCTCCCAAGCTTATTGGGAAGATAAAATGAGATAATATTTGTAAAGTGTTTTGCAAAACTTAAAGCACTTCATAACCATTAGTTATTATCATTAATGTAGCACTAAGAACTACTGACTGCCTACCATATCTTGGACAGTATGATGTACTGACCCACTCTGATTCTTTTACTCAAAGTCCAGTAGTTTACATGAGGAGCCATTTCCAGTTGTCCTGATCTATATCTTGCCACTGGACCCAGAGGACTCCTGAGGAGAAAGTGAGTCTGGTGACCTTGTACAGCCCTCCCTCACTTAAATTTAACTAAATTACAAGTCATGGTATCATTTTCCTGATGTCATGGTCCTCTTCAAGAATGAAGGGCACATAATGCTAGTCTACATAATTTACTTTTTCCTGTTTTTCTTCCATTCCACAACAACAACGGAAGCACACAGACTCTGATGATGTTACTGAGCAATGAGTCTTTAAGATCAATTGTAATAGGCTGGATCTGAATATGCCTCGTCTCCCTTCTTTCCCCCCTCCCCCTGAAGAGACATTTGTATGTCATTTAATTGTTAACAAAAGACTATTGCTTAGCCAAAGATATTGTTCCTATCTTAGAGGGCATCCATCAAAGATAAAGAAACCTTCCCAGATTGTTTCTGAAATGGTCAGGAGTCAATAAGTTGAATCCTGTGGGTTGTTGTTAGGTACAACCCACCACCTACTTATGCAGCGAGAACACATTTGTGTTATTGCTGAACTTCTAATTCAGTTGATTTCTGGTAGTGGAGGATAACAAAGTCAAATTTCTTGTGATCCACTTCTTAAACTAAAAAGCCATTGTGATATTCACTGTCATCACTTGCCTCTATTTTTCTGTCGACTTCTGCACGAGCTTTGTGGGTGGTCAAAGCATCTCGCTATATTGATTGGCTTTGCCTAGATGATGGCCAAGAGCCATGGTATTCATTGTCCTATTGACATCAACAACTTCCTTGGAAAATTTAAAACTTACCTTGACATATCCCAGATATAGGTAGTTTTTGTCACTCAGTTCTCAAAGTCTAAGCCCTTTCAAAGGCTGTCACAGTCATTTTCTCAAATATTTTTATACAATGAATGGAATATAATGGTCACTTGCATTCCATTTCTGAGAAAGCTGTGGATCCTAGATCTTTAATCTTCAATATCACCTCTTTCAGGGATTGGGGGCAGGGTGGTCTGAGTCAAGGTGGAATAGCCTCATAAAGAGAAAAAGGTCATGCTTAACTACTTTTAGGACCTGAAACCACCTCTTTCCCTAGCACTATCTCCTTTTCCCAAGGTTGTTCATGCAGACTTCAACAACATTAACAAAGCTACATTGTTCTCTTAAATTTATCTAATCTGCTTATGGTCATCTTCTATGGTGTTCTAACAAAAGTAGTTCTGTACTTGTTGTTCATTCTTGTTCTTGAAGAGGACCATGCCATCATGGAGGTGATGCCATAACATGCAAATGAATTGGATTTAAATGAGGGAGGGTTGTCAAAGATACCAGTCTCACTTTCTCCTTTGGAGCCATCTTGGTCCAGTGACCAGATACACATCAGGACAACTGGAGATGGTCCCTTCGCCTTTCTAATAGTCTTCTGATAGACAACATCCATGTATCAGGCTATTCTAGTATCTATTCCTTTGTCCCATTACCTTTACAAATAGGATGATTTTGTCTATAGTTCCATGTGTGACTAGATTTCTTTCTCAACCCCCCCCTCTCCTCCCAGGTTTTTGAAAGGAGGACTTAATAAGTTTCACTTAGTACAATACACCTAAAAGGAAATCAAAATGCAATGAAATATTTAAATCAAGGTGTCAGAATTTAATACAAACACCAAAACCAAAATCCTAAAGTACCCATATTGCATCTTGAAACTATCCCCATTAACTTAAAAAAAAAAAGCTTAAACATATGCACCTTACAGAATACCAAATGAAGTAAACTAGAACACACATGCCAAATGTTTCACTCTTGAATTACAGACACAATTCCTGTACTTGTTTCACAAAAAAACACGTCTCTCAATATGCAACTCAATGTTCCAGTATAATGTGGTATAGGAGCAACAATTAACATAATTCAAACTACTTTAAATACACTTACTACTTAAGTATGCTCCTACAACATAAATACCTTGAGAAAAGCTGAATTGCTCAACAATTACAGTTTCTACTCAACTTGGTTATTATATCGTAGATGCATATGTTCAAAAATATTGAAGTTTCAAAAATAATCCTGATTTTACTCACAAGTAGGCATACACAAATGTGTATTATAAAACTATTAATTTAAAAAAAATTAATTTAAAAAAATGTTGAGATCTGGATTACATTCCCTATCCCCCACTCATATTAGACATACCAGATATCACTCCATTCTGTTCACTCCCATAGATGCATGACTCCCACTACTGTGGAAGCTGCTGTTCATTTCTCCTTGGCTCCTTATGCAATATTTGATTGAACATCACTGGAATTTTCCTGTAAAACTTGGTTGTATCTGCTCATGCTCTTTGACCACCATTGCCTCCTCCACAACCCTAACTTAGCTGCTAACTAGCTGGGCCACTGTAACTGGACTGGTTTGATACACCTATGCCTTCTAGCATTTGGCTACCCTAAGTACTACTGCTTGCTCCTGCTGTAGAATTCAGGAAGAGTTCTACAGATCTGTGTTGTATATTTGCTTTGTCTTTTGACATGGCTACCACAGCATCTTCATGAGTATCAAGTTCAACATCTGCTTCTCCAGCCATTCTGCCATTAGGTCCAATTTGAATGAGTACCTGAACAGGGTTCTATGAAGTCATTCTCTCATGTGCATACAATAGCTTGTTGTACTCTGGAAAGTGGACCCACCATTTCCATATCTATGATCAGGCATTCCTCAAAAACAGTAATTGAGGTCTCTTCCAACTCTATCTGACCCATTATAGTCATTGCAGTAATCTTAGCCTACATACTCTCCACCATAGGCACCACACCTCATTTTTTTTGAAACCCAGCTCCTGTACCAATGTTGTTATAGTGTCTGCCAGCTGTAGGCTTGTCATAAAGACCCGGCTGATGTGTAGTTATTAGTTTTTGAGGAAGATCATAATTAGCATGAGCTTCTGCCTAGCTGTTCCTGAAGATTTCAATGCACTTATATCCTATTCTTTCCTTGTATACAAATTCAGAGGGGATTTTCCTCTTTGATCAATTGTGGATTTGATGAATGTGGCAAACACTTGCAATGGTGTCTAAGTGGGGTGTAGGGTGTGTTCAGGAAAGGCTGTTAACTCTGGTGTGATGGCTGCTGAGCCCTTTTCAGGGTTGCTTTCTACCTTTGGTGTCCTACCTGTTCTACTCAACTCTTACCTGTGGCTCCAAGAAGCTGTAGCATATGCAGTGCCCATACCCTGGTAAATCATTTCAGCAGGGCTAAATCAGGTTGAAGGTAATCGAGGGGTCTCTCAAACTCATTGGTCAGTTAGGGGGTTGTCTACCCCAAGCATGTGAAGACTTCCCTGTACAAATGAGAATGGTTTGTTCCAATGGCCATGAAGGCAGCTGAAGCAGGTTCTGTAGAGCACTTGGAGCTTGGTTAGACAACGAAGACGCCAAGGTCATCCACTGTATCTTGAGGTATCACCAGTCATCTTGATTCTGTCCTCCCATTGGACTCTGATGACACTGGAAGAGAGAATGAGATCAATGACTTTGTGCAACTCTGCCTCAATTAAACCCAATTTACACACAAATCAACCACCAACAGATCTCTCTAGTTTTTGCAAACAGGTTTACTATGTGGTCCCAGATTTGTTGTCATTGGGCTTTACATGATCTAAAAGCTAGTCCTGTTCCTCTTTTCTAAGTCATATCCTTGCCAAATCCTATAATGATTCTGACAGGTGATCTAAGCTTCCCATGTCCATTCCCCAAGAGAATAAAGTTCCTCTCCAAAAAAAAAAATAATAATATTTAGGCCACCACCATCCTCTGCTATAAGATATCTAACTTTAGCCCTACCTTTAGCTTAGCGTTCTTTCTGGCTGAGAGATTCTAGCTTCTGCCTTCCCCATAGGTCAGGTTTCTCTAACATAGAGTATCTCTTTTTGGTCCAGACCACAAGAGAACTTTCTCTTTCTGGCTTAAGTACTCTTCTCATTTCCCTTTCTGTCACATTCCCTTTGTTCAATGTGGCCTTTACTCTCCTGACCAACTGAAAAGGAATTTTGGAGACTAATTGCTGTCTACTATTGTTAGAACATTAAAGTCTTTTAAAATGATCAAATGGATCAAATAATTTACAGAGTACTGAGCAATCTCCCAATCCTAACCTGGCACATCACATCTCTCAATGTTACACACTTCTTTTCAATAATTTTACAATGCCTATGTTTTTATGTTTTGGGTCCACTACTAAAATCTGGAGACCCTTTGCATCTCTACTTCTATAACATTACAATATATTTTGATCAAATAAGACCCCATCTGTTTGAGAGATTGATTTAAGATGGTAGTATTCAACAAACTAATAATGCTCAAGTACTAAACATGAATGATACCTAGCAAATAAGCAGTAAAGCAAGTATGCAAATTATTAGTAATATGACAGCAAGAGCAACTTCATTCAAAAATCAACAATTGGTAACATATCTAATAAATCAAAAGCTATTGCATATACATATTCTTATCAGAACATGTTTAATGCAACAATTAGTAGCAGTAAATCAGGTACTTTGCATTTATAAGCAGTTTATAAATGCATTTCACTGCTTGCTAGAAGACCACCAAAGAAGGTACTTAAAAGGAAAAAACGGAATTTAAAGTAGCAAAACTGAAAACAAAATAGCAAAACCAAAATTAAAGATTGAAACTACATAATTTCTTTGAAAAATTCAGAACAAAAAACCAAATTCAGTGCATAAATATTTTGATGCTCAAAAATAAGACGATCAGAAAAAAAGAAAAAAAAAGTTTCCCAAATAGAGTATATTCAGTTTCACCACTGCATATGCCCCTACAAAAGTTTAAATTTTTTTTTGAGGTTCCAAATAATAGCAAGAAAGGCTAATTAACCACCAGGTGGAAATGTTGAGCAAGGCAGGGGACCTATCTTTGGACGTCAATGGAATTCCTTCCCGTCCCTAGAAAAAGGCCAATTCTGTTCAGCCAATTCACTTCCTTTCTTTCCTAGCCCTCTGGTCTTCGTGGGTTTGGAAAATGGCTATACACCCTGTTTGTTTGCTTCTCAATCCTGCCTACCTAGGGTATCTTCCTGGAGATGTTTCCCTCTTGTTCTTTCAGGGCACTCATTCAAGCACCTAATAAACACTCATCTCTTAAATACTTGGCAATAAACTCCCACTTTGTTCTTGCAAAACCTTAAACTGAGTTTATAAAACCTTAGTAAATTAGATCTCCATACCTTTCCGGTTATGCATAATAAGCAGGGTCGGAATTAAAGGTATTTTGTTTAAAAATTCCAAACTGGAATAAGTAAGGACAAGCAAATTTGTAAGGCAACTTTCGTAGGTATCAGGGAAGAAGATAAGTGATTTTCTGTTAAGAGGTAAGAAAGATTACAAGCTCCCAGCAGAGAAGCTGGAGAAGTAGCTAGGTGCCATTAACCCAGGCAAATGTCTCTCACAGCCCCAGGGCTGCCGTTCTTGGGGGCGCTCCTTGCTGGACCCCTCCCCGACGTGCAGCACTGAATGGACCGACCCATCTCTAGCAACACCCCCCCCCCGCCCACTCTGTGTCCTGCTGCAGACCCTCCAGCACGCAGGTCCTTATCTTTCAGCAGCTGCTCCCACCTTCGAAGGCTTTCTGTGGCTTCCCACCAAATCCCACCCTGGAGCCCCCTTTTGTGCAACTTCTTTCCCCCTTCTACCGCAGCTCGGGCCCCAGCAACCGCCACTCCCGAGACCAGTGTCTGGATACAAGACACATTCGGTTAGGAGAGACCTGAATAAAGGGGAAGAAAAATAAGCACTCAGTAGGGCTGATCCCTGAGAGGTCGAGAAAGGCAGCGCGCACTTGCAATATTCTCCGCACACCCAGCCCCACAAAAGACTACAGTTCCCAGAGGACCTTTCCAAAGAAGGCTAAGATGAATTCAAAGGACGGAGGAGTAATGCCCCATTCACTAATGAAGTCCCGAAGTTCGGGATACAAGTCACGCCCTTCGATCTGAGGTTGACTCCACCCCATTCCCTTAACAACCAATCAGCGATCGGATCTCTGGGAGTCTACGGCAGAATCAGAAATGTTCTGAGGTATCTGTAGTAACAAGACGTGACTGCGTCCTCCTGCGTCATCCGTCCGCGACCAGGGTGGTCCAGGCGGCGCCATCTTCGAACTTGGACTTCCGGTCGGGTTTCGGTGGTTGGTGAGTGTACGGCATCAGCCTCCGCGCGGCCCGAGGACAGCGCCTCATGCTCCCTGCCTCCCCCTTTCAGGGGGGGAAATGATGGCTTCCCCCCTGTTCCGCTTGCCAGGAATAACACCGGCCTTCCCCTCACCCCTCTCCCCGCCTCCACGGGCACTGTCGCTCCCGTCCCCTGGTCCTTCGGTGGTAACGCCGCCCCGGCGCGCGCATCCCCACCTTTCGTCCCGGGCGGCGCGCGCCCGTCCCTCGGGAGCTGCACCGCGCGGCCTCTGACCCCTGACCCGTGACGTGCCTCCCCTACTGTACCCCGCTGGAGACTGGTCGGATCGCAGCGGTGCCTCGCAGGCCTCGCTCCTCCCTCGGAGTCTCCTAGAACTAACGGGATCCTAGAATCTATCCCTTCCAATAGAGCCTTTTGACAAATGAGGTGAACGAGCCCAGAGAAGAGATAGGACATTACAGGATCCTAGACTGAGGCCTTCAAGGGCCCCAAGAGGTCGTCTAGTTCTATTACTTCGTTTTGTAGAGGAGGAGACCAAGGCTCAGAAAGGGGAAGTGACCTTTCCGGGGACCCACTGCAAGTTTGCTGCCGGCCCGGCCTCTAGCCTAACTTTCCTTAGCCCTAGGGTGGGCTGCCTGGTAGTCCCAGTGTTCCCCATCATCTGGAACAAATTCGTCAGCAGACATTTATCAAGTGCCTGTGATGTAATAGTGATAGCTAGTAACTTACAAATATCTTAAGTAATTCTCACAACAACCCTGGGGAGTACGTGCCCCCATTTTACAGATGAATAAACTGAAGTAGAGGGGGGAGGATAGAGGGGGAGGTGGTGCTGATTCCAGGGCCCATGGTATATGCAGTGCACCACCAGCTGCACAGGGCTAGATACAGAGACAAAGGTAATGACAGCTAGCACTTACATAGTGTCTGCTATGTGCCAGGAGCTTTACAAATAGCACATTTGATCCTTACAGCATCCCTGGGAGGTAGGTGCTATTATTACCACAGTTTTGCTGTTGAAACAGACAAACAGGTTAAGTGACTTGCCCAAAGTCACACAACTAGTAAGCTTCTAAAGCCAGATTTGAACTAGTGTATTCCTAAGTCCAAACCTAACATTCTATCTACTACTATTCTATGGATACCCTTAGGTGCCTTAATGAAACAGCTCTTGTCCTTAAGAAGCTTACAATCAGGAGAGGCTAGGTGGCACAGTGAATAGAGTACCAGCTCTGGAGTCAGGAGGACCTGAGTTCAAATCTAGCCTCAGACACTGAAATTCACACTTAACTAGACACATGACCTTGGGCAAGTCACTTAACCCCAATTGCCCTGCCTTCTTCCCTCCAAAAAAAGCAAAAAAAAAAGAATCTTTCAATCATCTTGGGGGCAGGGAAAATGTACAGGATGTACACATAAGTGTAAAATAGGTACCAAATAAAGACAAAATAATTGAGAAAGGAATCAGGAAAGTTTTTCTTTTTCAATTTTTGAGGGGAGAAGGCAAGGCAATTGGGGTTAAGTAACTTGCCCAAGGTCACACGGCTAGTAAGTGTCAAGTGTCTGAAGCAGACACTATTTTATTCACTGCACCACCTAGCCACCCCACGGAAACGGTTTTTGGTTTTTTTTTTAAAGGAAGTGACTGCTGAATTTTGAAGGAAGCTAGAGTTTCCAAGAGGCAGAATGAGGAACTGTTGTGGTCTAAGGATTCTGTGAACCCCAAAATGCAAGGGTACAGGGTAGGGGTCTGCCTTGAAGGAATTCAACCATTTAAGTCTTTCAGTGTCTGAGTTTATTAAGACACCTGTTGGGGTGGGTGAGATTCCTAGTGAATCTGCACATTTGAAAAGGACAAGACTGATACTTTTATAGGGAAAAAGTCTGTGGGAAGATCTTGATGTGATCTAGGAGTGGCAGGTAGGCATGGGTAGTCTAGAGGTAACAGAGAATGAGGAGCTGGACTGGGTCAGGGATCACTGTGAAAGGACAGTTGAACTATTATTGACTGGATTGAGCTGGATGCTGCAAGCAAATGCCAGATCTTTGAGCTGCTGGAATCTGTGGGAAAGTTCAAGGACCCTATTTTAGGGTTCTCATTGCTCTATTAGCCCCATCAGAGGGAGAATATTACAAGTATGGGACACACCCTATGCTGAGGCTTGAAGAAAAGCTGGAACCAAATCGTGAAGGTCTTTAAATGCCAGACATAAGAATTCGTATTTTATCACTGAAGTAATAGGAATGCACTGAAGCTACTTGAATTAGGGAAGTAATGTGACATGAGCAAATTTGTGCTTTATGAAAATAAGTTTGGTGACTGGATGGATTTAGGTGAGAGAGAGGCTGGATACAGGGAGATGAGTTAAGTTATCCATAGTCCAGGTAAGATGATGAGGGTGGTTGTGGCATGAGTGGAGAGAGTGAGTTGGCTATGAGGGAGATAATCTATTTTGTATATATTTTTGATTTATCTGTGTTATAGTCACATATAAGAGTGTATATTTCTTGAACAGGAGGACTGTCTCACTTTTGTCTTTGCATCCTCAGATCTTATCACAATGCCTGGCACATAGTAGGTGCTGTATTTCCTGGCCTGGGCTCCTTGCATGCCTGGTGGACAAATACATTCTGAGTGTAGGCACAAAAAGGTACATGGGGTCCTCTGACACAACTCATTTGGTGTTATAGGAATGAACAGCCCAAACCCCTCCTCTTCACCATGAACTGGTAGCACCTTCACTCAAAACCCTTAAATGCCCATATTATAGGTGGTGGTGTATTGGCAAATAATAAGAAACCTGACATAAATGCCCTCCAAATCCAAGGTCTAGGCTGGCAATAGACACAGGTAGTAATGCCACAGTATAGCCTATGGATTTCATTCTGGAGTAAAATGTTAATCTCACAAGGGTTTTAATAGCTAGACTCTTAACTATGTGTTAGTCCTTCCCTGAAAGACTGAACCTGTCCATTTCAGTCTACTGACTATGGTGGAAAGTAAAGAGGCCTGACTGGGGCCAGGGGGGGTGTGGGGGAAGAGAGGTTTAAGGGGATGTGTAGAGGTAGAGTTAGGTTATCAAAGCTAATAACAGAGCAATCAAGGAGTTGGCTCCTTTGGTTGACTTATATACATCTATATATGCAGGTGTAGCTATTGAAGAGTAATGCTGATGGATGCCCTAGGGGTCGACTGCGTTACACTGGGAGGGGCCAACTCCATGGGGGAAACTACTGTGATGGAGTCTCCTAGAAAAGACGTACCAGACCAACTTGACTCTGAGGCACCAACGTTTGGGGCTAAGACAACATGTGGGGATAGTACCATAATGATGCCTTCAGTCTCTGTTGGCCTTGAGGATCCCTCCAGTAAACAAAGCCACCTGGATAGTCGCCCAGAGCAGGAAAATGTCTCCAAACCTGAAGGGCAAGGTATGGAGCCAGTCCCTCCGTCTCCTTACCTCAGAGTGAAAAACAAAACTAAATTTAAGAGCTCTTATAGATCTAGAGCAGGGGTGGGGAACCTTTTGCCTCGAGGTTGCATGTGGCCCTCTAGGTCCTCGACTGGCTTTGACTGAATCCCAACTTCACAGAACAAATCCCCTTAATAAAAGGATTTATTCTGTAAACCTTGGACTCAGTCAGAAGGCTACACTAAGGACCTAGAAGGCCACAAGGGGCTGTGAGGCCGCAGCTTACCCACTCCTGATTTAGAGTATTTTTTTTCTTTCCTCTTTGTATCTCAGGGAAAGTCTACCAGGATCATGGCCTGGGCATGGGTGGAGAGGCTCTGAGGCCTAGCTCGTCGTCCACAGCCTTTCCTCTTTTTCTGTAGATATTCCTTCAGGGATTCCAGAGATCTCAAAGGTGAAGGCTCCAAAGACTGGCAAGAAAAAAGGTGTTCGGACTCGAAGAGGCCCAAAGAAGGGTGGAGTGGGGGCTAAGGGTGACCGCCCACCTACCTTACTACAGGCCAACGCTCCATCAGGGAACCTGGGATCTGGTTCCCTGGATCAATCTGGCCCTCCACCTACTACTATCCCTAAGAAGCGAGGTCGAAAGTCAAAAGCTGAGCTGCTGTTGATGAAATTGTCAAAGGGGCTAGAGCAGCCTGAACCCCCACCTCCACAAAGTCCCCCTGAGAACCCGGAGGCCCCCCCAGGAGCACGACCCCGCCGGCGGGCTGCTAAAGTGTGAGAATTGTGGAGCTGAGTTGGGGGGAATGATGGCATACAGTAGGAGTAATTTGCCTGATGTGAGAAAGAATAATAGGTAACATTTACGTAGCATTTACTGGGTGCTAGGCTTTGTGCTAAGCACTTTACAATTATTATCTCATTTGAAATAGGCTATTTGGGGGTCATACCAGAAGACCAAAAAGGATTTGGGTAAGCTTCTGAGTCAGAGAAGAGATCTTGGTCTGTGTTAAGACCAAAGGTTGAAGTTTAAGGGTTGAGAGTCCCTTTGTTCAGCATATACATGGCTACCCCTTTATTAGTTTCTTGTTCTTAACTGTGTCTAGGCAGTTTCTTTTTTATAACTTCCATTCTTAACTGCATTCCACTAAAGTTTTCCCATGTCTTGATCTGGGTGGGAACACAATATAGAATGAACAGATTTTCCCCTGCCCATACCTGTCTTTAGTTCTGTTCCCATCTCTACCTTTCTCCCTTCTCCTTTTGGATTCTTTGCCCTGTTGTGATCTCTGATCCTCTTCCATGGCCCCTGACCTGGTTCTGTTCCACAGGGCACTTCTGTACCTTCAGGAATTGGCTGAAGAGCTCTCTTCAGCATTGCCTGCCCCAGTCTCTTGTCCTGAGAACCCTGAGTTAGGTGGCCAGCCTAAACGGGGTCAGGGCCGTCGGAGGGCAGCCTGGCATGGAGAAGAGGAAGAAGATGATTCAGCACGAGATGCAGACTTTGTACTTCAGGCTGAGATTGAAGAAGGGGAAGAAGAAAGTGAAGCTCCGAGCGAGAGCTCATCTGACTTGGAGCTAACAGCACTTCGGGGGAGTGGCCTTCGTGGGGCTGCCTCAGGGGTAAACTGAAAGGGCAACAGGAGACTCACAGGGATCAGAGCTATAGCTGTCAGGATGACCAGGGGCAGCAGGGTACCAGAAGGATAATTTCACCAAAAATAGTGGGGTTAAATGAAAAAGCAAGGAGGCAGGACAGATAAATAAGTGACTGGGTGGTTGGCAGGCAGGAAGCTGTGTGGGCCCAATGAGAAAAAGAGGTTACTAGGAAACTGAGGCTTATGAAAATATCTCCCTTTAATCTTTCAGAAACAGAAACAACAATGCCGGGGACTGGCTCCCAATGGGCTTCCAAATTCTATCATGGCTCCTGTTTGGAAAAGCCTCAACCTCACCAAGACCCTGTGAGACCCTGAGGATGGCAAGGGGGCAGCATGTGGTAAAGGGAGTATTTTAGGGTGGGAAACTGAGAGATTTAAAATAGCAAATGGACCATGAGGAAGTGAAGAAAAACCAAGACTTCATTTTGGTTATAATGATGGTAGTGACTGAAAGGAAAAACTCTGGACCTTGGTTCTACTCCTCTTGGTAACCCTTTCTCCTGTCCTCTTAGCCGAGAGCAAAACCATTCCCACTGGGAGTTCCCTGAATGGATCCCTTCAGCCATGAAGTGGCACTTACTATCCGAAAGGTAAGCCCAAGTGGCATCCTTTAAGGATGTCACTAAGGAAGTCACAGGAACAGAAGCAAAGGCTAGAAAATTACAGAAGGAAAATGAGGGCTCAAACCCATAGGGACATAACAAATGCTCATTGTTCCCTTTGTCTTCCTCCAGTGAAGCAGCATCATACTTGCCTCAGGAGCTGAGGTCTCCTCTTTTCTCTGTGCAACGGGAAGGTCTTCCTGAGGACAGCACTCTCTATAGGATAAATAGGTAAGAGGGGTTGGCTGTAGAGTCAGCTTCCGTTTCTGCTGGGTACCCATGGGATAAGGACTGAAAAGTAGCAGGTAGTGACATAGGGACAAATTGTTCTTCTTTTCCTCCCTAGGAAAGGACTAGTCATTCTAGTCCTAGGGATGGGGGTCCTGTGACCACGGTGGTCATGTGGCGCAGGGTTATAGAAGAGTGTGGTGGCTCTAGGGCCAACACAAGTCAGGCTTTGTTCTTTGCTATACCTGGAGCAAACAAACACTGAGTACCTTGTGGTTCAGAGCTCTAGGAGGCATGCCAAATCATCTAAGACTATGGTAGGCTCAAGATTCATTATTGATGATAGATTAGAATATGATTAGAATTGGGAAGTAGGCGTTAGATGAATGAGCATACCTGCTTTAATTTTTTATTCTGTGTTAGACTTCCCTCATTTCCTGATGAATAATCTCAGTTTCATTGAGCTCAGTTTGAATTAAAACTAGTCTATATTCCTCCCTTCCCTAATCCTTGTAATCCAGTTTTGTCCTATCTAAGGACACAACCATGTCTTTTTCTGTAGGTTTAGCTCACTGGCACCACATCCAGAGCGATGGGATGTGTCCTTCTTCACAGGGGGACCACTCTGGGCACTAGAATGGTGCCCAGTACCTGAAGGTGCAGTTGCTTCCCAGTATGTGGCACTGTTCTGCAGCCCCAGCATGAATGAAACCCATTCACTGAGCCGGCCTCATGAAGGCCCTGGGCTTCTACAGCTCTGGGACCTTGGGACACTGCAGCAAGAAAGCTGGTGAGGTGGGGCTGGGAACCCTGCAAGAGGAGAGCAGACTGGAATGGGGATAGAGTACAGGGGGACTGGGAAAGCTACAGAAAACTGTGTTAGAGGGGCAGGGGAAGAAGCCTCCCATTAAAGATAAGTTTCTGCTTCATTGAATGTAATATATTGGCAAGACTACTTTCCATTCATTCTTCCTATTTCATCTCCTTCCAGCCCAAGCAATAAGGCCCACCTTGCCTATGGCATTGCTTGTGATCATGGGTGCATCTGGGACCTCAAGTTCTGCCCTAGTGGAGGCTGGGAGTTGCCCAGCACCTCAAGAAAGGTACTTTCTGAATTGTGGAGAAAATAAGGATAGAATTTAGACTCCAAGTTTAGATCCAAGAGGAGTCTAAGTTAGATGTCTGCAAGAGGAGCTCCCAGGGTTGGATGGTAGCAGGCAGTAGAAGTGAAAGAGGCTTGTTTGAAAGAGTTGGGTATTTGGATTCTATGGGAGGCCAGCCAAGAAATAGACATTTTCCAAGAGGGAAATAGAGGCAGAAATGGACAGGGTAGGAGTCTGAAGATTTGGCTCTTGCGCTGGCCTTATCCAATAGGCTCCTTTCCTGCCCCGACTGGGTCTCCTGGCTCTGGCCTGTTCAGATGGGAAGGTGCTACTGCTTAGTCTACCCCACCCTGAGGAACTTCTGGCCCTTCAGCCTCAAGGTAAGGGGAATAATAAGGATTTCAGGGCCCTTGGGGAGGCATTAGACAAAGCACAGGGGTTTGATATGGGCTTACATACCCCTAGTGTTCTTTATACACTGTCATTCCAACCATATGTACTGATGTATATGTATATATGTGTATATGTGTATATATCTCCCACTATATATATATTTATATACTATGTGTGTGTGTGTGTATGTATATAAACTTATTGTCTTGATAATTGGCTGCACATTCTAATTGTAATCCACTGTCTACTTTCTCATTGTCTTCCTTCTCTCACTTTCATGGTTAATCAGTTGTGGAAAGCACCTACTGAGGAGAGACAGCCAAAGAGTGTCCTTCTCCTGTCACACACTGGCTTTGTGATCCTGGACAAGTAGTTTCTCAATGCCCCACTTAGCCCAGGCTAAAATGGCAAAACAATTGTCAGTCTCCATTGGTGGAAAGAGCCCCTCACTAGAAATTCCTGAAACTGAGGGAAATCATGGGACTGGACCAAAAAAAAAAAAGATCTTCTAGGGTTGTTACTGATGAAGAGGATGCATTAGGCTCCTGTCCCATATTTTGTCTAGTTTCTTGTTTGCCCCCCTAAACTCTGTCACTTCTTATTCCCTCCACTTTTGCTATTCTGTTCTCCTGTGAAAAGAGGTAGAGGAAGGGTGCCTAAGTCTTAGCTGAAGCAGCTATAAGGAGATCAGGGATAAAAAAATAGAAGCCATTAAGGTTATGGAAGACTCCAAGGAGTCCAATGCCTCCCATTCCTTACCATGTCATCTCTCTCTCTCCTCACAGATGCTCTCAAGCCTCCTATCTATAAGGTGAGTAAGAGAATTTCTTTCTCTCTAGCTGATACTCCATTTGACCTCTAACCTTCCTTCTTCAAATTGGTCTTCTTCTTGCAGCTTACTTGCTACATTTTCTGAATGTAACTTCAATGATCTCCTGACTAAAGCCTGCCCTGAGCTTCTGACATAGATATCACTAATCCCCATTCTTCTTTAACTTTACAGGTACAGTGTGTGGCCTCTCTTCAGGTGGGCTCAGTACAAGCAGGGGAGCCGTCTGAGTGTGGTCAGTGTTTCACTCTTGCCTGGATGCCAACTCGGCCCCATCAGCATCTGGCAGCTGGGTTCTATGATGGTGAGTAGACATAGAAACTTTTTAAATTAAATATTATTTTATATTCATATCTGCATTTTCTCACTTGAATACCACCACTCCCCAACCCCTGCCCCCACCAAAAAACCCCTACAGAAACCACCTCACAAGCCAAAAACAAAATGTCCAAAAAACTACGTTTCAGTCTGTACTATGAGTCCATAACCTCTCTTTTGGGAAGTGGGTACTATGTTTTATCTTGAGACCTCTGGAATTGTAATTAGTCATTGGGTTGATCAAAGTTCTTAAGTCTTTCAAAACTATTTATCTTTACAATAATGGCATTATTGTATAAATTGTTCTCTTCTGCTCCTTTCACTGCATCAATTCATCAGAGGCTTCCCAAATTTCTCTGAAACCATCCCCTTCATAATTTCTTATAACACAACAGTATTCCAACTATAAATATAGCATAATTTGTTCAGCCATTCCCAAATTGACAGGTACCCTGTCAGTTTCTAGTTCTGTGCCATCGCAAAAAAGAGCTGCTATAACTATTTTTGTACGGATGGATCCTTTTCTGCTTTCTTTGATCTCTTTGGGGGTAGCAGTACTACTACCTAGTTCCAAATTTTTTTTTTCCAGAATAGCTACAATTTCACAGCTCTATTAACAGTGCATTACTATTACCTATTTTCCCACAGCACCTCTAGCATTTGTCACTTTCCAGCTTTGTCAGTTTCTCTCTCTTGTGTGCGCGTGTGTGTGCATGTGTGTGTGCGTGCGTGCGTGTGTGTGTGTGTGTGTGTGTGTGTGTGTGTGTGTGTGTGTGTGTCCTCAGAGTAAAATTGGTTTTTTGAGGGTGGAGGGCAGGGTGAGTAGTAGTAGGTGGTACCTCTGGTGGGAGGGTTAAGCATAGCTACTCAGGAGGTTTCGCATCTGTCTCACTTATTCCTTTTTGATGGTGTTTGAAGATATGGGGGGAGGAAGGGGGGAGATAGTAATGAGGGATGAAATCCTGGCCTGTTGTGCTCATAACTAGTATCTGTCTCTATCTTAGGCACAATAGCAATCTGGAACCTACCCACTACATCACTGTTGCAGCGTGTTCGACTCCCAGATGGCTCCTTGAAACTCTATCCCTTTCACTGCCTCCCGGCCCATGACCAGGCCGTGCGTTGCCTTCAGTGGTGCAAAGCTAATAGGTACAGAACAGTGGGAGCAAAGGAGATAGAAGGTGAAGGATGGGATAGGTCAACATTTATGGGATTTGGTGAGTAATGTCCTGGTTTTCAATCTTTTTGTAGTAACTTTTTAGTCTCTGCTGGAAGTGACCGGAAGATCAAATTCTGGGACTTACGACGACCCTATGAGCCTATCAACTGTATCAAACGTTTCTTAAGTACAGAGTTGGCATGGCTGCTGCCTTACAGTGGAGTCACTGTGGCCCAGGACAACTGCTATGCTTCGTATGTAGGACAGAGAAAAAGGAAGGAGTTGGGATTAGAGGAACAGATGGGGGGTACCAAGGGTGCTGGGTGTTTTAGCCAAATGTGAGTGAGATTCTGAGGGCTGAATCTGATCTTAAGCTACAAAAGGATTGACATCTTTCTCTCTCTCAAAGCTATGGGCTTTGTGGGATTCACTACATTGATGCTGGTTTCCTTGGTTTCAAGGCCTATTTCACGGCCCCTCGAAAAGGCACTGTCTGGGTGAGTCTTTCTTTACCCTTTATTACTCTAAGTGGGGTTCTTAACCTGGGGTCCATGACCTTGCTTTTAAAAATATTTTAGTAATTGGGTTTTAATTGATTTCCTTTACAGTGCTGTATGTTTTATTTTATGCATTTAAAAACATTTTGAATAGATTTCACTTAACTGAAAAAGGGGCCCATGGCACAAAGAAGGTTTAGAACTCTTGCTCTTAAAGAACTTTTTTGTTATCACAGAGCAAGGAGAGGGACAAGCAACAATCTGTGAGAGGAAAAAGGAATGTTGTATATTTAATACATAACCATATATTAACTCATATAACCACTTAGAAAGACAGGACTCTGATGCCCATGTCTCATTGCAGAGTCTGTCAGGCTCAGACTGGCTTGGGGCTGTGGCTGCGGGGGACATGTCGGGGGAGCTCATCGCTGCTGTGCTGCCCGACATGGCTCTCAACCCGATGAACGTCAAGCGTCCAGCTGAGCGAAGATTTGTGAGTAGCTCAGTGTCCAGTGCACGTGCCATCCACTGGTTCCTCCAGTCCATGCGTCTTTCTAGCCTGTCTGAACAGAAGTTAATGTAGGTTTCCTTCCAGCTGGGGTTGGTTCAGTGAAAAAAGCACTGGATTTGGTAGTTTAAGGCCCTGGCTAATACTTGTGTGACCTTGGGCAAGCCATTTATCTTTGGCCTGATGCAATGGGAATGTGCTGGATAGGGAGGCATAAGATCCAGGTTTGAATCCCAGCTCTTACTACCAGTTTGTTGTTGGTATGACCTTGAGTAAATCACTTAACTTTCTGGACTTCAGTTTCCTTGAGTGAGGGAGCTTTAAGTCTAGCTCAAACCTGTGACCTAAATTTGTTCTTTTCTCCCATATCTGCATTTTCTTTATTACTATCCTCAGGGGCCCATGAGTCTTACTAGAACTATATTTTGTTGGTTTTCCTTTTTTCCTCATCCTATCTCTAATATTTTGGGATCCCAATCCTGTGATTTCTCCTTATAGCCCATATACAAGGCAGATTTGCTGCCCTACTGGGAGGGTTCTGAAGATCAAGATCACCATGCTGCCTCCCCTTTGGTCCCTGGACCTCCCAAGGCCAGAACTTATGCTGAAACAGTTGAACATCACTACCTGCTCTTCAGAGACACAGACCTGGTAAGTTGGGGCCAGTGGGTAGCCAAAGAATCAGGTAGAAGATGGGCTTTCTGTGGTAAAGGGAATATCTATGAGGTCCAAGAAGGCCCTTAGTATGAAGAAGTATCCTAAGACTTAAATTAACACTGCTTAACCACAGCGTGGATTCCAAGATTTGCTTCAAAGGGAACCAGTCCTTCGCATGCAAGAAGGAGAGGGGCGCTCTCAGCTCTGTCTGGACAGGCTGCAGCTGGAGGCTGTTCACAAGGTATGCTCATAGGATCATCAGTTTAGAGGTGAAGGGAGTTAAGAAGTCATTTAGTCCAAACTCCTCATTTTACAGATGAGAAAACAAACTGAGGTTGAGAGGATTTCCACCCCACCCCACCCTCCCCTCCCCTCATTCTCATACTTACATTCTTCTCTCCAGCCTTTAGTTTCTTCCTTATCTTGTTTCTGGGGCCTATAGTCAGTATCAAGGACAAGTTAAGTGTTTAAATAAGTTAATCTCTCCTGAATCCTTTGACCATAGGGGTCTGTTCTATACTAATTTTTTTTTTTTTGGTTTTTTGGAGGGGGGAAGGCAGGGCAATTGGGGTTAAGTGACTTGCCCAAGATCACCGGCTAGTTTTTTGTGTTAAGTGTCTGAGTTCAGATTTGAACTCAGGTCCTCCTGACTCCAGGCTCGGTGCTCTATTCATTGTGCCACCTAGCCTTCCCTGTTCTATACCAATTCAGAAGCCTGTGTACATCTTCTTTTTTCTCTCACAGGTACGTTTCAGCCCAAACTTGGACTCTTATGGTTGGTTGGTTTCCGGGGGCCAATCAGGACTGGTGAGAGTACACTGTGTTCGTGGCCTTACCTCCCCCTTGGGCCACCGGATGCAGCTTGAGAGCAGAGCCCATTTCAACGCCATGTTTCAGCCACCCTCCCCACCTCAGGGGCCCAGCTTTCCCCAAACTAACTACCATCTGCTGCCCAACCCGTAGTTTATTGAACATGGAGTCCTGGGGATTCAGAATTCCTTGGTCCTGATGCTGCTTAGTAGCTACATGACATTTACAGCTCTGAGCCACGCACACTGGAAACTTCCCAAAATTGCAAACATACCCAAATCTCACATCTTCAGAATGGTACAGTAGAATTTATAGTCAGAGGACCTAGGTTTGAATTCTAGTTCAAGTAATTATGGTGTATTTGACCTTGAGGAAATCACCTGGGCCTCAGTTTTCTCTTCCATACGTTGAAGGAGTTGGACTAGACCTTGCAGTTTGTTCCAGCTCTAAATCTACAATCCTGTTAGGCATCCTCAGGACTCTCCAGACTGATCCTGTTCTTTGTAATCACTGCCCCCCCTGCTGGCAGGGGGTGTCCAGATGTAAACTCTAGTCTCCTCAGCAAACACGGCAGGAGCAGCCCTATGTTAGACATGGGGTTGGGAGTCAAATTGCTCATATTGAGCCTGTTGTACTTGGAGGCAGAACTGAGTAAAGGTGCTGAGTGTTTTGGACGCCATTTTGTGTGCTTGTGCTTTGGGAAGAAAGGGGTGGAGCAGCTATGGTAAGATTCTGCCAGAGGTCTCCTTGCAGCTGAACCTGCACCCAGAGCTGTGAGGAAAGCAGTTCAAACATTTCATTGTAGTGGAGTTTCTTTGGTGTCAAGCCAACAGGACAAGCACATGGATGATGCAGACTTATAAAGAACAAAGCATTGCCACACATACTTTAGCTACATTGTGTACAATAACTAGCCCTGATCCCCAGGGCTTCATTACAGAGAGTTACATAGAGAGGAAGATAGCATGTCCACCTTTAGAAGTGCTAACATCCATGACCACAATTGTGCTCATAGCACAGAAACAGACAAGTGACCCAGACAGTACCAAAAATGAGTAGAGTTTCTTCAGGGAGGAATAATAGAGATTGATCTATATCTGTTCTTTCCAACTATATGTTCGTTTCTTTGGCTGGTTTTTCCTCTGCCCTCTTGCCACAGCTTTGGTTGTGCCCAAACAAGGAGTTAAGAGAATGGCAGGAGAAGAGAATTTAAGATTCTCATGCCATTGAATGGGAAGAAAATGCCACTTAATCTGGAGACTAATGGCTTGTGGAGACATCCTCTCTTGCATGGGTTTTCTAACCAATCCCTTCCAACACCCAAATTCCCAGCAAGCTAACCTCCACCTTAATGTTCCTTCCAGAGGGAATTAGAACCTGGGGACCACTGAAATGGTCCTTTTTCTCTCCCTCTGCTGAAGGAAAGACAGAATTTTTATTATCACTAATTTATCTACTGGCTTTGAAAGACTTAAAAACTCTGATCAAATCGTTAACCAATAATGACTTCAGAAAAGTGATTTCATGCTTCCCACCTCTTGGCAAAGTGATGACAGACTAGAGTTGCATAATGACAAATACATTTTTAGATGTGGCCAATGTGTGAAATTTTCACTTGACAGTTCTTATTTGTTACAAGGAAGGGCTTCTGTGGAATGGGAAGATGGTAGGTAGTGATAGTGATGAAGAAAAAAAAAACATGCTAAGGAAAATATCTGCTCATTTTCTATGCTAATACTAGGGGATATCAACATACACGTTGGTATTCCATCCAACACCTTAATCAACTAAATCCTATCACCTCCTTCCCCTCAGTTCAGACATAGGTATGGTTACCTAGACCTCACCATGACCCACAAATGTTCCACTCTGAGAGCCCAAATGAACATTCCTCCATTAAACTTTCATTCCTTCTCTCCCTATATCTCACATCTAACCCTATTCATTCTCATGTCCTCCAGTCCTTCCCTCCCTCAGTACCTTCTCAGCCTGTGAATCCCAGTTCTGACTTCACTTCTCTCCTTTTCCAATCTTGACCCTATAGTTAACTAGTTCAATTTCACATTGTCCTTTAGTTTTTAATCCCTTGTTCCCTCTTCCTGTCACTGCTCCTGTTTTGTCAAACCCCAGTCTTGGATTACTTCCACCATTCACCACTTCGGCTCCTCATTTGCTGCTAAACAGAACTAGAGGAAATCACAAGTGTACTGCCTAGGTCTACTGTAGATTTATCCAAGCTCAACTGGGATTTCATTGCAGCAATGCTTTTATGACTCCCTAACTGATTATCCCACTCTCCAGAGGTTGTTTCCTTTTTTTCTCTCCTCAAACTTCCCACACTTTTCTCCCCATCTGCAACTCTGCTGAAGGCTTCAACTTGTATTTTATTGGGGAAAAAAAAAGGCCCTTTGCTGTGAGCTCTTCTTCCCCTCCCTTCATCTCAGAACTCCTTGAAATCCATCATTCCCTACTCTCTTTTCTTTTACTCTGATAATGAAGTGGCTCTTCTTATTAATGCTAGCCCCTCTACATATATCTCATCCTGGAATTCCTTTATCTTATCCAGCAGACTGCTCCCTCAATCATCCCCCTTCTGTATAATCTTTAATCCTTTCCTCTCTACTAGTTTCTTCCTCCTGCCAACAAATATATGCCCATGTTTCACTTATCCTTAAAAAATCTTCACTAAACTTTGCTTTTACCTCAAATTATATACTATATCTCTACCCTTTTCAGCCAAACTCTGTTGCTTCCACCTCCTCTCAAACCTAATGCAATCTGACTTTCAACTTATCACGACTAGAACTGCTCTTTTCAAAGATTTTGAAGCTGTCTTAAATGCCAGTTCTAATGGCCTTTTCTCAATCCCCATCCTACACCTATCTAGCATTTGATACTATTAACCCTCTCCTAGATATTCTCCTCTGGCTTTTTGACACTACTTTCTCCTGGTTCTCCTTGACCACTTCTCAAACTCCTTTGCTAATTCATCATATCACACTCCCTCCCTTCCCCAATTGTGGGTGTTTAATTTTTTTTCTTTCCACTTCATCATCTGAGCAACTCTAATTCTTGAGGGGGTGGGAACAAAACCAGTCGTAGGGAACTACTGGCTTGGTTGCAATAAGACATTGGGGAAGCTTGGTGCAGAGACTAGTCTACCAGTAAGTGTTAACCTTCAACATAGGCTACTCCTCTCCAGTCTTCTTCATGGTCCTTCATATATCTTTTCCCAGACAGGGAACTTTTTGTTGTTCAGTCGTGTCTGACTTTGTGGCCACATTTGGGGTTTTCTAGGCAGAGATACCATAGTTTGCCATTTCCTTCTCCAGCTCATTTTACAGATGAAGAATTGAAGTCAATAGGGTTAAGTGACTTGCCCAGGGTCACACAGCTATTAAGCGTCTGAGGCCACATTTGAACTCAGGAAGATGAGGCTTCCTGAATTGAGGCCTGGTACTCTACCCACTGCACTCCCTAGCTCCCCAGGAGAGCTTTACCTGGGGTGAGAAAAGGGAATAGAAGAGCTGCTTAGGCCAAGATAAGAGGGTTCTTTCTTTCACCGTTATGACTCAGTTTCCCTTTGGAAAGTTCTACCTTCGAAGAAACCCAAAGCCTGCAGTGGTCTCTGAAGGGGAGGGTGGCCAAGGGAGCCCTTCGGGGCTCAGGAAGAGTCATGGGATATGGAGATCGGAAAGGTCTGCTCAGGTTCAAACTGATGAGCAGTGCGACCTCTACCCCTCTCGGGACCTTGGTTTTCTCTTCTACAAAATGAGGCGAAGGTTAGCTCCCCTAGTGACCTGGGACACATCCTGTCTCGACCCTGGCAGAAGGCCTCGGACCTGATCCATCTCAGCCGGGGCCAAAGACTCTCCAGGCATTTCCTTCCCATCGCGAAGGATACTTACGGGGCAGGGGCGTGGCCTCGGCGCCCCAGGACTGGCCGCACCCCCGACCCATCCCAATCCCCACAAGGGGCAGAGTCCGAGGGCTCCTAGGGCGGGGCTTTCCCCTAAGCGGATGGGGCGGCCCTTGCATCGGAAGTCTCGTGCGGGTGAGCGGGGAGCAGACTCCCGGAGAGAGGCTTGACCGACGTGAGTGGTTCGCTGCCGCGTTCCTCCGTGTCTCGGCGACGTTCTCCGCTCGCCCGCGCACCGTGCTTCTGGCGTCATCCTCATTGACTGTGCGGACCCAGAGTAGGTTCTCTTCCCTCCCCGCCGCTCTTGCCTAGCTCTCTGTGCCACAGTCTGGCTGTGGGACCCCAGACAGCTCTCAACCTCGCTGGGCCTCAGTTTTTCCATCTATAAAAGGAAGGGAGTCCATTTCGTGGAATCTAAGGTTCTGCCTATCTAAGTTCTATCTAAAGTCCAGTTCGGTTCTGAGGGCCCTCCCAGCTCCGACTGTTGAGGGACTCGTTCCCTCCTGCCAGGAATCTGGAAGAAGGGGTCACTTTTAGGCCTGGGCCCCACTTAATCGAGCTCCTCGTGGGCAGGGACTCTCACTTTCTCGTCACCCACAGCCTTGCTTGCGCTTTATGCACGTGCTTCGTGTCGGTGGCCGCTTCCCGAGGGAGCACAGCCCCCAGTCCCCAGCAGGCTCCAGGGGGGTGCAGCTCTTGAGGATGTCAGAAGAGGAGGGGTGGATTTCATGTTGGGGTTGGGGAGTTGTGGTCAAGCAGGCGGAGGGGGCATACAGGGAGTGACACAGAAGGCATCCTGCCCCCCTAGGAAGAATACTGCATTGGGTAGGTCCAGAGTCCAAATTCCAGCTCTCGAGCTTGTTAGCTGGACAAGTTGTTCCCTGGGGTTTGTTTTCTCATCCGTAAAATGAAGGGGAGACCCACTCCAATCCTAAAGCTATGCCCCACTCCCAACCTACTGTCCCCACAGGAGACATGAATCTCTGGCGGGCATATCAGAAAGTACTGGCTGCTCACCCATGGAAGGTACAGATTATCACAGCCGGTGAGTACTTCCCTGGGCCAGGGAGGGATTGCATTCAGTAGGCCATGTCCTTGGGCAGAAAACTGTAGGCTTCCTCCTTCCTCCCTCAAATCCTGTTTTCCGGGCAGTGCAGGAGCATCAGCAGGACAGATTCTCACTCTTACCCACCCTGATGAGGTGGTTCTACAAGTATACTAAAAACAAGATGCCCAGGATCCTTTTTATGGTTCATTCTCACCATAACCCCACCTTGCCGCCAAGGCTGCCCTTAGTGAAGGGCTGTAGTTAGTCCCTAGCACCTGCTCCTTCTTTCCGCTAGGGATAGATTCTCCTTCCCTTTATACATTTCTTATCAAGATAGTAAGTCCTCACAACTGAGAGTCAAGGCTGGACCTGTTTTCAAGGGAAGTGAGGGAACAGGAAAAGCCATTCATGAGATGTGATTTGAAGAGGACTGAAAGGTCAGCCCACTCAAGAAAACCTCCCACTCAGACCTTCTGTGGGGACCTGAGATCTCCTGTAGTCGGTCCTTTTTGTGAAGAGACAAATGTATAACCTGGAAAAAGGGCAATGCTAGTCTGTGAATACCTTCCTTTAACAGATGAGCTATCCTTGAAGATTAGGGCATAGGACTCTGAAAGGACTACATACAAGTAAGCTTTGTTGGTTAAAGGGACATTGACCACAGTTCTAGACCACAGGAGTGTGCCTTGGAGTACAGTTCTGGGCGATCCAAGACGGCATAAAGACAATGAGCCTAGATAGGGTCAGGGGATTGTTGAAAAGGGGGAGTAGAAGTTGGTACTAAAGAAGACCTTTTTTCCTGTTTACTGCCTCATCCACCCCAGAGTCTAAAATAAATGACCCTGAGTATCGAAGTTCGTCCTATCTCACCCCTCCTCCTCCTGCCTCAGACTCCCTTGGGTCTTTACCCAGCCCACTGTGTCCGACCACCCCATGTCCTGTCCTCAGCGTGCCCGCCAGGGTAGTGACTCACCTGAGCTGCGTGTGTGTGGTGACTCATACTGCACTGTGTGGCCATGATGGGAACTGACACGCTGGGCTCTGTGCCCGGCCAGCTTCTACATTTGTCCAGAGTTGGCAGCTGCCAGGAGGAAGGTCCCAGGGTGGACTTAGGGAGAAAAGAGGGATGACCCTTTTGCCTTTTCTTCTTGCTCTCTGGGAGTGAGCCTGGAAAGTCTCTTCAGAACATAGATGAAAAGCTTGAGAAGAAAGTTGATGAGTATAGTAGAGTGAGTAGACCATGCCTGGGGGCTCCCAGTTCCTGTACATCTGACCAGGATAGGATTGAGGACCAGAACTCTTTCCAGGTCATGTTCCTTGCAGAAGCCAGTTGAGTTTCAGGACCTGTCTTGAGGTTTTTGTTCTGGGTCAGGGTACAAACTGGACCAAAAGTTTTCCTAGACTCACTAGATCCCCTCCAGAATACCCTGGTTCCCATAAAGTCCTTCAGGTTTCCGTAGCCTAGTCCCACATTCCAGGAACAGTGTTCAAAGTGGACCACAGAGAGGAGGGCATCCCTCTGTGCTCTTTTCTTTTCTAGACATTAATGACCTAAGACCCATTTATATTATTATTATCATTATAAGTAGTAATAATAGGTGACATTTACATAATTCTGGGTAGTTTGCAGAACATTTTTTATGTATTCTTTCATTGGATGCTGTAACAAAACTGAGGTAGTTACTGCTGGCATCATTCTCCTTATTTTGCAAATGGCAACATGGGTTGAGAGATTTAGGGACTTGATCTGAGTTACACAGCTAGTAAATGTCAGAAGCAGGATTCAAATGCAGGTCTCATTTGGTTCCAACTCTCTTGTTCTCCTCATCATACCACGTTCTCCCGGACCTACGTGCTGCCCCATAGAACATACCAGCAGTGAACCTTACCCTTGGGTAGTATCTAGTCCAGTCCCACCAGTTCTTTTAATGGCATTGGGTTGGACTCTTGCCATGTCTGAGGCCGATTTTGTTCTGATCAGGTCTCAGGGGGTTTGAGTCTAGACCAGGAAAGTTTGGTGGGGAAAGGTATCTGCTTCTGGATTGGCTATTATTATATCATCCCTAACCCTGTGGATCCTGGAGAAACTTGAGTCAGCCTTGTCCTTTCCTTTTGTAGAAGTTGTGTCACACACTGGTCCCAGACATTTTGGGCTTCCCATAGTTATTAAACTCCCCTGGGGACACTGGAACTAACTCACTTTCCCTAGGGAGGGAAGTAAAGTGTAGTGGGAAGAGATTTGTACACAAAAGAACCGTGTTCTAGTCTTAGTTCTTTCATTTACTGGCTGTGTAAAAGCCTTCACTTCTCTGAATGTCAGCTTCTTCATGTGCAGAATGGGAGGCGCAGCTGATCTAATGTTCCTTCCACTTTGACATTCTGTGATTCTTTGAGCTAGGTTCTCTGTGATAGCAGAGAGTACAGAATGTAGACTCAGAGAGCCTCGGTTCTCAGAATCTCCATTCTCAGGGCTAGAAGGGGCCTCGGAGGTTACTCACTCTCATAGCTGAACAGTAATCTCCTCCACAGTGTCCCCAACAGGTTGTCCTCTAGTTCAGATCCCAGGGGTTGCTGCTTATTGCCTGTGTGCCCTTGGACAAGTCACTTCTGTGAATGAAGGGGGCTGTAAACTTTTAAGGGCCCTTCCATTTTGAAATCCTATGATCTTCCCAACTTCCCAGGACTGATCCAGACCCCAAATCCTAGGATTCAGTTTCCACTGGTCTAGACTTGCATACCATTAATTGTAAAACTGTATGTTTTTCACTGCCCCAGAAACATTTCTTTTCTTTTCAGAAGGGCAACAGGTGGCTGAGGCAGGAAGTTGTTGTCTTTAGGGCTCCAAGTGTACCTTCTTCCTGAAACATGGAAGATAAATCCCTTCCTGTTCCTTTCCTCCCCTCCCCAATCATTGCTGTCCTGTGGTTCCAGCTCATCCTGGGCTTCCCGCCAGACCAAGCCCCCACCTTGACACTGTTTAATCTCCTGAGAGGCCCCTGGGGAGGAGAGGGGGGAGCCGGGTGAGTCGGCAGCACTGGTGGCTCTATCCCACCGAGGGCTCCTGCTTTTCAAGGACATGTTTCCTAATTCAATCCTCTGAGGAGCTGTCTCCAGCCTCCTTTCTTTTTCTTATTTACTTCTATCTATTTACCTCCCACCCACTATTAAAATTTCACTTTTATGCTTCCAGATTCCCTTTTGACCCCTGGGTTGTGTTCAATCCAGGGGAGGCAAGGAGGGCCCCCACCTTTTACAGGACCTCTTAAATTGCTTTGGGGCAGGAGTGGGGGAGGGGAAGAGGGACTTGAGATTGCCTCAGGGTGTCCTGGACAGACTAGTACCCTAAGACTGGTTCTCCTTTTCCCCCCTCTCTCTTCTTCCTCCCCACTCCCATACTGGCTCTGCTGGAGAGTGACAGCATCAGAACCTGGCCCTAGCCCAGAAAGATGACGTCATTGCCTGCACCAGCTATCTGCCCAGTGGGCTCTGTGCCCAGCAATGCCTAGGGGCTTCACAGGTTAGCTGCCTTGTTGCTTTATGGAGTCATTAGGTTGAATGCTTAGGTTAATGGTGCCACCCTCCACTCCCTAGACCTTTAGAAAGAATCAGACTGGGTGAGGGTTGTAAAAATGCAGCTCCTAGGAACTGCACCCAAACACATACATTCTGAAGGACCTCCAGAAAGCTGGAGCAGTTTGGGAGTTTGAGTCTGTTCAGTTTAAGTCAGCTTTCATTTTTTGAGCACCTGCTTTAAGGAGCTTGCTGGGGTGAAAGAACATGCACAGTGCGTGCATATTGGAATAGGGACTAGACCTGTGTTGTCATTGGTGCATGGACCCAGTGCAGATTAGCACTTCTTTCTACAACCAAGAGAGGTTCAAAGAATTGCCTAGAATAGGTTGAGTGGCTTGTCACCCAGGCAGTCTGTGTCACAGGTGGAACTTGATCCCTGGTCTTTCCGGATTCAAGACTGGTTCTCTGTTCACTATAACATGCTACCTCTAATACAAATGTAGATATAATGCAAAAGAAATAGGAAGTAATTTCCAGGGGAGTACTAACAACTGAGGGGATTTGAAAAGGCCCCCTCTAGGAAGTGGCCCCTGAGCTGTACTTTGAAGGAAGCTAGGAATGGTAAGAGATGGAGAAGAAGGCAGGTATTACAGGCAGGGGACAGTGTATACAAAAGCATTGAGGCTGGAGATGGGATGTTATGAACAGGGAAGACTCTATTGGCCATTTAGCCTTAAAACAGAGTGGGAAAGGGAGAAAGATATGAGATGGCTCTGGAAAGGCATGTTGAAGCCAGATGACAAAGGACTTTAAATGTCACACTGAGTTTGTATTTTTTCTTAAAGGCAGTAGGTAGCCACTACAGGGAATGCTGTGGTCAGATCTGTATTATAAGAATATCAGTTTGACAGGTAGAGAATATAACTGTTTGGGAGAGTAGGTCATGGAGTACCACATATTGGGCCATGGTGTTTGTATTCCTGAATTTCCCCTTCGTTTCAACCCAAGGCAATGCTCAGGCCTTTACAGGAAGGTCCCTCAGGATATCCCTCAGGATACCTGGTCTAAGGTCAAGTCCTTGCTTACCTTATCCTCTGCACATCCCTGCCCTTCAATTGCCAAAAGCCAATTCAGATTGGGAATCAGACCAGAAGTGATTCTAGCTTCAGAAGCCTACCTCCTCCTCCTACATGGAAAAGGAAACCCTGGGATCACTTCAGTCTGAAGCAGAGCAAAATAGTCAGTGCATGAGGACAGAGAACATGACTTATTCAAACTTTATATCTCCCACAAGTGTCTCTAACAGTTTCTCCCTATAGTCAATACTCAGTAAAAATAAGTTGTCTTTGTTGAAAACTGTCCCGGGGGCATGCTGGAGAAATCACCATCTCCTACCTTGGCGTCTTGCTGGCCCATCATTTACCAAGCAAATGAGGCCAGAGGGCAGGGTCCTGAGCTCTGAGAGATCATGTTGCTCCTGCTTCCTGGCACTGTATACATACTAAGGACAGTGAGTCAAAAGGGCTGAAGACCAGGGACCGAGAGACTTGAGTTCTAGCCCCAGCACTGCCCTTAAACAGCTGTCTGACCTTTTGGTGAGTCATCTGTTTTCTCTGTTGCCTCAGTTTCCTTACTTGCCCCCCCCCAAAAAAGAGATCTGTCTCTATCTCATAGGGTCACTGGAGGGGAGGCATGTCCAGTAAAATGCAGGTAAAAGTTTTTGAAAAGGAAGAGTCCTATATCACAGGGTGGTATAAAGGGCCAAAGTATAAGGGGTTTATGTGGTCTGGTGGGAGCTCAGCAGAGTCACTCATACAGTGCTGCAGTTGAGACAGTGGGGCTGATGTTTCTGCCTACTGGCCCCACAGGGTCTGGGAAATTGAGCTCTGTTTGAGCCTCCCAGGGCCTTTTATTTGCTCTCAGTGGTCTCTCACGTGAAAGCAGCCATGACCCTAATTCATTTTCTTCTTTCCCTATCATTTGCCTTTTAATAGCTGTTACTTTTCCCCCCTTGTTTCTTTTTTAAATATTATTTTGTTTTTTCAGCTAACAAAAATTTATTTTCTTTCAATCCCATTTCCCCTCTCCATTAAAAGAAAAAAAAACTCATGACAAATATGTGTAGCTAAAAACAAATTATTGCATTGGCCATGTCCAAAAAAAAAGTCTTATTCTCCACCCTGAGCCCATCACCTCTCTGTCATCTGAGTAATGGTTGCTCTTCTTTCCTTGCTATATATTCATAGCTACAGTCACTCCCTCTGGATACAGAAAGAAACAGGCACATGATAGAATGGAAGAGTAGAGGGCCAGCATAGCACAGCCCAGCAAGCTCCTGTGGCCTCTCCTTTCCTTGTACAGGACTAGTTAGAATCTTCCACTTCCATTCTTGGGTCTCATAGAGACCCAGTATGTATGTGTGTACATGGGGGTATGATTGGGGGGATGGGGAACAGAGCTCCCTTAAGGAAAACTGGTCATTTAGGTCACTTTTCTTTTGTTATAGGGAGAATTAACTCCACCCTTTTGGGACTAGGATGAATGAGGTAGTGGCCAGGCTGCCAGTGATGGGCTCCCCTGGAAGAGGGCTTGGGGCTGCTTCATGGCTAAGAGTGCCAGCAGGGCTGACTAACCTCTTCCAGCTCCTAGCCTCACCCAATTGGCTATTGGCTACTGCTGGTCCACTTCTCAGGGCACTACGTGGGAGTTGGGAAAAGAGCTGAGCACACTGGGTGTGTGAGCCAGAAGGGTGATCGTGCAGCCAGAATGGACGTCAGAGCCCGCCAGGATACACGTTGGGGTGGAAGGATGTGTTTGCCCAGTTCTAATTGAGGGCACAGGGACACTGTTGAGGGGCTCCAGGCGGGTGCTTTCATTACTCAGCAAGGCACAGAAGAAACCTGGAGATTATGCTGTTCACTTTACACAGAGGCTTCTGTATGTGTTTGTGCACTCAAATGCATGTGGGCACACACACTCACAGAATCCATCATAGCCCACTGAGCACCCAGTCAGTATTAATGGTGTCTGTCTGAGGACTTGTGTAGGGGTATCTCTGACTGCATGGGGCTGTGTATCAGTGGGCTCCACAGGGGCTCTTTTCCCTCTGGCTTTTTCCTCTGTCACTGCTTCTGGATTCTCCCTTCAAGGTCTCTGAGGAAATGTAGGGCTGTGAGGTGAGGAGGCATTGGTTGTTTGTGGTTGTCTGCAAACCAGAGAGAGACAAGGTCTGTTCTTTCTAACTTCTTCACCTCTTTGTAGCACCATAGTGTTCCTGGAAATGACCTATTCATTCTGTTCCCCATAGATCATAGGCCATAGAGCTAGGACCAATAAGAGTCCATTGCACTTAACTTCCTGATTTTTAAAGCTAAGAAAAATGAGGCCTTGAAGAATTGAATGACTTCTCAGAGATCATAAAGCTAGCAAGTGTCAGGGGTGAGATTTGAACCAGTCCTTTTATTCCAGAGGCAGGGTTCTTTGCACTGTGCTATGCTGCCTCCATGCAGAGTAGGATACTTGGAGAAAGGAAGGATTTGGGTTAGAGCCGGGAATCAAACTGAGGGTTCCTGGTCCTAGTCATGCCCTAACTACAATACCTTGTCTCGTGTCCTAGCTGCATTTGAGGTTCTAGCTTATATCAACAGCTGGTGGGTTCTTTGCTTATTCTCAGGATCACCATAGAGTTCTTGAAATAGAAAGGATTTCCTGCCCTATTTGGAGGATCTTGATGGGTCCTGCTTACAGTCTTCTTATCTCAAGAATTAACTGCAAAGACACAGCTATCCTTGTGACAGTCCTTGGAGATAGGGAAAGCTTCCAGGAACTAAGAGGGACCCTCAGTCTAGAGAATTTCTAAAAAATAGGACACCTCCCCCACAGACCTGTGGATGAAGGAGATGAAGATAGTGACTGCCAAAACCTTATGCTTAGTAGGTTTCACCCCATTTTTTAGAAGACTTTGCTTTACTTTGGATTCCCAACGAAGCAACCTGACATTATCTTCTACTCCCAGGGTCCCTGATGGGCATAGGTGATGTCATCTCTCAGCAGCTGGTAGAAAAACACGGTTTAGAGAAGCACCAAGTCCACAGGACCGTGAGCATGACTTTGATAGGCTGTAGCTATGTGGTAAGTCACGCCCATAGTTGGCTGGATGGTGATTTGGACAGTGGACCCAAATCTCCATATTCCCTTGTATTCTCCAGGCTCTTGACCTCCATCTCTTTATGCCCATAATCCCCAGTCTCCCTCTCCTTGTCCTCAGCTGTTTCCCCTATGATATGGTTTCATACTTTTGGAAGAAAACAGTATTTTTTAGTAGCTAAAGTTTCTCTTTTTTGCTTCTCCTTTGCTGGGTTTGCCTTCAGGGCCCTGTGTTAGGTGGCTGGTACAAGGCTTTGGACCGACTGATCCCTGGCAACACCAAGATGGATGCACTGAAGAAGATGGTAGTGGATCAGGTGAGCAGAGGGGAAGTGAGGAAGAGAAGAGTGATAGTGGATCAGAAGGGCTGTGATTGTAAGAATCTGAGTAGAAGAAAGGTACTCTTGACAGATAAGCATTAGAGTTCTAACATATTCTCTTCTTCCTGTTCCTTTTTCTCAGACACTCTTTGTCCCATGTTTTTATGGGGGCTTGCTCTCAGTGATTGGTGCATTTCATGGACTGTCAGTCAAGGACAACTGGGCCAGAGTTCGACGGGTGAGCATGGAGCCTGAACTAGATTGAGTTTGAGGATTTTGTTATATACAGGTGGATCTTGGGAGTCCCTGATGGAACATAGAATTCAATCAAATTAGGAATGTTGGAAGTTCAGAGACTTAACAAGTAGTTTGAGTCCAGTGATAGGGAAAAAGGCAGATGTTGCAGAGGGCAGAAGGCATGTTTGTTGAGCACCAAGAAGTCTTATTCATTGAAGATCAGTTAATTATTAAGTATTTTCAGTGTGTAGAGAACTGGGGTTGGTCCTGGAGGAGAGTCACAGATAATTAAGACTTGTCCTTACTCTCATGGAGTTAGTGGAAGAGAGTGGAAAAGGGTATGATGCCAAGAGAACATAGTGTAAGACTTAACCTTTTTCTTACTTGTTTCTTCAGGATTACTCTGATGTCCTCATCACCAATTACTATGTAAGAGACAAATCAGTTATTTTCCTTAAGGCTATGGAAAGCCCTGGGCTTTGGGCCTTCTCTGGATTGGATCTTAGCTGGGCATGACTTGGGGCCTGAGCAGGTTACCACTTGGACAGGATTCACATGCCCAGGAGTTGGGATGGGTCTGGTGAAGGTTCCTTGAATGGGGGCCAGAAAATACTGTTTCTAGATAAGACAGTGATATAACTTCTTTATTTTTTTTGCTTTTGGTTTTTTTTGGTAGATCTGGCCTGCTGTACAGTTGATCAATTTCTACCTTATTCCTCTTATCTACAGGTAGGGAAAAAAGCCCATCGCTATTCTCCCAGAATATTTCAGGTTAAAAAATACAAGTCTGAAAGCTACATGATGCTCATTCCATCCTTGAATCCCTCAGCCCTCCAACCCAAAACTTTCTGCCCACATATTCTCTTCATATTCCTTTGTGTTTTAGTCAGAACTTCTCACCCCTCACAGATTCCTCTTCAGTCTGCTCTCCGAATCTCATATAGAATTCCAAAAAAGATCCCACTTCCACAGTCCTTTTTCTTGTTCCATCTGAATCCTTTCCCTCTGATGCCATTGCTTGAGGGACAGAGTCCAGGCTGCTACAACCTAGGTTAGGCAGACAGGGCAGGAGGCTGGATAGGATATGTCAGTTCAGTCGAAGAGAAAACGTTGTATTACCTTTCAGTAAAACTGGTGGATATTTTACTGTCTGATTTTGAAGACTCAAGAAGGTTTTAAGGCAGCCAGAGAAAGGCAAATAAAATAGTTTGGGGAAAGAGAGGCAATCTTATAATTTTGTCTGTAGTCTGGAAAGGGGGGAACTAAGAGGAGACAGTCTAAATGCAAAAAAAAAGCCATATGTACCATGGATATGGTACCATATGAACCTGGACTTCCCCAAATCCTGAAATGTTGGGATGAGGGGAAACCCTTTGAAATGCCAATATGACAAACATATAGGGAATAAAAGGAAATACCACATTATAAAGCAGGTAATAAACTTAAGGAACTCACTACCCCAGGAGTCAGTACAGGCAGGAAATCAAAATATTCAAAAAGCATTTGGGTATGTCCCTGAATGATAGCCATAAATGGTTACTGAGAGAAGCTGAGCTATTCTCTACCTTTGAAATTAATACTGGGGAGCACAACCCAACTCTTGGCTCCAGAACAGTGGCTTGGGTAAACCATGGTTCTGACCCAGAGCAATCATTACTATTTTAAGGGGGTAAAGAAGTAGGGGAAGACTTGGGTGGTAAGATGAGGTTATAAATCCTGCTGATTTCCTGTGGGAGAAAATTTATTTCTTCTGCTTTTTTCTCTCCCTCTTCTCCATCTTTCCCCCATGCACTTCTTTGTCTTCTTCATCTCTGTCCCCACCCCCTTTCTCTTGTTTTCAATGATGCTTTTCCTATTCCTCAGGTTGGCTTTTGTCCAGTTTGTTGCTGTTTTCTGGAACACCTACCTATCCTGGAAGGCACATCAGTCTTGAGTTGTCATGCCCCCTGCCACCTTGGAGCTATATCTCTTGACCCTGAATCATCGAATCATTGAATCAATCCCCCCTGTGAAATGTAATCAGTACAACCTTGCAAGTAGTTTTAAAAAAAATACTTGATGTATCGTGTTTCCTTTGTTATCATTATGTGCAGTTTTTGCCTAATTTTCTGCTCATCTCTTCCTAATCTGTCCTCCAAGTTTGACTCTTGACCCTTAATTCACCCTAGAGACCTTCATAGACACCTGTACCTTAACCAAATGTCAGTGATAATTGATGTGGTTTGTGGCTCTAGACACAATACAGTTCCAACAGGAACTTAATCATAAGATTTGTGATGCTGTTCAGTATTCCAACCCAACGTTTCCTCCTCCCTGATAGAGGGAAAAATTCAGTCTGGCTGAAGCCAGAGCTCAGCACCAATCCCTCTTTTCCCACATTTCTTCCCTGGTTTAAGGATAAAAGAATCATCTAGGATAGACCACTAGGTAATTTCCTCTTTGCATAACTATCATCTGCCCAGGGTAATGGAGTCAATAGAATGTGCCCTTTTTGGTTTGGGAATTTCCTGGGGTTCTGAGACTGTCTACTTGTAAATCCTCAATTAAAAGACCCTGAACTTTTAAATTTCAGGATCTAGAGAGAAGTACAAATGGTAGGGAGCCTTCAGGAAAAGAGATTTAGCTCAGTGGATTAACTTGGTTCCTTTTGCCTATGAGGACAACCTTTGGAACCAGTCTCTGGCTGCAGACCTGGAAGCGCAGGCTGTCAGGGTTGTGTGCCAACTGTGTAGTCCCCTTTCTTCCTCTCAGTCTAGAATTCAGATCCCTCTGCTGCTGAAACGGGATGAAAAGAGAACGGTAGTCAGAACCACGGACAGCTCCACAATTTTGCTTTTGTCAGTTTCCTCTTTCCACTCTCTGCAAGGACAAATTTCCCCTAGAAGTTGAGATTTCCACCAGGGAGAAGGGTGCAGGAAATGGGGAGATGCTGTAGACTGTATTGAAAACGGTTCGAGGTCCTCCTGGGTCCTTTGGTCCAAGCCAGGACTGCCCACGTTCGGGCCCATCTGGAATTGAAGTTATGCATAACGACTCCTAGCACCATCCTCGGCGCTTGCCCCTAGAGGTAGCAGGCGGTATTCCATTCCGGGGGTCTCCTCCCTGGGGGCCTGGGGGAAGTCCAGCTCCTCGCCTTGCTGGTCTTAGAGCTGCGGTTCTGTCTATTCATCTACAATCAGTGCATGTCCTTCACTGACGTCAATCGGAGCTGCCCCGTCCCTATATAAATCTGGCAGCATCCCCGGGACACTCCCCGCGTTCCCCAGGCACTGGCAACCGTCCCCGTGCTCCCAGACTCGGATTCGGTTGGGACAGTGACTGAAGCTCTGCTACACCCCCGCGGCAACACACTCAGAGAAACCCGTGAGTGGCTTGTTCTAAGCGCATCCGCGCCCCTAGCTAAGCGCCCTCCCGGATCAGCCCTTTCTTGCTTGCTCCCCCAGCTGCTTTGCTGGGTAACCTAGTCCCTTCCCGGGCGGGCTGGGAGGTGGGATGGCTCCATCACTGAACGTGTCCCAGATCTCTTATCTTCAAGCGAAGAGAAAAGGGTGGCTGGGGTGTGCGGTGCGCCTAGCTTCTGGGGCTGTCGGGGCACGTGGTGGACTTGGTCGGGCAGGGCACGTGGTGTCCGAGGTTGGAACGGGAGGGTGTGTGCTGGGGTAGAAGTGGTCAAAAGCCTGGGGCAGCCTTGGACCCGCCGCCCCCACACAAGCCCGTCTTCCGCGCGCCCTACCCCTTGTATGTGTGCCTCTCAGGGACCGGCAGCGGCGACACCAACACCATGAGGCGACCAGGGCGCACCGCTCTGTTGGCGGCATTGCTGCTTCTCTTAGTCCAGCTGCGCCCGGGCAGCGGAGACGGGGGGACTCTGCAGGCGGCGTCCCCCCGGGACAAGGGTCTGGATCGGAGTTTGCGGTGGCATCCCAGGAACCAGTCTGGGGGAGCCCGTGCCCTCCTCCTCCTCCTGACCGAGCGTTTCCCGCGTTTGGCCTCTGGGACAAGCACCCTGTCCTCGCCCCTGGGCTATCGGTCTAAGCCCAAAAGGGACGAACCTTCTCTCTCCATCGACCTGACCTTCCATCTGCTGCGGACCCTGCTGGAGCTGGCACGGACGCAGAGCCAGAGGGAGCGTGCCGAGCAGAACCGGCTCATCTTCGACTCTGTGGGCAAGTGAGCTCGGGGTGACCAGTCCTGTTCTGCCGCCTGAAACCCAAGAGGCGACGTCGGGGGGCCAGTACTGGAAGCTCCCCGGAACTGTGAGGGGCGTGGCCCGTTTCGGCTCCCTACTGCGGACGATGTTTCTGTTTTCTAATAAAAGCGATGAAGAGTCGGTGTCTCCCGCTTTGGTGCGGGGGCGAGGGGCTGGGGCGGGGGAGGACACAGGGCTGAGACTGTGGACCAGGTCACTCTGTAGAGCCAGACCCAATCCCTTTCTGTGGAACCCCATCTGACTAGCCTAGATTAAGAGGAAAATGGGATAGATCCTTCTCCGAACTCTCAGAAAGCAGTTTCAAATCCCCTTCCCACTCTCCAAATCCCTCTGAAAGCTAAACATTCAGGGTTTTCCCGGCTACGGTTCGATCTACAAACACCTGTGCTTCCCTCCAATTGTTTCCCAAACCAAATCTGAATAGACAGTGACCCGCCGCCCCCTCTTCTTGTCTCAGCTAAGGTTTGACCTCGGTAGAGCTTTCTTTTTCCTTGGGTGAAGGGCCCTAAATAGATCGGGGACCTGAGGGGGCGGGATTGCAGTTAACCTCTGGGTATGGGGAGAAAGAGAGATAGTGCTGCGCGGTTGGGGCCCAGACACCAGGCCACGAGGCCACGGGGACAGAGGGAGAGAATTCGGAGCATATAAGGAAATCACATCCTTTATTGAGCCTCAGGGAAGCCGAAGACTCGTTCTCTCCCCGTGTTTTCTGAGTTATTCTTATGTGCCTGCAGGAAGCTCGAAGGTTTTCTTAAGGCGAAGTCAGTGCAGACCTGTTCAGACAAAAAGATCCAGTGGGTGGGTGCATTAAAGAGGTGCTAAGAGGACCCCAGAGGATGCATACAACTGCACTTAGACCAGAAGCTACTGAGCCTCCCTCTGGTTCAGTGCTTGAACAGCATTCTACAGTGAGCCCTTTGGAAAAGGCAAGGAGAAAGGATAGGGCAGACTCTTCAGAAACTCAGGGCTCTGGAGGGAATATAGGAGCCCAAGAAAGGCACTTGCATATCTAGGTAGTACCCTAGCTTCCCTGGGTACCTTAGCTCTGTGGGATCACGTGAGGGGAGCCAATCTACCCTCTGTGCTAGCCCTGACCCCCTATTATTTTCACCACCTACTAGGGCTCACTTACCTTCCGAAGCCTCCAGTCTCTCTTCCTCAGCCCCAGCACTGCCACCCTCCCCTTCCAGCACCAACTCCTCTTCTTCTTCCTCCCCAGAACCCCCTGAAACAAATATAAAAATCTGATTACATAGTCTTGGACCCCATCCTGAACCCTCAGCTCCTTCATGTCTCTTAATCAGCCCCAAACCTAGCTGCACAATATGATACAGGAGGTGCAGGGCCAGCTCTATCTACAATCAGAGAACCTGGGTTCAAATGCTATTTGTGAAGCTTACTTCTTGTGCAGCCTTGGGCAATTCACAGTCACCTTGCTGGGACTCAGTTTCCTTACCTTTAAAATGAGGGAGGGGAGTGGACTAAATGACCTTTAAGATCCTTTCTAGTTCTAGAGTTATCATCCTATGATTCTAGTTCTGCTATCTGTGTGACTTTGGATGAGTCACAGCATCTCTGGGCTTCGATTTCCTGAACTGAAAATAAGGGAGTCAGAGTAAATGACCTGGAAGGTCCTTTCTCTCTCTAAACCTACGATCATATTGTAGCAAATTACCTCCAATTCACCCCCTCTTCCCTTTTCCTTTGGTCCAAGCATTTCAGTCTACCAGTCTCTCCCCTGGTCTCTCACCAGTCTGGAAGTCAATTGTCCGGAGCATCTCAGCCACATGTTCCACATTCACTGAGAACTGTTCCATGCTTTCATAGCCTGGTTCTGGACGCCCAGCCAACTCCACCTTTGCCATGTCCCCAACCCTACAACAGTGGGCTCAACTCAACCTTGAAATGTCCCCAAGGAGGTCTCCTTCATTGAGACCCCTAAATCTTCCCTGGTTCTTCAGCCCAGGCCCAAAGATAGACCCCCACTCCTTCCTGCTCAAGGAGCACCTCTAAGACACATATACCCTCACCCTTCCCTCTTCCCTTTATCAATCTTCCCAGCCCAGTTAAGAGTGAAGCCCAACACATAAGACTCACTTTTTAATCAGCTCCTTGGCCTGCTACAGGGGGGGAAAGGGAGAGCAAAAGTGAGGCCAAAATAGCCAACTCCACCCCAACCTAACCTAAACATACATCTGAGGAGCTTCCCCTCCCCACACCTTGTCCAACAATTACTAAGGCCTTCTGGCCCTGTAGTTGCCGCACCTGGAGGTACAGAGCCATCTGTGGCTCCTCCATGGACTGAATGGCAGACTCCACAAGCTTAGATGAGGCCTCTAAGTGGTCTCCATATTGACGGATGAGCCCTCGAACCCGCTGAAGCTTCTCTTCCTGCTCCCGGGCCAGGGCCTGAAGCAACTCTGCTTTCCTCTCTTCTAGCACTGCACACAATGTCTCAAACCTCTGTCCCAGTAGCTGTTTCTGTCTACGACTGTTGTCCTGAGGTTGGGATAGAGATGTTGGGAGAAGGGTCCTTCAAAGGGCCAGTGGTCTCAGGCACCCAGAAAAGCCCAGTGCAACTCCTAGAACCTGTGCTGTCAGGGTCCTGCCATGTGTCAGCTACCCCAGATAAGCACAGAGCTGAGAGGTGTCACATACCCATGTGTACTCATAAACACAAGTATACCACTCACAGGATTTGTTTGGTCCTATCTAATAGTCTCATGTCCAAAGGAAGGAGGAAGACTGGGTTGGGGAGACCAGAAGACATTCTGATCTGATGGAAAGGCTCAACTCTACAATTCTTCAATACACATAGGAATTCCTGGTCCTAAGCCCTGTGTCTTGGATGTCAGTGCAAAGAAACGCTTTTCTCTATCCCTCTCCCCACTAGGTTCTAAGCACCCCATTTTCCTTGGGCCCTGACTGCCATAGTGGCAGTTACCCACCCCTCCCAGTCCCACCTCCCCAGGAGGCTCATCTCCATCACTTCCCCGAAGATGCCCCACACTTACTTCAATGGTCTGGCACACCTCTTCCATCTGAGTAATGACTGCCTGGACCCGGTCATTTCCAGCCACCAGCATAGCAATACCGTCACTCAGTTCGCTCTGCCACATATGTCAGGCACAAAATGATTCTATGCCTAGGCATCTTCCCACTTCTAGGTACTCCCCCTCCCTTCAAACACATAGCCAGCATTCTTCAGCAACAGAAGTGGTAAAGGAATTCTTGCCTGGGGAGGGTACCCTTAAGAAAACTATTTCAGGGGCAACTAGGTGGTGCAGTAAATAGAGCATCAGCCCTGGAGTCAAGAGGACCTGAGTTCAAATCCAACCTTAGACACTTAACACAAAACTAGCCATATGACCTTGGGCAGGTCACAACCCCAATTGCCCTCCAAAAAGCAAAAGCAAAAAAAAAACCAAAACCCACCAAAAAACCAACAAACTATTTCAGAAAATCTAACCCCAGAGAAGCTAAGTCTTTAGAGGTTAGAAAGGGAGGAGGGAGGTGAATCTCAGGGTTCTTCTGAACCAAATGTGTGTAGGTTGTAGGAAGCGAGGAAGAGGATGGATTCCAGAGGACCTCACAGTTTGGATAAGATATAGACTCCAGACCCAATTCTCTCTCCCCACACTTGAGGTGGTTACCTTTTGACGCTTGTAGATGTTAGGTAATGGTGCCACCTCACAGTCTTTGTGAGCACCAAATACCTTGCAGAGGGAGCAGGTGGGCACCTCACAGCTCAGGCAGTAGATGTTAATTTTCTCCTCCTCATGCTCCTCACACATTAGGTGCTGCTCTGCCTTAGAATGCAGAGGGCTGGACAGAAATAACACAGGGATCATCCCGGGGCAGGCAACCAGGGTTAGTAAAGACAGGTCTGAGCAGATGAGAAAGCGCAAGTTACATCTAACAGTCAAAAAATTCCCACTGACAGTGTGTCTGTCCTGTCTATGGGCTGTGCATCTAGGGCCCTTGTCTAATCTCTTAAACACTTCCTTCAGAGAAGAAGACTATCCCAGGACAATGGCCATCCCAAAGTCTACAAGGAATCAAATAGGTGGGTAGGAGGGATAGGGATAGAGGCTAGATCTGTGATTTCATTGATTTAGGTAACTCTCACATGAGGAAACTCCCTCTACCAATAGGCTAGCACTTCCTCTGCAACTTTGAGTCGGAGAGTTTCTTAGAGTTCTGAGAGACTGAGTGATTTGCTCAGGGTTGAATAACCAGAAGATGTTCAGAAGTGGGATGTAAACCCAGGTGCTCCTGGCTCCAAAGTCAGTTCTCTTGTCTACAGCTACATATGGGTAGAAATAAGTGCTGAGATTGATACGTGAATTCATTCTCCTCATGGGCCAGTTGTATTTACCTAGTTTTAAGATCTGAGATCACTCCTAAATCCAGTTAATCTTCTAACAAATATGTGCCATTGGGCACAAAACTGATCCTCTATAGTGCACAATTTTTCAACGGATCATCAAATGATACACAACTTATGATACACACTTCAGCCTTGGGTGACCCTTGTCCATGAATTCCTGTCACTCTTCCATATGGGGTCAACCAAACTTGCTGGACGTTTTCCTCAACTTTTTTTTTCTGATTTATTGCTACCAGTGGAGCTGGAAAAACCATTTTTTCTTATCCTTCTCTCCCTTTCATCCCAAGTCAGGCCCATCTTCTCCAGCCTTTCATCTCTCTGACAATATCCTCCACAACCCTCTCCCTTCTCTTGTTTAGTTCTGGGGTGGTAATGTGTTGTGTCCTAGTCATACCCTTCATGCTCCTCTCCATTACCCTTTGAGTAACCCTCAAATTGAATTCCTCAGAGGCTATGGTATTCTATGACTCAAAGCCGTGAAGGATTACCAGAAGTATGCTGGGATTAAAAAGATGGGCCCTTTTTAGGGAGAATCTTGGGGTCATTAAAGACACTGCTCTCCTCTATCCTGTTCATTTTTGATCCCAGCTCATTATCTGTGCACAGTATCTGTACAAAATATAGGTACCAATGGACCAAATCCATGGGTTGCCCATCCAACTGCCCAGCATAGTCTGGACAATAGACATTCTTCATCCTCTTAGTTGTTCAAAATATCCCATGCCTTCTAAACTTAGTTGTCCCTCAAGCCTCTGTCCTAGACCCTCTCTTCTTGTTCCTTATACTCTTTCATTTGATGATCTCATCAGCTCCGTGGATTTAATTATCATTTCTATGCTGATGATTCCCAAATCTGCCTATCTTGTGCCAATCTTTCTGTTGTTGTTCACTCATTTCAATCGTGTCTGACTCTTTGTGACCCCATTTGAGATTTTCTTGGCAAAGATAATGCAGTGGTTTGCCATTTCCTTCTCCAAGTCATTTTTATAGATGAGGAACTGAGGCAAACACGGTGAAGTGACTTGACCAGGGTCACCCAGCTAGTATCGTCAGCTGGATTTGAACTCAGTTCTTCTTGACTTCAGGCCCTGTGTTTTTTTCACACTACCATCTAGCTGTCCTCCCCAATCTCTCCACTAGCCTTTGACCTCACATCTCCAGCTGCCTTTCAGACATCTTGAACTAGATATCCAGCAGATATCTTAAACTCAATATGTCCAAAACTGAACTCATTATCTTTCCCTCCACACCCTCTTTCCCTCCTACCTTCCTTGTTACTGTAGAAGGCAACACTAACCTCCCAGGCTTGAAACCTAGGAATCATCCTGGAAATCTTACTATCTCTCAACTCCCACCCAAACTGTGTTCAAGCTGTTACAAATTTCACCTTTGCAAAATCTCTGGAATATCCTTCCTTTCTTCCTCTGACGGTGCCACTACCATCATCACCTCATGTTCATGTTATTGCAGTAGGCTGCTGGTAGGTCTGCCTTTATCAAGTCTCTCCTCATCCTAATCTATTTTCTATTCTATCCCTAAAGGATTTTCCTAAAACTCAGCTCCATTCAAGTCACCCCAGTTCCCTATTCATTAAAGTCCAGTGGCTTTCTATTGCCTCTAAGATCAAATACAAAATGCTCTGTTTGACATTCAAAACCCTTCATAACCTAGTTCCCTCCTAACCTTTCATTCTTCTTATACACTGTTCCCTGATGTTCTCTTTAATCCAGTGACAATGGCCTCCTGGCTATTCCATGAATAACACAGTCCCATGTTTTGGCTCCAGGAATTTTCTCTGGCTGTCCTCCTATGCCTAAGATGCTCTCCCTCCTTCGCTGTGACTACTGACCTCCTGGGCTTCCTTTAAATCCTAATTGAAATCCTACCTTCTAAAGGAAGCCTTCCTTAGCCCTCATGATTCTAGTACTTTCCCATTATTAATTATTTCCTGTTAACCCTATATATAGCTTGCTTTGTATATATTTGTTTGTATATCGTCTCCCCCATTAGACTGTAATCTCTTTCAGAGTACAGATTGTCTTTTGCCTCTTTTTGTATTCCCATAATTTAGTACAATGTATTACATGTTGTAGGTGCATAATAAGTGTTTATTGAATGTATGAATGAATGAATGAATGAATGAAAACTATGTGGCTAACCTTCCGTTAAACCAGACCCTGTGAAGTCCAAAGCAGGACTTATAGAAATATTATATTTTCCCCAAGACCTAGTACAAATATAGACATACAGTAGGTGCTTTATAAATGCTGAAAATGAATCTACAAAACTGCAAGGAAGAGAATCAGAACTCACCGTGAAGACTCCTGCTTGTAAATGTCAATGATATTCTCCACCAGCAGGTTGCGCTGTAGTCCATAGACACCATGTCTGTCCAGAACAACCTCGTGCCTACAGGATGGGCAGCGGAACCGTCCCCCTGAGGACACTGTGGTGGAACCCCGGGATTGCCACAGAGGATTTGAGGCCTGCGGGGGGGGAGGAAAGAAATTAGGAGGAGTGAGGATCAAGGGCAGCATCTTCACATCCTCAGACCACAGTTACACATCGGTTTGGGAAGAAGAGATGGTCAAAGCATCCTGAGAAGTCTGGGCTAGAAGAGACAATAAGGTAAAGAAGAAGCTTTCACAAGTCATTTATTCTTTTAGCAATCATATATTAGGTGCCTACTGTGTGCTAAGCGCTGTGTTAGGTGCTAAAAGAATTGTAGAGACATGTAAGCTATGGTCCCTGTCTTCATAGAGTTTACAATCAATTCATGAGTGACTGAAGAGCTGTGAAAGGTGGGAATTAGAAATAGAACCTACGTTATATAGTGAACTGTGAGAAATTATTTATCTGGACCCCTACTCTATTCCAATCAGTAGTAATCAGTTTGCTATTTTTACACAAGTCACATAGGGATAATTAGATAAGAAAGGTTCTAAAGGTTCTTATCTCTGAGGCCTTTATAATGGGCCTCAGACATTTGTGTTTAATGTAATATATTTGTTTACCAAGTTATGAAGCTCACTTGTGCAACCACAAGAATGCTGACAAAGATATCGCCGTCCTGTTTTACACAAATGCCATGTCCAAACCCAACATGGGTGGGATGCCTTGATTTTTTGGAAAGTCCTCCTACTTATTTTTGTACCTTGGGCCCATTCTTTGTTGTTCAGCATAAGCAGGTGACTTTCTGATGACCACTTAGTCAGTGGAGATGCCCCATGCTTTGTCCAACTTGTGACCCCCCCTGCTGATGTGCCATTTTTGACCCTCAGAAGCAAGGCCTATCAATCAATGAGCTTCTGTATTTTACCATGAGTCTTTTGCACATTTTGGTATTGAATCCTATAAAAACATGGTCCTGGACACCAGGGGTATCTCAGACTGTGAGCAAGGTCTGGGTTCCACTTCATTAGAATGGACTGTTGAACACTTTAATAAAATGCCATTGGCTCAGAGCTCTGCCTCAGTGGTTTTTCTTGCAGATTGGGCAGTTATAATCCTCACAATGAAATCATGGATGTATATTCCCTACATAGAGATTAGAATATATCCTCTCCTAAGGGCCGATCTCCTGAGAGAAACGCAGAACAGGTAGATGTCAGAGACAGTTCCTACTCTTTAGTCCTGATCACTTAGCTAAAACCAGGTACCCTATTGCCTTTATGGTGACAGCATGCTCTTCCTTAGCTCTAATTGGATGGGTCAAGGAGTAACTTCCCTTTTGCTGTCCCCTGCTAGCCAACCTAGGTCTATTCCCAGGGAGAGTAAGGAGTCTTGGAATTGCTAATAGGTTGAGGTAGAGAACTGAATCTGGCATCTCTCTCTGAATGGGGGTGTTATCCAAGCTATACAGCCTGAGGTGTTTAGGTAAGAGTCCTTTTTACACCAGACTGAGGCTAAAGCAACAACACTAAAATTTGCAACCTGCTTTAAGTAAGGAAGGGAAATTGAAGAGGAGAGCCTGTGACCAGACTAAGGGGTCTCCCATCAATTTGATGACATTATTGTTGTTCAGTCATGGCTGACTTTGGGTTTTCTTGGCCAAGATACTGGAATGGTTTGCCATTTCTTTCTCCAGTTTATTTTAGAGATGAGCAAACTGAAGCAAATAGGATTAAGTGACTTGCCCAGGGTCACACATGTACTAAGGTTCTGAGGCAGGATTTGAACTCAAGAAGATGAGTCTCCTTGCCTCCAGGCTGGGCACTCTGTGCACTATGGCACCACCTAGCTGCTCCTTGATGAGGTTATGGGACTTGTGCAATATAGGTCTTAGTCATTGCCAATCTTGGAGTTTTTAAAGGACTTCCCAGGAAGTGCTTTCACACTAGTACCTCGATGAGAGAGAACCCCTCTGATTGGCTCCCAATGACTGACACTGCCTCCAACATGACTGGCATCTAAGAGTAGGATAGGGGGTAGAATTAGGCTCTTGTCTGAAGAGCTGCCTCCTTCCCTGCGGCCAATAAAAGAGAACTGGTTATAGATTATCCATCCCTTCCCCCTCGGACTTCCAGGTTCTAGAGCTCAGCAGAATAGACCTTTGTAAGGAGGGAAGGGATGTTTCTTTCCATACTCCCAGGAACAACTTACAGTAAACATACATGACAATTGTACGCATGCCTTTGTGTGAGACCTGAACGGAGAGTTCAATTGTTCTTGAACCTTAACTTTTTGTATAGAAGAAGGAGGCTTTTGAATTTCCTAGGTAGCATTTACTGGTTCCCCACCTCCACACCTGGCTAATGGCTGAGATTTACAGTTATCACCCCTGCAACCAGAAAAATCTACATAAAATTTTTTGGCCCTCTCTTAATATCAGAGAAAAAGTTTGAATTTTTTCTTTTTCCTTTATGGGGTGTTTACAGCACCTTATTGTAAAATTTGGGTTAAGTATTTGGTCATAGGCTCTGTGATATCTGCTGGTCTTTGTGTGTCATCTGCAGCTTCCACAAAATTCCCCCCAAATTCCCATTTAATTTTGTATTCTGCCTTGTGACCTATTGAAACCATGATGGGGAAAGTTGCGATGTGGAAGGGATAATTGTACTTCAGAGATAGATAGATAGATTGATATCTACCCCAAATCTCCTCTCTCCAGAAACAAAGGCAATGTACAATTATGCTATATATAATGCATATATTTTCTACATAATTATATGTCTTCCAAATGATTATATATTAACATATATTCTTGTTCTGTGTATTTACCTTCTGGGAGAGAGTATGTTTCCGTATCTGTTCATAGATACCCCTGAGTCCTTTGTATTTTATTTATTTGGGGGGTTATTGTTGTCATTGAGTGTATATATACACATACATACACATATAAATGTGTATAATTTGCACATCGTCTCCTCCATTAATTTGTGAGCTTCTTGAGGGGTAGGAACCATGTTTTGCCTTTGTATCCCAAGAGTTTAGCACAATCTGGCATATAGTAAGCACTTAATAAATTCTTATTGACTGATGGCCATCATCCTATAATCTAGACTTCTAGTTAGAGAGGGGCTAGATTTTCTGGGCAGCACCAACTTTGGGGTTGTCTTGTACATAACCCCATTTCTGAGAGGCCCCAAGTTCATGCGTATGAACACCAGTGTATGGGAAAGACAAGATCTCTTCTACAGTGTGCTTTTTGGACAAGGAAGAGGACCACCCTGCACCTGGAGGTCTGGTGTCATGTTATTGAGGGCAAGGGAAAAGGAGATCTGAACCTTGTCAACCCTACCTGCTATTCTTGTTCAGAATTTGCCTTTTGGGAGGGAGTTTATTTCAGTATCTGTTCATGAATACCTGTGGGTCCTTTGTATCTTATTTATTGGTGAGGGGCTGAGTGGTGGGTGGCAGTGGGTGCACAAAAAAGGCTGTGAAATATCCAGTGCCCATATTGTGCATTGAGTATTTGTGCAGGAGCTGGGGCTCCTGTTACCCCCATTTGAGGAAACTAAGAAGTGAGCTTTATTTGAAATATTTCCCTACAGTATAACTTTGGAGTGGGAATAACAAGCCAGAAAGACATCAGCTTTCTGAGGATCAGCCTCCAGGGTTGGACCTGATCTGTATGAGCCCAGAGTTTTGGGGAGCCCTGGGTCACAACATAAATATACATCATTTAATTTGAGACTCCCAACAACCCTATAAAGTTAAATAGCATAGTTAATTATTATCACTAGTTTACATATACAGAAATGGAGGCTTAAGAAAAGTTAAGTAATTTGACCAAGGTCACACAGATAGTATGTAGAAGAAGCAAAGTTCAAGCATAGACCTTCCTGACTCCAAAGCCAGCACTCTGGCTTCTCTGCCATGATGCCAAGAATATTAATAAAAGCCAGACCTATGGAAAAAATATGAATCAGTGAAACTGAATAGTTCTGAGAAATAAATTCAGGAAAAAGCAAAGCAGAGGAAATTTTGAGAATTGGTAAGATGGGGAAATAGGAAAGAGAAGAAGAACCAAGAAACTTGTGGAGGAAGATGGGACATTTATTTGCTTATATCTTGTTAAAGCTACTGTGATGCTACACAAATAACATATTGGATGTGTTTCAAAGTAAGCCTGTTGATTTTTAAATTAAAAAAAAATTTTTTTTGGAGGGCAATTGGGGTTGACTTGCCTAAGGTCACATGGCTAGGTTTTTGTGTTAAGTGTCAGAGGCTGGATTTGAACTTAGGCCCTCCTGATTCCAGGCCCAGTGCTCTACTCACTGCACCACCTAGCTGCCCTTAAACTGTTGATTTTTAAAAGTTTCTCTTACTCCTGGCTTTAGCTTGAGGGATGTAGTTCATGCTAGGTTAAGCAGAGTAACAATACTCTGGTAGGAAAAGGGTCATTTATGGGATATTTGCTTTAAATTCAACACCTCAAAAGCAGAGAAAAAATTGATTCCAGAGACTGACTCCAGAGGGAGGCTCTTAGAGAAGACGTTTACTTTGGAAAAGGAGAACCACATGTCGTTATTGTTCAGTCATTTCACACTGTTTGTGACCCCATTTGGGATTTTCTTGGCAAAGAGACTGGAGTGGTTTGCCATTTCCTTCTCCAGCTGATTTGACAGATGAGAAAATGGAGTCAGATAAGGTTAAATGACTTGCCCAGGGTCACACAGCTAGTAAGTGTCTGAGGTCAGATTTGAACTCATGAAGATAAGTTCAGTCACTGTCACACAAGAGTTGGTATTTTTTTTCAGACCATTTAAGTTTCTCTGAACCACAGAATCTCAGAGCTGTAAGGAAACTTAGATACCTTTTAGCCCAGTCTATACCATTTATTTATTCTTCCCTGTTACTATGACTGGTTGGTCATCCAGTCTCTGTGTGATGAAAGGGAACCCACTACCCCCAGAGGCAAACCATTCCACTTTTGGAAAGCTTTCATCATGAGGAAGTTCTCTATTATATCTACCCTAAACTTGCCTCTCTGAACCTCGATGCCGTGGTTCTGGATCTGTCCTCTGAGGCCAAACAAGCAGTAGTCTCTTGCAGAGAGACTTCAAGCTTAATGTGAGTCATCAGGGTACTATAGCAGCCAGAAAACTGATGCAATCTTAGACTGCATTAAGAGAGGTGCAGCTTCCCAGACTAGGGAGGCAGCAGCCCCATCTCTTCTGCCCTATGCTAGGCCACGTTTGGAGGGTCATGTCTGATTCTAGTCACCACAATCTAGAAAAGATATTCATCAGTTAGAGAATATTCAGAGGACAGTCAGAATGGTGAAAGGTTTGCATTCAAACCAGATGAGGATTAGCTGAAGAAATTAAGAATGCTTGGCCTGAGGAAGAGGAGACTCATGGGGGTCATTACAGCTACCTACAAGTATTTGAAGGATCATCATATGCAGTAGGGATTAGTCATGTTCTATTTGGAGCCAGAGAATAGTAGATAGAAACATTGCCTTCTATTCCTAGGAAGTAAGAGCCTGATTGCTCTTGACTTACTCCTGAGTCAAGACCTAAGGGAGATGAATTCCCGGAAATCTCCCTCACCTTCTTGGTTAGATTCTGTCTAAGGAAACTCCTTCCTCCTCTACCTAGGAGACAGGGATTCAGAAACATTGTCTATGAACTCTCCTCTTAAGTCACATGGGCAACATATGTCTACCTTTGCCATGTGCTTCTTCAAGAAATTTTCATACTACCTAGCAATACCACTTCTAGGTCTGTAACCCAAAGAGATGATAAAAATGGGAGAAGGACCCACATGTACAAAAATATTTATAGCAGCTCTTTTTGTGGTGGCCAAGAACTGGAAATTGAGGGGATGCCCATCATTTGGGGAATAATTGAACAATTTGTGGTATATGAATATAATGGAATACTATTGTGCTATAAGAAATGACAAGCAGGTGGACTTCAGAAAAACCTGAGAAGACTTACATGAACTGATGCTGAGTGAAGTGAGCAGGACCCAGAAAACATTGTACACAGTAACAGCAACATTGTGCTATGACTAACTTTCATAGACTTGGCTCTTCTCAGCAGTACAAAGATCTAAGACAACTCCAAAAGACTCATATTGGAAAATACTATCCACATCCAGAGAAAGAACTTTGGAGTTTGAATGCAAACTGAAGCATAGTATTTGTTCTCTTTTTTTGTTCGGGTTTGTGTCTTCTTTCTTGTGGTTCCTCCCATTGGTTCTAATACTTCTTTACAACATGACTAATGTGAAAATATGTTTAATACAAATGTATATGTAGAGCCTATATCAGATTGCATGCTGTCTTGAGGATGGGGGAGGGCAAGGAAGGGGAGAAAATTGAAAACGCAAAAGTTTGTGGAAGTTAACGTTGAAAACTAATTTTTCTTTCTTTTACAAATTTTCATATTGTCCCAGCTGCTACCATTTCTGGAGATTGGGGAGGTCCATTCTAATGTAACTGACGTCTGTTCAGAAAGCTGTGAATAAGTACATGTAATTCCCATGAGTTTGTGCCCAAGGTAGCTACTTCAATTCTTGGAAGAAGGAGAATGCCCATGCATACTACACCATTCCTTCTAGGATACAGTTCTGCTGCTCTTTGGTCTATACTAAGGGAATTGGGGGGATTAGGACAGCAACTGGTTAATTGTGGGAATTGGGTGAAAAACACTGACTTCATCTTGTCACTTAATTCTAGAGCTAGCTTAGTTTCTACTTAATTATGGGTCTGGTCCAATTTCTGTCTTGTGAGAAAAATTTATTCAATTGTGGGAATTGGGAGAAAATCTTATTGCATTGTTTGAACCTAGCCTTCCATGACTGGGAAACTGGACCACCTCTCCCTGATGCTTAGAGACCTTTAACCAAGGACCTACCTAGGTTAAGCTGACTAGAAACCCAGTTAGATCAAAAGATTGATACATGGAGTTTTCTCACAATTGTGTGTCTCAAACAACCCATATGTCTTATCTGAAAACTGGCCCCATACTGATCAATCAGTTACTATTTCTATGTTCTTTTGATTGTTTACAGACACTTGGGATGCCTTTTTCTGAATTCAGGGAACTATACTTGTTAACTGTTTGCCTCACAACTTGGAAAGTGTCTAATCTTTCCTCCAGCTAGAAATCAGATTATCTAATGTTGTGTTGTTTCCTTTGAATTAATTGGTCTTATTTTTATTGTTTTTAATAAATAAAAGTCTGTCTCCCCCTGTATTCAGGATCCAGGACTAAGCTGAGAAGGTCTGGTTCTGATTTGTTAGGCAATTGACATGCATTGCTTAATAAATTGATAAGCTTGGAAGATTGAACCATTGTTTTCCTCAGTCACTCCATCTTTCAGCCATCATGATACCCTAAACAAAGAAGATGGGAGGAAGAGTAGGGAAGGGAAGAAGTAAGATTGGTCTGTTGACTCTCTTTTATAGACTGGAGTCATCCCTTCAACCAGAATTGGCCTTCCTAAGTGCCACCCACCCAATCATCTGTAATAGAGATGTCAAACTTATTACCTACATCCACAAGTCCACCTCAAAACTCCCTAGTAAGAACTAGAATAAGATAGAATTTGGAAATATTTAACAAGATAAAAATACAATGTTGTTATTATTCAGTCAGGTCCAAATCTTTGTGACCCCATGAACTTGTATGTGGGGTTTTGTTGGCAAAGATATGGGAGTGAGTGGTTTGACATCTTCTTCTCCACTGTGTCCCTATTTTACAGTTGAACAACTGAGGCAAATAGAGGTTAAGTGACTTGCCCAAAGTCACACAGCTAGTAGATATCTGAGCTGGTTTTGAACTCAGATCTTCTTGATTCCAAGCCTAGTGCTCTATCTACTGTGTCCCATAAAAATACAGTACAGCAGACAATACTCATTTATGGTTTTCTAAGTCAACATGCAACATCTCTGAATTTGACATCACTGATCAATAGGGTAGTCTCATACCCTTGAAACCAAAAAGCTATATCTGTACTCTCAACAAAGTGCTAACAGACAAGCCCACATTCTTCAGGGGGAGGTACTCATTGGATGCTTCAGAGGTTCACTGCCCTGTAAGCTCACTGAGTTGATTAGAGGAACTCTCTCAAATTGGTGAAGCAACTTCCTGTTTGACCTCCCCCTTACATAAATAAATAACTTACCCCTACAGAAAGTAAACCTTTAAGAATTGATATGTGTGCATAGAGGGATGGGGAGGTGGGGACTAATAGCCAGCAAACCAGTCTACCCTTCTGAAAGATTTTGTGAGCTGCCAGGACAGAGCTTAAGAGACACCTCCTACTAGCCCAGTTCCAACTACATCTTGGAAACGGAATTGGTGGTTTTCTTCCTTTACTCACATCATGGGAGTGGTGAACACACCTAGAGTTAGGGTGTTTGGGTGCTGGGTAGTAGTGAAATGGCTCCTCATCTCTCCTACCTCCTCATATTGAATCTGCTTTTCCAATGTTTCTAGCATGACAGAGGCATCAGTGATACTATCACATAGTATAGTGATAACTATAGTGAAACCCTTGACATAGATTCCCACCCATAGCTTCCCCTTTATGTCAGTTCTAGATAGAGCAATAAGATATATAAAGAACAAATCTCATCGACTACATGTACACACAATACAGTATATAGTCTACATATATGTGTACATATATATGTACTTGAGTGTCATTGTTCATGCATTCTGGAGCCCAAACTGGGCAAAAGCTGAATTCTAAAGTCAGAAGGGATGTTGGGAGAACATGGAAGAAAATAATTTCCTATACTTTAATTGTGAAAGGACCAGGTAGCATCAAGAATAATAAAGAAATTCCATGTTTGATTAAGACACTCAGACAGAAACAAAGTTTCTCTGGTAGGAATTTATATACCAGTGTCTCGGGGAAGATTATTTGTGAAAAATGAGTCACTGATGGAAAGAGACCAGCTGCCTTGTTAACTGATACTTGGAATGACTAACATATTTTCGTTACTGTTCACCATATTTATATTAAATACTCTATATCTTGGGCCTGCTTTTGATATAATGTTACTTAGTGCTAATTCTATACCTCAATCATTGCTCTAACTCTTCATTCCTTTGGGATTATCATGCAATCACAGATTTAGATCAGGAAGCGACTTCAAAGTTCATCTCGTTCAACATCCTCCTTTTACAGACTAGGAAACTTGGGGCCAAAAGAAGGGAGGCGTCTTGCCCAAGGTCAAACAGAGAGTAAGTGATAGAAACAGGATCTGAACTTGGCTCCTATGATTTCAAGTTCAGTGGTCTTTCCATTACAGTATCTATTAGTCTAGGTGTTCTTAGTTATTAGGGCAGAGACTGTCTTCACTAAGTTTCAAATACTAGTGGAATTCTGTTTGCCTAACCAAGGTATTTTCCAAAGTTTAGGATCAGTAAAAAGGGAGTGTAGCACGGAAGAGAAACATTTAGTCTATAATGACGTGACATAAAAAGTGTATACAAAATCTTTTCTCTGGAAAGTAAGACTAGCTGGGGTAACACAAAAGCCCTGGAAGAGAGACTGAGAAGGAAAGCAGGAGCAATGTGTTGCCTCGTTTTACTATATTGCTCTGGCTTGACCAATGTCCATAGGAAGAGCAGTCCATTGGAACAGAGTAATCAGGTAGAGAATCCGTGTTTTCCAAGTAGCCTGGGCATGGTACTGTGAAAGGGGAGCAGGATTTGGAGTGAAAGGATGAGAATAAAATCTCAGCTGTGTCATTGCCTTACCCTTTGTGATCTTGGGTAATATTTAATCTCTTTGAGACTTAGTTTTCTCATCTACAAATGGACTAAATGGTCTCTATAGTTCCCTTTCAGCTCCAAGTTTCTGATCTCAAAATCCCAACTTTTCCATTCTTATCAAGAACTTGCTTCCTTCACTTTCCATCCTAGGGCAGCACTCAGCAATTTCACATCTAGTTACCCTGACACCAACTTTTCCCCAGCAAATAGACTGGCCAGGCTTCAATAAATTCCATCTATCTCCTTCCACTACCACTCTCAATTTTTTAAAAATTTTGTTCCCCTTCAGGTGAATAAATTGGTGCTCCTTTGATCCTCAGACCATTCTTAGACACGCTTTTTAGCAGAAACACTGGAGTGGTTTGTCATTTCCCTCTCTAGCTCATTTTACCAAATGAGGAACTGAAGCAAACAGAGTTAAGTGACTTGTCTAGGGTATGCCCAGGAACTAGGAAGTGTCTGAGACCAGATTTGAAGTTATGAAGATGAGTCTTCAAGCCCAGCATTCTATTCATTGCCATTCTATTCGTTGTTCTATTCATTTATCCTAGCTGCCCCAAAGCTAGATTAATAAGAATAATAAAAAAAAAGAAATGAGTTAAACCTATTAAGAATTTATTGAGCTGTGGGAAAAGAAGTTGGATGTGGCCACCAAGTTATTAAAAGAGAAATAAGAGGAAGAAAAGGGAGTAAAGCAATGATAAAAAAGGTACAAACTACCAGCAAGTATAGAGAGCAGGGTGAATTCAGCCAACTTAATGCTTGTTTGTGATATTTATATTTCAGCCAACTTAATGCTGGAAGGAAGTTTGTTTCCCTCCTCTAGAAGAGGTGAAAAATGTGGAGAAATTCTCCACACTTCAGGTTTTCAGGGACAACAAAGTGTGTTCCTTAAAAATGCAATAAAATAAAAACAGAAGACCTTTGGTATGGAAAAAAGGATTCAAAGAGTCAGAGGAAAATCTAGGTGTTTCTTGGGAAGTTGAAGGGTGGAATGTCACAAAGGAGAAAGAAAAGAAAAACCATTGAGTACTTAGAGGGAAGGAACAAATTTGAAGTTCTCTCTCTCAGAGGAGGAGGTTATCAGATGCTCTGAGAAAGGGTCCATCAGCTGACATCCATGTGCCAGGTACTCAGAGACCAAAGTGGAAACAGTCCTAGGTGGGGAGATTATGATCGAGCCAGGAGAGATAAGCAGTGTGATATAGCTGTATACAAAATGCATAGAGCCAGGAGAGACATCAAAGGGTATCTCACCCAACACCCTTACTTTATAAGTGAGAAAATGGAGACCCGGGGAAGTTCAATAACGTGCTCAAGTTCACACAGGTAGTAATTGTCTGAGGCAAAATGTTCAAACCCAGGCTCTCTAAGCCCATCCCCTCTTTTCTCTATATCTCACAGATACAAGATATCTGAGGAGGGGAAGGCACTACTGTGAGCAGCTGGGGTAGGTCAGGAAAGGTAGTGTTTGAGTTGAGTCTTAGTAGAAATGAAGCATTCTAAGGAGCAGAGAATGTTAAGAACTGCAAGATCAGTTTGGATAATAGTGTGTGTGTGTGTGTGTGTGTGTGTGTGTGTGTGTGTGTGTGTGTGAGAGAGAGAGAGAGAGAGAGAGAGAGAGAGAGAGAGAGAGAGAGAGAGAGAGAGAGAGAGAGAGAGAGAGAGATGATGTGAATCCACAGGTAGGAGATTACAGATTTGGCGCTGGAAGTGAATTTAGAGGTCACCCAGTAAGAGTCAAAGGAAGAAGAAAATGATGCTAGAATGAAATAAATATTGAGATGAATGAATGAATGAATGAAAAATAAAATAAAGAGACTCCCTGCTGAGGGAAACTGAAGTGGCTGATTCATTGACCTGATAACAACCATGGAGAGGTATCTTGATACACAGTTCAGATGATTTACAGAGTCTGACATAGTGGAACATCTCCTGTTTGCCTTGCCATGGCTTTATTGAAGGTTGCTGCTGTTTTTCCTTCTTTCTCAAAGAGAACCATGACATCAGGGAGGTGGTGCTATTATATTCAAATGAATTGGATTTAGGTGAGGGAGGGCTGTGCAAAGCCACCAGCTTCACTTCCTCCTCTGGAGCCTTCGAGGTCCAGTGGCCAGATATGGATCAGAAGGACTGGAGATGGCCCAGAATGCAATGGGCAACCTTGGCCTTTCCAAGCAAAGGTCTCAATTTGACTGGGGCAGCGCCCATTCAGTGATTAAGGCTTAATCAGAAATGAGGCAAAGAGTGGCCTCTTAAAAAAAATAGATATGGAAGGGGAAGACAGTCAAAGTTTCTGACCAAAATACAAACGACTGTTATTTACATTCATTCTGAACCAATCAGGGCCCAAACAATGACCAAGTAGAGCTTGGCCTGGGGCCTATTGTTGGCCAATCAATGAAAGCCAGAGTGATTTGGGGTTAAGGCTAGTCTTTAAGAGAAAAAGCAAAAAAACCAAATAACAAAAAAAAAGTTTCAGAGATTAAAATTGTCATTCCCTTTAGGCAGAGCAACAGTGGGTAATGGTATGATGCCCTATGTGGAGAAAGAAGAAAGAAAGGAAGAAAGGAAGAAAGAGAGAAAGAAAAAGAAAGAAAAAAGAAAGAAGAAAGGAAGAAGAGAGGAAGGAAGGAAGAAAAAAAGGAGAAAGGATATTGGAAGGATACATGGAGATAGAGAGAAGTTTGTCTCTAGATGGCTTTGAATAGTCATAGGTACTTTGTTCCCTCTGGTCCCAGGAATGTCCTGATCTTCAGGGATGTGGTGGCTAATACTTAGAGTCTGGTATATTAAATAGATTGACACTTCTGTAGAATTGAGATCTCATCCTCTCATATGGGGAGGAAGTTGGGGCTTAAATAGGTTCTCTAGGCAAAGCATCATGTACAGAGGAGATTTGGCTCAAGTTAAACCCAGCCAAGGTGATGCTTATCTCCACAAAATGTGTTCTCCACCTTGGAGATCAAGTACTGGGCACATTCTCAGGGCCAGAGTGATGTCTGGGGAAACTATAAAGCCTCCCAGGCTGGTCCTACTTCCACAACATAGGTATGTGGTTTTTCTGTGTCCTGTATCCAAGATGTAATGGAGAACCTCAATAAGAATGAGTCATGACACACTATCTTTAATTCTTTTTTTTTTAACAGAATAACTAAGGTAATAAATCTAGGAAATGCCATAGCTATGCATACACACACACACACACATATATATATATATATATATATATATATATACATATACACATATAAATATATATAATACACACACATATATAAATGTGTGTGTAAACATACATATATATCAATCAAAGCACTTAATAAAGTATCTCTTGATTTTTTTTGGAAAATATGGAGAAATGTGGGTGTGATGATAGTACAATTAGTTGGATTTGGACCTGTTGAATGACCCCATTCTAGTGGTCATTAATGGTTCCAAATCAAGTTGTAAAGAAGTCTCCAATAAAGAGCCTTTGTATTTGCACTAGTACTGTTCAATATTTTTATCGGTTATGTAGAAAAAAAATAACAACTTTATCAAGTTTGCAGATGACATAAAGCAGGGAGAAATAACTAACACATTGGATGTCAGGATCCAAAAAGATACTGAAAACATCTGGAAAATTGAGCTGAATTTTATTCTTATGAGATTAAATTTAGTAACAAGAAATATAAATATTTGCATGTGGACTTGGGAAATTGATTTTATAAGTATATTATAGAAGAAACATGTTTAGATAGCAGTTTATCTGAAAAAAATCTCAAGGTTTAATTGGATTTTAAATTCTATAAATCAAGAGTGGTTTGGTAGCCATAAAAACGAATGTGATCTTGAACCATGTTAAGAGAGGCATAGTGCCAAAGAATAAGAAAACAATAATTCCTCTGTACTTTGCCCTACTTCAGACCACATTTGGAGTATTATGTATAGTTTTAGAGTGATATTAATAAACTAAAGAATTTCCAGAGGTGGACAACTAGACTAGTGAAGAACTTCAAGTCTAGGCAGAGCCAAAATAGAAGTATAGAGTCAAGTTCTGTCCAAACTGATCTATCCAAATACACTAGACTCATCCTGCTCAGGAACCCACAGTAGTCACTCTGAACTGGCATAGCTTTCCAGTTGGCTGATAGGAGTTTAATCCAACAGCAGTCTACTGAAATTAAAACTGGGACAAGCCCAGTTGCTTAGACCCAAACCCAGATTAGGAATTTGCAGAGCTCAGACCAGGAAAACAGAGAACAGATTTGCCCTAGATCAGATGATTTTGAGACCACTGAAAGGTTTCAGGTCCCTAACTTGTACTGACTTTGAGATCTTGAAATAACAAAACTCAATACCTCCAAGAGAGCAATAACAAGATTCTGGATGATTTAAGGTCAGCTCAAGTATTTCTTCCAGAAGAATGCAGAATCTAATCCTAACATAAAATCTAAAGTCAGGAAATAGGCTGGAAGAATGATCAGGGAAAAAAAAATAATCCCATCCAAAAAAGTTGGTGACAAGGATACTCAAGACACAAGTCAAAGAAAAGAATGACTTCAAAACACTTACAAGGAAAGATTCAATGTAAAACACAGCTTGGGCACAAATTCAAATAAAATTCCTGGAAGAGATAAAGCGAGAGGCTTTTATTCTTAAGAATGTAAAATGTTGTTATAACTGAAATGAGAAAACTTAAGAAAAAAATTGGAAGAGAAATGAAAGCCATGGAAGAACAATTGAAAAGGCAATTAACAACTTGGAATAAGAGTTAAAACACCTTGCGCCCAAGCAGCAAAATTCTTGAAAAATTAGAATCAACCAAATAGAAGAGAATAATTCTGTAAAATGACAATAAATATTAAAACAAAGTCAAAAGATTGAAAAATAAGAAGGAAATGTAAGCTGTCTCATAGTGAAAACAACTCACCTGGAAAACAGATCAAGGAGAGATAATTTAAGAACCTTTCAACCACCTAAAAAACCCTTGACATCATATTTCAAGAAAGCATAAAAGAAAACATTCTGGACTTTAGAACCAGGGGTCAAAATGGACATTTAGGTTGTCTCCTGAAAGAAACTCCAAAATGAGAACTCTCAAGAACATAATAGTTTCTAGATCCAAAGCTTCCAAGTCAAGGAAAAAAATATTAAAAGCATCCAGAAAGAAACAATTCAAGCACCAAAGAACCATAGTGCATCATCACAAAAGATTTAGTAGCTACCATAAAAAGGAAGCAGAGGACTCAGAATAAGATACTCTAAAAGACAAAGGATATAAGCTTTTGATTAACAATAACTTACTAAGCATAATCCTACAGGGTGAAAAATAGATCTTTAATGAGACAGAGGACTTCCAAGCATTCCTGATGTAAAGATAAGAACTGCATAAAAATTGAAAGTGCAAACACGTGAGTCAAGAAAAATAATTAAAGGTAAACATGAGAAAGCCATGAAGGGACTTAAGACAAGGACAAACTATTTATATTATAATATGGGGAGATTATGCAAATGACCTCTTAGAATCATTATCGAAGGTAAGAGCCTGTGTCTAATTAGACAGAGGGCCTGAGAGTAGTTCTGCCATGTAATAATTATGTAAATAATTTCACATAATCAGGTTACAAAAGTAGAAGTGTATATAAACAAGGAAGAGATGGAAAGGGAGAATGGGTCACTCTTGAACCTGACTCTCTTCTGACCTTGCCAAAGAAGAAAAGAATATATACACACATAGTTGGGTACAGAAATACATTTCACTCAACAGAGAAACAAGAAGGAAAGAGGAGAATGGGGGAGAGAAATAAGTAGGAGCTCAGATTAATGGAAGGAATAGTCCCAAGCAAAACTAACTTTAAGAATGTACAAAGATATTTATAGTAGTTCTTTTAGCAGTGTCAAAGTATTGGAAACTGAATGTGTGCCCATCAATTGATTGCATAAGTTATGGTATATAAATGTGGTGGAATACCATTGTACTGTAAGAAATGATGCTGATGGTTTCAGGTAAACCTGGGAAGACTCGTATGAAATGACACAAAGGGAAGCGAGTAGAATCAGGTGAACAAGCTATACAATGACAGTATCCTAAAGACAGAAAACTTCGGAAGACTTGGGAACTCTGATAAGAGTAATCACCAGGGGCAGCTAGGTGGCCCAGTGAATAGAGCACTGGCCCTCAAGTCAGGAGGACCTGAGTTCAAATCCAGCCTCAGATACTTGACACACTTGCTAGCTGTGTGACTTTGGGCAAGTCACTTAACCTCAATTGCCCTCCAAAAAGAAAAAAAAAAGAAAGAGCAATTACCAATCACAGTGCCAGAGGACTTAGGATGTAAATGTGACCCATCTCCAGATAGAGTGGTGAAGAACTTAGAGTACAGAATAAGACTTTTTTTTTTTTGCATAGCCAGTATGGGAATTTGTTTTTATTTGACTAGACATGCTCACAATAGGATTTCCCCCACTTTTGTTCTGAATTAGGGAGGAGTGGGCAGCTAATAGAGCACCAGCACTGGAGTCAGGAGGACCTGAGTTCAAATCTGGTCCCAGACACTTGACACACTTACCTGTGTGACCTTCAGCAAGTCACTTAACCCCAACTGCCTTGCCTTCCCCCCTCAAAAAACAAAAAGAAATGGGCAAGGCTCAAAGAAGACAAAAAAACAACTCTAAAAAATGTCTATGTCCAAGAGTGGTATAGACATGTTCTGTTGTCCTCCAGAGGGAACCGTGGGTAGAAGTTGCAAAGAGAAAAATTTAGGCTTGGTATAATGAAAAATTTCCTAAAAATTATAGCTATCTAAAGATGAATTGAGCTGTTTGGGGGAGGGGAGCAGGTGATGGGTTTACTCACCGTGGAAGGTCTTCAGACAAAGTCTGAATGACCACTTGTCAGATATGTTGTATTCGAGACTCTTAAGTACATGTTGGAAGATATTACTGTTTAGGTCCCTTCCGACTCTGAAAGTCTGTGATTCTATAATGCATTGTAGGCAACATCCTCATACTTTGGTAGGGGACTTTAATGTCTTAACCTAAAAAAGTGATTCTAATGGTAAGATTTTTAGACCACTGTGTTGGAGGGGTTGTAGAAAGATACTAATACATTTTTGGTGGAGTTATGCATTAGAACAACCATTCTGGAAAGCAATTTGGTATTATGAAGATAAAGTTACTCAAATGTTGATACCTTTGACCCAGAGACTCTACTATATACCCCAAGGAGGTTATTGATAGAAAGTCCCTATATACTACAAAATATTTATAGAAGTACTTTTTTGATAGAAAAAAAAACAAAGCAGAAACAAAATGCCTATTGATTGGAGAATATCTAAATAAATTGTAGCATGTGAACATAATGGAACATTATTGTGCTCTAAAAAATTGCAAATATAACTACAAAGAAGAAGGGATTTACATGAACTGATGCAGAGTGAAGAATGCAGAGCCAAGAAAACAATTTATACAGTGTTGTACATATTGATGTACTGATACAGAATAAGTAAACAGAGCCAAGAAAACAATATACAAAGTGAGTACAACAACGTAAATGGAGAGAAAAACAACTACAAAACAATCAAAAGTGAACACTACAAAATCATAAGGAACTAGAAAAGATATGAGAAGATACACCACTACCACCACCCACTTTTATAAAGGTCCTTTGGTGTGGAACATTGCATACATTTTCAAATTTCTTCAATATCTTGATAGATTTTGCTGATTGTTTTTTTCTCTTTCACTGTCTTTCTTCCTTTCTTCCTTCCTTCTTTCCTTCCTTCCTTCATCCCTCCCTCCCTCTTTCTTTCTTTCTTCCTTTTCTTCTTTCTTTCTTTCCTTCTTTCTTTCTTTTCTTTCTATCTTTCTTTCTCTCTCTCTTTCTTTCTTTCTTTCTTCCTTTCTTTTATAATTACCATTTGTTTATTAGTGAGGCATTTGTCTTACACCAGGTGACCTAGGGGCAACCCCAAACCTTTTGATCAATAGAGTTGAGGAGCAAGCCCTTTTAGGAAGTGTCCAGTGTCTGTACTGTTTCCTCCAGCACTTCAGTTTCCAGGGAAGTGTCTTTCTCAGTAAGAATAGCAGTTGTCCCTTTATTACACTTGTACCTGTCAAATCTGCTTCCCTTCTTGTTGGGAATATCAAACGGATGGAGGAAGTCCAACTTGGAATTGCTGATAACAGAAATCTGTGTTGCTCCTAGATCACAAGTCATTGAAGATCCCAGTTGAGATGGCCTCACTTACTAACGTCTTGGCTTCTTCCTCCTTCATGTCTAGTTTAAATTTATCTTCAAATATAGCCATTGCTGCCAAAGACCCAGAACCCATGGTGACAATAAGGCAATTTATCAGTTGATCCATGAGGATAGATGCTGTAGAGGTGAGGTCTGATAACATCTACTCCTCCTAAAACCAAGGCTGTACCAATATAACCTTAATACCTAAAGAGCATCTGTTTAAGCTTTCAATCAGCTGTAACAACTCTGGGTGGACATCCAGTAGAAAGGGAATGGAACTCCAGGTTGGAAGAGATCAGCTGAGTTGTTATGTCAGTTACTGTTGCCGTCCCAGCACCACAGCAATAAATATTAGGAGATATGAAATATATTTTTGAACAGTTTTTGTCAGCAACAACCATTCCTTCTGTTGCTCTTGTATCTGCCCCAAGAACTATGCCATCCTTATGTACCATTCCAGAAACGGTAGTACCTATTTTCCGAGTTGTTGAAAGTTTATAGCTCTTTTTCACAAACAACTTCAAGGATGGTGTTTCAGTGACAATTATCAAAAGAGAAACCTCCAGCCAGAGCCTGGCCTACAGAGATGGCCACCATCTTTCCCTGGGGAGCACTTACTGGCTTTCTTTTAAAAATATGCTTTCTTATGTGGGAGGACTCTCTGGGAAGGGGATAAGGTTGGAAAAAGATATAGTGGGAAATTTAGATGATATAAACACAAAAATGCAAATAAAAATTTATCTTAAAAAAGGAAGTATATGTTGCAAAATTGCAAAGAACAAGTGTGACCCCCAAAAGAGATATGAGAAGACATCTCCCCATACTCACTTGTTGAGACTGGAAGTGGAGTTCATGTATATAGAATATTATCATTGCAGAGATTTTTTATGTATTGATGGGTTTTGCTGAATTTTTTTTCTCTTCTTTTTAAAAAATTCTTTGTTGGGGCAGCTAGGTGGAGCAGTGAATAGAGCACTAGCTCTCATATCTGGAGGACCTTAGTTCAGATCTGGCCTTGGACACTTAACACTTACTAGCAGTGTGACCTTGGGTAAGTCACTTAACCCCAATTGCCCTGCCTACCCCCCTCCAAAAATTTTTTTTAAAAATTATTTGTTATATAGGATGGTTGTCTGAGGGGGAGGGGGAAAGATACTGGGAAAACTAGGTTATGTTAAAGCAAAGAAATCAGTAACTGTTTTTTAAAATGATATTTTATTTTCCCCCAATTACATGCAAAAACAATTTTCAACATTCATTTTTTAAAAATTTGAGTTCCAGATTCTTTTGCTTCTTTTTTCCCCTCTCCCTGAGATGGTAAGCAATCTGATATAGGTATTACATGTGCAATCATGTAAAACATTTTTCCATATTAGTCATTTGTGGAAGAAAAATCTATAGGAAGGAAGGAAGGAAGGAAGGGAAAAATAGTATGGTTTCAGTCTGTAGTCAGACTCCATATATCTTTCTATGGAAGTCAATAGCATTTTTCTTCATGAGTCCTTTGGGATTGTCTTGGACCTTTGTATTTCTGAGAATAGCTAAGTCATTCATAGTTGTTTATTGTACAATATTATTGTTCCTGTGTATAACATTCTCCTGGTTCTGCTCACTTCACTATGCATTAGTTCATGTAAGTCTTTCCAAGTTTTTATGAAATCATTCTGCTCATCATTTCTTATAGAACAATAGAATAACTATTTTTTAAAAGAGAATTCAAGACCTCCTCGTGACAAGCCAGCAAGAGAAATATTTTGAAACTGGTAGGGGAAGCATTTTTAGACAAAAAGGATCTTTGCAGACCTCTTTCCTCAAGCCTTTTGTATAACTGCCTACTCTACCAGTGTTTAAAACTGGCCCTGTATCTAATCAGCCCACTGCCACTTTTGTACCTTCTTTCAGACACTGTTTCTTCTTCCATTCTATATTCCTGCCTTGCCTTCCTACACATCCTCTATGAAATATTCACAGGGTAATTGGAATAAGGAAACAATTATCTCCAATGCTGCCCTGCTTAAAAATGCAGCTCCCATTCTTCACCCTCATTTAACGCCCCCACCCCATCTGCCATAAGGCCTTTATTTTCCCTTTGATGTTAAGATTACTTCCTTTATTTCTCTATAATGTTAACATTATTTATTGCTTTTGTATTGAATTCACTTTTAAAGTTGACTCTCAGAGTTCTTTATATCTATCTATTCCAGTACTGTCTTAGACTGTTACATTCTTAAGGGAAAACATTTCAGCTCTACCTACGGTAGGCACCTTACTACAATAGATGGGGCTTTAAAATGTTGTTCAGTTATGATGATGATCTCTCTCTAATACATCTTGATAATTAACTATGTTAAGGCTAAACACCTACAATATATGGTGAAGTATCTTAGAGACCACAAAAAAGCTATTTGTTCTCATTCACACAGCCTGAGAAAAGAATTCAATAATAATGTCATTCCTGAACCCCTTCTTTTCTGAACCTTTTTACTCCTAGATGGGAAATTTCCTAGGAAGCATGACCTCAGAAACTAGCTTCCTAGTAAAGGAGGAAAGTTTTTTGGACAGTATCAATCTTGGAAATTGTCCAGAGAATAACCCAAACTTGAGCATGTGGAACATCTGATGACCTGGAGGAAGAAGCTCCTTTTTTTTGTTTGTTTTTTTGCTTTTTTTGAAGGGCAATTGGAGTTAAGTGACTTGCCCAGAGTCACACAGCTAGTAAGTGTGCCAAGTGTCTGGGGTCGAATTTGTACTCAGGTCCTCCTGACTCTAGGGCCGGTGCTCTATTCACTGCGCCACCTAGCTGCCCCTGGAAGAAGTTCCTTATCAGTTTGGCCTCTTGGAGATAGAAGAGACCTACCTGTGTTGGCTCCTGCAGCTGGAGAAGCATTAAGGTATTTAAAGCCATGCTATGAGTAGCAAAAGACCTGTGCTTTGCTCCTCACTGATAATATGATTTTTTTGGAAAGCACAGGTCTGATAGGAAAGGGTTTGAATACTCAGCAGACCCAAAGTGTGAATGCCTTCTTTTGGAGGAAGTCAACTGTAGTCAACTGCGTACTGGGGGTATTACAGGGCCCTATGAGAGAAAAGACTTCACTGAAATGTAAGTGTGTTGTCCTACTAACAACTTCAAGTTTAGTTGCCTTCAAAGGGAAGCTTACAGGTGACTATAGTTTATGTGATTTAGATGTTTTTATGGGTTCCTCTAAGTCCTTTGAATCTTTAGCATTTTCTATGGGGTGAAACAAAGGCTGTTCTCTGATACAAATTTTTCACCTTGAGTACTTGTACAGGATTTGGGTATCCTGCTTACCCACATTTGTAGAAATCTAGACCACAGGTTATCACAGAGTAAACCATAGGATAAAAGGAAGTAGCCAAAGAGAAAATGAACTTTTGGGACTGAGTTTGGGAGAGGGATGCTACAGGAATGATTGTAGCAGAATAAACACAGTTGCTCTACTGAATCATTTCTTAAATGGTCAATGATATTTATTTTCCTAATATCAAACTGACCTTGTATTTTGGGTACTAATCCAACCCAGTTATAGTTAAAAAATCTTTTTGGTGTTGTTGTAGTCTTCATGCAAATTTAATTTAAATTTTTGTATCAACATTCATTAGAGATATTGTTCTATAGTTTTCTTTCTCTATTTTGATTTTCCCTGATTTAGGTATCATGATCATGGAAAGAATTTGGTAAGAAGCCTTCTTTTCCTATTTTTAAAAACTGCTTTTACAGTTTTAGAATTAATTATTCTTTTAATGTTTGATAGAATGCACTTGTAAATACATCTGTTCCCATTTGCAGAGTTGAGGGGTGGGGGAGGGAAACTCATTTATGGTTTGGAATGAACCATTTCTTATCCAAAATATTTTCTGTCCTTCCTAAATATCCTATGTAAACTTTACTAGAATAGAACACAGAATTAGTATTTATTAAACACCTACTGTATGCCAGGGACTGTACTAGGCAATAGCAACACAAATACAAAAGTGTCGTCTTTTCTGTCCTCAGTGAGATTATAGAATGATAGTTAGGTGGTACATAAATCACAGTTTCCCTCTCAAAACCTGACAGCTCAGAAAATAATGCTTGGTATCCATGCAGTGAGACAGCGACATATACAGTGGTGTAGCAGATAGAGAACTGGGCCTGGAGTCAGGAAGACTCATCTCCCTGAGTTCAAATCTGGCCTCAGACACTCACTAGCTGAGTGACCCTGGGCAAGTTATTTGACCCTGTTTGCCTTAGTTTCCTCATCTGTAAAATGAGCTGGAGAAGGGAAATGGCAAATCACTCCAGTATCTTTCCCAAGAAAACCTCAAATGGGGTCATGTCAGTACTGAACAACAACAACAAACTCATGCAATGCTTGTCTATACAGTAAAGTTAAAGCTACCAACTGCTCCAATAGAACACAAAGAAATTATTTTTGGAGGAAATCTGAAGAGGACCTTGGAGAACCTCTCTCTTTGAACAATGATAGATTGAGGAACTAGATTTGTGGGAGTTCCACAAATATGGTGGGGCAGATCGGGTTCTGCTATTCACTTATACTGAGCTTTCAATCCATCAAAACCCAGTTTGTTTGGGTTTTTTTTGTATTTAAAAATACAATTAATAAAACAATTCTAGATTTAATCACATGATCAATCATCTCAATATTTGATCACATCATTAATCACATAATTAAATCAAAATCCCTCCTCCCAACTAGACAGGAGAACCTAAGTAGGGAAGTCAGTGTTCCTCTCCCCAAACTTCCCTTTTTGTAACAAAAATAAAATCATGCTTTCCTTCTTTCTCCTCTCTCCAATGATATTTACATCTCTGCATACCCCTTGCCAAAGAGGCAGGCACACTGTCCCCTCTCCCAAATAGGATATACCCTTCCTAGAAACACAGCCTCTTAGGTTCTGTTCTTACACAAATTACTGGTCTGTTGAATTATAGCAGTTTTCAGAGGCTAAATAACCAAGTGGCTCCCATGAACAAGATCATGTGCAAAAAAAGACTGAAATTCTGTTCCTTAGCAGCCTAGGATCTAAAAGAAATCATTTACAAATACAGAAACATAGACAGTTGTTGGAGTCAAATATACACATGCACTAACAGCTTTCCTCTCCAAGCTCAAAATTCTTGGCAGTTAAGTGGGTGGAAGTGTGGGGAAAGCGAAGGAGGGAGGGAGGGAGAGCAAGCTTGGAGAGGGTTGGATAAAAGCTGTTGGATTTCAGGTCCTGTTCTGTTTTGACTTAGACAGAAGGATATTTCCTGTTCTCTCTGGTTAATTTGATCCCTTGGGACTGCAACTTGAGAAAGGCCTGCTGAAAGAATCTCAGAGTTGGAAGAGATCTCCAGGGCCATGTGGTCCAATTCACCCCTGGACAAAAATACTGTCTAGAACACCCTCAAATGGTAATTCTGCCCTGGCTTGAAGACCTCTAGTAAGGGGACACCCAGTGCTTCCTAAGGCAGCCATTCTGGTTTTAGACAGCTCTGATTATTGAACATTACTCCTTATATCTAGTCTAAATCTACTTCTGCAACTTTCATCTATTGTTCCCCTCCAGATTCTAATTCTGCCTTTCCAGACTTCTATACCATGATTCAATTGACTTCCCTTAACCACGCCAGCCTCCTTCTCCTACTGATAAGTTTCATCTAGAGTAGAGGGCTTCCTTTTTACAGATGGGTCCAGGCTGGCTATGCTTCATTCCCCTCCCAGCTGTACTTCTGACTCTCTGGATTTCTGTCATCATGCCCTCAAACAAGTACAATCTTCCCCCATCCCTTTTGAACTCCCTTTTATGTGTTATCTTCCCCTGTTAGAATGTAAGTTCCTCAGGAAGTTTTCAGAGGAAGACATTCAAGCTATCAATAGCCACATTTAAAAAGCTCTAAATCACTAATAATTAGAGGAGTGAAAATTAAAACAGCTTGTAGATACCACCTTACTGCCATCAGAGTGACTAAGTTGACAGGAAAAGGAAAATGAGAAATGCTGGAGAGTTGTGACAAAACAAGTCTATTACTACACTGTTGGTGGAGCTGTGAACTGGTCCCACCATTCTGGAAAATAATTTGGAACCATGCTAAAAAAACTGTACATACCCTTTGATTCAGTGATACCACTACTGGGTTTATACTCCAAAGAGATCAAAGAAAGATGAAAAGGACCCGTATGAACAAAAATATTTATAGCAGCACTTTTTGTGGTAGCATAGAATTGGAAACTCAAGGGATGCCCAACAACTGGGAAATAGCTGAACAAGTTATAGTATATGAATATGATGGAATACCATTGTGCTATAAGAAATTATAAAGGGAATAGTTTCAGAAAAACCTGGTAAGACTTGTGTGAAATGATGCAGGGAAGTGACCAGAATCAGGAGAACAAGTTATATAATAACAATAATATTGTACTGTGGCCAGTGTAATAACCAACTACAATTCTGAAGAATTCATGATGAAACATGCTACTGACCTTCGGACAGAAAGCTGATGGACTCAGAATGCAGGCTGAAGCATATTTTATTTTCTTAATTTCTTTTCCTTCCTTCCTTCCCTTCCTCCTTCCCTCCCTCCCTCCCTCCCTTTCTTACTTCCTTCTTTCCTTCCTTCCTTCATTCCTTCCTTCCTTTCTTCCTTCTTTTTTTCTTTCACATGCAGGAAATTGTTTTGCATGATTATACATATTTATAATGAGTTTTGTTTTTCTTGCCTTATCAATAGGTGAAGGACGGGCAGAGGGAGAGAATTCAGAACTGAAAATGAAATAAAATTGAATTTAAAAAAAAGGGATGTAAGTTACTTAGGGTGGAGCTAAAATGGCAGAATAGCAGGAAGAAGTATAGACAATCTTGCTGTCTGTCACCACACCTCCAAAGAGATCTAGAAAACCAAATCCTGATCTTTAAATTTTTTTTTAAAAAGTTTTTTCAGCTAGGTCAATATAGGGAGGCAGACAAAAAGATCTCAAGATACTGGTCATGGGAATCTATCCTGGATAAAGCATTTCAGTGCAAAGAGAGACTGCACCAGAGCGAGAAGAAATCCTAAACCCAGCAAATGGACCTCAAATTGTGCAGGATACAAGAATAGCTGTCACAAGTGGCATCTTTTTTGCCTGCTACCTGGTTCTGGGTCATGGATGTAAGGCTGACTATGAAGGGGACCTGCACTAGGAGTGATATTCCAGGGTGAGGAGTGGTTGTGGGCTTGAGACGATATACTGAGCAAGTAGCATCCATGTGACTCTGACCCCAGGAGAAGAGAAGGGTCTCTCTTCCAGTCTCCAGTCCCATCTGAAGCCTGCAGAGGAATCACCAAAGGAGCTCGTAGTTCTGTCCCTCTGTACTGGAAGAATTTTCCAGTTGGCTAATAGTAGTTGAAACCAACAGCAGTATACTGAAAACTGGGGCAAGCCCACGAGCTGCTCAGACCCAAAGCCAGATCAGGAATCTGCAGAGCTCAGACTAGGAAGGCAGACAACAGATTTGCCCTAGATCAGATGATTTGGGGACCGACAAAAGCTTGCAGATACCTAGCTTCTACTGACCTTGAGATGCTAAAATAACATGAACCTCAATACAGGAAGTGATAGCAAGAATCTAGAGGATTCAAGATCAGCTCAAGCATTTCCTCCAGAAGAGTGCAGAATCTAACCCTAACATATAATCAATTTTTTTTTGGCTTTTTGGAGTAGGGAACGCAGGGTAATTGAGGTTAAGTGACTTGCCCAAGGTCACATGGTTAGTAAGTGTTAAGTGTCTGAGGTCACATTTGAACTCAGGTCCTCCTGATTCCAGGGTTGGTGCTCTATTTACTGTGCCACCTAGCCGCCCCTACATAAAGTCTAAAGTTAGGAAATAGGCTAGAAGAATGAGCAGACAAAAAGGAATCTCATCATAAATAGTTATTGTGGTGATGATGACACTTAAGACATGCTCAGAGGAGAACAACTTCAAAACAACTCTAAGCAAAGATTCAATGTAAAACACAGCTTGGGCACAAATTCAACTACAGTTTCTGAAAGAGATAAAGCAAGAGGTTTTTTTTTAAAGTTTAAAATGTTTTTAAAAATGAAATGACAATACTAAAGAAAAATTGGAAGAGAAATGGAAGAATTGGAAAAGGAATTAATAGCTTGGAACAAGAGTTACAAAATCTCACGCAAGCAGCAAAATTCTTGAAAATTAGACTGGATCAAATAGAAGAGAATGACCTTATAGACAATGAGAAATATTAAAAACAAAGTCAGAAGACTAAGAAAAGAGAAGGAAATAGAAAGATATCTCATAGCAAAAACAACTCATCTGGAAAACATATCAAGCAGAGAGAATTTGTGAATCATACCTAGAAGTCATGACCAAACAAAAGATCCAAGATATCATATTTCAAGAAATCACAAAAGAAAACTGCCCTGATCTCTTAGAAGCAGAGGGCAAAATGGACATAAAAATACAAAGGTCACTTCCTAAAAGAAACCCCTAAATGAAAACCCCTAGGAACATTATAGCCAAAATCCAGAGCATTCAAGTCAAAGAAAAAGTACTTCAACCAGAAAGAAACAATTCAGATACTAAGGAGCCATAGTTAGGATCACAAAAGATTTAGCAGACACCATTATAAAGGAATAGAGAGCTTGAAAATAAAGTATTCCAGAAAAAAAGGGGATATAATCCACTTGCCAAGTGGACTTACCAAGAATAACTTACTCAGTGAAATTTAGTATAATCCTGCAAGGGCTGGGAAGGGGGGAGGGAGGAGAGGACATTTAATGAGAGAAGGCTTCCAAGCATTCCTTCTTTTTAATTTTTTTGCTTTTTTTTTGGGGGGGGTAGGGCAATGGGGGTTAAGTGACTTGCCCAAGGTCACACAGCTAGCAAGTGTGTCAAATGTCTGAGGCTGGATTTAAACTCAGGTCTTCCTGACTCCAGGGCCAGTGCTCTATTCACTGCACCACCTAGACCCCCAAACATTCCTGATGAAAAGACAAGAGCCGTATAGAAACTTGAAGTACAAATACATGAATCAAGAGAAGTACAAAAAGGTAAACATGACCAAGCAATCATAAGGGACAAAGATGGCCTAGTTACATTATGAGAAAATTATATAAATGCACCCTTAGTACCCTACCATTATCGGTGGTCTGAGAGGGCATCTAATTAGACAGAGCTCCTGGGTCCTGATTATCTTAAAAGAAGAACAAAGTGGGGGGAGTCAGTAAGGGGAAGGGAAAGGAGAGAAAGGATGGGGCAAATCTCCTCATCAGGGTACACAAGTAGAAACCCACACAAACAAGGAGGAAGGGGTGGGAGGAGCAGGTGACACATGACTTGTTCTTTTCTGAACTGATCAGAGGAAGGAAAAACACACACAGCTGGGTACAGAAATGCATTTCACTCAACAAGGAAACAAGAAGGAAAGGAGAGGCTGGGGGGGGAGAATGAAAGGGAGGATGAATTAATGGGGAGAATAGACTTAAGTAAAAAAAATACACTAGCTAAGGATGTACAGAAATATTAATAGCAGATCTTTTTGCAGTGGCAAAGAATTGGAAAGTGATGGAGTGTCCACCAATTGAGAAATGACTAAACAAGTTAAGATATATGAATGTGATGGAATTTGTGCTCTAAGAAATGAAGAGGATGGTTGCAGAGAAACCTGGGAAAAATTGTATCAACTGTATGTAGATGCAGAGCGAAGTGAGAAGAACAAGACAGACAACTGGTTCAATAACAAAAAAGATTGTAAAGACAAACAACTTCGAAATACTTAGGAACCCTGATAAACACAATGACTGATCATGATTCCAGAAGACTCTTATTTGAAACCACTTATTCATAGTGCATATTTAGATTTTTTTTCCCCCTTGGAGAGGGCCAATATGGGTATTCGTTTGCTTGACTATATGTGTTTATTAAAGGACTACTTTGGGGGATTGGTCATTCAACCAATTTTAAATCCACTTAACCATACTAATACCCAGCCCACAAATCTGGTATTTGTCTTGTCTGGTATTTTGATTGTTTGTGTGTGGCACTCTACTAGGCACCATTACAAAGCAAGCAGACTCTGCATTGTCAACATTCTTAAGACCTGTGGTCTGCTTAGACCCCTTAAGTCCTTTTCTGTTATGTTTAGCCACAAGCAGCTAGCTGTTGCCCAGTTTATGCACTCTGCCCACCCTCACACATCTCACCTCTTTCCTAAAGCTTCTATCCACCTGAAGCAGTGTAACACAGTAAGTGGCACTTGTAGATCCAATTTCCAGACCCCAACTTTGACAGCATAATCAATAATGGGTCCCCTCTTCTTTCCCCACCCCACCCCCAGACTCTGAGCCCACCTGGAAGACATCATTGGCACACTTGCGGCATAGGTTGTGTTGGCAGGGCAGGATCACCACTGGTTTGGAGAACATCTCCAGGCAGATCGGGCAGATCAGTTGCTTCTCCAGGTTATCCATGCTGTGTGCATCCCCCAGCAGCGGCTTGAAACCCACTGCGAAGTTCATCCCCTCAGTGGTTGTGCCCACCCCTCCTTGGTCTTTTTTCCAACTCTGGTGTATTCTCTCAGCTGTGTGAGTCTGTCTTTAGCTGTTGCCCCCCCCTTTTTTTTTTGCTACAGTCTGTCTAGATTTTTCTTAAAGTTGTTTCCCTGTTCTGTCCCCTGATCAATCTACCTTGTGACCCCTAGGTAGCCAATTGACTTTCTCTCTCTGGATAGCTGTTTCTTAATCTTTACTTTTCTACTCTGAGTGCCCAGGCAGATGAGGAAAGCTTTGTCTTGCCCTCACGCCTCAGATAGCTCTCTCCTCACTCCTGGGATAGTCTTAGCTCCTGCTCCCCAAATGGCCGACTATTGCTCACAACTTAGGCACTGGTGTTTGTTCCTTAATCCTAAAGCAGGAGACTAATTTTAACTTGGGGATGGGGGAGACTAGGGGCATTTCAGTGACGCAATCTCTCACATTCCAATTCCCGATTTAGCTTGTGTAAGGCAAGCCACAGCTGTCACCAAACAAGTGACCCTGAGTCACATAGACTAAGGGCTAGATAGAGCCTTTGTGGGAACAGGGGGCAAATCTGAGTCAGAAAAGAGGTAGGAATACTTCCATCTTTCACACTCCTGTTCTAAAAGGGCTCCCATTGGTTCTTGTTCAGTCATACTCCAGCTTGGACCTTATCCTAGACAAAGAAACTATGATCCTACAAATAATCCCAGCAAAGGCATCCAGCCATGGCTCAGCAGCTGGGAGGGCTCAAGAGCTGGAGAATCCTGACAAGGACAATGAGAATTTTAGGTACATCTTGGACTTGCCACAATAATCATGGACCTCCTTTCTCTATCCACATCATATCAAATTCATGGCAAAAGATGGTCCATGTTCCTTTTTTTCCCCAGGACTCTGCCCAAGTCAGCCTGGAATTTGGCACCTAGATTCAAGGACAAGTTATTTATCAATGTGGAACTTATTCTACAGGTAAAGATCACAACTCCTCTGAATTAACAGATGTTCAAGAATTGTTGTGACCAAAAAACTGAGTCACCTGGTTGTGACCAAGCTCATGATGACTCTTTCAGTCAGCTAGGGTAGTCCTCAGACATATAGAGAATTTATATCACCAGCCTATACTCAGAGCTTTCTAGTTTTGAGAGGACCTGGCAGAGCTTGGGTTCTGCTGGCATAGTCATAAAGAATACAACTTTGCCTCCATTTGACCAGTGAGGCATTAATCAGACTTTAGTGTCTGATTATAAAGTCCCAACCAAGGGTTATTTGCTGGAGTGCATTTTTAAGACTAGATAGATCCATGGACCAGGCTCCTCTTCTCTTCGGCCTAATCTCTGAAAGGATTGCTTTCATTGTGGAAAAAAATTGCCCTCTTCCATCCAGACAGAGGGGGAGCATATAGTCAAGGATAGTAAATGGAGGTAGGCAGTAGAGAAAGTATAGTCCCATGAGCAGATTGCCAGTTATAGCAAAGTTTCCATATCTGAGGGGAAAATTTAAGAGCTGAGGTAAGTATAAAAGAGATTTAGTACTTATAACCCATTTTTGGCATAGGGGTCAAAGGTTTTAAGGAAAATAACTTTAACCCACTAAGGAAAGGAATAACCTTGAAGCTCTATGAAACTCCTGCCAAATACTACCAAATTAGTCACTAAACTCGTCAGCCCTGGTAAAGTAGAACTCTGGTACTCATCTCCTTCTTCACAGACTATTTCTAAACTATCTTCTCTGTCCCAACCCACACAATACAGAGTGCATAAAGTTCCTTTATTCATTGAAGTATACTCCACCCCTCAGGCCTTCCTGCCCCAAAACAGTGCTTGATTCCTTTACTGAGTTAAGGGGAGGTTATATGGGCTGGGCCTTGGAAGAATGTTTGAGGAAAGCAACTGAAGTAGGTAGAATACTTCGACACAAAAGACTTAATAAGGGGAACATTTTGTGAGAAGCATTTTTTTCTTCCAGGATGCAATTAACACCTCTGACTCGGGACTATGTCCCAAGAACACCATGTGGATAAGGCTAATGGATACTAGTAGAAGGAAACTCTAGAGTATTTGGGAAAGTATGGTAACCTCTTCCCCTTCCTTCCTCCTCACTCCTGAGAGTTGAGTCACAGTGGAATAAAGTGGTTCAGATACTGTGAGTGCCAGGAAGCAAGGATATATAGAGCCCACCCCAGGAAGGGAAGCTTAGGGCTCAGCCTAGCCATGGGATTCCTGCTCCAAAGGAATGGAGGGAAGGATCAGTTGATGCAGCAAGTCCAAGTACAGGATCTGCTCTGCAGGGTGGCTCCTGCCCTGAAGGGAGTGGGGGGGGGAGGAGGAAAATGGACATTTATATAGTACCTACTGTATGCTAAGCACTGTGCTAAGTGGATTTCTATGTACACACACACACATACACATATATACATATATATATATATATACATATACATACACACATTATAAAAATGACAACCACCTTATGAAGCAGGTGCTATTATTACCTGCATTTTACAGTTGAGGAACTAAAGTAAGCAGAGGTTACATGATTTGTCCAGGGTTACATAGCTAGTAAATGTTTGAGGTCAGATTTGAATTCAGTTCTTCATGATGCTAACTCAGTGCTTCAGAGGTACCACCAGCTGCCTCTGAGGGAGACATTATCCCAAAGAGCTGAGGGACACAACCGCCACTGGTTACCATTAAGGTACATGGGAACAAGAGAGAGTTCTTCTGGGGAGAGGGCAGCCCTGTCAGTCTAAGATTTTGCAAGGCTGAAATTTTTCCCAGCTGTATTCAGGTTTGGGATACTGTGAAGGTCAGGGAAAGAGTTCTCATAGGGAAAGAGCCAGAGTTTATCAATGCTTATGGCATTCATGGTGCTTACAGGAGCGAGGTTAAGATCAGGACTAGGGTTAGAGGTCCCTTTCTTCAGTGTGTACTGTAGACTGGGCAGCAGAAGACACGTTCACAGGGTCAGCACCTGGAGACAGAAGAAGCAAGTGCCATATTAAGATGAAACCTCTACAGTAAGTACACAGAAAAAAACCTTTATTGCTTACTCGTAATCAAGATACAATAAAGTTATATATATTTTTTTCACTAATTATTTGCCTCAGTCCCTTCTCTTCTCCTTGAATACTATTCCTTTTTAGTTCCTGAACTTTGTGCCTCTTCATCTTCATCCATTTTTAATTTCAGATTGGAGAAAGCATCCTCAGTTCTATCTATGGAATTTGGAATACAAACATTTCTTTAAATGAGCTACAATTCCAGTCTTAATCTAATACTTAATACCATTACTCTTAAGTTACTCCTGATCACCACTAGATGGCGATGAGACAGAAATTTAAGACCATTTTTAGATTAAATTGATCAACACACATTTAATTTGAAAAATAAAACCTGGTTATCTTTTGTGCAAATATCATAAGGTATATCATAAGGCTCATCTCCCAACTCAACAAAGACTCCAGACAGGATAAGGATCATACTCAAATTATTAATAAAGGATAAATCTAGGCAGTTCCAGACCAGACTGTGCCTCCTCCTATTCAGCTGTTCATCCAGACCATCTCACCATATGAGTTAGTGACATTCCTTACACCACCAGTCCCTCCCCTTTTCCAAGTCTAAGACTCTAATCAAATCAACAAACAATCTTGCTTTTGGAAAGGGTATGTCAGTCAAGTGTTCTATAGATCAACGTGGTATCTCCTTGACTCCAAAACCCAAAGTTCCCTTCCCAGTTCGCTTCTTTGTATGTGTTGTCTATTAGAATAGAAGCTCCTTGAAGGCAGAGACTATCTCACTATTATCCTCTCTCCAGTGCTTGGCATACAGTAAGCACTTAATTATTTTTCATTCACTCAAATTATATGCACCTTGAGGAAGCAGCAGGTTCCATACCCTGATTGCTCTTCAATCTGATTCAGTCCCAGACTTCAGTCCCCCAGCTCTGTGGGAGCCCAGGTGCAGAGATCCCGCTCATTCCAGACATTCCTCCTTTCACTCTTGGCCCAGATCTTACTTTGGCTGCTTTCCTTTGGCCTCACCTGTCTTTGGAGGTTGTTTCTGCATATTTGTGTCCGGACGTTGTCTTTGTAGATGACTTTTATATTTAAAATACTCATATTCTGGTGGTAAGTTCATCCCACAGCAAAAGCAGCAGCAGCAACAACAAGAAAGAAGTGCACACAAGAGGACCAGGCACTGCAAATGGGGGAGAATGACTTTGAGTCCAAGTTTCTCTAGTGTTGTCTGTGCTTCCCCACCCTCAAATGCCCTGACACTGACAGCAATAGGGCAACATGCCCTGTGTATAGGCATCTCTGTTGCCCAAACAGTGGAGGGACTTTGTAGGAAAGCATACCTTGAACCACCACTTGGTCACAATGAGATACATTTTGGCAGTGTCTGAGCCGTATCGCTTAGCCACATACAGGCCCATGGCACCATACATATTGTAGATCTGGCGCTGATCAGGATCAGCAAGTATCGCATAGGCTGCATTGATCTCTTTGAACTGCTCTGCTGCATTAGGGTCTTCTGGATTCTTGTCTGGATGGTACTTCAGTGCCAATTTCCTACCAACCATTACCCATAAGGGAGGTCACAAAGGGAAGCAACGAGCTCAGATTGGAGAAGGGAAAGAAAGATGGATGGATTACATGGGGTAGAGATCGCGTGGGAGAAATCTAGACATTTTGAGATTCAGTAATAAGAATAAAGAAAGCACTTCTTCCACACTGAAAAGGGGATTCTGCCTTCCCCTAGTCTCAATGGGAGGGTCAGGTAACTTGAAAATGGAGGGGGAGGGGTGGCTAGTGGGGCTTATGGTCTAAGGTTTGGGGACACAAGTATTTGTTGTTTAGTTATTTTCAGTTGTATCTGACTCTTTGTGATCCCTTTGGGATTTTCTTTTTTTGTTTGTTTGTGTGGGGTTTTATTGGAGGGCAGTTGGGGTTAAGTGACTTGCCCAAGGTTACACAGCTATTTTTTTGTGTTAAGTGTCTGAGGCCAGATTTGAACTCAGGTACTCCTGACTCCAGGGCCAGTGCTCTATGCACTGCACCACCTAGCCGCCCCTGGGGACACAAGTATTAAAGGCTTGATGGGGGAGCATAAGTTCAGACCTGTAAGCTCTCCTGATCTCTTCAGGTTTTGCTCCCTTACGCAGCTCCAGCACTTCATAGAGTGTTTCTCTAGCTTTGGACAGCTTATACCTTTCCTGAGGCTCTTCTGCCATTCTCTGGATCCAGAGAGCAAGGAGGTAGATGTAAGAATTTTGCATAAGAGTTGAAGCCATGAGGGAAACAAAACTTGCCCCCATATTCAGCAGGCACAGAGAATTATGCTCTCTAGTGTGTATAGCAGACTGTACCTTTCTACATAAATAGATCTCTTGCCACTAGGGAACCCAAGGAAGTGCAGGAAAATGAAATGGGTGTGACCTAGACCAAGATGCAGGGTCTTATCCAAACATTTTGTCTGTCTGGAATTCCTTGTAAACCAGGATAAAGCCTCTGGGACTTCATGACCCACATTAGTGGTCTTGAACAGTGGAACCAGCCATATTTGGCTGAACAAGCTAGCTGAACAAGAAATAGGGAAGATCTCTGATTACCCTGGAAACACAATTCAGATTCAAACCCTAAGCTACCTAAAAGTTCATCAGGATAATAAGCTATGTTTCCTAGGTCTGAGGTCAAAGGGCATTGCTCACCCCAATTCACCCTCAGTGGTTCATCCTGGGCATCCCCTTCTGTCCCAGAGGAGTTCCCACCTAGGATTCTATGGCAGCTCAGTTATAGGAGACACAGCAGGCAGTGGAGGACAAAGGGAAGTTAGAATACTGAATACTTACTGCTTACTGAAGTTAGAATAAAAGCAAGATTTGTCAAAGGTTCTAGGGGTAGCAGGGAAAGAGCCATAAGCTTTGGAGAGACTAAGCTGAGGAAATAGAGAGGAGACAGGATACCTTAAGTCAGTGTTGGAGAAAAGAACTAAAATGGAGGTGTGGGGTTGCCTTGGATTGAGATGGAAGGAAGCATAAACTGGAACTAGGAGGAAATGGAGGCACCTTGAATCAGTATGGAAGAAAGTTTGGAGATAAGAGCTGGGACGTGGAGGGCTTAGGAGAGCTAGTACAGTAGTACTCAGTACTAGAAGCAATGTGCACTCAGAGGCAGGAGAAATGTAGTCTAGGGAAAGCCATGTGCATCGGAGAAAGGAATGGAGCTAGTAGGGGCCGAGGGCAGAAGGAGGAGGGGGGAGGAAGACACCTTGGGTCAGTGTGAAGAACAAATCTGAGATGGGTTATAAAGAGGATTAAAGCTATGGGGGAATGATTTGGAGGAAAGAATGGGTCTGACAGGCTGCTGAAGTCAAGCTGTGGGACAGTGAAGTAGGAAGGGTCACTTTGGGTTTGCATTAGAAACAGTGGAGGTAAGGTCTGAGTTCCATTGGATCAGTGATAGAGATTTATATAGGAGATAGGATGGAAGAGGAACTGGGATCTTGGAGTGGGTAGATGGCTTTAGATAGGTAGAGAAGAGCAGGAATGGGGACTGGGAAGCAAGACAATCTGGGTCACAGAAGGGATAGAGAGGCAAGGAGACCAGGGCCTCCCTTGGTGCTAGGCTACTCAGGCCAGACAGGGACCCAAAGGTCAGGATGCCAAGTTATCTGGGTGGGGATTGAGGGTCAGATTGGGTCAGAGCTGCCCAAATCAAGCAGGAGGTGAGTAAATCACGGCAGTTAGGTTAGGCAGGGGAAGGAGCACTGAGAACAGGAGAGGCAGGGGCACTGGGGGCAGAGCCTTATGCAGGTAGAGCCTCTAGGGTAGACTGGTGCTCTGGGAGTGTTTACTGGGACCAGGCTCTGAGGTGGGAATGGGCCCTTGTGCAGCAATTGTCTCTGGGGCAGGTAGGGACACTGGGGAAGGTAGAGGCTCAGGGAAATAGGCACTGGGGGTGCCTATTTGGACAGGAAGGGGCACTGGAGTCCTGCTCTAGGGTAAGTGCTCTGGGAGTGAGTAGCAAAGAAGCTAGAGGCTCTGGAATAGAAAAGGACATTGAAGCCAGCCAATCAGGCTTGACACTGGAGTGAGCAGAGGCTCTGGAAATGAGTACTAGGGGTGGACCCTAGGATGGGAAAGGCATCAGGGATGTTGTTCTGGGATGGGCAAACATTCTAGGGGTAGTCACTGGGACAAAGCTTTGAAATGGGCAGGGAGTATGTACTAGGGCAGGCAAGGCCTCTGGGACAGTGAGGGGCACTGACAGAGGTCCCTGGGGCAGATAGAAGCATTAGCTTTGGCTTTGGGAAAGGTAGAGACACTGGAGATGAGAACTGGGGAGTATAAAAACTCTGACATGAATAAGTGACTGGTATTCAGCACTGTGACTAGGCTCTGGGTTGGGCAAGGGCTGTGAAAGTGGGTACAGGGGGTGGGCCATGGGGGTCAGGGGCTCTAGATGGGCATTCATGGGAGAAGTTCTGGGGATGGGCACTGGGAGTGAGCCTGGCAGGGGGATGGGACTTGGGTTCTGAGGCTGGGCACTTGAAGATAACCCTTGAGCAGGCAGGGTCACTCACTGGAGGGGCTCTGGAAAGGCAGGGGCTCTATGGGGGTGGGAAGAGGGGATGAGCACTGGAGCAGACAGGAGCACTGGGGAGGTCAAGGCCCTGAGATCTAGTTCTGAGGTGGACAGAGGTTCTGGGGAGGCACTAGAGAAGACTCAGGAAGGCAGTGGAACTGGAAAACTCAGGTAGTCTTGGAGGGTAGACATTGGGACCAGACTTTGGAGTGGGCAGGGACTTTGGGGTGGGCACTGGGAGTGGGCTCTGAGACTGGCAGGGCCCCTGGAGTTGAGCGTTGGGGTCAGGCCTTGGTGCTTGCAGAGGCACTGGGGGTGGCCCCTGGCAAGGGGACTAGAGAAGGTAGAGGATCTGGGGAGTGGGGGAGGTAATCACTGAAACCAGGCTTTGGGGTATACAGTGATTCTAGGGATAGGCACCGGGATAGTCAGGGGATGAACTATAGCTGACTCTGGGGTGTGTACTACAGGTGGTCTCTGCAGCAGACAAGGGTATTGTGAAGTGGATCCTGGGGCAAGTAGGGGCACTAGGTCCCAACTCTGGGGTAGGCAAGCATTTGGGGAGTGGTCTACTGAGATTAGGCTCTGGAACAGGCAGAATCTGGGGATGGGTACTAGAGATAAGTCCCAGAGCAGACAAGGGATCAGGGGAGGATGTGGGCTTCGGGGTTGGGCAAGAGCGGATGACTCTTAGGAAAGTACGGATGTGAGGGGGTATGGTACAAGCAAGGACTATGGGTATGGGTTGTAGGGGTAGGCAGTGGGCTCTCAGATAAGTAAAGACTCCAGGGGCTATCACGGAAAGTGAAGATAAAGGCTCTGGGAAGTGGGTGGGCAAAGACTCTAGGAGTAAACACTAGGGATGGGCTCCCATACAGGCAGGACTCAGGAAGTTGGGTACTGGGGTGAGTCCTAGGCAGTACAAGGGCTCTGGAATGAGCAAAGGCCCTAGTAGTAGGTACTGAGACCAAGCTCTTGGCAGTGAACACTAGGATAGGCACTGGGCTAAGTAGAAGCATTGGGGGGCACTGAGGCATGCAGGATATCTGAGTTGAGTACTGGGGAGGGCAGGACACTACAGGAGACAAGGGCACTAGAAGCAAATTCTGGGACCAGAATGGGCAAGGAAGTCTCTGGGGGTGAGCCCTGGAATCAGGCTTGGAAGTGGGCAGGAATTCTGGGGGTGGGTACTGGGGTTGGACCCTGGGACATGTATGAGTACTTAGATCATGCTCTAGGGCAATCAGGGGTTCTGAAAGTGTGCACTGTAATCAGTCCTTAGCATATGTAGGGGCACAGGAGGAAGGTTCACAGGTGGATAGTGGCTTTAGAAGTAGGCAGGGGATCTGGGAGTGATTATAAGACCAAGTTTTGGGCTAAAGAAGAAACGTGGGGTTGGGTACTATGGATGGCCTCTGCAGCAGAGAGGGTCATTACAGGTGGGCCCTAAGGTAAGTTGTGGCACAAGTTGTGCCAGCTCTAGGGCTGGCAAGTATTTGAGGGTGGTCACTGGGATCAGCTTTTGGGACAGATAATGGGGTCTGGCAGTGGATATCTGGGACAGGCTCTAAGATTAGCAGGGACAATGAAGGGTGGACTCAAAGAAGAAGAGGCACAGGGGATGCGAACAAGACCTCTCGTGTAGGCAGGGTCCCCAAAGATAGGCTCTAGGGTAGGCAGAGGAACTGAGAAAGTCAGAGACTCTAAAGCAGTGATTCTCAATCTGTAAGTCGAGACCCTTTCACAGGGGTCACCTAAGACCATCAGAAAACACATATTTCCAATAGTATTAGGAACCTCCTCTATCCGTCTCCAAGTGGGTCCACCCACATGCAGAAATGCCCACATACAAGTATTAAAGGGTCTCGGCATTAGGAAGGTTGAGAACTACTGCTCTAGAGGGTAGTTACCGGGACTACATTTTGGGGTAAGCAATGGCTCTAGGAACAGACACTGGGGGAGAGTTCTGAGAGGGGATATGGAAGTGGGTACCAGGGGTGGCCTCTGTAGTAGACAAAAGCACTAAGAATGGGCTAGGTTCTGGCTCTGGGGCAGGCAGAGATTCCAGGAGTAGTCAGGGAAACCAGAATAGGCAAAGGCTCTGGGAAGTTGTCACTGGGTCTAAGTTCTGAGGTTGGGAACTAAGGATAAGCAAGGGCACTGGAGGTGAACTCTGGGACCAGGTTCCATCCTGAGTTGAGGTTCCGGGGGTGCTTATTAGATGTGAGCCCTGGGGCAGATAGGAGCTCTGGAATAGGCACTCAGGAGAGCACGGGTTGTGGAACGCAAAGGGGTAATAGAAGTGGGAACTGGGATAAGGCTTTGGGAGTAGATACTGGGTGGGGTAGGGGCTCAGCGTAGTCAAGAGTATTGGGACTGGGCACTGTGGGTGGGCCCTAAGGCAAATAGTGACTCTGAGCATGGGCACTTGGAGCTGACTCTGGCAGGGGTACTTGAGGTGGGCAATGCTACCAGGTTCTGGATTGGGCAGAGATTCTAAGTATAGGGACTGAGAGAAGGGGAAGGGGCTTAAGGCTTCAGGGCAGTTGTTCTAATGGGCACTTGGATCCAACCTGAAGCAAGTAGGGCCTCTGGGGCAGACAGAGATTCTGCAGGGGTACAATATTATCAAGTTCTGGGTTGGGTAGAGATTCTGAGGATGGACCCTCAAGCAGTCATGGGTACTGAGGGGATGGAATATCTAAGGCAAGCAGAGGCTTCGGATATGCGTAGTGGATCCAGTCCAGGGAGCAAGTAAGACTTCTAAGGTAGGCAAGGGTAGTTAGAAGGGCCTTGATTTAGGGGTAAGCACTGAGGGAGAACTCTGGTGTGGGCAGGCCTTTGGTGGGGGGTACTCCGGGATAGGAAGAGGCACTGGGACCCAGCTCTGGAGTCCTAGGGCCTCTGGGGATGTACAATGGGTAGGACAGTGGTTGGAGTAGATAGAGGCACTAGGAATAGGCACCAGAAGTCACCTCTAGCTCAGGCAGTGGCTCTGAGACTGGGTACTTGTGGCAGGCTGTGAGGAAGGCAGGGGCTTTGAGGCAGGCAGGGGCAATGGGGCAGCAGAGATTCTTGATATGGTTACTGGGGTTCTATTTTTGGACAAAGCTCTGGGTTGGGAAGAGTTGGGAAGGGTGTGGGCATAGTTCTGGGACAATCAGGAACATTCAGATCAGGTTCTGGGACAGGCAAAGGCTCCAGAGGTATACATTAGGGTCAGTTCCTAGGCATGCAGGGGTACTAGGTATGGGCCCTGGGATACACTGGATCTCTGTGGCAAGCACAGGCACTGTGGGCAAATCTTACAGCAGGCAAGGGCACTGGGCCCCAGCTGTGGGGCAGGCAAGCATTGGGATGATGGTACTGAGATCAGGCTCTAAGGGTTATGAACTAGAGGCAGGCAGGAGCTCTAGGGGTTGGTACTAGGAAGGACAGAGGCATTGAGGTGGTCACTAGGATGGATAAAGGCTCTTGGAGTGGGTACTTGGGACAGATGGAGGTACCATGGGTGAGGTCTGGGGTATGCAGGGACTCTGAAGGTAGGCACTGGGGGATGACCCTGGGGTAGGTAAGGCTTCTGGGGCAGGCAGAATCACTGAAAGTGGACTCTGGAGCTGGCAAGGAAACTGAGGAAGTCAGGAGCTCAGGGAGAGGGTGATCACTGGGACAAGGTTTTGGGGTAGATAAGGGTTCTTTGGGTGATAATTAGGGGTGAGCTCTGAGATAGGCAGAAATTCTGGGGTGGGAGTAGACTGAGACTAGGTTCTGGTATGAACAGAAATTCTGGGAATGGACTCTGGCAGGGCCACAGGAGTTAGGTTCTGGGGCAGGAAGGTTGCATTGGGTAGAGCAGGGTCTCTGGGGGGTGGGTACTGGGGGCAGGCCCTTGGCCAGGGAGGGGTACTGGGGCCTGATTCTAAGGTTGGAAAGGGGTCTGAGTATGGGCACTAAGAAGAGTAGAGATCCTGAAGAGGGCAGGGGAAATGGGGGGTAGGCACTGGGACCAGGCTCTGGGGTGGGAGGGGCACTAGAGGAGAGCACTAGTACATGCAAGGGCTCTGAGGTAGACACTGAGGAGGCCAAGAGTGCAGGAAAGGGTACTGCTATGAGATTCTGGGATGGACAGGGGCTCTGAGGATGGACACTTGTGGAGGCCCTGGAGCAGGCAGGGCCTCTAAGGCAGACATGGGCACTGGGGATAGGTACTGGAGGTAGGCTTATGGACCAGACTCTGAGGTGGGAAGGTCTGAGTGATCACTGGAACCAGATTCTGGGATGATCAGAGGTTCTGATGGTGAACACTGGCGTTAGACTCCAAGGGTAGGCTCTGGGGCATACTAGATCTTTGTGGCAGACAGGGGCACTGTGGATAGTGCAGGCAGGGGCACTGGGTGCATGCAAACATGGGGGGGGGTGTGGTTACTAAGTTCAAGTTGTGGAGGTTGGGACTAGAGAGGGCAAGGATTCTAGTATGGACAGTAACCCTGAGAGTGGTCACTGGGACTAGGCTCTGATGTGAGTGATGGACTCTAGCTGGTCATTGGGGGCAGGATCCATGGCAGGCAGGTTTTCTTGGGGTACCTCTCTGGGGTGGGAAGCAGTGAAAGCAGTGGTTAGTTCTCTGTGGTGGACACTGGGTGAAAACCTTAGGACAGGCAAGATTTCTGGGGGCAGGCTCTGGGAGAGGCAAGGGCACTGGGACCCAGCTCTGAAGTTGGCAGGCAGACTAGGAGTCTACTCTGGGGTAGGCAGTGGCTCTGAAGATTGATATTTGTGATGGTCCTTGAAGCAGACAGGGGCACTGAGGAAGGAAGGGGTTTTGAAAGCAGGTACTAGTAGTAGGCCCCTGAAATAAGCTCTGTGATAGGAAAGGGTTCTGAGGGTGGGCACTGTAACTAGGCTCAAAGGTGAGAAAGACTGGTACTGGGGATAGGCTTTGGGGCAGACAGGGCCAATAGGGGTGAGCTCTGGAACATTCAGAGATTCTGGTGGTTGGCACTAGAAGGGCAGGGGCTTTGGAGAAGGCAAGGGCACTGGGCCAGGGCCTCTGGGGCTGAGCAATGAGTGTGGGCCCTAGGGCAAGTAGGGGGCACCAATCAGGCTCTGGAGTAGGAAGGGCTGCTAGAGATATGCACTAGGGTCAGACCCTGAGGTAGGGAGGTGCAAGGGGATCAGGCTCTGGGGCAGGCAGAGGCCCTAGAGTTGGGGAGTGGGGGGTGAGAATGGAGAAGATGAGGGACAATGATGGCAAGCTCTAGGGTAGCTAGGCACTCTAGGGTTGGCATTGGGAGGCTTGGAATCTGGGGGTATTAGGAGTAAGCTCTGAAGCAGGCAGGGGCACTGTAGCTAGGCTCTGAGACAGGTGGGGCACTGAGGGCAGAGGCTCTGGGACAGGCACTGAGGAGGGCAGAAGGTCTACAGTGAGCAAAAGTACTTGGAATGGGCACTGGAAACAGGCTCTGGGGTGGGTAGGGACTCTGAGGGAAGTCCCTGAGGTAGGCAAAGCTTCTGGAACAGGAAGGGGCCATGGGGAGAGCAGGGGCTCTAGGGGGTGTGTCCTGGGGCAGAGTAGGTAATTTGACCAGGCTCTGTAGGTAGGCACTGAGGACAGACCTTTGAACAGGGAGGGCCCCTGGTAAGGAAGTCCCTGTAAGTGGTTTCAGGGGCAGGCATTCTTGTGGTGGTTTCCGGGACCAGCTCTAGGGTAGGTATAAACTCTGAGGAATTAGGGTACTAGGCCTAGACTCTGGGGCAGATATGGTCTATGCAGCAAAGACCACTGGGGCTGGAATCTAGGGTGGGAAGGGGCACTGTGTCCCAGCTCTGGGAGACAGTCACTGGGAAGGCAGAGGCTCTGGGGGTAGGCACTGGGAAGGTCAGAGACTCTGGGACACACATGGGCACTGGAAATCACCCACTGGGATTAGTCTCTCAGATAGGCAGGTACTCTGGAGGCTGGCATTGGGGTGGACCCTGAGAGGCAGGGCTGCCTCTGAGGCAAGAAGAGTCTCTGGTGGTCCTGAAGCAGTCAGGGGCACCAGGGTGGGCAATGGAGAAGGCAAACGTTCTGGGGAAGAGATGTTGGAGAAGGCAGGGGTTTTGGGGTCAGGCTATAAAGCAGGCAGGAGCATTTAGGAAGACAGGGGCTCTGGGGGCAAGCTGGAGCACTGGGGGTTAGCTCTCAGAAAGGCAGAGGCTCAGAAAGGTGGGGACTGGAAGTGAATAATGGGGGAGACAGGGACAAGGAGGCTGGGGTCTGGGGCAGCCAGGCACTCTAGGAGTTGGTACTGGTGAGGGTATGAGATCAGAAGGTGAGTAGGTCCTGGGTCCGGCAGCGGCACTGGAGCTAGGTTCCCTGGAGGTGATCCTTGGGGCAGGCAGGGTGACTGGGGAAGGCAAGGGCGCTGGGACTGGGCTCTGGGGTAGGTAGGGGCTCTAGAGTTGGGCACTGGGGGTAGACTCTGGGACAGACAGGGCCTCTGCAGCAGGGAGGGATATTAGGGGTGGATCATAACACAGTCAAGGGCACTGAGGCTTGCTCTGTGGAAGGAAGGTAACCTGGGGGTGGTTACTGGGGACAGGCTCTAGAGCAGGCACAGCCTTTGGGGAAGACAGGGTCTCAGGGTACAGGCCTTGGTGCAAGAAAGGATACTGCAAGTAAGTACTGGACAAGGCTCTGGGATGGATGAGCTCTAAAAGGGTGAGCACTGGGAAGGGGTCTTGGCGCAGGCAGGACCACTGGGACTTTGGGGCAAGTCAGGGCCTCTGAGACAGGCAGAAGCACGGGTTTCAGCACTGGGCCAGGTCCCAGAGTCACTGGGATTCAGCTCTTGAGGAAGACAAAGGCTCTGTGACAGATAGAGATACCGAAGGTGGCAGTGGGGCCAAGCTCTGGGAACTGGAGGTGGACACTAGAACAGTTAGAGGCAGTAGAGTAGGCACTGGAGCAGGAAAAGTTTCTTAGGGTAAGCACTGAAAGTGGGTTCTGGGACAAGGAGGAGCTTCAGTGGTAGTTACTGAGACTATGCTCTGTGGTAGGGGTCCATTTCTGGGGTTAGCAGGTACACAGGGGTAGGCACTGGGATCAGGTTCTGGGGTGAGGATAGGGGTAGGGTTCTGTGGCAGGCAAGAGTTCTGGGAAAGGGCACTTGTGAGTAGGATCTGGGACTGGCAAGGGCACTGGAGGAGGAAAGAGCATTGAGGAAGCATTCAGGAAAACAATGGCTCTGGGGTGAGAAAGGACATTGGGAGTGGACACTGGGACCAGGATCTAGGGTGGGTAGGGGCTCAGAATGTTACTGGGAGCTGGCAAAGACACTGGGGTTGGGCCTTGGGTCAGGCAGGGCTTTTGGGGGTGAGCATTTGGGGCAGGCAGGGGCACTGTGGAGGGCATAAGTTCTCTGAATGGGTGCCCAAGGACAGGAAGGGGCTCTGGAGCTGGGCACTGGGGAGGAGAGTGACTCTTATCAGGGAAGGCAGGGTTTCTGAGGGTGGGCCCTTGGGGAGGCCAGATCTAGCACAGACAGGTGCATTGCAGAGGGAAGAGGTTCTAAGGGCTAGACACTGAGCAGGCACTTTAGGACAGGCAAGAGAACTAGGGCCAAGTTTTGAGTGGGGAAGAAGCTCTGCATAAGGGAGATTTGGTGAGAGCAGAAATTCTGAGGCAGGTAGGGAGACTAGAGGTGGGCACTGGGACCAGATTCTAGATTGAGCAGAGGATTTGGAGGATTGTAACCACAGACTGGCACTGAGACAGTGAAGGACAATGGGACTGGACCTAGAACAGGCAGGGCCTCTGGGGGAGTACACTTGGGGCAAGCCTTGTGGCTGGCAGAGGCACTGCTGAAGGGCAGGGGTTCTGGGGGGGAGAACATTTGCTGGGTGCCCAACTTAAGTCAGGGGCACTGAGGCCCCGTTCTGGGTCCAGCAGGGGTCCTGGGGAAGTGAAAGACATTGGAGTTGGTTCCTGGAGTAAAAAAAGGACCCTGGGATTTGGCTCTGGGAAAGGCAAGGGCTCTGTGGCTGGGCACTGGGGAGGAGAGGGATACAGAACAGGGGCAGGATTTCTGTGGCACCGAGGAATGGACTCTGGGGTAGGCAGGGGTTCGGGGGGGGGGGCACTGGGTGCAGGTCCGGGGACAGGCGAGGGTCTCGTGAGGGTCCTCTGGGAAGGGGCACCGGAGGGCACAGAGGCAGGAGGCAGACTCGGGCCCGGGGGAGAGCAAGGGCTCTGGGAGCGGGCGGGGCACGGAGGTGGGCTTCGTAGCAGTTGGGCGTCCCCCTGGGCTGTGGGCACTAGGGTGGGAAGGGATTCTGGGGAGCAGGGAACGGGGACCGCAAAGCGTGGCCCAGTGGTGGGGACTCTGGGGTCCCGACAGATTCGGGGCCGGGGGCGGGGAGGGGGAGCCAGCGATCGGGAGGGGAGGCCGCGCGGTCCCGTGGCAGGGCGCCCCCTGCGGCTCCCTAGGCCAGGCCGGGCCGAGCCGAGCCTGGCCGTGGCCTCACCGCCCCCAGGCCCGGGCTCGGAGACAGCAGCCCTTCCACACACGGGAATACTACCCACAATCTATGCCGGCCTAAGTAGCTCCGCGTCGGCGTCCGCGCCTGCGCAGTCACCTCTCGCCCATCACTTATCACCGTTCGTTTGACAGCTGCGCAGGAGACCGAAAAAGGAGAACGGATTCACGGACTTTTTATCTCCGAATCCGTACGCCCGCGCCGCGCGGAAGAATCCGACAGAGCTCTTTGATGATTCCAGAAGTTGGGCGTGGTCTAGCTAGGTGGGGGAGGGAAGCCAAGAGAGCCAGTCAGTAGAATGGAAACTCCTTGCGGGCAGGGACTGTTTGTGTTTTGTCTTTTTGTCTTTGTACCCAGTGACTGACTCATAGGTGCTTAATAAAGTGATTATTGCTAGGCAGGTTTATATACATACACACACATATACATGTATGTATGCGTGTATGTGTATCTATGCTTGCACATATACAAATGCATATACATACATATAAGTATATGAGAGAGAAGCAATGTGGGTGAATAAAAACAGTGTGACCCTGGGTAAGTCCCTTGAATTATTTTTTTTAATGGAGATAATATTAGCAACTCAGTGTTATTCTGAGGATCAGCTGTGCTAATGTTTCAAAAATGCTTTGCAAATCTTGTTACCGTATAAATGTCAGCTATTGTTAAGAGGAATTGTTTACCTTGGCATCCTTTAGTCCTGAATACTTACGTCTATCTCCCTCTAATTCAGATCAGCCTGTTTTTCATTCATTCTGTAACATTAATTGCCTGCTCCTACAAGTTGCAAAGATGAGATCTTAAGAGGCTGTGAAAAGTGGGATGTATCCAGGTTCAGGGAACCTGGGTTCAGGTTCTGACTCTTTTGATGTGATATTGAGCAAGTTACTTAAGGGGAAAATTAACTACTCTGTAAAATAAAGGAATTGGACTAAATTACTTCTAAGATTCTTTCCAGCTTAAAAAAAATCTATGAATCATACTCAGAATCTGAACTAGAAATGATTTCACCTAAGGTTAAAAAAAATATATAAATGGTCATTGCTGTTGTGTGTTTGGGAGGGCTGGAAGAGAGGCTTGGTTCGCAGTCCCACTGCAGCAGAAGAAGGGGAAGGCATAATCTGTACCGTAAAAAGTCCAGGTCACTACACTGAGGAGGATGAGGAGAGATGGTGGCACCATCTCCTCTTTCTACAGGAAAGATGTGCTTTGGTGATAGGATTCTGAGGATGGCTGATCAGGGCCATACCTCAAGGTAAAGGAGCAGGGACATGCAGTGCTCAAAAGTACTGGGCCATTAGAGGACAAGGAAAAGCAGGGTTTGGGGATATCAAATTACTGTGGGAAAGAAATGTGTCTTCCCTTTCCCAAAGATGCTTGTCCTGGGAAAGCTGTAATTGCCCTGCCTTAGTTACAGCTCTAATGGTAATGTCCATTATAGTGCAGCTTCCTGAGAGCAGAGAACTCACCTGACATTTCTCCGTTCCCAGCAAAGTGCCTTGCACCCAGTAGATATTCAATGAATAATTGCTGAATGTTTGACTAATGAATCAGGACATATTAAATATAATAACAACAACAAACACAATAGCCTAACAGTTTAAGGCAACAAGCCAAGTGAGTGATGTGGACAATAAGATTGCCTTAGAAGTTCATTGGAGGAGCATATCATTGTAATCTGGGGGGATAAGAGAAAGCCTGATAGAGAAGTAAGAGTCAGTCTAGATATAGTGGAGCATTCATTGATGTAGAACAGTAGAGGGTGATGGGGTTGAAAACGTAGGAGCAAAGGTGCTTCATCTCCATCCTGTTAAGCAGAAGCCCCCCCCATCTTTTCAGGAAGAAGGGGTACTTATTTCCCCAAAGCCTTATCATCATTGAGGTTAGGGATGGAGGATACTAACAGTGATGATCAGGAAAGCAGCAAACGAGTGGGGCATTACCACCAGCTTTCTTTATCTCCATCCCCTCCCTGCTTCAGAAACAAGGAATATCGGAGAAGGCATGGTGCAATGGTAAAGGCTTGGAATACATGAGCTACTAGAAACTTCCAGTCTACTGGGGTAGGCAGTTGGGAGACACTGAAGGTTCTTGTGTAGGTAGTGCTACATAAGACTCATCTGACTTCAGCATGCAGAATAGATGAGAGGTACTGGTACTACCTCATGGCCGAAAGATGGAGGACTGCTAGGGCAGAAGGTTATTTGCATGTCTGGACTCTTAATAGTGTGTTTGGTGTTTGGGACATTTAAAAATGTGACTTGTTTATGGAGTATTTTTGTTTAACTTGGTTTTTTTTCTTTCTTACAAGGGAGGGCTCAAGGGGGGTGTGGGAGTCCAGAAATAACTCTGATGTAAAAACAAAAGTAAAAATAAAATTTAGAAAGAAGGAATGGATATGAGGAGGAGAGATGAGTAAGGGGAGGAGACTAATTACAAGATGAGTCATTGCTTTTTAAATTAGTAGTGTATGTAGAACTATTTAATAAGAACAACAAATAATTTTAAATGTATTTGTTGAGCTCTAAGATAATTCCCACATCTAAGATGTTATTTCTTTTATTCGGTTTTTTTAAAAAATTTATTTTATTGACTTGTTTGTTTACTCTTAGATTACAAGTTTCAGTTCCAGAGTCACTTGAGTTTCAGATTTTTCTCCCCTTCCTCCCCACCCCTCACCCCCGCCATGGTGGCATACAATCATGTATAGGACCTGCAAACTCCTTCACATTGTACAATAGTCTGGTTGTATAGG
>CM053595.1:148101600-148124937 GCA_028646575.1 Pseudocheirus occidentalis | reverse complement strand
CCCCTCACCCCCGCCATGGTGGCATACAATCATGTATAGGACCTGCAAACTCCTTCACATTGTACAATAGTCTGGTTGTATAGGTGTTATAGCCAATGGAGCGAACAGTGAGAGAAGAGAAACAAAAACCAAACATAGAAAAGAATGATAGCATGCATTGCTTCAGTCTCCTTTTAAACTCTGATCTTTCTGGATCTTTCTCTGAATGTAGACATCTCCTTCCATCCTGAGACTTATAGAGTTGTCTTTTAACTGTGCAATGCTGAGAAGAGTCCAGTTTTTCAAAATTAGTCGTCACACATATGATGTATCTGTGACTGTGTACAAATTTTTCCTGGTTCTGCTCTTCTCGCTCAGCATCAATTCATATAAGCCTCTCCAGGTAAGTATGAAGTCAATCTCCTTCCCATTTCTTATAGCACAATAATATTCCTAAGATGTTATTTCTTTCCTGCTTTCATTTCACTGGGATGGGGACTGGACATACCTCAATGATTTGCATAATTTCATTCCTGTACTTGCCCAGTGGCACACAGCCAATATGTGCCATTGGGTGGGATTTGAACCCCAGCCTTTCGGTATCCAGGTGATGAAGTGGATAGAGTACTAAGCCTGGAGTCAGGAACGCATCTTCTTTATTCAAATTTGGCCTTAGACACTTACTAGCTGTGTGACCCTGGGCAAGTCACTCAATCCTGTTTGCCTCAGTTTCCTCATCTGTAAAATGAGCTGGAGAAGGAAATGTCAAACTACTCCAGTATGTCTGCCAAGAAAACCCCAAATGAGGTCTTGGAGAGTCAGACACAACTGAAAATGACTGAATAGCAGCTTCTCTGCATCCAAAAACATCTCTGAGCCACGCTACCTCACAATATGATTTTGTCCTTATTATGCCCAAATAAATGAGTGGCAGAAGGGATAGACAGTCCTGAAGAGGAATCAGAAAGACCTGGGCTCAAGTCTTCCTCTGAAACATATTGGCTCTGCAACCATAAACAAGTCAACTTAATTCTCTCTGTGCCCTAAGCTAAAACTGCAAATTTCAAAATAGATGCCCATCTGTTTTGGCAAATGATGTTTCCTCACTTAGAACTCCCGATGTCAATGAAATCACTGGTCCAGATTTTTTTTTAAGTCCAATAAAAAAGAAGTATAAGGAGAAGAAAAAGTCAAAGGGGGAGAGAAAGACAGAACGAAGATGTGATAAGATGACCTTCCTTCTAATTCAATGGTATTTGAGTGGAAGCACCATGGGGTGGTGGGGTAGTGCTGTAACTCTTGGACAAGAGATATAACACTGTAATCATAATATAAAAGGTCTGAAAAGTACATTACAACAGCCTTGTTGAGATAAATACTTCAAATAGCATGATCCCCATTTTCCAGATAAGGAAACTAAGTCCAGGGACTTAAATTGGGGTGACCCTTTCACAAAAGCTAGAAGATTACTATACAACTTTGTGATCAGTTGTTAAGGTAACTTTCCTGAGAACAACTGGCCGTTCTTCTCTGAGGAAGATGCGAGAGGACTAGAGAACAGGGGAGAAAAGGAGGATGCGTCTGGTTCAAGGCAGACCGGTTCATATTAACACTCTTGGCGCTAAAGAAAATGCTCTCCAGACTTAGGGAGTAGAATATTTTACTAGAGTTCACGGCTTCAATACTTCATGAATCTTGTGATTTCACAAGATATGGGGTACACTTTGCCCTCCACCAATGGAGATCACACCCCGTCTACTCCCTAGTAGATATTTTCTATGAATTGCTGTGCCTGAGAAAATTCACGCCCTGGTTGGGCAATGCTCTGATGATGAGCCTTTCTGAATTTAACTTAATCCAGGGGTGAGAGATTTAGAGCTGGAAGGGGCCTTAGATTTCATCTAGTTCAATGCCCTTTTACAAATGAAAAGGCGGAGACCAAACAGATTAAGTACTTTGTCCAACGCTGGGCAAGAAGTGAGAGAGGCAGGATTTGACCCCAGGTTCTCTGACTCCAAAGAGGGTGGGCTTTCTCCATTGCACCATGCTGGCTCTCTAATGACATGACTAAAGCTCATGCTCCCAGTTCTACTTGTTTGACCTTATGCAAATCACTTAACATTTATGGGCCTCATATTCCTTACTGGGAAAATAAGCGAGTTGGCCTGGATGGCCTCCAGTGTCCTCTCCTCATCTAAATCTATGATCTCATCAGCTATACATGAAACCCTTTCTTCTTTATAGGATCTGCCATTAGCACCTACCTGCCATTGTAGACTTGTAGGACACATGAGGTCTCAGAGTGAATAAATAGCATTATCACCACCACAGATTCAGATAATTTTCATTGTTGTTCTGTCACGTCCAATTTTCCATGAACCCCTTTGGGGGTTTCTTGACAAAGATACTGGATTAGTTTGCCTTTTCCTTCTCTAGCTTATTTTACATATGAGGAAACTGAGATAAACAGGGTTAAGTGACTTGCCCAGGGCCACACAGCTAGTAAGTGTCTGAGACCTGATTTGAATTCAGAAAGATAAATCTTCCTGACTTCAGGCCTGGCACTGTGCCCTATGGTACCACCTAGCTGCCCATTTTAGAGAGCTGGCATTTATAAATGCTTTAAGATTTGAAATAAATATTATCTCATTCGATTATCACAATAATCCTAGGAGGTAGGTGCTAACATTATCTCCATTTTGCAGACAGGGAAACTGAGACAGACAGAGGCCGCACAGGGTCACACAGCTAGTGAGTATCTGAGTTCAGATTTGAATTCAGGTCTTTCCAACTCCAAATCCAATACTCTCTCCACTGCAATGCTTGCTGTGTTTCCAAAACTCTTTACATATATTATCTACATGTATTCTATGTTATCTATAAATAGACATACATTTATATTATACGTAAAACATTATATAGCAACACATATATGTATATATACTGCATTATATACATCTATACTATCTACATATATCATACATATATTTGACTATCCCAGTCACCCAGGTTTACAAACTTGGTATCATCCTTTACTTACCACATATCGGATTAATTGCCAAATCATGTCTTTTTTTCCACCCCACATCTCTCATATCTGTCCTTTTCTCTTCCTACCACCTGAGTTCAGTCCCTCACCACCTCTTAACTGGACTATTGCAACAAACTCTTAATTTCTCTCCTTTCTTCAACTCCCTCCCACTCCTACCCCTACTCCAATCCATCCTCCACTCAGTTGCTAAAGTGCCTAAAGCATAGACCATGTCTACTTAATCAAATCCTGGGGTCATTACTTGTAGGATCAAGGATAAACTCCTCTATTTGGCATTTAAAGCTGACCCCCTGCACCACCTCCTCAGTCAATAAACATTTATTAATCATCCGAAATATAAGAGACACTGCGCTAAGTACTGGAGATACCAAACTAACTTTATAAACTACTTCCCACCTTCTAGTCTTCCTATGTAATCCTCCCCTCCGTGACCCAACCACACTCATGTACTCTTCCATTCCACCCGTCTCTCCTTCTCTTCGTTGCACCGATTGTCTCCTCTTCCCTGATACGGTCCTCCCTCACCTTTACCTATTGGTTTCCTCAGCTAAAGTACCACCATCTACAAGAATTTTTCCTGACTCCTCAGTTGCTCGTGCTCACTTTCCTAGTACTACCTATAAATATGTATATTTATAAATATTATAAATATATATTCATTTATATATTTAATATTTATATTAACAAAGTTAATACAGTGAATATATAATATAAAATATTAATTTTTATATACTCTGCTGTTCAGTCATTTTCAGTCATGTCTGACTCTTTGTGACCCCCTTTTGGAGTTTTCTTGGCAAAGATACTAGAGTGGTTTGCCATTTCCTTTTCCTGCTCATTTGACAGATGAGGAAACTGAGGCAAAAAGGGCTAAATGACTTTCCCAAGTTCCCACAGGCCTGGTGCTCTATCCATTTTGTCACCTAACTGCCTCATATAGTCCACATATGCTTATATATGTGCATGTTCTCTCTCCCCCTCCCCCATACCCTCATTAAAATGTAAGCTCTTTGAGGTCAGGGACTTTGTTTCATTTGCCTTTGTGTTCCCAATGCTTAGTGTTGTACCTGACGTGTATTAGGTTATTAATAAAGGCTTGATAACCTATAAATAATCACTACAAGGAGAAAAATTTGACATTTTGGGGTGTTTTCTAATTTTGCTAATTAACCTCTCTTTTAAAAAATTATATATATAAAAACATATATGCATACAATTTTATCTATACAAACATATATATATACATACATACATACATATACATACACACACTCACATATAAAGTAAGAAACAATAGCACTAGTAGGAGCCAAGTGGCTTTGTTTCCGAAGCAAGTGCAAAAAAAATACCCATAACCCTCTGCCCACAGAGTTCTTGTCATCCAACCCAAAATACCTCTATGAATACCTTCTGTTTACCATTCACATCTATTCCTGACCAATACCCTTGAAAGCTAGAGCCTCAGTGGGCAAAAGGTTCTAGTGCCAGGGCTGGGCTCACTGGAGACAAGAGGTTCTCCTAAAAAGAAAAGATCTGGGTGAAACCCAGGAACCCGAGTTCTATTGCTACACAATTACCAAGATCTGGTAGGGAGAGAAAGAAAGATGAGAAGGGGGGAGGAAAGTGAAAGGGCCAGAGGGTCAGTCATTTGGAAATGTTGGACAAACAAGCTCCTTTTCTTCCTTAGCTTTCCCCACTCCCCCAACTAGCTTCATTGTTATTTCCTCTTGTCAATGTCCTTTGAAATGCTAATTAGCCAATTAACCCCAGTTTGTGGCTCTTTGAAGGTCTTTATCCCTCAATTGAACAAACATTTATCTAGCTGAGACCAAAGTCCTGGAAGGTGGGAAAGATAGTTTTGATAAAATATGGTACTCCCAAAGACTGTAATGCACAATAATTAATACTCAATGATAATAGTTAATAGTCACATAGCTCTTACTAAGTGCCAAGCACAGCGATAAACAATTCACAATTATTATCTTAACTGATCCTTTCCCCTTCCCCCCCCCCCCGTAGGTGCTATCATTACCCCCTTTTTATAGATGAGAGGCCCATTGGATTTGAACTCAGGTCTTCTTGACTTTAGGCCTAATGTGTATTATGATACGGAGTCAGTCTACAAACATATGTTAATCACTTACTATGTATGAAGCACTTTGCTAAGTGTTGGGGATGCCCCCCTGAAAAAAATGAAGGACAGTCTCTGGCCTCAAGGAGCTCACCATCTTTATTAGATAATTAACTTCACAAGGACAGAGATTGTCTTTTCTCCTCTTTTTGTATCCCTAGAGTTTAGCACATCACCTCGAACAGAAATGATCAATAAATTCTTTTCTTGTTCACTCAACTGCAAAATCTATTAGCCTTCTAAACTTTCTGTAGCATTTGACACTGCTTTGACTCCTTCCTCCCTTGGCTTCTGTGACTCTGCTCTCTTGAATCCCTTCCCGCCCTGCCTGTCTGACTGCTCGTTCTTGGGGTTCTTTGCTATCCAGTTTTCCCAGAAGTTTTTGCCAAATAGTGAATTCTTGTCTCAGTAGTTGTGATCTTTGGGTTTATCAAACTCCAGATTACTGCGCTCATTTGTTTCTGTATATTACATACCTAATCTGTTCTGATGATTAACCCATTTCTTATTCACAGCAAATTGTTTTGATGATTATAATTTTCTACTATAGTTAGAGACCTACTATTGCTTAGGCCCCCCTTCCTTAATAGTTTTTTTTTTTTCATGGATTCCCTTGACTTTCTTGACCTTTTTCATCCGGGTGAATTGCTATTTTTTTCTAGCTTTGAAGTAATTCTTTGGGAGTCCGATTGGCACAGCACTAAATAAGTAAATTAATTTAGGTAGCATTACCATTTTTCTTAATATTGGCTCAGCCTACCCATGAGCAATTCATTTCTCCAGTAATTTAGATCTGTCTTTATTTGTTTGAAGAGTGTTTCGTAATTGTGTTCATATAGTTCCTGTGTGTTCACTTTTTCATGCCTTCCCTCATCTTCCCTCACAGCCTTGACCCTAGAGTCAGAGGATCTGGGTGCATGTCCTTTCTCAGACACAGTCACTTAATCTCCCCAGATCTTAATTTCCTGATCTGTAAAGTGAGAGGTTTTCTACAACCTGACGACCTCTAAGTTTCCGTCTGTGAACCTCCTTTTTGTATGTATTTATCTGTGCACAGGTTTCATCTTGTCTGTAGAAAGCAAGTTCCTTGAGGCCAAGGATTGGCTTCATTTTGGGGGATTTTTTGTTTGTCTTTGTCTTTGTCTCCTCACCCCCTATCGCAGTGCCTTTTTGTTTGTTTTGGTTTTTTTTGTTAAAGAGTGTAAACAAAAGTCCAAGGGGAAATTTTATTGCTTCTCTGTAAATGGATGCAATGGGAGAAGATTCAGGAAAAGGGTAACATATGTTGGGTTTTAAAAGATAGGTGGAAATTCAACAGGCAAAGAGGTGAGGGAGAGCGTTTTGGGTGCAGGAAATAGAATGAGCAAAGGCCAAGAGGGGGGAAAAGGCATGTTCTGGGGACATGTCCTTGTCCAGTAGAATGTACATTTCTTGAGAGCAAGGACTGCTTTTGTTGTTTTTGCTGTTGTTTTGATTTGGAATTTTGTGTGTGTGTCATAATGCCTTGCACGTTGTAATTAATAAATCCTCTTTGGATTGCATTGGACGTAATAGTTTAGTTTGAGAGGAGTGCATTCCTAGAACAGTAGTTTCGTGACAAATACTTATTGGATTAGATTGACTGCAGTATAGAAATCATGGTGGGAAGTATTATAAGATAAGGCTCTGCTTTAAGTGGAATAGCTGCTGTTAATCCGAGGATAAATTATTCTTTGGACTGAAATGATCATAGAAATTCTGGCCCAGGTTCCAGACCTGACTCTGGACAAACACAAGCACGGAGGTCCACCACCCATTAACCTTGAAAACCCATTGATTCCCCTCTTTCAGATGCCCGGTGGCTTCTTCCAGAGCACTGGACTAGGGAATAAAGATGGAGTCCAGTGTCATTTCTGCCACTCCCTAGCCTGATTTCTATCCATCGCTTAGCATGGTTCCTGACACACAGTAAATGCTTAGTTAACACTTTTTGGCTGATCCTGAGCAAGTCGCTTAAGCTATATATTTCCTCATCCATAAAAACTATCATACCTGCTCTACCACACAAAGACCCAGCTTTGAAAAATATATTGTTATTACTGAATTAAAACTTGTTTATCTTCCTTGCTTCCTGTTTCCAAGTCTGATTTTTTTTTTAAAGAAATATGTTTTCTACTTTTAGAGACATTTGGTCTCCCCAGGAGAAGAGATAATCCTAATTTTACACACAAGGCTTTAGTCGAGTGGGTGGTGGACTAGACAATCAGCCTAGAAACCCAAGAATCTCAGGCCTGGGCACCTACACACATATGTTAACAGGAGAGAGGAGGCACAGATGTGAACAGACTCCATCAGGAGGCTATGGTCTATGGGGTTATTACTCTGTTCCCTGAATTATCTACTCTGAGGACCTTCAAATGGAGTCTGTCACTATGAAGGAGTTTTAAAATTTTTTTTTTGAGAGGGAAAGGCAAGGCAATTGGGGTTAATTGACTTGCCCAGGGTCACACAGCTAGTAAATATCAAGGATCTGAGGTTGGATTTGAGCTCAGGTCCTCCTGGGCTGGTGCTCTATTCACTGCACCACCTAGCTGCCCCAAGGCCTTTTAAATCATAGATTTAGAGGTACCTTTGAAGTCTTCTAGCTCGTGTCTCATGTACAGAGAAAAAATCCAGGAGAGCTCTTTTCACACACCATGCTATGGGGAATCTTTAAACCTGCGATTAGCCTTGGCCAATAATCTTGAATCCTTTTTCAAAGGTAGCCCCAGGCACCTATTAGGACTATGTCATGCACAGAACAGGCAGCATGATTCTATGCGGATGCCACAGTGGATATTCACTTATTTACACATTCATACATCCACTAAATGTTTATTAAGTCTTTGGCTGTATGTATAGCAATGTATGCTTTGCCTGGAAAAATCCATTCCTGGAAAACAGACCTGGATAAAGACCAGACAAGTGACTCATACATTTTCCCTTCCCAAAGGGTGGACTTAGATGACGTCAGGTAATGATTCTCTTCACCAGCTCCCTATCCGCCCACCCAGGTTCTGGGCATGCCTCTGACCAAAAATTCCTCTGTGCACAGTTTCTGTTTGCCATTGTCCAATCCTTTGGAAGCCTTGGATTCTCTGTGAGAGGAAAACTTAAATTCTTGAGGAAGCAGCTCATAATACCCCCCTCCCCTATCTGCCACGTTTCACCTATCTAGGAAATGACTGTGGACTGTGGAGTTTTCCTCTCATGGGTTTGGTTTTCTGAAGGGAGAAGTGGTGGTTTCCCATCTACTAGCTGGGAGGAGAGAAGGATCAGGCTGATCCTCCAAGAAGTGCCTTCATACTTTTTCTGTTCTTTCTTCCAGTCTCCTGACAACCCCACTCCCCTGCTTCCCAGGTTCTCCTCTGGTTTGCCTACGGTCCTTATTGTAACAGCTCCCCCAAGACGTGTCCTCTACCCTCACTGCATCAAATCTACCTTTGCACCTCTCCTTTCACCTCTGCCACATGTGAACTTCTATTCCCCACTGCGAGATTTATCTGACCTAATATTAGGACAGTAAAGGGCTCAAATTACACCCATCCCCACTAAGGTATGAATGACCCTTTCTCCTTTAAACACATCAAATCTTAAGAGTTGGAGGGGGAAGTCATATAATCCAGCCCATACTTCCCCCTACTCCTTAGGAGTATACTGTTAGTTGAATTTTAAGAAAAGACACTTGTACACACCGCCCTCCTTCCCTCTTGATATTGAGGTGGTGGACTACCGGAACAGATCATTACATTTGCTGTCAGATGCAGTAGATTTCACTGAACTGTTTTTCCTTCTGGGAGAGTTCTAGCATGAAGCTATTGGAAAGTGACTGTGCAAATAAATAAATAGTGCCAATCTAGTATTTTTTGTGTCTTGTTGTTGTTGTTGCGCTTTTTTGAGTGGGAAAGGAGAGGCAATTGAGGTTAAGTAACTTGCCCAAGGTCACACAGCTAGTAAATGTCAAGTGTCTGAGATCACATTTGAACTCAGATCCTCTTGACGCTGGTGCTGTATACACTGCCACCAAACTGCCCCCAACATTTTCTTTAAATCACTTCCCAACCCAAATAAATTTTTAATTGGTAGAATTTCTGTTAATACGATAAAGTTAATTGTAAATTTTCAGGCAAGTTGAGGGGATGGTTAAAGCCCTTTAAATTAGTGCTTGTTTATAGGGTCTTTCAGGGTCTTCTTAGGGGTATTTAGTGGGGGATGGGGGGAAGGAAGGAGTCTTTGTGGCCCTCTAGTCCCTTCTTCCCATCTGGCCACACCAATGTGATACCTCCTTTCTTGAATTCTGTGACACTACACTCCCAGTTCTTCCACCTCTCTGACAACACCTTTTTCCATATACTTCCCTAATTCTTTTTCTCTAAAAAAATTAAAGCAGAAACTTCTGATCTAGTGACTGAATTAGACAATGTATATACTTCCTTGTCCTAATTGTTCTCAGCCTTCTTGGCCTAAGGGAGACGAGGTCTGTTTCATCATCTTCTCAGGCGACTTTCATTGCTTTCCCAGATACTCAGTATTTGTTTACTTTAAGTGATCTTTTGCATTGTCATAATTGTTATGCATGTTATGCCCTTAGCTATGCTTATTTCAGGCTACATTATTAATTCATACAAGTCTTTCCACATTTCTCTGAATTCCTCTTATTCTTCATTCTCACTGAACAATAACATTCCATTCCATTCAAATGACATGGGTTGGTTGGGTTTTTTTTTTCAGCTGATTGCCAGTTGATGAGCACCCACTTTGTTTCCACTTCTTTGTTTACCATAAAAGAGTGTTTGCTGAGTATTTCAGCATATGTTGAACCTTCATTCCTCAATACTTGGCTCTTTTTCTTCCACCTCCTAAAGGAAGGGGTTCCCCAAGGTTCAACCTTCAGATGTCATTTTTTTCTCTCTTTTAACTCACTCTTCTTAGAGATCTCATCTACTATTATGGCTCCAAGCATACTCTTTATGCTGACGTTAAGAAACAAACACATATTAACATGTTTAAATAATTTTGGTTATGAAGGAGAAATGTGAGGTTTTTCCTTTTAAAAACAACAAAAGAATTGAAATGTGTCACCCAAGTGAGAAGCATTATTCCATGGCAGGAAACTCATTGTGCCGGGGAGTCCTGAGACCAGAGTCTTGGTCATCCTTCTTGTCACTACCATGGGCAAGTCATTTTACTTCTATTTCCTCCTGTGGACCCAACCCTTGTCTTGACTCCATCTTCAAAATGAGGGTGTTGGACTAAGTTGATCTTGAACATTCCTTCCAGTTCTGACATTCTGTGTTTCTAACACTTCTAACAAAGGGTCCATAGTCTAACTTTGCCCCCTCTTCCACAGCTTCCTTTCCAAATGAATTTTCCTTTCTAACCTCCCTGTTTGTTGATGGTACTGGAATTTCCCTAACCTTGGACTCAAAACAACTTTTAATTTATCATTTTTTGCACCTCAAATCATGAATGGCAATTGCTCATTTACACATAGTGCTTAATAGGTGACAAAGTGCTCTGCCATAAATTCTATCATTCTGTCCTCTGCAAAGCAGGAACACGTGCTTTTTGTTTTCACTACACCAATTCTCAGAAGCCAAGTTATGTTCATTCTTCCTTTGTGTTTTGCTTTTGCCTGTTTCCTCTTTTCCATGCCAGCCAGTCTTTCCTCTGTCACTTATTCATAACAGATAGTGATACCGTATTAATTTTCTTACAGCATTAATCTCATCAAGTCACTTGTCTGCTCACACTCCATTTTAGTCCTCCCCATGGATTGTTGTTCAGTCATGTCTGACTTTTCCTAGGTTTTCTTGGAAAAGAAAGGCATAGTTTGCATGCTGGAGTGGTTTCCTTCTCCAGCTCATTTCATAGATGAGGAAACTGAGGCAAAAAGGGTTAAGTGACTTGCCCAGGTCACCCAGCTGGTAAGAGACTGTGACCAGATATGAACTCATCTCTTCCTGTCTCCATACTTGTTGCTTTATCTATGGGACTACATTATAGAATCCAAGCTCCTTGGCCCGGCATTTAAGGCTCTCCAGAGTCTGGCACAAGTTTACCATTCCAGCTATTGTGAGGGAAACCCTTTATAATCCTCCGTGTGACTGCATATGATTGTTATTGCGTGAACCTTTCTCTCTAGTCAAGCTGGTCTGCCTACTCAGATTACGGCATTAAAAGAAGATTATATAAAGATGTTGGATGACAGACAAGTGTCAGCAGGGGCCAAGCCTAAACATTCTAGAGACAGCTTGTGAGAAGCAGGGGAGATCGGGAGGGAAGAAAAGAAATATCAAATTCATATCCAGCACCACGGGACTCGTTGGGTAAACTCTAAACCGAGAGAGGCGGGGGACGGAGTGGTCACAAATCCTAGTTGGGGAAAAGCGAGTCCGCACTCAGCAAAAGTGAGGAAGCTGCTCTACCCTTCCCGTTAGCTATTTGCCAAGCTTCCTAGTTGTGTTTCAGGTGCGAATCTACACCTCCTCCGCTCCTGGCAGCCGGCTGAGAACGTGGGAGTGGCTACCCCAGAGCCAGCATCCCACCCAGCACCCACAGAAGTCAGACCGTAGGCTAGTGGGGAGCCAGAGAAGTGACCCTGGAGCCCCTCTCCCAGATGGCCAAGGCTGCACTCATTCTTCGGGACCCTCTGTGAGTCTCCCCGGTTCGGTTTCCATTCATTTCAATAATAGTTCACCTGCCTGTGGCGCTTAGCAGTTTACAAAGCGCTTTCATCATAACACCCACTGTGAAGTAAGCAGTGTGCTTTGTCCTAGACAGCTTGAGACTGTGGTGAGGCTGCTTACTCAGACATTGAAAGTCATTCATCATCACTGGTGTCTTGTGTTCAGAAAGAAGGCATCGTGCGTGTCCTAATGGCGAAAGTCAGCCAGTCAACACGCATTTATTCAGTGCAACATAGTACCTACATGCGTATGTATATACACACAATGTATGTGCTCGTGTATATTTATGTGTGTGCACATTATATGTCTATATTATGCATATATGCATAGGTACACATACACACGGAACTAACTGGATTAAGAGTCCCATGACATAACTTTGGGATTCTGCTCTATTACAGCATATGGGACCTTGGGCAACATTTCTCTTCTCTGGACCTCAGTTTCCTCATCTGTAAAATAAGGGAGTTGGAGTGAAGTAGATGGTCTTTGAGGAATCTTCCAGCTCTAAGATTCTTTGCTCCTATGGACCTGTAGCAGGGAATTTTTTTCACAGTTTCCTTGATCTTAGAATTCTCCTTCCCTCTGTTCCTTTATAACCACCCAGGACAAAAGGCTCTTCATTCCAAGAGCCCCTATTCTGTAGCATTCTAATGTCATAAGCTCATCTGGAAGTAGAGTTGGGCTTGAGAGGAGAGCTAGATTCTGACTCTGGCTGTAGAACTAAGGAGCTCCCAGTGATCCCAGTAAGTTCCTTAACCTCTGTTGGTCTCTGCTTCCTCACCTGTATGATAAGGGAGTTGAAGTAAGTGCTTTTAGTCTTTTCCAGATCTAAACCTCTGTTCCATTTTCAATCAGAATCTGAACCTGCTACTCTAACAAGTCAAGCCCTGAGCAGTGATGTTTCAGAAGCCAAGTGGCAGTCACTGGATCTGCATAGCTAAAATCTAATCTTAATTGTCACTAAACTGTGTGACCTCAAGGAAGTTGCTTCCTGGGTCTGACTAATCTGAGTCTCAGCTTCCTTATCTGTAAAATGGTAACAATACTACCTCTCCAGCTTATGAGGATCAAAGCATATCATGTGTTTATTAACCTCGAATCCTGTGCAAGTCTCCAGCTAATATCAATAGCTAGCTAAAAATTTTAAACAAATGAACAATACATAGGTATTAAAGAATCAGCAAACTTACACATCCCTATACACAGTCTGAGTAGACCAAACACACTGTCTCAGAATTTTAACTGTGGACACACATTACAGGGTCCCAGGAGCTGAGCTGTTGGCACCAAATAGACAACATTTATCATCATCATTATCATCCCTTGATCTGTGCTTCCCTTTCAATATTTCCTTTGGAACAAAAGATAGAACTTTTAGCCCGTTGTATTTTTGGCACTGGGTTGGGTATGTAATCCCTGTACTCTCAAGTTTAGCAAGTTCGAAGGAATACATAGACAAGTGAATGACTAACACCTAGACCAGTAAATGATAAGGTAGTGTGGAAGGGGTGAAACAAAGACAGCATCAGGAAGAGCTGGCTTCCATCCTTCCTGACACTAGTGGTGTGACCCTGAACAAGTCATATAACCTCTCTGAGACTCAAACAACTCTCTAAAAATTTACGTACTAAATTATGAAAGGATTGGTATCTGCCTTGTTGGAAGGCACCTCCTAAACCTTCAAAATCACAGATGTTCCAAAGGAGGAGAAGAAAGAGACTTTATATATGGTAAGGATCCCCAGCAAGAGCGGGGTAGAAAAAGATCATAGTGCTTTGGGGTGGTCAGGAAATAATATTAATAAGAGCTGACATTCATATAACATTTTATAGGCTACCACATACTTTACTCATATTCTCTTGAAGACTTTCTTATTCCCCCGCCCAGCTTCTAATGCTTTTGCCCTCGAATTACTTTATATTATATATGTATAAAACATCTCTTCAGCCCCATATTATGTAAGTCCTTTGAGGCCAGAGACTTCCATTTTTTGTCTTTTTATCCCCAGTGGTTGAAGTTAACATGTGAATGTTGATTGATTAATCTTATTTGGTTCTCAAAACAATTTGGGATGATAATAGTACTTACCTAAATATTGTTGTTCCCTGTTTTATAGAGGGAGGAACTGAGGCGAAGTAACTTCCCTAATGTCAGGTGGCAGATAGGAAGCTAGCTCCCTTGATTCCAGATCCCAGCTTTTCCCAAAGCACCAAGCTGCCTCTGGCCTCATGAAGATTTGACTCGACCTTTAAAGATGGAAAGGAGTAGGGGAAAACAAATTGAGAGCCATAGGTGCAAAGGTGAAGAGAGGGCAAATGTGGAAAATCATGGGAAGGGGAGGGTGGAATGAGGTAGGAGTTGGGGAAATGACACTTTCACTTCTTGTTACTTACTCCCAGCTTCCGATTTATTTTTCACCATAAAATGATTTGTCCATTCCCAACTTCCAAGCCTGTACACATGCCATCCTCTCAGGTTCTAAACCTCTTGTTGCCCACCACACCCCTTCACAGTTCTATCTCAGTCCTCAAGCTTTTCAGCTCATGCTCTATGTTTTCCTTTCTTAATTCCAATCATTTGATTATCTGGAACCACCTTTTAGCCTTTACAGATTGATGTGCCCTGTGGTCCTCATTTTCTTGACTGCCTATTTTTAAAGACTTTTTTTGTGTGTATACAGATTGTGTTCCAGTCCCCAGCTAGACTGTAAACCCCTTGGGGACAGAGACTGTGTTACATTGGTGTCATACTAGTTGTGTGATCTCACTTAACCTTTCTGATGCTCAGATTTCTTCTCTTTCTAGCTTCACAGAATGACTGTGAAAATCATTTGGGAGATAGGATGTGAAAGTGCTTTATAAACAGGAAAGAGTAATGCAAAAAGTAAATTATTATTATTTTAAGAATCTGGTTGTACTATTTCATTTGCTGAAAGGAGTGGGGAGAGGGAGGGAGGCAGGGAGAGGGAGAGAGAGACAGGGACAGAGACAGAGACTCCAAGTGTTCAAACTGTCTCCAATGCAGACCAGCAACCTGTCTGTAACTTAAGAAGACACAGAGGGAAGGACTACATTGGGAAATGTAGGTGATACGCTGATCAGACTGACAAAGATGATAAAAATGGAAAATGACAGTTGCTGGAAAGGCTAGGAAAAGCAGGCATATTGATTTTCTATTGGTGGAGCTGTAAATTGCAATCTAGTCATTCTGGAAAGCAGTTTCAAACTATGCCCCCCAAAATCACTAAATTGTATCTACATTTTGCTTCATCAATACCAGTATTAGACCCAAACCCCAAATATAGAAAGGACAAGTACAAATACTTATAGTAACTCTTGATTGTATAGCAAAGAACCAGAAACTGAAGAGTGCCCATCATTTGGGAAATGGTGGAACAAATTATGACATATAAATGTAAAGGAATAGTATTACCCCCCATTAAAAAATAAGAAAAGGGATGGTTTCAGAGAAACTGGGGAAGACTTGTTTGAGCTGAGTCAGAGTGAAGTAATCAGAAGTAGGAGAACAAGTTAGATAATAACATCATAAAGAAAAATCTTTTTGTTTCTTTCACTAGTGGGAAAAGGCAGCCCTAAAAAAAGAAAGAAAAGAGGGCCATTGAGGCGCTTTTTAAAAATGCACAGAATAAAAGATAAAAACAAATCAAAGACAAGGGGGACAGCTTTGAAAGTTACATGTATTTATTATATATTTTAAAAGAAAAGCATGCTATACATGTTTCCTTTTCTGTTCTCTCTCTATAGGTATGTATATGTATGTGTGTGTGCTCATTTTCTTTGCTATGTGTTAAGTTCAGAATAAAAAAATTTTAAATAATTGTAGACCCCTAAACCATGTATGCAACACCCCGCCCCCCTTTACTTCTTTTGTTGGTTGTCTTACCCCTTAGACTGTAAACTGTTTGAGGTCAGGTGGTTGTCTTTCTTTTTCATATTTGAATCCTCGGCACTTGGAACAGTGCCTGACACTTAGAAGGCACTTAATAAATGTTTATTGACTATTGACAATCATTGTAGGTAATGTAAAAAACAACAGATCAATTAAAAAATGTTTTTTAGTCTAAAAATGTGACCAGAGTCACTGAAAGGTTAACAGACTTGCCCATGATCATGCAATCAATCAAGAAACATCTATTAAACCCTGACTATATACCCAGCTATCTAAGATAAAGGCGATCACTATTTATCATAAATGATAAAGGAGAGGGCAGCTTTGTCATAGTGACTACAGAGTCAGCCTTTTAATTGGGAAGACCCGGGAAGAATTCTGCCTCCGACCACTTCTAAGCTGTGTGATCCCCTTGGGCAAATCACTTAATGTCTTAGTGCTCTAGCCAGTTCTGAGACCTTAAATTGCAAAAAAGGTGCTTATTTGCCTTGGTAGAAACAGTTTACTCCTCTGCAGTTCCCTACACCGGTGAAATCAGAGGTCCACAATCCCCAAAATACCCATTAATATTTAACGTATCTTCCCATACTACTCCAGACCCTGTGGGCCCCACTCCCTAAAATGTTATTAGCTTGACAACTTTATTGTTTCCTCTCGCCTAGCCCAGCTCATAACCTGCTCTCTCAATTCTCCTCTACTCCCTAGTATTCACTTCTCCCCGGATTTCCCCTACACGCACAGCCCCTCCTAGCTTTCTTTAGGATACTCGCAAAAGTCTTGGCTTCCGGCCACCCCTCCATTGTACTCTGCCCTCAGGGTCCATTTGCCCACTCCCTGCCCCTGACTCAAGGTTTGCCTGTTTGACTTAAATCTGAGGCTCTCTCTTTGTCCTCTCCCCCATGCACCACAATCTTCCCTACCCAGAGTCATAATATCAAAGGTTCATATTTCTATAACGCTTTCTTTCGGCTTACAAAGTGCTTTCAATCTCTGTGGGGTAGGTAGTAAGAGCATTCTCATTTGCCAAAATGAAGCTGAGACTCAGTAACTCACCCACCCGACGCGAAGTACCGAGATCAGGATTCGTCCAGAACGGTTTCCATCGCCCTACACTAACTGCCTCTAGACTAGATTCTAGTGCCTAGTACGGTGCAAACCTCAGGTTGATTAATCCCCTCCCTGCCATGGCCTTCAGTAGGGGGTTTAGGCAAGGCTCTTGAATGGGCTGTGTGATATCAGTCCTTGCCTCCCGGGGGAGAACCGATGGGCCGTCGCCTGCTAGATAGGGGTTAAAGATTTCAGAAGATTGGGGGTTCCGGAGCTCACATTCCTAGAGGCTAGGGGGGATTCACTTAGTACCCAATACTATTGAGACTGCTCTTGTTGTAAGGCCATGGTCTCCAGGTAGCGAGTTGGGGGCGGGGCCTCGTAGTGGTGGGGGAGAGGTGGGACCTGAAGCTGGGGGCGGGGCTCGCGCTGAGGGGCGGGGCCCCAGTAGGGAGAGGCAGGCTCCCCAAGATGCGGGGTGGGGCGGGGCTCTGGTGGCTGGGGGCGCTGCAGTCCGGATGCCCGTTGCCGCTGTAGCCGCAGCACTTCTCACAGTCTCTGCTGTCCCCGCTGCCTTGAGGAACCCCTCTGGGGGTTCAGCATCCTGATCCCAACTGACAGGCCCCCAAGCCCCCACCAGCTCCGTGAAGGGCCGGCCTCTTCCTCTCTCCAAGGGACCCTGATTAACGGTCCGTGTGGACCCAGGATGGAGCCTCATCCGGTAGCCGCGGGAGACTCAGAGACAACTCGCTTGGTGAACCCTCGGGCTCCCAGCTGCGCCGGCAGCCTCCGTCTCAAGAGGTCAGAGCCCAATGCCTCCCTGTTAGACCCTGGTCCCCTGACTCTCCATTCAGCTGTCCTCAATCTTGCTTCCCCGCTTTCGTTGTCTCCTTTTCTCTTTTCCTATCTCACTCTCCTCAGAGTCTCTCCACTGTCTATAATACCTTCTGTGCCTCAACCTTTCGATTCATCCGCTCTCCTGTCCCGTGGTCTGTCACCCTCCCTCACTTTATCCCCAGGAGGACTTCCTCTGTTTCCCTGTCTGTTCCTTCGAGTTCCTTGGGATTGCCCTGCTCCCCTGTTACCTCTATTCCCTCAACTCCTGTATCCCAGTACCCCCTTACCGCCCCCCATTTCCATATTGCTCTCCTCTTTTTCTCGGCCACCGGGTTGCAGCTGCCGCAGGGACAGCCTCAGACTCTGCTCTTGCAGGCTGCGCTCCCCTCTGTCCGCATTATCCCCCCATTTGATCATTGCCCCCAATCATTAGCCCCTCACCCCCATTCTCCTACACGGCTCCCCACCCAGGGCTGACCTCCTGAGTATTCAGTGACTGAGGAGAAGCAGACCGCATTAGGCCAGCAGGACTGGGATCCCAGTTGACCGCAAATTTGTCCACTGGAGAAAAGGGCACATTTCTGGCAGGCGGCACTCCTTCCGAACCATTCTGGGTGCCCCAGATCCCGAAGCTCCCAATTCCAACATCCTCGGCTCCCCAGTCTCTTCTTCCTGATCCCATTCCCCTGGATCCCCAGTCCTGCTTCTTCTCTGCTGTGAGGCCAAGGCGGGGGGCTTCATTCCAGTTGCGTCCAGAGGGGCAGTGGGGATTCAGGCCTTGGCACCTGACAGTCTGTGAGGAGGGCGAGCTCTGAGGTCGGCGTCAGGGGAGGTGGGTCTTCTCGGCTGGGGAGGGGGAGAGACAAGGATCAAAGCTAGTGTCGGGAAAAGCAAGGAAGGGGGGAGGAAAAGAGCAGGTGCGGTTTGGGCGGTGGGGGGTATTCCCGGCTCAGCACAGACGTGGTTCCGGGGGTGGCGAGGTGTGAAATGAGCCGCGAAGCCGCCAGGGACAGAGGGGTTGGGGGCGGGAGAACCGCCCCCACAGCCTCGGTTGGCTTTCCTATTTAATACACCCCCCCCCAACCCATCCTGTTACACCCTTCCCACCCACCCCCTCAATCTTGCCTTCCCTCTCTCTGCACCCTGGCCAGACTGTGTGTGCGTGCCTTGTCTCTACTTATCTGTCTGCTGCTTCCAGTCCTCGGGCCGTCTGTTTTTCTCTGAATTGCTCATTAGTCTCTATCTTTCTTGCTAAACCTCTCAATCTTTCTGTGTCTCCCTCCTCCTTTTGTCCCTTTTTCTTTGTCTTTCCTATATTTCCCACTCTTTTCTCCTTATAGACTTTAGGAACTGTGTGTAGGAAGGTCTATGAGGATAGAATAGCATGACCCTATATGAGGGGCTTAGGGGAGAGACTTAGAAAAGAGTGAATATATAGTTAGATTTAGGGCCTTTGGTCTTTGAAGTTCTGGGGAGGATGCTTTTGACTCTGCCTTCCTCTCTTTTCCATGCCCAAATCCTCCCTCTTACATTCCCCCCCTCAAATTTCTCTTTCTAGGGAAGGGGGTTGGGGGTTAAGAAAGGCCTCCAAAAGTGTCCCTCCCTCCCCAGAGCAGAATTGAAAAATCCCGATCTTGCTTTTGAAAAATAAATAGGAGCCCACTCCTCATATCTGAGAGAACAAAAGAGAGGCCTGTTGCCTCCCTAGGAAGCTCGATCCTTGATATCAATGCGTGTGTGTTGAATGGCCTTACATCTAAGTGTGTGCTTCTACAGAGAATGCACTAGAATGCAGCCTGTACATAACTATGATCATTTGGTGCAATTACCACACCTATGAGAGACCTTTTTGGAGTGCGGTCCATGCAGCACTCTCTTTAAAACCAAAACTGGGCTGAAAAATTAATCTAAACCTGAAACATCAGGATATGAAATTTGTCTTCTTCACCCCTGAGCTTCTTTCTCCCATCCCACCCTTCTGTGGAACCCTTTCCTCTATTTTCTTCCTCAACTGTCACTGGTTCTTTGGACTTCACTTTAAGAAATGATTCTATTTCTCTCTTAAATGGGCCATTCTTTAACCTTTTGTCAAAAGCAAAAACCAAAAAGGATTGGGAAGTTTAAGGACTGATTCTTAGATCCTAGTGAGAGTGAGCAATGGAAAGGCCATGAGACACAGGGGCCGGAGCGATAGACTGAGCTTGGAACATGATTGGTGCTAAAAGCTGAGGTGTGGGAGAGAACAGCATCTGAATCTCCTTTGGGGTGTTGGAGAGGGGTACTAAGTTGTCTGGGGCTAGGATCCCAGTCACATTTACTGATGAACTATATCCTTAGCCTATTGTTTGAGTGAATTGTCCAGTGTAGACTGGAAGACAGCCAGAGCTGAGTGGTGTCCTCAATCCCAAAGTCTAGGGGGGTTTGCTTGATGAAAGCTGCTTGGCTTAGGGCTCCCCTTGGCATCAGTCTCTTCACAGAGCCTTCAAAGTCCCCCCCAGAAGAACAAGATCCTCTGGAGCAACCTGGGTTCCATCACTGCCACTTAGACTGTATCCCTCGGTCTGGCCTTAGCCCTGAGCAGTTGCAAGCCCAGAAGCAACTATCTGCCGCCTGTGCTGTTTGTTTCCTCTTCATGGCGGGGGAGATTGTAGGTATGTCAGGCAACTGCCACTCCACCCCTGTCCAAGATCTTCCCATAGCCTTAATCCTCTTCCCTGGGAAACTCTCAGCAGCTGTCTCCTTCCAATCTTGGCTTCCCTGGAAAGAGCCAAGGACATAGCAAGAAGAGGTTAAGGATGGATGACTGGTGAAAAGGGGGTGCTGCCAGCACTTGGGGACTCAAGAGGGGAAGAGTAATGAGGACATTATCAGTCAACAGACATATATTTTTGAATTTGCTATGTACCAAGTACTATGCTAAGTGTTAGGAAGCTTACACCCTAACAGGAGACAATATGTATACATACATATATGCATATATGTATATATACATACATACACACACACACACACACACACACACACACACATATATATATATATATATGTACAGGAAAAAAAATCACTATCAGCTTGAGAGGGGAAGGTCCAGAAAAAGCTTCTTGCTGAGAGTGTCATTTGAGCTGATCCTTGAAGGAAACCAGGGGATGGATTCAGACTTGGGGGTAGGATGGTATCAAGGAGCTAGCCCTAGTCTTGGGGTATTGCAGGTGGATATCTAGCCCACAGCCTTGCCATCATGACTGATGCAGTCCACCTGCTGGCAGATGTGGGCAGCATGGCAGGCAGTCTCTTTTCCCTCTGGCTCTCCACTCGACCAGCCACCCGAACCATGACCTTTGGCTGGCACCGATCAGGTAAGGGCTTCTGCATGATCTCATGTGTCCCCTACAGAACCCCTGGAACCCCTGGAATGACCTACTACCTTGTTATCTTTTCCCCTCCAGCCTTTGGCCTTCATGTTGTCCTCCTGATTCCCTCCTCATCTTTTCCCTTCTTAGAGAAAACCTGGTCTCTGTGTGATCCCTCTAATATCTTGCTCCTTTCTCACAGAAACCTTAGGGGCTTTAGCCTCTGTGCTGTCCCTCTGGATTGTAACTGCTGTCTTGCTCTATCTGGCCTTTGTGCGTCTCCTGAACAGTGACTACCACATTGAGGGAGATGCCATGTTAATCACCGCAGGCGTTGCCGTCTGTGCCAATCTTTTGTACGTATGTACTGCTCCAGGGTCACCTGGAATGCTTTGTGTCTAAAGAGAGCCTGGCAAGGCAGAGCTCAGAGATGAGAGACACGTGTGACTCACTCATTCATAGAAAGGGAGAAAGATTAAATGAACATACATATACTTCCCAGTGGCCCCACGGAGGAGAGAATCTGCTTGGAGAGGAGGCTGGAAATACCAGAACTCCTCACTTTGCAGAGTTGAGGGTGTCCTTGACTTTCCTCTTCTACCCCCTCTTTATCCCATCTCTCCTTTGGGATCTGAACCTGGATGCCGTAGGGCTAGGGAGCAAAGATGCAGAGAAGTGGCCTCTGGTGAATATGAGAGTAGATGAGCGAACAGGGCATGAGGTGGAGCAGTTGATTGGTGCCCCAGGTCCAATACCTTGTGGCTTCCCCCCTCCCTAGAATGGCTTTTGTGCTGCACCAGGCCTCTCCAGGACATAGCCATGGGTCCAAGGGAAATGAGTATGCTCCACTGGAGGAGGGACAAAGGGGCCCTCTGAACATCTACAACACCAGCGTGCGGGCGGCCTTTGTGCACGTTCTGGGTGACTTACTTCAAAGCCTCGGGGTTCTGGCTGCATCGATCCTCATTTACTTCAAGGTATGGCCAAGGGGAACCCCCAGCCCCTAACCCCAGGTCCTATAGCCTGCCACAGCTCCCTAAGAATCCAAACCCTTGACCTTGCTCTCAGCCATATTTCCTGCTCTTCCTTCAGGGTCATGGTTAGTGTGGCCTCTTGAATCTGGTCCAGCTAGCCACATCCAAGAGGCCCCTACCTCAAAGGCTCCAGTTCTCTTACCACCAATGCTCTGCTTACTGGAATCTTTCTCTCTAGCCCCAGTATAAAGCAGCTGACCCCATCAGCACTTTCCTGTTCTCTATCTGTGCCCTGGGTTCCACTGCTCCCACCCTCCGAGATGTTCTTCGGATCCTCATGGAAGGTAAACAACAAGCCCTACTCAACCTACTCTGTGCAGTCTGTTTCTAAAACAAGCAACACCCTCTTCCCCCCAAAACCCTCTATTATCAGCAACCTCCAATATTAAATACACAAACACAACCCACTTTCTTTTTCTTTCTGTGTGTGTGTGTGTGTGTGTTTTAATGCAATCAGGGTTAAGTGACTTACTCAGCGTCACACAACTAATGTCTGAGCTGGATTTGAACTCAGGTCCTTCTAAATCCAGGGCCAGTGCTCCACCCAATATGCCACCTAGCTGCTTTCCCACTTACTTTCCATGAAACCATAAACTTTATTGATAGTAACAAAGTAGTCCATTCTGTTTTCTGTGTCCAAGGGAAATCTTTCCATGTTTCCTCCTTATGGTGTAATAAGAAAGTGTATTCCATTACAACCATATACCACATCTGTTGATCCATTTTCCAGCTGTTGAATATAGAGTGGTTTCTGGTTTGTGGCTATTATGAATGGTACTGCTTTGTGCAAATAGAAATCTTTTCTCCCTCTCTGAACAATAGCATCTTGAAAGTATTATCCTAGCAGTGGGATCACAGGCTCACAAGCTATGAACCCCTTTTGTAGCTCTTGCTGTCTGATTCCATATTTGCTTTCCAAAATGAACTTGCCACTTTCCAGATCTTCCAGAAATGCCATAATATCAGGGTGTTTTTATCCTTCTCCCCGGAAGCTGAGTGGTCCCATTGACTCATTTCAAACTCTCTCCTATAGAAGGAATGAATAAAAAAAATGGAACAACTACTTAGCAAGGTCACTTGGACACAGTTTCCTCTGGGAGGATGACTATTGAAATTGTTTAGGTCTTTGAGTATTGTCTAAAGGTGAAGGAAAGGAGCATGAACTATGGGCGACCTGGGTGGGAATTAGATCACAGGTTTTGAAAGGACCTCAGAGATCAATTAGTCTAACTCAAGTCATTTTGGAGCTGAGGAAGCTGAAGCTCAATGTGTGACCACAAGTAGTAGG
>CM053595.1:148089100-148096600 GCA_028646575.1 Pseudocheirus occidentalis | reverse complement strand
CTCCCCTACCCCCACCCCCACCATGGTGGCACACAGTCATGTACTTTCACTTTTTTTTGTTGTTATCATCAGTCAACTACTTTCTTGATGCAGAGCACTTAGGATTGATATTACCCAAATATTAGACCTGGCCCCATGGGAAGTTCACTTCCCCCCCATTTATTTATGCAGTCATTTATTCATTCATTTTTTAAATTTTCAACTAATGCCCCCCTTTTTTTGTACAACATATTGATTTTCCAAGATGTTCTTCCCTACCCTCTACTCAGTGAGCCTTCCCTTGCAGCAGAATAAGAAAGAAAAGGAGAACAGTTAAGCTAAGGCAACCAACGATATGGATTATTTCTGACAATTCAGAATGTTGCAATATTCCATAGCTATGGTCCACCACTCCCATCCCCTACCCCCATTGAAGAGAGGGACATGCATTTTCTCTTTTCTTCTCCAGGGCTGACCATGACTGAATTCAGCTTAATTTTATTATTCTTTTCTGTACATTGTGTTTATCACTGAGTATATTTTTTAATGGTTGTTTAGTTCATTACACCTCAACTTATATTTCTTTCTATGCTTCTCTGAATTCTTCATATTTGTTATTTCTTGCAGTACAACAAAATTTCATTACATTCATGAAACACAATTAGCTTAGCCATTCCCAAGGCAATAGGAATCTATTTTGTTTCTAGATACCATAACAAATGCTGCAATGCTATTTTGGTGCATATTGGACCCTCCTTTCTGGCTTTGATCTTCTTGGGGGTATATCAACTAATCTATAAGCATTTATCAAGTGCCTTCTGTGTCAGACACTATGTCAAGTGTTCTAGGTATAAAGACAGAAGAGAAAAAGTCCCTTCCTCGAAGGAGCTCACATCCTAGCATGGGGAGAAAATAGATAGATAGATTGAGTTAATCAAAATAGATGAAAGACAATTTGTATGGGGGAGATCAGCAAAAAGCTTCTTGGAGAAAGGTGAATTTGAACTGAGCCTTGAAAGGCTTTTCTTTCAAGCTTAGCAGTGGGATCTCCTTGTCAAAGGGTATGGGCATTTTAGTCACTTTCTTAGTATAATTCCAAATTGCCTTCTAGAATGGTTGGATCAGTCCACACCCTCACCACCAGTGTGCTTATTTTGGGGCACCCTCTTCTACTTTTATCTCCAAATTCTGAGAGCATCCAAGGTTCCTTACTTTTCCTTAAGAAAGAATTTCAGAAAGAGAGGTGCTGGACAGCTCCTAGACTTCACCACAGTAAGAAAAAAAAATATGCCTATAATGAATGGTTTTAGGGTTACCCTCACTTTCCTCACAATAACTCTGTGGGATACATGGCACAAATATTAGTACTCCCATTAAAAAAATCTATAAACGTTTTTTTCCAATTTATTTATTTATTTTTAGTTTGCAACACTCATTTCCACAAGATTTTGAGTTACAAATTTTCTCCCCATCTTTCCCCTACCCCCACTCCAAGATAGCAAGCATACTGAATACCTTTTCCCCAAATCTTATATCCTCCCCCAACCCCCTAACTTTCTAGTAGGGCAAAATGGATTTCTATACCCCAGTGCCTGTATATCTGATTTCCCAGTTGCACATAAAAAACAATTTTTTTAACATTTGTTTTTAAAATTTTAATTTCCAGATTCTTTTCCTTCTGCCCTCCTCACTCACCCCCATGTGAAAACTGAGGCTCAGGGAGCTCAAACAACTTACCCAGGATCACACAGCTAGTAAGGAATAGAGCTGGAACTTAGATCCAAATTCAGTGCACTTGTCACTGCTCAATGATGGTAAGACTGCACACTGCTACTGGACTAGTCTTGCTAAAAACAATTTCATTTCATTCAATCCATGCTCAAAAATCTGCACTGGCTCAACATTGCCTTTGGCAATGTTTCCAATTGGTCCATGAAACATGAAAACATTTATAAATTTGAAATATAGGGATGGACCTCACATGTTAATTTGGGTATTCAGGGATGTGGAAGTGCTCCTTAGGGTTAAGGACAATGGCTGGGTTTTTTTTCTTTTAGTTGTTGTTTCAGCACTTAATAACTTTTTTTGGTTCCAAATTCTTTTCCTCCACCCCTTCCCTACTTTTATTGAGAAGACAAGAAATACAACATCCATTATACATTTGAAGCCATGCAAAACACTTCCACATTAATCATGTTGTGGGGAAGGGGGGGAGGGGGAACAAGAAAAAATAAACTGTAAAAAATCTGCCTCAGTCTAAAATGAAGTGGCTTTTGAAACAAAATAAAGACAATTAGGCTAATTTTAATTAAAAATTGACACATAATATTTTTATACATATATAGCTAAAAATTATATTTTGATATGTATATATACCTAGGGGCAGCTAGTGGTATAGTAGATAGAATACCTGGCCTGGAGTCAGGAAGACTCGTCTTCCTAAGTTCAAATCTGCCCTCATAAACTTACTAGTTGTGTGACATTAGGCAAGTCACTTAACTCTGTTTGCCTCAGTTTCTTCATCTGTAAAATAAGCTGGAGGAAGAAATGGCGAGCTGCTCCAGTGTCTTTGCCAAGAAAACCTCAAATGGGGTCATAAAGAGTTGGACATGACTGAAAAATGACCAAACATACATACATATACAAAACTTCATATTTTAGTGAGAAAAATAAAACTAACAGGGACACTCTGTCATGGAGCCTCTATTCACATCATATAGGACAATCATCCAGCAAGTATTTATTAAGTACTAATTATGTGCCAGAGCTGTGCTAAGATCTGGGAATGTAAATACGATGAATAAAACAATCTCTGTTCAGAAGGAGTTTACACTGTAATAGGGGAGAGAACAACTAAAGAGAACAAATACAAGCTATACTTAACTATAAGATAGTTTGTGGGGGAGCTAGTTGTTGGAGTCAAGAAAGCACACAGAGGGGCAGTTAGGTGGGTGCAGTGAGTAGAGCACCTGCCCTGGAGTCAGGAGGACCTGAGTTCAAATCTGACCTCAGACACTCACTAGCTGTGCGACCCTGAACAAGTCACTTAATCCCAATTGCTCTGACTTCCCTCTCCAAAAAGACCAAAAAAAGAAAAAAAAGAAAGAAAGAAAAGAAAAGAAAAAAGAAAAAAAGCACACAGAATCTGGTGTTTGAGCTGTATATTGAAGAGGATTCTGTGAGGCAAAGATGAGGAGGGATGGGGCACTAGCCAATAAGCCAGAGAGGTAAGAAATTTAATATCCCAGAAGGGAAGGAAACCAGCATTTATTAAGCACCTACTGTATGCCCACAACTCTGAGAGGCAGGTACTACTATCATCCTTATTTTACAGTTAAGGAATCTGAGGCCAATGACAGTTAAGTAACTTGTCTAAGGTCAGACAGCGAGCACGTATCTAAGGTAAAATATGAACTCAGGTCTTCCTGACTCCAAGTCCAGCATTCTGCCCACTTTGTTAACTAGCTGCCCTGGGAGAATACCAGCTTAGTTGGATCACAGAGGAGTATACACTGATGCTGGGAAGTAATGAACAGTAAGGCTGTAAAGGCAAGTTGCAGCAAGTAGTACAGGGCTTTAAAGGTAAAACAGAATAATTTATATTTGATCCTAAGACATGATAGACAGCCACTGGAGTTCTGTTTTATTTATTTATTTTCGCTTTTTGGAGGGGAATTGGGGTTGTGCCTTGCCCAAAGTCACATAGCTAGTAAGTGTGTCAAGTGTCTGAGGCCGGATTTGAACTCAGGTCCTCCTGACTCCGGGGCTGGTGTTCTATTCACTGTGCCACTTAGCTCCCCTAGCCACCGGAGTTTTTTAAGTAGCTGAGTGACATCGTCTGATCTGTGTTTAAGAAAAATCACTTCTGCCACAAGGAGAAACTTGAGACAAGGAGACCAATTAGGAGGTTGCTGCGGTCATCTAAGTGAGTGAGGATGAGGGCCTGAGCAAAGGCAGAGTCTTCGAGGAGGGAGAGAGAGTCCAGAGGGAGGTCTGTCAAGACAGAAACAGCAAGATCTGGCAGTTACCTGTATGTGGGGCATGGGAAAATGGGGCTCTGCAGCACAGTTTAGAAATCACTGGCCTACAGGATGAAGTTCAGACTCCTCAGTCCGGTGCCCAAGCTTCTCCACAGTCTGATTCCATCTTAATTTGTCCAATCTTATTTGTTGCTTCCTGTAGATCTTTTCCAAATCCTATCATATTGATATCATGTAATGGAAAGAGTATGCAAACTTTTTATTTTTTCCCCCCAGATTTTATTTTTTTAATTTATTTTTAGTTCTCAACATTCCCTTCCATAAGATTTTTGAATTCCAAATTTTCTCCCCATCTCTCCCCTCCCACTACCCCAAGACTCAACATATAGGCTCAACATGTACATTCATATTAAACTTATCTTCACACTAGTCATGTTATACAGAAGAATTAGAACCGATATGAGAAACCATGAGAAAGAAGAAACAACAGAGGGAGAAAGAGAAAGAAAGGGAAAGAGCAAATGATGTGCTTCAATCTGCAGTCAGATTCCATAGTTCTTTTTCTGAATGTAGACAGCACTTTCCATCATGAGGCTTTTTGAGATGTCTTAGATGCCTGCATTACTAAAAAGACATAAGTCTATCAAAGTTAGTCATTATATAATGTGACTGTTACTGTATACAGTGTTCTCCTGGTTCTTTATATAAGTCTTTCAAGGTTTTTCTGAAGCCTACCTGCTCATTTCTTATAGCACAATAGTATTCCATTACATTCATCTACTACAACTTGTTCAGTCATTCTCCAGCTGATGAATATTCCCTCAATTTCTAATTCTTTGTCACCACAAAAAGAGCTACTATAAATATTTTTGTATATGTGGGTGCTTTTCCCATTTGTATGATCTCTCTGTAATACATATCTAAAAGTAGTATTGTTGGGCCAAAGGGTATGCACATGCCTTTGGTTCCAAATTGCTCTCCAGAATGGTTGGATCAGTTCACAACTCCACCAACAATGCATTAGCGTTCCAATTTTCCCACATCTTCTCTAGCATTTGTCATTTTCCTGTTTTGTCATGTTAGTCAATCTGATACATTAGATGTGGGACCTAAGAGTTGTTCTGATTTGTATTTCTCTAATCAATAGTGATTTAGAATTTTAATTTCTTCATCTGAAAACTGCCTGCTCAGACCCTTTGACCATTTATCAACTGAGGAATGACTTGTATTCTTATAAATTTGACTGAGTTCTTTTTTAATTATTTTTAAATAAAAGTTTTGTTAATGCTTTTTTAGATATTGCTGTCATTTCTCCAATACTTTTGCCTGCCCAGCAGAATCCTACCTTGTCCCTATCACCACTTATTCCTTCCCAAACCCAACCCTGGATTATTCTCACCATCTTCTTTTTCGCTCTTACTCATGTGCAACTGACCACTGATAGTGGAAGTCACACGTCCCTGATGACTGGGTCTGCCACAGATTTATGTTATATAATCTTATCTGCATAATTCTCATAGCTACAAGTCAATCCTTTTATTTTACCATATTGATTCTTGGATGTCCCACAGAGTCTGTTACAAATCTTCTCAACTGTTGGCACATGCCTGTAATTCCTGCTACTGGGGGAAGCCAAAGCTGATGGCTGACTTGAATTTGGGAGTTACAAACTGCAGTGGGCTAAACTAATTGGGTGTCCCCATTAAGTTCATCAACAATATGGTGGTCTCCTGGGGGTGAAGTGGGGAAGAGCATGCTGAGAAGGAAAAACTAACCCAGATAATAAATGGAACAAGTCAAAACTCCTGTGCCAATTAGCAAGAGACTGGGCCCAAAAATGGCCAATAAATACACGTACAGCCTAGGTGAGATAGAGAGGAGCCAGTCTCATAAAACCAACCAATCAAACAACAAAAACAAAATAAGATGAACAAAATTCTTTATCTTTTCTTTTTCCTTATTTATTTATTAACATTCATTTTTTTAAATTTTGAGTTCAAAATTCTCTCCTACCCATTGAGAAAACAGCAATATGACATCAATTATACATGTGAAGTCATGCACAACATATTTCCATATTAGCCATGTTAAAAATAAAATAAATAAAAAGCAAGAAACATAAAGGAAGTGGAAAAGTATGCTTCACTTCACTCAGACTCTTTCTAGAGGTGGAGAAACCTTTTTCATAATGGGTCCTTGGAACTGTCTTGGAACACTGTATTAAATGATCAGAGTAGTTAAATCTTTTGCTGTTACTATATATAATGTTCTCCTGGTTCTTCTCACTTCGCTTTGCATCAGTTCACATAAGTTTTCCCAGATTTTTCTGAAACCATCCTGCTTGTCATTTCTTATAACACAATTCCAAGACAATCAATAATACAACTTGTTCAGCCATTCCCCAGTTGATGGGCATCCCCTCAATTTCCAATTCTTTGCCACCACAAAAAACCTGCTATAAATATTTTTGTACATATAGATATTCCCCTCCACACACTCTTTTTTTTTTTTAACATCTCTGGGATACAGACCTACCAGCGATATTGCTGGGTCAAACAGTATGCAGTTTTATAACCCTTTGGGCATAGTTCCAAATTGTTCTCCAGAATGGCTAGACTAGTTCACAACTCCACCAACAGTTTATTAGTGTGTCTATTTTTCCATAACCTCTCCAGTGTTTGTCATTTTCCTTTTGTGTCATGTTAATAATTCTGATGTGTGTGAAAACCTCAGAATAGTTTTAATTTGCACTTCTCTAATCAATAGTGCATTTTTATGTGACTCTTGAGAGCTTTGATTTCTTCTTCTGAAAACTGATTGTTCATATGCTTTGACCATTTAATCAACTGAGGAATGGCTCTTATTTTTACAAGTTTGGCTCAGTTCCCCATATATTTGAGAAACAAGACTTTTATTGGAGAAAATTTACTGTAAATTCCTCTCCCCACCCCCACTCCATTTCCTGCTTTCCTTCTAATTTTGGCTGCATTGGTTTTGTTTGTGTAAAAATATGTATAGTCTATCAAAAGAAATCAAGATATTGGCCATGTTTGAAAATGTACATCTCATTCAACATCTCTCTGTATTATCTCTTTGCCAAGGAATTCCACTCACTTCTCAATTTTGTTCTAGTTCCTGTCTTCACCACTTCAACATCTCTTTCCAAGGTGATGAATTAATTATTTATTGCTAAATAAATGATCTTTTATCAACCTTCATCCTTCTTGACCTTTATGAAGCACATGATGCTGACACTGATAACTCCTTTCTCCTTCTAAATGGTCTATCCTTCTTTGATTTTCATGATATTCTGTCATGGGTTACCTACTTGTTGGACTTTCTCAGTCTCCTTTACAAGATCTTCCTCTATGAATCACCCATAATATGTAGGTATAAGCCAGGGTTCTGTCCTGGGCTCTCCTCTCTTCTCTTCTCTTCTCTTCTCTTCTCTTCTCTTCTCTTCTCTTCTCTTCTCTTCTCTTCTCTTCTCTTCTCTTCTCTTCTCTTCTCTCCTCTCCTCTCCTCTCCTCTTCTCTCCTCT
>CM053595.1:148051859-148081641 GCA_028646575.1 Pseudocheirus occidentalis | reverse complement strand
GTACATCGCAGTCCCTCTGCCTAGGTAAAAGGTTTCCAAATTTGAAGAAACATTCCTGTGGAGAACCTTGCTATGAGACTCTCCAATCACAGCTGAGATGCTATTCGGTCAGCACCAGGCCCAAAACTCCAAACACTGGTCAGATTCCTAAACAATATTTTTGTCACTCTACTGCTAAATGACTAGAGGCTAGTATTTATCCAGTCACCTCAAACTGCTAAGATTCACATTCAATATCCTAATCTTACCTAATATATCTAATCTAATTCTAACATCAGCAAGTATGTCTGCCAAAAAGGAAGAAGATTGGTGTACGCAGGTAGCAAAATGTTGAAATGCTTCATTCCCAGAGTAACTAATAAATGTTTGGTGGGAAACACATGCTTAGAGAATGTGTATTAACAACAATTCAAGGGAAAATTTACAGCCTCATAGAGACAGCTACTAGAAACAGGGCTGCTCTAATGCAAGTAGGGGCATCGCTCAGGGTTTGAAATATGACTTTAGGGTCTATGTTAAGTGTCAGCTTTATTTCTGTTTCACTATTCAGTTGTGACCAACCCCTCATGACCCCATGGGGGAGCCTTCCTTGGTAAAGTATTGGAGTGATTTGCCATTTCCTTCTCCAGAGTACCCCCTTTTACAGATGAGATACTGAGGTAAACAGATATTAAGTGATTTGGGCAGGGTCACACCGCTAGCGTCGGAGGTTTGATTTGAACTCAAATCTTCCTGACTCCAGGTCCAGTGCTCTGATCCAATTCATTTATATGGACAATATAAATCTGCTCAAATATTAAGTTCCTTCCAGGCAGAGCCTGTTTGATTTTGGTCTTTGTCCCCGATGCCTACCACAGTGATGGAAGAGAGATGGCCTTTCTGACTATGAGTTTACCCAAGTCTTCCTGAATCCAAGTCTGGTACTTGATCCACTATGTCACACACCACATAACCTCATCACAGCTTGGATCCTCCATTGTGAAGGAAACATGGGGTCCAGCAGGGCCAGCATCTGGACGACTTCCTTTGTCCCACAAGGAGGGAGCACAGGCCCCCATCACTAGCAGTTAGAAAGGTTTTAAAAGATTCAGGAACACCAAGCTTCACAAATGGTACCAGAGATAAAAAGGTGCAGAGGAAGAAATAACACTGGATTTGTAGTCCCAAACACTAGGTTCAAACCAATCTCTACTATCTGCTACCTGTGCCATTTTAGGGAGTGCATTTAACTTCTCAGCTCCCTCACTTATAAAGTGGGGGTGTAGAGAGGAGTTGGACTAAACTACTGAATTCCCTCTAATTTCTGAAACTATGAAATTTGGGGAGAGTAGGGTTATTGTGGAGGCCAACAGAAATTGTCAGTCTCCTTAGTGTTAGAGAGAAAGACTGGCCTGGTCTAGAACCTTGAGGCTATTTGGGAAGTGGAGAGAGGGGAGAGAAGGAGACTTTCCTGGGGAACTCTGCCTTGAAAGAAGATAAATACTGCCCTGCACACTCCTTGCTCAGACTGATTCCAGCATTAGTTTGGAGTTTAAGTGTTAGGATGTTTCTGCAAGGTGTAAAAGCACACTCATGCCTCTTCCCTTTTTGGAAAATATGAAGAAATATTACAGGGTCCTCCCTCAGTCCTAAACCTAATCTCTTATAAAATTTTGTTTCATCCTTATCAAAGGCATAGCTAGTGTCCAAAGGGAAATTTAAAGTTCATGGCAGAACTCTAAAGACTCCTAGAAAGTAGATCAGGAAAGCCCTTTTTAAAAGGATCTTAATCTCTGAAAAGTCAAACTGTCTTTGACAGACTTGTGCCCTAAGTGCAGAGTACCTGAGTTTTTACTCCACAAAAAGCAGCAGGATCTGGAGTAATGATGATGTAATCTCCACAGCTAGGTTAAGTAAACCTAGTGCTGTGTACACTTGGCCACAAAGAAACTGCTCCCTTTATGGACAATGGGAGACTTGGAAAAAATGAGAGGCAGCTCAGATGTTTATTAGGAAATGGCTCTGAGATCAGGTAATAGAAAAGTTACTATATACCTTTTTTAAAGGCTAGTTAGGAGGGCTAGGGGAGGCAGCGGGGAGAAGAGCATGGGAGCAGGTGAGGTGAGGTGAAGGGCCTAGCACCTAACACCCTGCCCTATCCCCAAGCTGGGGCAGCCCCAGCCCAAAGGCTTGCAAGTCTGTATGTGTCTGTGTCTGGGGCTACCCCACAGTCTCACATTCAATGTGCTGCCCCCGTGGGGGGCACCAGGAATCCTTGCCCAGTGGCAGGAGCATCAGAGAAGTGGTTAGAGCTGGGCTCTAGTACCGACCCAATACGGTAGCAAGAAGGGCCATCCTCATGTACATGCCATTCTCAGCCTGCCGGAAGTAGGCAGCCCGGGGATCGGAGTCCACCTCCACACTGCAGGGGGAAAGGACAGGTCACTGAGGTGTTCCCAGAAAACACCCCAGTTTCCTCTTTCCCCCAGTAATCAGCCTGTAGAGAAGAGGTGTCTAAACCCAGAGGAGCTCCTGAGGACAATGCCAGTGAGAGCCTAACTTTCAGGTCCTGGCAGCTGTATTTCAATGCATTCAACACCTTCACTGCCCTAACCATAAGCCCTTCTCACCTGATCTCATTGACTCGAGGCATTGGGTGCATCACAACCATCTTCTTCTTAGCCCGGGTCATGATGTGGGGTGTGAGGATAAACTGGCCAAAGCACTAAAGGGAAGGAAGAGTTTGGTTCAAGATCTCCTCAACACCCCAGAAGTCACAGCTGTGTGGCCAACACCCAGGGCAAACCAAATGTGGCCACTGGGATGGGGCTGTCCTTTTCACTCTGCCACCCCTCCCTGGCTAAACCATGGTCCTGAGCACTCACAGCATCATATTCCTGGCTGGAGCCAAACCGTTCCTTTTGAATCCGAGTCATATAAAGGACATCTGTGTCAGGCAGCGCCTCCTCGATGCTCTCAAATTCCTCCTAGGAAAAGGAAGAAAGGGAGAAGAAAGCAGGCTGAAGCCCAGGACATCCAGCACCCCGCTGGCAGCATCCAATCTGTTGCTTCCTGGCCCACTCAAGCCAATCTGCCCAGGATGAGCTGCCAACCTGCCAAGGTGGCAGAGAAACAAGAGGACCAGACTGAAACAGGAGACTCACCTGCTTAGTCCCTCTGGAAGCTACAAAAGACAAAACATCAGGTGGCATTTGCAGGTTGGGTGGCGCCACATAGCGAAGGCTGACTCGATACTGGGTGAGTAGGCAGGCAAGGGAGTGTACTGTGCGTCCATGCTTGAGATCTCCCACCATTGTGATCTAGGGAATAGAGCAAGGCCTCTTTACTCAGAGGTGACTCCCGACATGAGAGCCCTCAGCAAGACCTTTCCTTTGCCTAAGCAATCAGAAAATACAGGAGCTGCAGGCCATCTCAAGTCCTCATCTTCAGAATCAACCTGCCCCATGACTGCCTCCAAAGTCATTCTCAGCATAGCCAAAGCTGGAAACAAGAGGTCCCTTGGCAGGCTGGAGTCTGCTGACCTCAATCCACCATGGAGGGGCTCCCACTTACCGTCATGCCATTGACAGTTCCTAGCTCCTCTCGAATGGTAAAGACATCCAGCAAGGCCTGGGTCGGGTGCTCTCCTACTCCATCCCCAGCATTGATCACTGGCCTCCGGCAGTGCTTTGCCGCCAACTATAGAAGAGATGTTGGAGAAGAAGTATATGAACAATTCTCACGAAAACAAGTGCAAAATGTCAATAACAATTTTAAAAGTGCCTACTTTTAATAAGTAAGCATGAAAATAAGTCTGTTACTTTCGCTGCTAGCGGAATATTTGGAATTTATTTAAGAAAAGTTACAAAACTATTCATAAGCAGTGATCCCACTATGTAATCCAACAAGCATTTATTGAGTGCCTTCTGCATGCAAGGCAATGTGCTTGGAGCCGGTGACACACAAATAAATCATTCCCTGCCATCAAGACACTTCCATTTTACTGGGGGGGAGAGGAAGACAACACATACACACACAGGACGTAAACATGGACTAAAGACAGTCTTTTGTGTGGTTATTGAGGAGAGCACACTAACAACTGCGGAGACTGAGAAAGGCAGATGGCAGTGAGCTGACCATTTAAAAGGAGCCAGGGATTCCAAGAGGCCCCAAGCGAGGAAGGAGAACATTACAGGCATGGGGACAACTTCTGAAAAGGGATGGAGACCATGGATCATAAGAGCTAGAAATGGAAGGTCACCAGAGGCCTGTCTAGCCCAGCACCTCCACTTTACAGAGGAAGTAAAAGACCCAGGAAAGTTGACCTGCCCATGGTCACATAGATAGAACGCATCAGAGGCATACCTGAACCCAGATGCTGACACCAGAGCCAGGGCTCCGTCCCCAGCCGTGTACCAAGAACAACAAGGGGAGCAGTTTAGCTAAAACTGGATGAATTTGTACAATATGTGTTTGGGGGTGAGAGTTAGAGCACCACCCTCTCAGGCCACCCAACTGTGGGAAAAGTCTAATAGTTGTGCCTTATGAACACAGTGTGGACTTGTGAGGTATACAGTCTCACGGTCACACTCTACACTTCAGCCAAACCGGCTTTCTTGTTCTTTCTCACCAACAATGATGACAACATTCAGTTCCCTGCCTCCCCTGGGCCTCTGGGAACCCCTCACCTCACTTCAGTCCAAGCACCAACCCTTGCTACAGACTTCCCTGACCCACCCCAGCCAGCTGAGACTCTGTGCCTTAATGAATAATGAATACAGAGAAGTAAAAAAAATACAGGGATACTTTGATGAAGTGACCAAATGAATAGAGGAGAACCAGAAGAACAATGTTCCCAACTACCACGAATGTTACGGTAGACACCAGCTCTTTTAAAGTCATCTGTAACCAGAGACAACTTTAAATGGGAACAAAACATAAAAAACACTGGACAAACACCTTCTGAAACAAGTAGAAGTCCTCTAACATAAAAGACTGCAAGTACTAAGTCTCCAAGGGAGCCCATTCTACTCCTGAGTAGCTCTGAGGGGGCAGCTAGGTGGCACAGTGGACAAAGTACCCAGCCTGGAATCGGCAAGATCTGAGTTCAAATATGGCCTTAGACACTGTGTGACCCCGAGCAAGTCACTTAACCCCATCTGCCTCAGTCTCCTTATCTATAAAATGAGCCAGAGAAGAAAATGGCAAACCATTCTAGTATCTCTGCCAAGAAACCCCAAATGGCATCACAAAGAGCCATAAATAACTAAACAACAACTATTGGAAGGCTTTTCCTGTCATAGTCTAAATTGACTTCTTTCCACTTATTCCTCCTGGTTCTGTACTCCAGGCCAGACAAAACACATGTCTAATGCCTCATCCACAAAGCAACCCTTTAAATTACTTCACAACAGCTGTCATGCCCTCCTGAGTCTTCACTTCCCCAGGTTAAACTCGCACATGTCCTTCAACTGATTCTCAAATGGACTGTAGGCTCTAGGCTTCCCAGCTGCTCCTTTCCAAATGCTTTCTAATTTATCCTTGCCCTTCTTACACATGGTGGCAAGATCTGAACCCAGCACTACAGAAGAGGCCTGACCCACGCCTACATCACCTCCCTATTTCTGGAAGCCCGGCCTCTCAACTTGGCAGGACAAGATAGGACACTTAGCTGGCCATTGGGTTGGGCTGCTGAGTCATCTAGAGCTTGTTCAGAACAGCTGCTGGCTAATCATCCTTCCCTCCTCTTCCGTTTGTGAAGCGGATGTTTTTGGGTACCCAACGTAAAACTCTACACCAGCAGTTCTCAACCTTCCTAATGCCACGACCCTTTAATACAGCTCCTAATGTTGTGGTGACCCCCAACCATAAAATTATTTTTGTTGCTACTTCATAACTGTAATTTTGCTACTGTTATGCAGGATGTATTTTCATTGTTACAAATTGAACATAACCCACAGGCTGAGAACTGTTGCTCTACACAGACTCTGCACTCAGTCTTTATCTCATTCTAGTCAGCACAAGGCTCTGGTGTGTCAAGGTCTTGTGGGCTTCTGACGATCATCCTCTCGTGTCAGCCATCCCTCACAGATTTGAGAAGCACACCATTCTCTGCCTTTATCCACACTGTTGATAAACATTAAATATCACTGGGCCAAACACAGAAGAAATGCCCAGAAGATGGAAGCAAGTCCAAGTAACAGAAAATAAATGTAAAAGCATGAGACATGAGGAAAGCTCTAGTTCAGAATGAGCAGAGGCTGAGTGACAGGGGATGCCAAACACAACCAAATGGGATTTTGGTTACATACGCCGGGAAAACAGAGGATCTAAGATGGGGGAGGGGGAGAACCTGCAGTCTTAAGGTCACATGTGGCCCTCAAGGTTCTCAAGTGTGGCCCTCTGACTGAATCCAAACTTCACAGAACAAATCCCCTTAATAAAAGGAAGAGAATAAAAAAAAACAGCAGGACCTTAGCTCGGGGTGGATGGGATGATGGCAGCTGACAACAGGGAGAAGGCAGGCCTGCCTGACTCATATGTTGTTTCTGTTTTCTCTGCAAAAGAATGGCCTTTACACTGGAAATGACAGACATATCAATGACTAACGGGGAGCCAACGCTCAACATAAATAAGAGAAGAGTGAGACAGCACCAGACTGCCCTGGATGGATTCGAATTACCCAGTTGGACAAACTACCTCCCTCCTCTGGTCCTGACCTGAACCAACTGGGAGGCGTAACATCTAAACCTTTGTCAGCGCTATTTTAAAATGATGGAGAATCAGAAGCACCACAGAACTTCAGAAGGGCAAATAATGCTCTGATTCAAAAGGGGGAAGAGAACCAACCCTGCAAGCTATCAGCCAGTGGGCTCCTGTGATTCCTGGGAAAATGGTAGAAAAGATAAGAGCTTGTTGGTGAATGTTTACAAAAGGGAACCAGAGATTACAAAGAGTTTTGAAGTGATTCAAGAACAAGTCACAAGACCTAATCTCATTAACCCTTCTCCCCTCCCAAAACAAGATTACTTATATTCTGGTAAAGATGGCAGAGAGATATGAATCAGATAACACAGCCAGGATGGATTCAGAATTGGCTGGAGGCTGGGCTTAAAGACAGTGGTTAATGGTTCCATGTTAATGTGGCAGGAGTATCCCCACTGGAGTGCCCCAGGTATCAAAGTTTAGCCCAGTGCAGTGTGACACTTTAATCAGTGATCAGAGGAATGAGATGGTACATTTGTTAACTCTGTAGAAGACAGGAAGCTAAGAATGCTACCTAGCACCCAGGGATAATCACTAACAGTGATTTAAAAAAAAGTGAGCATTTATACAGTTTATAACTCTGCGCAGGATACTGAGCTAAGCACTTTATAAATATGATCTTACTTGACTCTTACAATTCTAGGAGGTGATTATCCCCATTTTACAGATGAGGAAACTGGGACTTGGAAATGTTAAGTGACCTGCCCAAAGTCACACAGCTAATAAGTATCTGAGGTCAGGTCTTCCTGACTACAGGTACACTGGACCATCTAAGCTTCCAGGATGACAATTCCTGACAATTTAGAGCTGTCCAAGGTCAAATGGCCTGTCCTTAGAGGTGATAGGCACCCTCTCCTCAGAGGCGTTTAGTGGGAGGCTAGATGAATACATGTGGGATGATGTAACAGGGATTCTTTTCACATACAGGTTATATTAGAGGGCCCAAGGCACCTTCCAAATCTCAGATTCCTGGGATTATCTCCCATTCGCCTGAACGTGGTGGTTTACTGAAGTCAAAAGTATGCCAGATACGTCTGTACTTGTTAAAAAATAAAATAAAATTTCTCAATACAAATTCTTAAGAAAAACAAAACTAGGGCTTGTCATATTGCCAGCCAATAAAACTGTCCATCCTCTCTTTTGCATGCTTATCTCACCATCCATATCTGGGTCCCCACTGTTCAGTCCAAAAGACTGCATTCTCTCTTTTTTTTTTTTTTTTGGCTTTTTGGAGGGGGGGAATGTAGGGCAATAAGTGATTTGCCCAAGATCACACAGCTAGTAAGTGTTAAGTGTCTAAGGCCGAATTTGAACTCAGGTCCTCCTGACTCCAGGTCTGGTGCTCTATTCCCTGTGCCACCTAGCTGCCCCCACATTCTCTTTTTGCTACCCCAGTGGCCCCTAGCCCTTCTTACCTCCACAGCTCCAGGCTGGGGGTGGCGGAGTACAACAACATCAGCATAGCAGCTCATGGTCTGAACAGAGTCTGCTAGGGATTCTCCCTTTTGGACAGACGACGTGGCTTCAGAGAAACTGAGCACAGAGCCCCCAAGACGGGCCATGGCTGCTGCGAAGGAACTGCTGGTGCGTGTGCTCACTTCATAAAACATGGAGGCCATCACCTTGCCCTAGTGGGAAAGGACATGGGGGAAGCAGATTCACTCCAGAGAAAACGAAGGCAAGAACCTTCCCCCGGATGCCATCTTAACCACAAGGTAAAGAAGGGACAGTCTAATTTGAAATATACTGAAAAAGCCCACCTTCCCAGAAGTATGTGCCCCACTGACCCACTACAGAACAGAACATCCCACCGTCAGTTTTTGGTTAAAACATTCCTCTAGGAATTCACTGTTAAAAAGTATATGCTCCCTGGCAGAGGTGGAAGATCTGGCTAGCCTTTCCTAGGAATACAACAAAGCTAACTTAAGTCAGACTGGCTAACTGAGGTTCTGGAAAGCAAAGCTGAAAAGGGGACAGGTATGTTCTGAGTGTTGGGGATAGGAGGAGTTAAGGTCAATTCCACAGGATGCTACACAAGGAATATGAACCTATCACAAACTGTGATACCCTGTAAGTATATTGTAGAAAAGAGACAGACATGGAAACAGACCATCTTCCCTCTTACTGCTGATAAAAGGCTGTCCATAGGAGCCCAATTCAAGACTTTCTTCCCTGCAATTCCCTTTGGTTCTGACCTTGAGAATGTCTATGCTTCGCTCCTTCTGCACCATCATCCGCAGGTTGTGTGCCACGTTGAACAGGTGGGACATCTGAAGAGGGTCATGGGTCAGTTGGGACAACACTTTCTCTAATTTCCTCTACTAAAACCCGGCAGACCCCAGAACTCTCCTGACAACGCCTCCCCCCATGCCAGATACCTGTTCTTTGGTAAACTGACGAACAGACAATATATGCTGTCCAACTAGAGAATGCAGCAAGGGTGAGGTCTGAGGATGTAACAGGCTAGGGGTCCCCAAGTTCTGAGGCGATGCCTGCCTAGGCACTGGTGGCGGGTAGCAGCAGCTATCTGGAGTTCCTGCTAGATCTGCAGAAGGGGACAAGACAGGTGACTGGTCAGAGTGTGGCCTACTTCGGCCTGGGGGTCAAGGTACTCAACTCTAGTTCCCCTCCATCTCCTCCCTAACAGCCCCGTCACTTCCCATTAGAGTTTCCCACCTGGCTCTACTGCCTTCCGCGAAGGCTTTTCCTTGGGCTCTTCAGCTACAAAGGGAAGAGGGCAGAAATAAGTCAAGAGCACCCACTCATCTGCCAGGTTCCTTACTTATCACACTGTGCACATTAAACCAGATCACACCAAGGCAGCCACAGCAGTTAGTGTAGGGAAGAGAATTAAGTAGCTCTGGTCTGCAGGCAGACATGGACACACAGACACGCATGGCCTGACCCAGCAAACTGGACACAGGAAGCAGTTTTTCTCCTCATCCCCTCCCACATCCCCAGTCCTCAGCCCCATGACAGCATGGCTTTTATGCAAGATGGAAAGGCCAGGCTCACAGCAACTTTAGAGACACTCCATGGGCAAACAGCCCCAGATTTACCCCACATTCTGTTGCCTTGTGGGGTCCTGGCTCTTAGGCTGATGAACGCAGCTGCCCATGACAAGAGAGGAGGAATAAGGGGAAGCTGGGGAGGGGACAATTACTTCCGGTCTTATCAAAATCAAAGGATGAAAAAAGTGGATCAAACTTGGTTGGAGAGGTAGGGATGGGACTAGGAGACAGGAATAGGGAAGGGCAGGAATTAGAGCAGGGAGACTCATTAATCTAGGGTGTTTAGCAAGAAGACATCTTGGAAGAAATGCTGAGCCCCCAAAAGACCTACTCCTCCATCCTGGGTCCTTAGAGAAAAGACTATCCCTACAGTCAGCATTGGCAGAATTCTTCTCACCTGGAAGGCCAGGGTCGGAAGCTCGGTGGATACGAGGTGGGAGATGGAAACGCCCATCAGGAAGGCCTGGGATGCCACGTCGGGGCCTTTCAGGAGTCTGTGAAGGTAACATGCGTCCATTCTTTTGAAGCATCAACCAAAAGTCCCTCCTTCCTTCCCCTCCCTGAAGAAAATCAAATTCACATATCCTTTTATCCCTCCTCCCCATCCCTAATGAGATGATCCCTAATATCATCAGTGAACTGGTTCCTTAGAGTGTTCATACTTATGATGAGTATCTTTAATTTGGCTTCTAGTATAAGTTAGTGATGACCCTATGTTTGTCACAAATGTTCCAAATGGCACCACTATTCTCCCCATTAATTCTGTGTTTCCTGCAATGGTAAAGTAGAAAACGGGCAGAGCAGTGGTCCAGATGAGAGTTGACTATAATAGTGAATGGATAAGACCATGTCATGTCAGAATCACTTGTTTGGGTGACAAAGGGAATGAATACTCAAAGAAATATGACAGCTGTCTTCAAGTAAGAGGCTGCTATGTATGAGAGAAATCAGACATGTGGCCCCATAGAAGTAGACTGGAGGGTTCCCTATGCCTAGAGATCTTCTAGGAGATTGCTAGTGTTCGTAACCTGTTAGAAAATACCTGCATAGCTACCGGTTAGATTAGATGACCCTAAGTTCTCTTCCAACTAAAACCACAGTGAAAATGTTTGAGAAGCCCCACACAGCCCCTCTTGAATCAGACAGCTGTGACCACCTGCACCCCTCAATGCCATACCTTGGTGCTCTCGCTGGGTGGGGCTGAGGACAGGAGCTGAGGCACTGGACCTTGAGGCCACTTCCTCACATCTTGCCCATAGCCAGGAGGTACCAGCACCTATACACAAGAGACCAGGAAAAAAAAAGTGAGGATGGGGTCAGGGAGGGAAGACTATGGGAGATCAAGCATGGGTTGGTGTCAAAGCCTTTGTAACACCCGTGTGCACACAGTAAAGCCAATGGTTGGCATCTGATTGTCGTCTGGAGATCACTGGCACACAGCAAAATCAACAGACGGTCTCAAGCACAGTTGGGAAATAGCTGCTGTGGGGAAGCTCCAAGTCAGGCTTGGATCTGAAGGGTACAAACAGCTTCTTTTCATTGGAGAGAGAGGGAGCAACCCAGTTTGGGAGACAGATGGAAAGAGAGACCCACCTCATAGAATTATTTCTGCAAATAGCTAAAGGATTGTCATGTAAAAGAGATGCTACTTATCCTGGTTGGCCCCCAAGGCCGACCTACCATCAGTGAATGGGTGGCAGTTAAAAGGAAGCAGATTTTATTTCAAAATAGGGAAAACATTTCCTAGCAAATCCAAATGGGATGGGCTGTATGGGGGTGGAGCAGGGAGAGAAGTTTCCCATTCCTGGAAGTGCTCAGAGGCAGAATGACAAATTGCTGGGATGTTGGTTGAATTTAATGACCTCAATGGTATCCTCAAGCTCTAAGATTCTATGAAATGTGACCTGAATGACTATGGAAGTAAAGGTACAGTGAAACAGGTGAGAGGTAAAACAACTGAATTATCTGAACTAGACAGGGTTAGAAAACAGAAGGGCTTGACCAAAAACAGAGAGGGAGGGACAGGGATCATGGGCTCAGATACCTGGCCATCAATGTAAGCAACTTCCCCTCGAAGGACAACACGTCGGACGGTGCCCTTGACTCGCTGCCCTTCAAAAGGTGTCCAGTGTGCCTTGGAGAAGGGCATGTGGCTGGGGATGGTCCATTCGTGCTCCAGATCCACCTGTCCCAGACATAAGTGGGGTGGGGAGCAAGGGTCATAACTGGACACAGCCTCTCCCCAAAAGACAAGCAAACTCTGGGTTCAAATCTACTCTCTCTTCTCCTCCCCCCCCCCCCCATTCTTGGCATGATGTCCTCCTTCTTTCACATAGGCCTCCATCTAGGGGGCATGGTTTCCTCTGTGACCCTTCCCACCCCAAGCCCACACCTCAACGTAGGTGTCCTCCTGCTGGGGCAAGTGAAAGATTCGCCGGGGGTTGTGGTGCAGCTTCTGCAGCAGGTCATCAAGGCTGAGCCGGCCTTCACTCACAGCTGTCAGCAGTAGCGGGAGCATCGTTTCCAGGCCAGGGAAGCCAGGGGGAGGCTTGGGCCCTGTTTTTTCTTCCAGGGTGTGAGGAGCTGAAAAAAAGGGGCTGTGATTGGAAGGACCAGAGATACTTTTCCTACCTGAGGGCTCAGACCCACCTCAGGACACAGCTCCTCTTCAAGGAAGAAATGGAAAAGGTGGATTTGAGGAAGATGCTGGTCTGTTTCTCTATGTGAGATGAGGAAAAAGCAGAGAGGAACCTTGTCCCTCTCCCCCCTTGCCATGCCCTCAACCAAGAGCTTACACACCCCCATGCCTTTTACAACAGTGAATGCTCACTCCACTGCCTAATTTACAAACCATATTAGCACTAAAAAGACCTCAACATGGGGTCTCTGTTTCTTACCATGGTCCGAGGCAAAGCAATCAATGACAGCCATGTTCTCCCAGAGAGCCTCTACATCCTCAGGGGAGGCAAGCTTAGGCCGGACATCCCCCTTCCCAGGCCCCAGGCGCTCAAGGTCTGCTTGGCTCAGGAACAGATGGTGGGGGGCCACCTCACAGGTCACTGGTACCCCCCGTGCCTTTGCTGCTTTAATTAATAAGATCTGGAAGTTGAGAAAACAGGGAGCTCTGGAGAAGGCCGAACTCAGGACGATCCCCCCGCCGCCCCCAACTAACCAGAAATATGTAAAGATCCTGACTTTACACTCTCCTACCTTGTACCTCTTGTCTTTATCACCTCATTCCTTCTATTTCCCCCCAGCCAGTCTCCCTACCCCTCAAACACACACACACACACACACACACACACACACACACACACACACACACACACACACACAATCACACAATTTCTTTTGCCCTTGGCTTCTTACCTCCTCCTTCCGAGCCACGTGGCAGATGTGTACAGGCCGTTGAGCCAGCTGGGCTACCATGATGATGGCAGCAACAGTCTGCCGTTCTGCATGAGCCACAATGGGGAGATGGTGTGGCCAAGTCTCAAAGTGCTGCAGACAGAGGAGTGATAACAAGGCAATTCTGGAAACCCCTTTCATCATTAGGTGGTGCCACCGAGTACTCCTGCTCCTTCCTCCAGCCCTTCCCATTCCACTCAGTTCACCAGAACTGGCCGGCACTTCCTTGTTCCTGTTCCCTAGTTTGGTTTCCATCTCCTACTCTCATGATCTCAGTACCACCTTCCCTCCCACCCACTAAACCCAACCACTGGCTTCCCACCTCCATCCAATGGGCCAGGCTGTCCAGCCGAAGTTCAGAGAACGTTTCATTGAGATACAGTTTTAATCCTGCAGCTGCTCCAGCCACAGCACCCAGGGATCCTGCATTCTCTGACGAGGCTCCGAGGAACAAGGCATAGTCACAGCGGGCCCCAGTCTCTGCCAACTAGAGGACAATGATAAAGTATATCAGTGTTGGTTTACACATCCAGAGCTACCTTGGTATGACCTCAAGACAATTTATTCTGGGCCCCTGGGGCCTTCCTGTTATCTTAAAGGAGTTAGGGTCTGATAGGGTCAGTGAAAAGATCTATTAAAAGGGGAGGAAACTGACCAAGTGGGACAGCTTGGTCAAGAGTAGTCTCTTTTTGAGTGGATGAATGAATGGTCTGGGAACACTCACCTTCTGTGCAAGGGCAAGAGCTGGAGCATCTATGATGGGAGGCCGGGTGTTGGGCATAGCACACACCATGGTGACCCCCCCAGCTAGGGCAGCTGCTGTGCCTGAGGCAAAGTCCTCCTTATGGGTACCGCCTGGTTCCCGCAGGTGCACGTGCACATCAATCAGCCCTGGGAGAAGGTGAAGAAGAGAGGAATAGATTTATCTCCAATGAATAAAATCTATTCAGGGTATCTGAGGTTTAAAAGGTAAGACTCCATCCTACTACAGGAACAAAGGAAATGAGGGGTAGACAAGACAGAAAAGCAGGAGTTTTCAATAAGAAAGAGCAGGGACTGGCATGGGAGGATAACCCTGGGGGAGGAATTAAATCTAGGCAGAACAGAACACGGAAGACAGAAAAACATGTCTATGCACAGAGATAAAACACGGCCACCCCATAGCCCTATTCCCACATGTTCTAGCTCCTATCACCCAGCTGAGACCAATGTGGATGCAGAGAGCTGCCACTGACCTGGCAAACGCACCAGCTTCTGTGAGGTCATGCAATCAACATGCACCTTCAGCGGGGGAGCTGGCCCGATCTGGCCCAACGCCTGCAAGTGGATGACAGCCACATTTCATTTAGGGAAGGAAGGTGGTTTTGGGAGCGTCCAAAGCCGCTACTGGTGGAATAAGGATTATAGACCAGCCATATTTTGTTGTGTTTTAAGAGAATCGGATGTTACTGAAAAGGGAGCTGGGTAGATTAGGTACTGCTACCCTGAAGAACAACGAAAAACAAGTCCCGCTGGGAAGCCCTGATACATTTAGGAAGAACAACAGAAGCACTGTAACTTACTGACTAAACTCCTTGTTATCAACTACCCATTAATGTTTCTCAGAATATTCTACAACCCACAACACTCTAAGCAAATCTCCACTGTCTGTTTCATCTACTTCCATTCATCTCCTTGTCTACCTTTTCCTACCTTAATCTGACTTGTTTGCGAAAGGACTGTAAAAACTAAGGAGTGGTCAATCAAACATCCTACATGTGGAAGCCTGGGCCTGCCTCTCCCAAACAGCTTCTCTCCTTCCAGGGACACAATTCTTCCAATTAGGCAGCGGCAACATTTTGTACTGACACCTGCCTTCTCAGGTCTTCCTAGGCCCCAGACACCCAGATTATTCATTAGGAATGCTCTTTAAAGCCAGCACTACAACACAAAGCCCCACTGACTGACTCTCTGAGTCCCAGTCACCTCCACAAACAGCTTGGTGCACTTGATGTCGATGATAAGGGGCACAGAGAAGTCAGCTGCAAGGCGACGCGTCCGGTAACCCTTGGTTACAAAGGAGGAGAGCCGCCGGCCTCCTGCTCCACGCATTGACAGGTTGATCACCAACTCAAAGTGGTTTTCTGCCAACTGTTCTAGGATGCTTCGTTGTGGGGGACATTCACCTTCAACTGCCTCCTCAAAGTGCCAGTCCACAGCTGTGACCTATGTGCCCAACAAGCCCAGGATACGCAGTCAAAGTAAGGAAGGGCTGGGTTGGTCCCTCCCAAATGAAGTGGTACCCAGTGGAAAGGCAGATTAGGGAGTCTCTGGATGGGATTCAACCCTCAAGGGCCATGATGTAGGAAAAAATGATAGAGATGAGTTCCATGGTCTCAAGGGGTCTAGGTCCTGAGAGTCTGAGTTTGGACCTTGCAGATTTTCCAGAAACCCCGGGGAAAGCTGGGTTTGAATCTGGAGTTTGACCGTTCCTAACTATGTGACAATGGGCACATCATTTAAATTCTGAGACTCAGTTTCCTCATCTGTAGAACAGTAGCTCCACCTGCCTTAGGGAGCTGCTCTGCAGGTAGAGTTTTTAAAACTTTAAAATGCCAAAAAATTAATAGTTGTTATTATCTTCCCCAGACCAACCCTCAAAAATAAAGGACAACCAAACAGCATCTTTGGGGGGAGGGGAGGTAGCACTGGGGGTTGGGGTGAGGTACAAGGTAAGAGACAGAGAAATACTGTAGGGGACAGAGTACAGGTACCTTGACACCATGCTCGGTGTAGAAGTCTGCAGTGCCCAAACTGGCATATAAACTGTAGCCTAGACTCTCCAACAGCCTCACTGTGGGTAGCAGCTCACTCTTGTTCTGAGGAAGGAGGGAGGAGAAACAAAGCATTATCTGACACTGGTGATTTAAAGACACTCTAGAGATCCAACTCCTCCTCCCTCCTTCAAGGAACCTGGACCCTGACTCTTCTCCCCAAATCCTAATTACCATACCTTGTAACTACCAATAGTCAGCAGGATGTTCTTCTTGGGGATCTTGAAGCCGGTGCTAAGCATAGCCTTAAGGTAGGCCTCACAGCGGCTCTCCCCAAAGCCAGCCACCTCTCCTGTGCTAGTCATCTCTACCCCCAGCACTACATCTGCTCCGGCCAGGCGTGAGAATGAGAATTGCGGCACCTGGGCGGGAAGAGATGAGGAAAAGGGTTTTAACGATTTCTTTGGAAATGTGATTTAAATCAGGAGGCTGGCTACATCTGAAAAAAAGACCTTAACCTTGACTCCTAGGATTTCTCAACCCTAGACTTAAACCCCAAGGATCCCAGGCTTTTTTACCTTAACTCCCACCACTCCAGTTCCAGACATGAGCCCAACAGGCTCAACCTCCTCGCCCATGATGATTCGGGTAGCCAAGGCCACCAGATCCACTCCAAGCGTCTTGGAAACAAAGGGGAAGGACCGAGAGACACGGACGTTGCACTCTATAACCTTGAGCTGGTCATCCTGGGGAAAACAGAGATGGCGATGGTTACCTAAGATCCACAAGGAGTAGGCCCTGCTGCAGCTGGCCAGCCAGCCTCTTATCCCTCTATCTACCCCTGCTTTTTTGGACAACAAACTATAAGATTACTGTGTAAGTGTAATCAACTTGTTGACTATAGACCTGAAGGGATTAAATGAAGGCAGTGAGACTGTAGAACCTAGAGCAAATTTCTGACTTAAAATGCTCAGGGGCACTACCTGCCATTTTAACTGTCCACAACTGCCAAAAAACCCACTCCCCATGTCCACAGGACGATGACTAGACACTTTCAAGCTTCAAAATTCTGGCAGATCTCACAAGGAAGGTTTTTCTCTCAGTCCCTCTGTAATCACAAAACTTTAGGTACAGAACACAGTAACTCCTCATCACCAAGTTTGGGGAGCTCTGCTCTAGCAGTAAAGAGGACATTAACCTTTCACTTCTACTTCTAATCCAAGTTTTCCTCCTATTACCTTGGCAATGAGCTGAAGATTGAAAGGCCCCGTGACCTGTAGCTCTTGACCCACAGCATGAACAATTGCTTTGATCCTTTCCAGTGTCTTGGGTGTGATATCTTGTGGAGGAGTCACCAATGTGGCATCCCCTGAGTGTACCCCTGCATTCTCCACATGCTCTGAGATAGCTACAGCTACCACTATGCCATCACAGGCCACGGCATCCACGTCAATTTCCTGAGAGCCACAACAAAGAATGATCATGTAGCACAAGAATCCTCCCCCACCAAATAGCCCTACTCCCCCCCTCATTCTGTAAGCCACCATAACCATGATGCCCCAAGACACCAGATACAACAGAAAAAGGGGGCAGCAGCTGGATGCAGGGGAAAAAGGTACAGAGATATTTCTGCTCATGCGCTGTCACCAACCTTGGCCTCTTGGATAAACTTGGAGATGACCACAGGATGCTCTTTAGAAACAGCAGCTGCACTGCTCAGAAAGCGCTCCAGGTCTCCATCAGTATAGGCCACATTCATGGCGGCACCACTTAGCACATAAGAAGGGCGGACAACGCAAGGATACCCCACGGTCTGGCAGAACTGGCGGGCAGACTAAGAAGAGCAAGGAGGTTAGGCAGTGGCTGTCAGACAGACTCACTTGCGCTGTTCAGCCCCCACACTAGGCCTACCTCCAAGTCGCTGAGTTCTCGCCACTGAGGCTGGCTGATGCCAATGGTGTCAAGGAGCCGAGAAAACTTGAATCTGTTCTCAGCAGAGTCGATGGCCTCTGGGGAGGTCCCAAGGACCCGACATTGCTGCCTATGCAGAGCCATGGCCATGTTGTTGGGTAGCTGACCCCCCATGGAGAGGATCACACCCTCAGGATTTTCCAACTCATAGATATCCATCACTACCTGCAGGAAGTGAGATGCTAGGGGTCTGGAAGCAAGTGCTATTTGCTTACCTCATGGGAAACCCAGAAGAATTTCAGTAAAGCAATTTAACCCTGACCTTTTCTTCCCTTATCTTACCTCAAAAGAGATCTCATCAAAGTAGAGTCGGTCACACATGTCATAGTCAGTACTGACTGTCTCAGGGTTATAGTTCACCATGATGGTCTTATACCCCATCTGTGACATGGAAATATTATTCAGCAATGACAAGAAATGTTATTCAGCTATGGGGTATCAAGGGAGAGGTAGAACTATGAAAAATAGTTCTTACTGAAAAATAAAAATAGAAAAATGTCCTTACTGAAACTGACCTTCAGAACACAAGAATCCCTCCCCCCAAGAGCTATCAGATAATGAACAAACGACCTCAAAAATTAACAAGCCCCCAACTACTCAAAAATGTTTCTGCAAATGCTGGAGTGGGTATTTACATGGGCAGGAGGTTGGAAGAGATAACCTCCAAATGGATTCCACGGTCCCTAAATCTATGACCCTAACAGACAGGGGATACAGAGAAGAGTGCCTTGGATGAGTAATTAATCATCATTAAGTAGGTGTGGGAAGAAATCTCCTCCCCAGTTAGTTATGGGCACAACCAACATCTGTCAGGGACTGTGGAAAAATAGGAAAAGGCCCTGAGTTGTTAAAGCTCAGACCTTGCGCAGCTGCCGGATACAGCCCACAGCACACCAATCAAATTCGACACTGGAGCCAATTCGGTAGACACCAGAGCCCAGGACCAGGACATGCGGAGTGTGGAAAGTCAGGTCATGGGTGGTACCCCCATAAGTCAGGTACAGATAGTTGGTTTGAGCTGGCCATTCTGCTGCCACTGTGTCAATCTGTTTCACTGCTGGACAGATGCCCAGTTCCTGCCGTAGTTTTCGGACAGCCAGCTCTGTGCTGGAGAGAAAGTAGAGTCAGAAATGGGCACAAAAGGAGTGCCACGTGAAACTGCTCTAAGGCAAAGATTAGAAAGGAAAACCTGCAACAACTCAAATGAACTAATTAATCCCCTTCCCAGAAAAAGAAACTTGAGGTCTCCAGATTTCTCTTCAACAAAAATACACCTTTCCCTGACTCTCTCCACAGCCTTGGAGGTCTGGTACCAAAGTCCCCTGATCCAGCTAACGGGCCCTGACCGACCTCCCCCATCATCCCCCTGACCTGAGCACCGCAAGGGCAATCTGCTTGTCAGAGAAGCCAAGGCGTTTGGCCTGATGCAACAAATCAGGGGGCAAGGGCTGCCCACGGTGTTCTTCTAGTTTTCGGGTGTGTTCTATAATGCGTTTCATGCACTGCAGGAACCAGCAATCAATTCGAGTAAGCTCATAGAGTCGGTCTATGGTATAACCTGCCCATAAAGCAGCTGCCACTACAAATATCCGCTTATCAGTTGGTGTCTCCAGCTCCTGGAGAGAGGAGAGGAGGAGAAATAAACAGGTCAAGGTCTGAGTAAGAATATCGAGAGTGGGATCAGGATATTCCATAGGGGAGGAAGAATAAGCACTGTTATAATGGTCCTAGTGCCAGGCACCCAGCTAACAACACTTAGTGCAATACTACCTCATGTGATCCACCTAACAACCCTGAAAGGTTGGTGCTATTCATTTTCCCATATCACAGCTAAGGGAACTGAGGCAGAGATAGAGTAACTTGCCCAGGGCCACACAAATAGTATCTAAGACTGGACTGGAACTCAGGCTTTCCTGACTCCAGGCCCAGTGTTCTATGCACTACGCCACATGGCTGCCTTTGCCACGGGCCAGTCCCTAAGGCACCATCGACCCGACTAGGCAGGCCCTAGGGACTGTTAGTGGCTGGCACAATTAGTGACAGGTTAAGACTAGGGAATAGTAAGGTAGGTTTCAGGTATCATTAGAGTGGATGGGGCTGCCCTCTCACCATGTCACTGACAGGCTTCATCGTGTGATCAAAGCCAACACAGTTCTCATCCACCATGCGCAAGGCCTTCTGGAATGCCTCCTCAAACCCGCGTCCAATAGCCATGACCTCACCTAAGGGAGTGAGGAAGAAAGGAGGAGTGGGAGAGTCAGCCTGAAGAGTCTATGGAGTATTCAGGGAAGCCTCAGTTGAAGGATACCTTGTCTACCATATGATTCATTTTGGGGGGGCTTTGGGACCAAACCTGTGATTTTATTGGTATGATGACGTACCAATAATGAAACTCCCTCTACTGGGGCATATCAACAACTGAGTTTTACCAAGGTCACCCAGCAGACAGCTGGCAGAAGAGGGCCGACTTCCCGACTAGCTTTTGATGCACGACACCTCCCCACAATGTTTTACACAAAGACTTTTCACCCTGTTCAGCCATTTTGAGTTACAGTTGGATGTAGTTTTATTTGTGACCACACTGTCTAAATTATGCATGTATTTGGAGTCTAAAACTGCTACCTAAAACACTGAAGAATCTTATCCATTTACTTTGTTCCTATTACAATGTCATTATGTTTCCATTATCTCTTTACATTTTTAAAAAATATCTATTTCAAGCACTGTGTGTCTACTGCTAACATACAATAAATTCTCTTACAGGATTGGCTAAAAAATAATAGCTCACATTTACTTAGAACTTTAAGGTCTGTGAAATGCTTTACAAATAATGATCTCATTTTATTACCACAGCAATCCTGAGAGGGGAGTGCTATTATTACCCCCACTTTTTCAGATGAGAAAAGTAAGGTAAACCAAGGTTAAGTGACTTACCCAGGGTCACACAGCTAGTAGTCGTCTGAGGCTGGATTTGAATCCAGTTTTCCTGACTCCAGGCTCTATCTACTGTGCTAGCTAGCTTTGCTATTTCCAAAATTACCATTACAACTTTTTTTTACCCAAATTACGCAAAATCATTTCAGAGTCTGGCAAAACCCACTATTTCCCTGATTTTCACCTACTATATTAACCACAGTTTTGTTAACAAGGTCTCTTTTGTTTTAAAACAGTACAACACACATGAAAATGAAAAACTGGTATTGTAAATGATCAAGGAAACATGCTATTAAAAGTTAAGCCAATATTTAGAAACCCCAGCTTGACACATTTATTGAAATGCTGAAATATAAAACATTTGCCTCCTAGTTTAGGGGATTTGAACAAAAAAAGTTAAGCCAAGTCTTTTGATTGCCCTGGCTTCAGTTAATTAAACTGAATTATAAGGATTGTGGAGTACACCTTGTTTCTGATCTTTGTTTCAGACACCACCTAAGTTGCTAGAATTCCTCTAGAGAAGAAGGGTTCCTACAGAATTTCTTGAATTGCTCCTGATCCTTGGAGAAGACAGAGAAGTACATCCACATGTGAGGAATATCAGAGATATTCTTTTTTTTTTTTTTTTTTTGCTTTTTGGAGGGGGGAGGTAGGGCAATTGGTGTCAACTGACTTGCCCACGGTCACACGGCCAATTCTTGTGTGTAAGTGTCTGAGGCCGAATTTGAACTCAGGTTCTCCTGACTCCAGGGCCGGTCCTTTATTCCCTGCGCCACCTAGCAACCCCTATCAGAAATATTCTTTATGAAAATGCCAACACAGATGATAAAAGGGTATTGTGAGGCTAGGGTGCCTAAGAGGCTTGTTATCCTGATAAAATAGATACTTAGTAGTAATGGGGTCTTTTGGTTTCTCACCAACACTCTTCATGCAGCTTCCAATTCGTGTGCTAACACGCAGGAACTTGCTGAGATCCCAGCGAGGGACCTTAACCACGCAGTAATCCAGGCTGGGCTCAAAGGCAGCTGTACCCCCAGTTACTGAGTTCCTGAGAAAAAGTGGCCAAGGGAGAGGTGAGGAGAGAAAATATGATGCCCCCTGATAGTCCCATAACCCTTGCAGGCCACCCTTTCCATCTTCTCTGTCCAAGAGGACTGCCTACTTCCTGTCCCATTCTCTATCCTACTCAAATCCCTCCCTCTACACCTCCTACCTGAGTTCAGGAAGGGAAATGCCCAAAGCTAGCTTGGCTGCTACGTAGGCCAGAGGATAGCCAGTGGCCTTACTGGCAAGAGCTGAACTTCGAGACAGGCGTGCATTCACTTCAATGATATAGTACTGCAAAAGTATAGAAACCAAAAGGAAGAAATCATGAGTCCAACCCAGAAGCCCAGAGTCTCGCTGGCTTGGGAAATCTCATGGGGTTCTTTTTCCTCCTGGTTAGAATATGGAAGGGCTAAGAAAGAGGAGTCAAAGTCCCCTCTGAGTGAAAGGGAGAGCAAAGTCCTCCTTGAAATAGGAGGAGGTCAGCATGTCCCAGCAGCAGGACTTGGGGGTATCAGATTCCCCTCCCCCATTTCTTTAGGTTTCAATGGCTTTCCAGTTTGAGGGTCATGAGGTTTTAAAGCTAGATGGGGGCGGGGAGAGGAGAGAGGGCATAAAACTAATGACATATATCTCAGGGGAGTTAGGTTTGGGTGACTGGGTGGGAGGGGGAGCACAGAAAGTTCTTAGAGGGGCTCAGGGTCTTTTACCTGTTCAGACTCAGGGTTCAAGGCATACTGTACATTGCACTCCCCGACAATGCCCAGGTGTTGGGTCACCTTGATAGCAGTTTGACGTAGCAGCTGGTATTCCCTGTCATTTAGTGTCTGGCTTGGGGCCACAACTATAGATTCACCAGTGTGAATGCCCAGTGGGTCTAAGTTCTCCATGTTACAGACCTAGGAAGGGAGAGGTTGCACTAAAGGTCAATGCAAAAATAGCATTAGTAATCAAGGCAATGGATCCTTTCTGAGGGTCTCTCCCCTGTTTCTGGTCCCAGGGACACAATCTAAAAGTTTTAGCCCTGCCCCTTCAATACCTAAAGGTTTCCCATCATCTCCCCTTAACTCTACTGCCCCAAGGGAATGGATGAGGATCCCACCCCTGACACAACTTACCGTGACACAGTTGCCGTATGCATCTCTCACCACTTCATACTCTATTTCTTTCCATCCCTTGAGGGACTTGTCCACCAGCACTTGGCTGGTGTGAGCAAAGGCTGGGGCCACCAGGGAGGAGAGCTCCTCTCTGTTGGAGGCAAAGCCAGAGCCAAGGCCTCCCAGGGCAAAAGCAGCTCGTACCAGGACTGGGTACCCCAATCGTTCTGCAGCTGCTTGAGCCTAAAGCAAGAAAAGAAGAAACATAGGTAACAGCGTTGGTAACCCTCTCCTACCCACACCCAAAGCAAAGAAGGAAAGGATCCAGAAAATGTCCCATTGAGAATAGGGGACCAAGTCTGGTCCCACTATACCTGTTCCAGGGAGTTTGCAGCCTCGCTGGGGGCCACATACTCCTCTATCTCTGCCATCCTTGCTGCAAAAGCACGCCGATCCTCAGTCAGCTCAATTGTCTCCACAGGAGTGCCTAGGACCCGTACTCCATATCGGGCCAGAACCCCAGCTTTAGTCAGCTCCACACCACAGTTTAGGGCTGTCTGGCCTCCAAACGTCAGTAACACACCATCTGGACGCTCATTACGAATGACCTGAGAGGGAAGAGAGGCAAAGCGTACTAATAGGCAAGGGGTATGAAAGATCAGAATCCCGAAGCAACAACCATCACACCACTACCCCATCACCTCATGCCACTACCTCCTTCTGCTGATAATACCTGGGTCACATAATGAGGGGTAATAGGCAAGAAGTAGACTTTGTCAGCCAGTCCCTGGGATGTCTGCACTGTGGCAATATTAGGATTGATGAGCAGCGTTTGAATATTTTCCTCCTTTAGAGCCTTGATAGCCTGAAATTACAGGAAGCATTTATCACCACCCAGATGCCAAACTATCTTTGTACTAATCTTCAACTGCTCTCTACCAATGCCTAGTAATATTCACTTCTGACTCTTCTTCACTATCTACCTACCCTTATCCAAATCTCTGAGTCACCTTCATCCCAAAAGAACACTCACACCTCAGGCCCTTTCTCCTTACACTTTCAGTCCACCATTGGGTGGGGCAGGGAGTTAACAAACAGACACCAGAGGAAGGAAAGAAAGAAGCTCATGTGAACCTAACCTGAGAGCCAGAGTAGTCAAACTCTCCAGCCTGGCCAATGGAGAGGCCCCCTGAGCCCAAGATCAGCACCTTTCGGGGAAATGGAGGCCTGTCTCCCGGGGTAGGGGTACCAGAGGGACAAAGTTGCTCCATTAGCCTTTCATGAACTATAAAAAGGTAAGAACAGTTAGTCACAAAAACTTAAGAGCTGGAAAGAACCATAGAGATTATCTACTTCAATTTCCTAATTTTTACTGATGAAGAAACTAAGGCCATGAAAGATTAAAAAAAGGGAATTTGGCCAGAACCAGAGTTAAGTTAGCAATAGGATAGCAAGGACTAGAACTCAGGTTTCCTTACTTCCAGCCTAGTACTTTTTCCACTAGGGGAAAAAAATGAATCCATCATTTTGTGGCTTAGCCCCAGAACCTTCAAACCATCCCAGTTTCCCTAGTCATACCCACCTTATTCCCATCCCAGCGCCACCCCCATCCAATCTTGTCTGCCTTTAGGATCCTAGGCCCCCCACCTGTCTTGCCCCCAGCCCTGTTCTCCTTCACGGTCTCCAGGAAGATGTCAAAGAGCAACTCCATATCAGAGGGGCCGGCTCGGTGCTCAGGGTGGAACTGGACGCTGTAAAGTGGCACACCACCATTGTTATAGCTTCTGGTATTGCCAATCTAGCTTTCATAACCACCCTCAGCCCCCAGCCTGAGTGAAGGCTCCTTTGCTGGAGCAGTCACCAGACACAGATGCCAGCCAGGCCCTTGTCTGGTCCCCACCTGAAGAAGGGCAGGGTCTCATGTACAATGCCTTCATTGGAATGATCATTGGCATTCATAAAGAGGGGAGTCCATCCTGGTGGCAGAGATTCTGTTTCCACTGCAAATCCATGATTTTGGGATGTTAAGAAGCATCGTCCAGAGCCCTTCAGCAGGCACGGCTGGTTATGGCCACGATTGCCATACCTAAGGGAGAAATCAGCTGGAATATTTTCTCCCCTTCTACAAATACTAACTCATAACTTCCCCTACCTTTAAAGGTATCTCACCTTGCCAGATGACATGTATTTTCGCCCCTCCCCAAGCATTCCAAAGCCCTTCTCTACTGGCACTAAGCCTCAGTACCCTCATTCCTGATCCCAGGGGTCTTAGCCCCTTAACACACACCCTTTCTCCCCATCCCAACACATTTCTCACCTCATCTTGTAAGTCTTGGCCCCTATGGCTAAGGCCAACAATTGATGACCCAAGCAGATACCAAAGACAGGTCGGGGGTTTGGTTCAGAAAGGACACGGCTCAGTGCAGAAACCACAGTGGGGCAAGAAGCAGGGTCCCCAGGACCATTACTTAGGAACAGACCCTCATATTCTGGTAGGAGCAGAAGATATTGCATCAACAAAGATACTACAACTAGAACAACTCTTTCATTCTTCCCTAGGGCAGAACCCCTCAATCCCCTGCATCTGTTTCCACCAACTCTGGCTACTGTCAATGATTCCTGGTCACTTGCCCCACTCACCCTGGCTGTCTAGTTTGTAGTCCCAGGGCACTACAGTGACCTCAGCTCCACGCTGGCACAGACATCGGATCTGACTGTATTTCAGCCCACAATCCAGGGCAAGAATCCGTGGGCACCCCCCTGCATTGTATACCTTTGGTTCCTGAGGGTAGAAAAAGTAAACATAACATTTTAACAACTGTCCTGCTCTATCCACTACCTCATATCTTTCCACCCTTCAAATTAAAAATATTACTCCTTGTTCTCAAGGCCCACCAGTGAGCAAATGCATTTTTTAAAAATTCAATCTATTTTACTTTTCAACATGAATATAGTATGTTAAAAAAAAAATTTAATATATCTACTACATGCAAGGTAATGGAAATACCAATACAAAAACAAAATAGCCCCAGCCTTCAAGGAGATGGTCTTTCTAAGGACTGAAGTGCATGACTTCTAAAAGTGTATGGGAAACCTGAGGAAGGGAGAAAACCCTCCTTACTGTTTTCTGGACAACTGTTAAAGGCGCAACTGATGCACAGTTAGCCCTGGTGACACCCCAGCTCCATCACATCCCCCAAGATACACACCTTAATGGAAACCTCAGGCACAAGAGCCCTAGCATTGGGATCTAAAAATGGCAGGGATGAAGGTTCTATCCCATCTTGCACCAGCTTTCCCAGAAGCGATCCCTGTTCCCTCAACTTCTTTGTCAGTTCCCTTGTATCAACTCCTGTTAGACCACAAGATAAATCAAACTTAACAGAGAGATTAGACTTCAGGGACAAATTTCCCCCTCAGCATCACACAATTATTTCAATAGCAATCCAAGTCCTAGATCAGGGCCTGCCCCAGGAGCATAGACAACCTTTTCTTCCACAGTCTCAGGCACCCATCCTTCACTCCCAATCCTATTACATTAGCCTCTGATCTCCCACCCAACTTTACCTCATCTTCCCCCTAACAGCAGCTCTTGATTCTCCCCAACTCCAGCATACTAAGCTCCAACTGTCCACTCCCCCCCAACTTTCCCCTGTAGTACCTTGGAGACCAGGTATACCATGCTCTTCCAGCCACTGGTGCAAGGTTCGGGTGGCACTCCAGTGGCTGGGTGTAGAGCAGCATTCTCCCACCACCAGTCCTGCCACATGAATCCCAGATGATTCAAACCACTGCAAAAGAAAGAGTAAGAAAAATCCCAGGGGCTACAACCTACCCAGTCTGCCACCAGGACCACTACCACTCACAGAACATTGTATAGTATTTAGTAAGGTACCTAGGTACTGTGGGAATATGGTATCACTTGGAGGTGTTAAGAGTTCTTTTGCAGCAGTTCTCAACCTGTGGGTCACTACCCCTTTGGGGGTTGAACAACCCTTTCACAGGGGTCACCTAAGACCACTGGAAACCACATAAACACATCAATCCTCTATCTGTCTCCAGCAGGTCCAACCACTTGCAGATACACCCACATATGAGGATTAAAGGTTAGGAAGGTTGAGAACCACTGCCTTAGAGCCACTTATAATTTATAAGGAGACATGAGAAATAAAACTGCCAAGAAATAAATGTGCACTGAAATGAAGTATCAAAAAAAGAAACACTTAGCTCACTTGGGACTGAAAAAGACACAGCAGGCACTGCTTAACAGTAGAATATTTTATGGAAAAGTCAAGTTTTATAGAAAAGTCAAAGCCCTTCTTTTAAAGATGAAGGGGACTTTACAAAAGAAAATTGGGAGCCCATTCCAGGAAAAAGAGCTTAGGCAACAAAAGCAGGATATCACCAACTGAAAAAGGAAACCTCCTTCAAAAAAAGAGTAGAAAGTAGGCTTGTCTGACTGGAAAGAAAAATTATGCTAGAGAAAAGCAGAAAGAAAGAAGAGATGAGGAAAGCTGGTCTGGAAAACTAGAAATCAGTTATAGCTTGTTCTGAAGAGTAACCAAAAATTCTCATGATTCCTAAAGCAATTACTGGTCAGAGAAGTACTAGAAATAGGCCCTTAGCACCTTTAGTTTTAAGCAAATGTTCAAGAGCTCTATAATTAGTCCTTTTGTCCTTCCTACTCAGCTCCCCTCCCCCACCATTCCATTATATTCACACAATTCTTCCTAAAGTCACTCCCCAGGTTCATACAAACTTCAATTGTTTAGTTGTTCAGTTGTGTCCAACTCTGTGACCCTGTGGACCATAGCATGCCAATACATATAGAAGTCCATAGTGTTTTCTTAGCAAAGATACTGGAGTGGTTTGCCATTTCCTTCTCCAGTGGACTAAGGTAAACAGGCTGTGACTTGCCGGGGGTCACAAAGCTAGCGCCTGAGGCACTCTCTGAACTTAGATCTTAGTGATTCTAAGACCAGGGCTCTATCCACTTAAATATATAGCTGCATTCACAACAGTTTATTCATTCATTCTATTATTTATTCCATTCATTCCATATCCATTCAATCCAAACCCTGAAGCATGGTTCTCAAGGCCTTTCAGGCCCTCTGGGTCCAATCTATCATTCTAACCAAGTTACCTACTACAGCTTATGCTCCAGTTAAACCACACTTCTGATGCTCAAATAATTTCCTGCCTTCAAGCCTTTGCTCAGAATACTCCCTTCAGCTGATTGGCCTCTGCCACCTGCATATGCCTCCACCCTTTAGACTCTAAAATCTTTATAAAGTACTTGGCATCTGAGCTAAACCAAGGTTCCAAGTACTTTATAAAGGCTTTCCTGATCCTTATGTGTTCTTCTAAACTCCTAAGGAACTCTGAACCTCTTTTATGGAAATCATTCTGCCCTATACTGGTTACTTATAAATCAAATTAGGTATTACATATAAAATGCTTTGCAAGTCTCAAAACACTGTAAAATTATCAATGATCATTACCATTACTATTTATTTTGCCCGGCTCTACTACAAAAAGTTCCTTCAGGCCAGTATATTGGGGAGATTGTTGTTTGTCCTTCATTTGCAAAGAGGACCAAGATAAGGGGGAAAGTGATGTCCTGGCAAGCAAGTGAATTGGGCTGGGAGAGCTGTGCCAAGTCTCCAGCCTCACTTTCTCCTCCAGAAGTGGTCATGGTCAAGGGGCAAGATATAGATCAGAACTACAGGAGAGGACCCCAGATACAATGGGAGACCTTGGCTTTTTTTTTTTCTTTTTTGGAAGGGGGAAGTCAGGGCAATTGAGGTTAAGTGACTTGCCCAAGGTCACATGGCTAGTAAGTGTTAAGTATGTGAGGCTGGATTTGAACCCAGGTCCTCTTGATTCCAGGGCCGGTGCTCTAATTCATTTGGCCACCTATGCAGTCCCTGGGCCTTGGGTTTTTTAAGCTAAAGTCTTAAGGTCTCAGTTTGATATAGAGGCACCACCCATTCATTTAATTAAGGCCACATAAGAAAAGAGGCAAAGAAGGGGCTCTTTAATCCAGTCAAAAAACAAAAACAAACTAAAAACTCTGGGAAGGGAAGACCCTCAGGGTTTCTGACCACAGAAGCAGTTAGAAGGGGTATAAGAGAGGGCAGGGCAAGGAATAAATTTTCTTTGATGGGATTGTATAAAAATGAAGATGGTTATCACCCACTCTAATTCCTACTCTGGTGACCCCCTTCCCTCCCCCATCCTCCTATAGAGACCCAAGACATAAGGGGCTTTGGAATCTCAGATGGAATGAAACCAGTCAAGAGTCTCAATGGCTTCTGAGTCAACTCCAATTGGTGAGGCTGGGAGACAAAATCCAGTCTGGGATTCAACCCACTGGCAGGGGGGAGCCTGAGAGCTCTGAAAGAAGAAGGTGAAGGGAAACAGGAGGCCTGGGTAAAGGGAACAAGAACACTTAAGTGTCAGCAGTGTTTCAGGTGAGCAACTGAACCTGGAAAAAAACAGGATGACTGTCCGGAGGTCTAACTAGAAGATGAAGAGGACTCCTGGGACCCTCTGGTAAAGTTTAGGCTTAGAATCCTTAAAGGGAAGCTGAGACAGGAAGCCAAATGTCTGGGATCTGATAAGGAAACAGCCCAAGAACCCAACAGGTCCAGTTAAGAGGGCCAGGCAAGAGCTATGGTTTCTGCATCCAAGGAAGGATCCTAAGGGCAAAAAGGCAGAGCTTATGGAGTCTTATAGGGCCCAAGTCTGAAGGCAGGACAATCAATTCACTAAACGGGCTGGAGACAGAGGGAAAGGACACCTGGGTCCCTAAGGCGGG
>CM053595.1:148024670-148051359 GCA_028646575.1 Pseudocheirus occidentalis | reverse complement strand
GTCCTGAATGAGCTGCCAGTGTTCTAGTGACAGAATTGAGACACTTTTTCTAGATAAATAGCACAGAACCGTCTCCTTATTTCCTAATAGGCACAAATATTCTGACAGATTGGTCCCAGACAGTTAAAGATTAAGATGGAGCACAGCACCTGGAGTGTGCTATCTGCACAGCTGGTGTGCTAGATTATGATGATGCTGTGGGAATGTAGAGTAATAGACTGAAACAGATGAGACAGAATGAAGGCAGAATGGACTTGGTGACTTACTGGGGGCAAAGTTGAGGGAGGAGTCAAAATGGTTAGAAGGACATCTTTAGACTGGGTATTTGAATCAATTTCACGAAAAGTTTAGCAAGTAATTGGAGATACATATGTAACACCTAATTTTTTTTAATCTGTAAAATGGCAAACCACTCTCCTATCTCTGCCAAGGAAATCCAAAATCAGAGAAGACTGAAAAGACCAAATAACAACTATCTAGCTAGGAAAAAGGTATATAACTTTTGTGTGCAGTAGTTATGTAGAGTCAAATGGGACAGGTGGTCCATAGGGCTTTCCCTAGCCAAAATGGCATAAGAATTAAAAAGTATGAGGACCATGTATCTGTAGCTTTGTATTTTGAGAATCAAAGATGATGTTTCAAATCACATAGTTGTATATAATCACACAGCCCATTCCTCTTCCTTACCCCACAATGGTGCCCTGTTTGGTCAGACAGCAACGTGCTCTCATTTTTAACTCTTGTGTCCGATTACAGTAATGGTCAACCTCTGATGTGTGATGTGCAGGCCCTGGACAATAGTTGCATACCTTCAGAGCATGTACGGTCAGGAACAGATAAGAAAAAGAAATGGTCAGAGTAGTGCTAACTGACCACTAAATTCCTACCTTCCAAAGGGACAATGATATTGCATCATCTCTTCACCCAGCATAGAAAAGTTAACCACACACCTGATTCTTTGAAAGAGGCTCTACCCACTCCTCCCTATAGTCTCTTCTGGAGAAAAATGTATTCTCTTTTCCCTTTTTTTTTTTTGTGTGTGTGTTAGCAATCAATTCTTTCATCAGGTAATATCCTTCCAGCTGTTACTGTCCACTCTTTCTTAACCTGAATCTATTAGAAAAAGCCTGTCACCCACTTGCAGATCACCATTCAAAAGCATTTATTAAGTTATTAAATAAGCACAGTAATTTATACATGTAAACCTGTCACACTGATTTGGTGAGACATGAAAGATTTTTATAAGACCTCAACACTGGCAACATCCTACAGTTTTAGATTGCATCATAGGTAGGAGTTTGTTCATGTAGGCTATGAGTTGACCCTTAAAACAGCAGAAAGGCTAAAAGAAGTGATATTTTAGCAAATGTTAAACTTGTAACAGCTGTATTAGCTAGCTCACACTCACAAAATGTTAGAAAGTAGTTTTTGGAGATCATTTCCTTCCACCTCCTCTGCCTCTCTTCCTCAGATTTACTGGAACTAGAGATAAACTGGATGTGACTCTGGGTAAGTCACTTAAATATCTGTGTCCATCCCCTGTCCCCCTGACCCCCACAGCAACTAAGACCATACAGTAGAAAGAGCATCAACTCTGCCGTCCAAGGACCAGAGTTCAAAACCTATCTTTTAAGTATAAAATACTCTTAAGTCCCGGGGCCTCAGTTTCCCCATCTGTAAAATGAAGGAGTTGAACTACATGGACTCTGAGGTCCCTTCTAGCTCTACATCTAAGATCCTAAAAGCTAAAGAGGGAGAGTGACTTGCCCAAGGTCACACAGCTACTTAAAGTGAGTGACTTGAGACAGCTAGATAATGCAGTGGAGGAGATTCTAAATCGGTTTAGACCTGTGTTCAAATACTGGCCTTAGACACTAACCGTGTGTGACCCTGGGCATGTCACTTGACCTGTCTCAATTTCATCATCTGTAAAATGGAGATAACAATAACATCTACCAGCCAGGTTTTGTGAGAATAAAATGAGATACTCAAGAGCTTCACAATACAAATGACCATATCCTGACTTCCAATTCTAGACTCCCTTATAACTAAGTAAGAATAGTAGCTGACATTTATAATTAGTTGTACAAATTGTAACAGACATTTAAACTGACCTTTAAGAGTATGGCTCATTAGTAAGATAAAGTCATAAAAACCTGGGTTCAAGTTCTGCTGCTGACATACTGGATGTGACTCTGGGGCAAATCCCTTCTATCTCTACCCCTAGGTAGCTCTCCAACTAAAGCTACCCATCTGCATCGGCTGAAGGAGTTTCCACACCAGGAGTTCTGACCCAGATGAATCCCCACGCCGAGGTTCTTAATTTTATGAGGTGTTCCCCTATTCGATAATTATCCTGTCGCCCTACACACACACCAGCCCTTTGACTCGTTCCACGGAATACTTAAGCTGATCCTTTACTAACACTTTAGGTCTTGTACGAATCTCCGGGATATGGGACAGGAGTAGGGGGCGGGTCTAGGAGAGGGTGGCCGGAGGGCCGGGCAGGAGCCCCGGGCTGGCATAGGGGCGCCGGCCTTCTGCCTCAACCCAGAGAAATCGGGCGGCGCCGGCGACGGCCGGGCAAGGGGGGCCCATCACCTCCTTTCCCCACTTCTCCCGACCCCACCGACTCCCTCTTCAGTACCTCGGGCAGCGCCGGAGCCCTCTCAGCGCTCAGAGCCAGGAGAAGGGGTACAGCCCTGGATAACCAACCCACAAACGGGCCAAAGCCCACGGGAGCCATTTTTTCCTCCCTCTTCCCTTAGCGCGTGACGTTAGTCATCACGTGTCAAAGACTACGCGGGCGCGTGGCCGTGACATTTGCTCTACCCACCCCCCCCCCCGAATCTAATGGTCTCTCTGAGATAAGTTTCGCCGGCGCCCCGAGGACTTTTAGGAGATGCTCTTTTTTTGCTGGCCAGTGAGCTCTTCCCGCCCCCAGCTCTCGAGTTGCTCAACGGTCTTTTTAGGGTTTCCTTTCCCGGGTCTCTCAGGGAGCAGACCTCTTTCCCTCCCCCATCTTTGTCTGGAGCCCCGGCCGGTTCTTTCACCAACTTCTGGAGCTCCCCGACCCGCAATCCCCCAGTGGCGCAGAGACAACCTGGGGGACCCTATAAGTACTCAACGTCCCGTTAATAAGTGCCCTCAGTTAACGCGGTGGGCGTAGCACCTCCGTGGGCCCATTTGCTCCAATTAGGAAGCGCAGCTGCGGAGGCACGACGGTGGCGTCATCATCCCGCGCGCTCCCGGCTCGGAGTAACCGCGTTTGGGGAACCCACGTGTGCTGGAGGCGGCAGTACTAAGCTGGGGGTAGCTGGCTGTGGGACAGGCCGGGGTGGGGTGGGGGCGGGTCTGAGGAGGTGGAGATACTATATCAGATCCGAACAGAAGAGCTATGACTTGGAGGCAAGGAAGTAAGGAGTTTGCAGGGCAAAGGTAAGCTAGCTGTGGGAGAAGGAAGGAGGAAGGACTGAGCATCCCAGCCTTGGAATTAGGTAGGGGGAGGGTTCTTCTTAAAATTTTTTACGATTTTAAAAACATTTGGGGGAGGCTTCTTTTTGCAAGATCCGGGATAAATAAGTGGCCTCAGCGGAGTGACTCGAGCTTACTCCCCAGAAACAAGGACTGAAGATGTCGAGCGAAGTGGGGGAGGGGAGGAGAAAGAGTAGTTGAGTAGCGAACAATTGAGAGAGAAGAGAGAAGAGAGGTGGTGGTGATGGTGGGAGCATTTGGGGAGAGGTAGAAATGAAAACGGCTATGCTGAAAAAGGAAAGAGGAACAGCCAGGCGAAGGTCAAAAGATCATTGGATGTCCAGATCTGCCCTTTCCTTGATCACAGAAAAGTTAATGATGAAGAGCTGGAAAGAGATGAAGGGGACTTCTTAACATTGGCTTAAGCAAAGGAGGTAAGGCAGTACAAGTCCAAGTCATGACTTGGGCTGTATTCCCAGCTTTGCTGCTTTGTGACCTTGAGCAAACCACTAATCTCAGTCTCGGTTTCTTTTGTAAAATGTGAGGAGTTCAATTAGTTGTTCTCTAATGTCAAATCTAAAACTGTAAAAGAGGATGAGGAGGGGTCTCTGACTATCAGTCAACAAGCATTTATCTTTTAAGTATGTGTGAAGCTCTGTACTAAGCCCTAAGGATACAAAGAAAAGCAAAAAATATTCCTTACTCTCAAGGTGCACACAGTTAATGGGGGAGACAACATGAAAACTATGTTACAAAAAGCGACATACAGAATTTGAGATAATCACAGAGAAGGGTGCACTTGCTTTAAGGAGTGGAGTGGTAGTTAGGAAAGGCTTTTTGCAGTAAGTGGGATTTAACTGGCACTTGAAGTAATCCACGAAAGCCAGGAAATAGAGCTGAGGAGAAAGAGTTCTAGGCATGGGGGATAGCCAATGAAAATTCGCTCAGGAAATGGCATGCTTGTTCAAAGAACAGTGAAGAATTCAGTGTCACTGGATCACAGAGTATGAGGAAGGGAGTGAGGGGTGTGTGTGTACACACACACACAAAGATAGGAAAGATATGAAGGGACTAAATTATGACTGGTTTAAAAGCCAAACTGAATTTGGGGGCAGGTAGGGGTACAGTGGATAGAGTGCTAGACCTGGATTCAGGAAGACCTGCATTTATTATATCCAGCCTCAGACATTTACTAGCTGTCACCCTGAGCAAATCACTTTAACCCCTGTTTGCCTCAGTTTCCTCAACTATAAAATGGAGATAATAATAGCACCTGCCTCCCAAGGTTGTTCTGAGGCTGAAGTGAAATAGTAACACATAGTGAACATTATATGTATGTTAATTATTATTATTATTATTTGATCCTAGAGGTAATAGGGAGCCACTGGAGGTGCATTCAATAGGGAGGTCAGACCTACACATTGAGATCATTTTGATTAACTGAGTGGAGGATGAACTGGGAAATTTGTGGCAGGCACTGACAGTAATAGTGTTGCCAAAAACAGTTGAGGTGGGGGTCTCTGCCCACCTTAAAACTGTTGTGGTTTCATGATGTGGTGGAACCATCTCAAAGAATTAAGAGTCAGACAACATCTAATCCAAGTATAGGTATTTTTTGAGATTGACACCTCTCTCATGAAGCAAGCTAAATTCCAACAGGAACCAGCAACTTTAGAGAAAGCAAGATGGATTTTTATAGGGTAAAGATGTAATTGTGGAACAGAAATTTACATAGAATAGAAGAATATCATAAATATTTAAAAGGCAGGAGGAGTTTGCTAAGGAATTAGGTAATGGAAGAGGGTTTCCATCTGTGGTTCAGTAGTTTAACATTCTGGTCATTCTGCCCTCCAGCTGCTTAGCTATTGTGGTCTTGTCTGGTTAAGACAGATAGTGGTCCTCCCTTGGGCTAGATGGATGATGTGATTGTGATTGAATACAAGAACACGGGGCGGCTAGGTGGCACAGTGAGTAGAGCACCAGCCCTGGAGTCAGGAGTACCTGAGTTCAAATCCGGCCTCAGACACTTAACACACAAAAAAAAAAACTAGCCGTGTGACCTTGGGCAAGTCACTTAACCCCAACTACCCTCTAAAAAAAAAAAAGAATACAAGAACACACCTGTTTCTGTGGGATTGGATCTGAGGGACAGTGACCAGGTAGTGGCAATAGCTGGGTTCCCATCACATGGACACACCTGCTGTTTTTGTGGGAACTAAGAGTTCAGGAACATACCTGTTGTTCCAGTGAACCGTAAGGCATATACAAAGAAGTTAGGACATAGGGATAGGGATGGAAGAGGCTAGGTAGGTGCAATGGGCCTGGTGTTCAGTAGGGCCAGGCCTATAATGAAATTAGAATATTGGGGCTAGGGGCAGCTTTATTAGGATTCCATCAATAGGAAAGTTAGGAAGAAGGGAAGGTTTGGAGAGAAAGATACTTAGTTAAGTGCTGGATGTTAAGAGTTAGTTAACTTAACTCTTAGTTAAGAGTTAAGATGTTTCTGGGACATTCAGTTAGAGATATCCAAGAGGCAATTGGAGATGTGAACCTAGAAGTCAGTGCTTATCTGCCTGCCAAAGGCCCTCATCTTGCATCTGTCTCATAGAACGAGGCCTCAGCTAGCTTACAGCAGTTCGTTTCTAAGACATTGGAGGTATCTGTATTTTAAAGAGGGATTCTTGAAAACTGAAAAATCCTTTTTTTCTTTTTAAACCCAAAGGAAAAACAGGCACGTTTGTGACAAGGATTAGAGGGAATCTTTTAGAGCAGGACATCCGTGTGCGTCATGTCTTCACACCACTATTCTCCCTGCTTGTGGTAGTGGTAGTGCTGGAACTAGATTCCAGGTCACCTGGTTCATAGGACATTCAACTACCCACCAGCCATCTTTCATCTGATTTTTGCCACAGTTACGATCACCTCCACCCCCACCATAATGCTGATGAAAAAGGAGGGAGGGTGGAAACACAGAATGTTGCAATGATATCAAGGACATCTTTGTGTCAAATGACAGGGTCTTAATCAGAAACAGTTGGGGAGTGGTGGGTGTACCTGAAGAATAGAGCTTAGGATGATACAGAGCGTGTGCTTCCCCAGATGCACCAGATGTGAGTTGCCTTCCACCTTGTTTTTAGGAGTTTCGCAAGTCAGGGCTGAACTTTGTAAAGTTAGACTCTGACTAGACTTGTTCATGTGACCATTGTGAGAAGAAGGCCTGACTGTCTCCTTAGGGAGAGGAAGGGAAGCCTAAAGGGTAGGATTAGACTGGGGAGGGAGAAAAACACAAAGTATGTTAATCAGTCTCTAGATGTCTTGAAAGCTAAACTCTGTTTCTAGGGCAACTGACTGCCCCTTGTGGCAGTAGAAGTTAGAAGGTCAGAGTAGCAACAGAAGCACTTCTCAGCTTCCCCTCCAGGGTTCTAGCTCTTCACTTGTTTCCTTTTCTGTTGTACGGATCACATCTCACATCATAAATGTGAGCATTTCTCCTCTGTCCTTCATTCAGAATATACGGTTTTGACTGTCACTTGTTTCCCCTGAATTGTTTATATTCTCCCCTGGAGCAGACATAGCAGTTTCCAGAGTCAGAGCTCCTGATGCTGACTGCAATCTGGCATAGCCTGTGGGGTTAAAGAAACACTTTTTCCTTCGGCCTATTCCCCTACTTCCAGGCTCCTTTGGCACAGTGCCAAGTGGTGCCCCATGAGAAGCCTAAGCTGTCTAGGAATGTTTCTGAAGCCCCGGCATTCCCTCCAACATTCACCCCACTCCTAGGCTTTTCCAGTCTTGGTTTAATTTTATGGCCATAGCGGTCACTGCTTCCTGGGTATCTGGGAATTGAGACTTGGAGGATTTATTCCATGAAAGGGTATAATGGAACTTGATCATTAGTTATAGGAATTTGTTCACGCCCTCATCCCTGGCTCCACCTCTGTGGACTTAAAAGACTCTTAGCCCCTAGTCAGAACTACACCCATAGGAAGCTTGACTAGGGTAGGAGATCTCCTGTCCAGCTGTGTGTCTGCCCCCAGGAAGGCCACTGTCCTGTTTTCTTTCCCTTGATCTTTTTTTCTCTAACTCTGAGCCCCTCATCTTCACCAGTACTCTTGGGTGTTTCTGCTAGGGAAATAGTTCTGGGGGGAAGGTTTGGAGGAAGGAGTACCATATTGTTTGTAGCTGGCTTTGTAAAGAATAGTGTTTGTAGTAGCCTAAGGAGAACCGCAGCAGAGGATTTTTAGGACTTTGGGGTTACTTCAGGAGGGTCCTGAGAAGAGACAACAAAGATGCCAAGAAGGACAGTGAGAGTTGGAGAGCTCAGGACCAGAAGTAATGATTGAAACAACAAAATGATTAATCTTACATTCCTATTCCCTGCTGGCTCTGGCGCCAGACTATTCTGTACTGGCTTGGTGAGCTGTAGCTGTTGGTTCTGTGCTGTGTTGACTTTTGTCTGGTTGTTGGAATGTTGACCCTAAGGGATTTGAATTAGAACAGATCCATAGACCCTAGGCAGATCTTGATGTCTCTTTCCTATCTCTGTCTGGCTTTCTGCCCTACTCCATCCTTCTCTAACCTGTACTAGAGACATATCTGTCTGCTTTCAGATCCTTCTATAGTCCAAGGCAGAATTGACTGGCATCAGGCATGCGAAGCACCATGGGGAGTGGATATGAGAGTAGGAACAGTCTCGCCCTGACTTGGTATGAGTTCCCTTGACAGGATTCCCTGATTCCTTTGACAGCTTGGCTTCTACCATGCCCCCTGGCAGAAGAGGAGAACAGTGAGGAGAGTGATTGGGCACCAGGTTGTAGTTGAAGTTCATCTTTTGCCTTTGCACGGCTGGAGAGCATTGCAGAATCTGAGGGATACCTAGGTACAGGGCATGGGCATCAGAGAATTCTATTCAGGGGTAAGTCCATCCACCATAATCCCTTCAACGGCAAGCCCTCCAACAACCCTGTCCCACTTCACCCTTGTGGACTATGCAGTATGTGTACTCTTGTTGGTGTTATCGCTTGCAATTGGGCTGTTCTATGCACGTCGAGGTAGAGGCCAGAACACAGTCCGCCAGTTCCTGTTGGCTAACCGTAGCATGGGCTCCCTACCGGTGGCATTATCTCTGCTTGCCACCTTTCAGTCAGCCGTGGCCCTCCTAGGAGTCCCTGGAGAGATATACCGTTCTGGCACTGAGTATTGGTTCCTAGGCTGCTCCTACTTCCTAGGTCTGCTGGTGCCTGCTCATATCTTCATACCCATCTTCTACCGACTCAACATCTCCAGTGCTTATGAGGTGGGTGGAAAAGAGACTATACAGGTATGGGAAGGGTGGGAGGAGGAGCAGTGGTGGGCTTTCACACTCATATATCCCAGGGTTTTTTCTATCCCATAAGAGAAGAGCTTGAAAGTGATGAAGGGATGGGGTAGAATTTCCAAACTGATCTGTGATGGAACAAAGATTTTCCCTCCTACTCCTTGCCCTCTGTACCTCCATAAACAGCATGAGGTCAGAGATGTGAGGCTCAGGAGAAGGTGGAGAGACCTAGACTGTGACATGATTCTCTTCACCCTGACATATTCTAGTACCTGGAGCTTCGATTCAGTAAGGCTGTGCGACTATGTGGAACCCTAACCTTCATCTTTCAGATGGTAAGTAGGAAAAGTATAGGAAGTTAGGTATGGAGTGAAGCATATGTTTTTCCGATCTGACCAATGTATTTGTTTGTTTTACTTGACCATATTTTGTTACAAGGGAAGGGTCCTATTATTGGAGTTGTTGGAGTAGTATCAGTGAGTTTTTTTAAGAGCATCAATAATTTTTTTTAAAAAGAGGATATGGAATGAATAAGGCAAAGAGGAACACATAGGAAATAAACAATCCTGCCCTCATTTGCCTCCACTGGCACAAAGTGTGTGTGTGTCTGTGTGTGTCTGTGTGTGTGTGTGTGTGCATGCGCACACACACACACGTACATATACACATAGATAAACAAATAACACTGTGCCTTAGACTCTGAAACCTTCTTAAACCCAGAACAGGGTCTGTAGGGGCAAACCAAGAACAAGAAGAAGACACAGAAAAAGAGCAGTATATTTGGGTACAAGGGAGCAATGTGGGATATTGGAGCTGAAACCAAGCTGTCTCTCCCATTCATGCTGTTTCTTATTCTCTCTCTGACTCTCTCCCCTTTTCTCTCTCCCTCTTTCCTCCTTCCTTCCCCCAACAGGTGATCTACATGGGTGTTGTTCTTTATGCCCCAGCCTTGGCACTCAATGCAGGTAAAGTGTCAAGGCCCATGTATAGGGCTGGCAGCCTGCCCCAAAAATGAGGGACGTTAGAGCTTTCTTAATAAGAATCAGTGTAGAAAGGGGAGATTTGTCACTTTCCAGGCCCTTTGGACTAATTTGTATGAGAGAAATAACTATTCAGGTAACTAGAAATTTGTTAATTTATCACTACTCAATCTAAATTGGTTAATATACAGCTTTTGGTGTTATTCAAGAACTTTAAAGCTAACAAATGATGCACTTTAGCTTTAGACTGACATGCATCAAGATGTCTGTCTTCACTAAAGTTCCTCTCTTAGTCTGCATTTGAAAAGTTTTTTCAGTGAATTAAATTGTGTCTGAGGAATGAACAAAAAACTGAACATATTCCAGTTATGACAACCAGCCTTGGCTCTAGAAAAGAATTAAGAAAATATCTCCTCTTTGTAGCAGTGGGGGAACTGTGGGTATAGCATGTTACACATACTGTCAGACAAAGTTGATGTACTGAGCTACTTTTTTTCTTACTCTATTACAAGAGTAGGGCAGAAGGGAGTGGAAGGATAGATTTCAAAACATGAAGGTTATGTAAAAACAAAAATATATGCATATATTCCATATATATGGGTTTTTTTTAATAAAAATAAATTGTATCTAGGAACCTCCCTCCCCCCAGTGAGAATTTACTTTGTTGTCTGCTTACAGTGACAGGCTTTGATCTGTGGGGCTCAGTGCTGGCTCTAGGCATTGTGTGTACTATCTATACTAGTCTGGTAAGTGCCCTGTGCCCTGAGAAATGGGGTAGGATGGGATGGAATGGGTAGCAAAGGTAGAAGTGATTCTGAAAGGATACCAGCAACATGCCACTAAGAGGAAAGGCCTGGATTCCAGATGTTATGGAGAAGGGTTCTGTAAGGTCTGTCTTCTTTTCTTCTGCAGGGTGGGCTGAAGGCAGTCATTTGGACAGATGTGTTCCAGATGGTGGTCATGTTCCTGGGGCAGCTAACTGTTGTCATCGTGGGGGCTGCCAAGGTGGGCGGCTTGGGGCGTGTTTGGGATGTAGCTTCACAGCATGGCCATATCTCTGGGATTGAGTGAGTACTCCCCAACTCCCAACAAGGCAGCTGTAGCATGTGGGAACTTGTGACCTGACCTCAGACATATATCCAGAAGGCAGCTTCTCTAAGCCCTGGGTAGAATGCTAAGGAGTCTGATAATTGAAAAAAGAAAAGGAGACAACAGCCAGTTGGGGCATTAGAAGTATAGGGGGCCAGGATTTTACATGAGGAGTAAAGTGTAGTATGGTCTGAGGGTTGTCCGTAACACATACATGTGGGACTTTTAGGGTTTTAGGGAGAAGCATAAGGACTTATTTTACTTAGTTAAAACATTGACTTTCTACAGCCCTCCTGGATTTTCCCCTTAGTGCATCCAGCACTTATGTAGTTCTTTGGACTTTGGGTGTCCTCCCTCAATTCTTCCCTCCTTTTTCCCTCCCAGCCCCCCCACCCCATCCAGGTTGGCCAGTCTTGCTCTCCCTCTGAGGAGGTACCTCCTCAAAGGAGGGCAGGGAGTCTCTATCCAGGGACCCATCATAAGGTGACTGGTTACTCTGTTGCAGCCTAAATCCAGACCCTTTTGTGCGGCATACCTTCTGGACTCTGGCTTTTGGAGGAATCTTTATGATGCTCTCCTTATATGGTATAAACCAGGCCCAGGTACAACGCTACCTCAGCTCCCGCAATGAAAAGACTGCCATACTGTGAGTTGAAGGAAAAGGGAGAGACGAGAGAGGAGGGATTCTAGGGGAGTCTGTTGGAATGGTTGTCCCTGGGATGTTAGCCCCACCCCAGAGAGTCCATTGTTCTGGGACTCTCCTGAAGACTTGGGTTGTTGTGTCCCAGCACACTCTGTGACATGTGTCCCCACCCTGGCTTCTCTTGCAGTTCCTGCTATGCCGTATTTCCCTGCCAGCAGGTGACACTCTGCATTGGCTGCCTCATTGGTCTCATCATGTTTGTCTATTACCTCGACAACCCCCTAGCACCTGAGCAAGCTCAAGTCTCCTCTGACCAGGTGACCTTCCTGTAGGGCATTGTCCTGCCCTGCCATAAGAATAATGGTGGCACGTGGCACATTCATATTTACAAAGCACTTTTTATGGCAGTAGAATATAAGCTCCTTGAGGGCAGGGACTTTTTAATTTGTCTTTGTATCCCCAGCACAGATAAGGAAATTTAGGTTAAGTAACTTGCTAGGAGGCGTCAGAACCTGGGATTCAAACACAGATCTTTTAATTCCAAATCCAGGACTTTTTCCATTGCAGCATTTCTACATGGATAGTGAATGTATTGACAGCTTGCTATGTGCTAGGCCCGGTGTCCATTACACTCCCAGCCTGGGTGAGAGCAGGCACTCTGTCTTAATCGTTTTAGTGTCTCCCTCAGCACCTAGCAGAGTGGGGTCAGGGGCTTAACACCAAGTCCTCTAACTCTAAATCCAGAACTCCCTCCTCCTCGTCCTAACCATGCTACTAAGGCCTAGTATGGTGAAACATTCATATAGGCAACATTCTCATATCCCATAGCACACTAGTCACTCCTGAGAACCGCTCACCCCAAACATACACACACACACACACACACACACAGACACATTCAGCTTTTCCCTGGTCCTGCTTCATTCCAGGATTGGGATGACCTGGCTTTCCTGGATGCCTTGAACTGGGATATCCTGAGAATATCCCATGGGGAGTTAGATCATTGAATGCACTGCTCTGTCCACAGATGGTCCTGTACTTTGTGATGGACATCCTGGGGGAACTGCCTGGCTTGCCTGGCCTCTTTGTTGCCTGTCTCTTCAGTGGTTCTCTCAGGTAAGGTCTTTGGCTGATTTTCCCTAGAGTTAATGATGCTCCTTGGCCTTACTTCGGGGTCTTAACGGTTGAGGATCTGGTCCTGCTTGCCCTGAGAGGGAATCCCAGTATGTGGAGCACTTCATAGCCCAGCTTTATTTGCATCCCCCAGCTTTGACAAAAGACTCCATTTTCCATGCAGACCAAATAGAAAGGCTACCTTCCAGAAGGTGTCCACTCTTTTTTAGCTCTGCCAGCTACAAAGAAGGCTGGCTGTTGTTGGTATTTCCTTGATCCACCAGCAGAAGGCTGTTCGGGCTGTTGACTGTGGCAACACTCTCCGGTAACATTTTCACAACGTTGGCCCAGGCCCCCTGCACTACAACCAGTCACTTAGTGCAGAAATTTCCCTGCTTGGCCTTGGAGCCAAAGCAAACCTCTGTCTTCACCTTGCTTTTCAGCTCTATCTCCTCAGCTTTCAATTCACTTGCAACAGTCACCATAGAAGATCTAATCCGACCCCGCTTCCCTGAAATCTCAGAGAATCGTGCCACTTTGATTTCCAAGGTTCTTGGTAAGTTCTTCCCATATTCCTTCACTCCAGTAGCTCATAAGCTTCTTGAAAGCAAGAGGACAAAGTCTGAGGGTTTTTTTTCATATCCTCAGGCTCTGATACATAGTAAATGATTAATAAATGCTTATTGGATTAAATCAAATTGGCTCTTTTATATTTTTGTCACTTCCAAATTCATCATTATCGTTGTGATTTTCCTTTTGCTAAGTACTTGTTCCTAGCCCAGACTGAGCTGGCTTCTTTACCTAGAAAGTTAAGTACATAGTTCATTCAATGCTTAGAATATAAAGTCCCTCTTATATCTGTGAACAGGAGAAGCCCCCAGCTCCCCTGAGAGGGTAAAGGGACTCCTGGGTAGGAGAACTTGGGACTGTGATAGAAGTATAGACTTTAAAAGGAAGCAGGAAGAGGAAGACAAGTCCTGCTTCCTCCTCCTTTCTTCCATATTAGGATTCATGTCTTTCTATTCTTCCTTTCTCCTCCCCTAGCTGTAGGCTATGGCCTGATATGTCTGGGAATGGCCTACATCTCCTCCTTAATGGGGCCTGTGCTGCAAGTGAGGAATACAGTGGGAAAGAGCAGTTGTGGTTTGTTTGGGAAGGTTGGGGGGAGGATGGGACATGAGATCAAGACAAGAATTGGCTTCCCATGGTTAGAAATGACTTTGTATGTTTCTACTTAGTCACCCTCTCGTGCCTGCTTGTGAGACCCCACTTACTCTGAGAAGCAGAATTCTTTTGGCCCCTCCAATATTTAACCTTAGTTTTTTATTTGTAAATTGAGTGGATTGCATGAGCTCTAAGTCCTGTAACTGAGCTAGAAAGTTTCCACCCATAGAAAGGAGTCTGAAGGAGATTCCCCCCTCATCCTGTCTAGTCCTTACTCTGCCTTATGTGAGGCAGTTGATAGGAAGAACTCTCTGAATCCTGGGAATTTTGAATGCATAGGAAGTAGTTGTACCCAGATATCTATGAGGCTGTTCAATATGTTTATCTTTCTGGTTTAATCCTTTCTTCTCCAGGCAGCAATAAGCATCTTTGGGATGGTTGGAGGACCTCTACTTGGACTCTTCTGCCTTGGCATTTTCTTCCCTTGTGCCAACTCAACTGTAAGTCTCCCCCTGGCAGTCCCATGAATAGGTAGCCCCAAGGAACAGCTGAGGAGGGACAGGAAGACTGGGTCAGGGCCTTGTTTTTGGCAGGGGACGGAACATCCTGGGGAGGGATGGGTAAAGCTCCTGAATTCTGAGTGGGAGTATGTGATGTAGGGTGCAGTGGTGGGCCTGCTGGCTGGACTCATCATGGCCTTCTGGATTGGCATCGGGAGTATGGTGAGCAGCATGACCTCGAGTACAGTCCTCCCTCCCCACAATGCCACTGACTTCCCCTCATATAGAAACACGACAGTTGTCACTATGACCACACTGGTGCCCTCAGCAGTGTCCAGGTGAGTAAAGGCTGTATCTTAGGTGGTGGAGTGGGAGGAGAGGTTGCTGATCACTGGAGCCATCCTAGGGTGGGCCTAGGAATGTGCTTTTAAAGGGTCAGGTGTAGAAGAAGACATATAATGTTGTGATGCCTCCAGACTGGTACTCCACTCTTACCATTCCACTCTTCTCAGTCCCACAGGACTACAGCGATTCTACAACCTGTCTTATCTATGGTACAGTGCACACAATTCCACCACAGTCATTGTTGTGGGACTGCTTGTCAGTCTACTCACTGGTAAGGAGAAACCAAGCCGGGGCAGATGGATGGAAACAATGGTGGGGGACAGTAGCAAGTAGGGATTAGAGGAGCTTTGGGGAGTAGCAGGTCGCCTGAGTGATTCTGGAAGAGGGTAATAGACTTGGGAGGAGGGAAAGTTGGTCCCAATTCTCTGGTTCCTCTGGTTCTTCTATAATAGCCAGGTTTTTTATCTAAGATGTGAGAAATGATTGCTTTGGACCTGGGGAGAGCTGAGGGCCTAGGAGAGGCTAATTAGGACATTTGGCCTTTAGGTGGAACAAGGGGCCAGCCCCCAAACCCTCGGACAATTTACCCAGTGTTGCCACGGCTATTTATGCTCCTGCCCATCTCCTGTCGGAACCGTCTGCCCTGCCAGGGCAATAGCCAAGTAATACATGTAGTATTCAAATATCTTCTACATTTGTTCTTTATGTATCCTTCCCCATGCCCTCTCCAGCACCTTCCTACCACATCCATTTCTTTACCTTGCCTAATTTTTTTCCCCACTTTTTCTTCCTTTTCTGATAAGTATGAGCTCTAAAGACCTCATAGGAGATTCCTGACTTGAGCCATATCCCTTGGTCCCCATGGTATAGAGAAAAGATTCATCTCTTGCATTTCTCACCTGTACAAAATGGAGAGTGGAACCCTTCCTTCCCCAGTGCCTGTGTCTCCCCACTTCCAGCATCCTGACTGTACCATGCCTGTTTTATCTCTAGGACATCTCCTATAAGACAGATAAGATACCAGAGAAGATAAGCAATGGAAAGCTGATTGGCTGTGGGGAAGAGGAAGTGGTGGTAGTACCTGAGCAAGGCCACGTCCAGGGGGACCATGGTCATGCCTTCATACTACAGGAAACATCACTGTGACGTGGGAGCAGAACAGAATCCATTGTCTGTGACTCTCCCTCTACCCATGAAACAAACATATCAACCCCCTCTCCCAGTAAACCAAAAACAAGCCTGTGTCTGTTCTATCAGGCATATCTGAGCCTGGTGACCCAGAATGCACCAAAGGACTGTCTTACCGCATGATGTACTCTACACAGTAGCTGAAGCCATGATTTCCTGTCACTCACCATCCTGTTATTTCTGATTATTATTATTATGATTATTATTATGATTATTGTTGGACTTTGTTACATCCTTAACCAGAAAGTAGTTTATGACAGAAGAGGAGTCGATATATATTCCCCAGGGAAGGCCTTCTTCAGGGATCTCGTGGGAAACTGGTTTAACTTAAACCTTCCATTCCCCTGCAACCCCAACTCCAGACAGAGGTTGAGAAGAAACCATGGTCCCCAGGAGCTACCGCTGGCGGAAAACTCATCTGTTTGGTTCCTGTTGATAATTAGAACTAAAGGGTTTATTAGGCCTCGTTAGACTGGTAGGGGAAGCTTCTGGCACAGTCTAAAGGAGAAAGTAAGGATAGGACAGGCTCTGAACAGAAGCAAAAGCAAAAAGCACTGACCAGGCTGGCTAACTCCTGTCCTTTAACATCTTGGTGTCACACCACTTGTCCAGTGCCATCCCGCCTGAATGTTATTCTGCCTCTTGTTGAGACTTTTTCACATAGCCTTTTGCCCTGGAGAATACAGTTTTTTTACCTGGACTCATCTAGCCTCTTCTTTATTGCAGCTGTCCAGTGCCCACCCTGAAGGCACCTTTCTTTATGGTGTAGCATACCTAACAGATCCTTCTTTGCCTGCCTACCCTGACACCAAAATCTGAATCAATGGGAATTTGATCTGGGAAACTTTTCTTCTTGAAAAGCAGTCACTGGGAAACTCACTTTTCTCAAGTCCCCTTTATCCTCTGCTCCTTCCATTGCCCGACCTTCCTTTGCTTACCCTCTTCCTCTCTGTTGTCAGCCATGGCTCAAACCTTTCTTGCTCTGGTAAGTAGGAACTTGTAGAGGCCAAGCTGCACTTGGAGGGGTGCTCTCTGGCACCTGTGATGAGATTTAAAGGAGTCCTTCCCAAGTACCTCAGAGAGTTCTTGGACCCCAAAGGAGAGTATGACAATCAGATCCTGAAAATACTGGGTTGGGGCAAGGTCAGGGGCCTCCCTTGACCACCCTGCCTCCGATCTGGTTCATCTCTACCATCTCTGCCTTCCCTCTCAGGGAAAAGAGTTTATGTAGTGTTTGGTGCTGTCTTAAAAGTAAGTGGTCTATGCCTCTTCCTTGAAGCAGGAAGAAATATTTACCTAGAAATTCAAGGGAGAAATAGGCAACTGAACAGTTTAAACTAGCTCATTCTAATTCTTCTGTTATTCTCTGGAAAGATCGTTAGCCTGTCCTTCATCCCTGGAGTGTACATTCCCAGACTTCTTTGTCCCCCTTCACAATCCTCACCCCATCCCCGCCTCCCTGCCCTGACCATCTCAGCCCAATGAAGAAGACATTGCTATTTGACTTTTAAAAATAGAATATTTGAGCTGGACTTTTATGGTCTTGGAGTGAGGAACACTGTGCTCACACCCTCCTCCCACACCTGGACGCTCCACAGCCCCCAATTCCCTCCTGCCCCCAGTGCAGCTGCCTGAGAAGCAACTCCATCCAAGCTCCCCATAGATTGGTCCCAAGCAGATTTATGAGTTCAGCCTTGGCCGAGGCCTCCTTCTCATGGCTTCCAGCCATGTCTTAACTGTTCCTCCACATCCTGGGCAGCCCCAGACCTCAGACCCTCCCTGTTTCTTCTACCCCACCACAATTTGAGCTTTCTCTTCTAGCCTTATTCTCTTCTGTCCCCCTAAACCCCCCAAACTTGTAGCTCTGCAGCTCTTCCTAGAATCCAGGTCTATGGCCACTTTTGTCTTAAGTGCTGAAATAAATATTCCTTAGTATTCCCATGACTCTTAACAGCTTCTATGTAAGGATAAGTTGGGAGGAGACTGAAATTTCTCTTTCCATCCTCATGTCCCAATCAGACCCTTAAGATACAAGATTTTAGACTTGAGGGCTGATCTAGAGAATCATCCTGTTTCCATATGGGCTTTGGACTCCATTCTCTCTTACTTTAGGGGCAGAGAACTTCTTGGTTATAGTGACTACGTTTCAGATGCACCAATGCAGGTCAGGATGAGATTGTAGAGTCCAGTGTTTGTCCTGTTAGAAAGGAGCCTTATTTCCAAATGCCTAAGTGTGGATGGCAAAGGGTTTAGTCTTGAGAGAGTTGGGTGGAAGTAGCATATGTAGTGGAAAGAGCACTGATTCTAGATTTATCAGACATAGATTTGCAAGGTTTAAGTCCTGCCTCAGAAGCATATGACTTCTGGGCAGTTAAAACCTCCCTGAAGTTTAATTTCCTCTACTCTGTAAGAGTTGGACTAGATGGCCCCTCAGGACCCTTCCAACTTTCAGTTTAGGATCTGGTAATACTGAAGTAAATAAGACAAGATAGCTAGGACTTTTCTCTGGAAATTAGAAATGTAAGCTGGGGGATCGTTTATATGTAAATATGACTTGCAGAGGAAGGAAAAGGAATGGGGAAGGAAAGCAGCAGGGCCCAGCAAAAGAAAAAAAGGGCATTTGGAGCACTTATCTGGGAGGGTAAGAAGTGTGAGTCCTGTTTAAGAAGGCTATCTGGTCACCTTAGATTTGATTTATATTATAGAACCACCTAGTTCTTTAGCACACCCTCTTCCATAATTCCCAGTGATGCTTATGTGGTCCTTGGGCCAAAAGATAAGTGCCTAGTTTTTGTTACAATTTTGAACTTGCCAAAATCACAGTGAACAGCCTCCCCTCCTTAATTCCCAGTGGTGCTAAATACTTTGCTATACCTGCCCTCCAAGTCCTCTCCACCTTTGCCCTTGGCTGAGGCTAGTCTCATACTCTACAAAGAGTTAATTCAGTAGATCTTTGTAAGAGAAGCAAGAGGGAGAGATGGTTTTGAAGAAAGTCCATCACTAACACAATGACAGGCATCCCGAGAGCTGTCATTCCCAACAATGGTAAAGTCACTGTGAAGCTCTATTTCAGAGTCAGGTCTTGGTGTTTCTGCCTTCTACCTTCCCTGTTGACCCTCAGCCAAAAAGCTCCCTAGACCTCAACTGCTTTCCTCAGGATATATGTGTACTGGGGATTCTGAAAGGAGACCCTGAAATGGATCAGTAGGCTAGAAAGTCATAGAAGGGATAAGTAAGGCCAGGTTAAGGGGTCAAGCACAAGGGAAATGGATAAAGTTATTTGCTGCTGCAAGTTGGTGAGACTGGCTTGGGAGGGATGAGCTCCACCTCTCCAGGGACTTGGGCCCTGACTGTTGATTCCCACATTCTCTGGCCAGGAGCACTGCTAGTAGGAGGGTCAAGGTCAAATGGCCCCAAGGCTCCAGCGTAGAGGCGAGATCTCATTGGCCATTTCTACAAGACATAGTGAGAGGAAATAAGTTAATGTTTACAATACATTTTGCAGAAACCCCATATCATCCTCTTACAAGCCCTGAAGTCTTAGAACCCAAATTCATCTTTCCTCTTGCATCTCTTCCTCATTAAACTTCATACACCTCATAAAATTACTTTGCATTTAATTTGTATTTACATCCATGTGAATGTTATTCTCCCATTCCCCCAAGAAAGGCAAGCTTAGGAGGGCTGGGACTAAATGCATTTGTCTTTGTTACCCCAGTACCTGGCACACAATTGATAATAAGTGCTAATCGAATGGACAAATTTAAACTGGTAAGAGACTCAACCAGAAATTCCAAAAGTAGGTAGAAAAAAATATTTTCCTCAAACTTTGAGGCCATGAGTATCCAGTCTTCTGCCCTAAATTCAAATGGCCAGTGGAAGGGCTAGGTTAGCTTTGCACCTGTTGTCCACAGTCCCCTGTACTGTTCTATCCTAAACCTTATGAGGTCCTCAAGAAAAATAAAGCCTGAGCAGTTGTCTCTTTAATATAGGTAGGTCATCAGAGATTCATTGAATTTAAGGGTTGGAAGGGACTTTGACAGCCATCTAGTTGAGCCCACACCTAAAAGAAGTGAGGACGTTAATATATCCACCAAGTGGTCTACCAGCCCCTGCTTGACAGCCTCTGGTAAGGGGGTACCCACCCACTCTGATGGCAGTACAGTCTGCTGTTGGAGCTATCTAATTATTAGCCAGTTTTTCCTGAGATCAAACCTAAATTCCCCTCTTGGCAATTTTAAGGCTAGCCCCTCCTGGGGCCAAAGAGTCCTTACCTCCACCCCTTAGAATCTAAGGGGCTTAGAGGCTACATGTTACAGTAGAGCCATTCTCAAAGTTTGGCCCTCAGCAATACCTGGGGATCCCCAAGACCCTTTCAAGGGGTATGCAAGATCAAAACTATTTTCATAATAAAAAAAAATTTCACTTCCAAAAGAGTAGATATTGATAGAGAAAAGTTCTTTGGAGTTAGTGGGTTTTCAGCGTAAGCAGGTTCTGAGACCAGATTGAGAACCATTTGCTATAGTAGAAAGAGCATTCACTAGTTTTAGTGTTAGAAGCCCTGGGTTTGAGCCCCACCTTCCAGTTAACTAGCCATTTGTCCTTGGAAACCACAAATCTCTGGATGGCCAAGTTTCCTCATCTAGAGAATGAGGAGGTCTGCTTCCTCTGATATCTAAAGCCCTCCCTCTTTAGCTAGATGAAAGGGAGAGTGAGGTGATGGCCCAGCCCTTTCCCTACCTCTTAAACTAACAGTTCTCATTCTGTCTTCTCTCTGACCTGACTCTAAGTCAATTACATTACCTACGTGATGTCAGGATTCTCACTCAAAATTCTCACCCCCTTGGACTCAGATTCTTGCCTTTGAAGCTAAGTTTTCCTACTCCAGTACTTTCAGGTACTCTGTATACTAACATAGCTCACCACTTCTTTTAATGTTTTTGGATAATAAGTCATGATGAGAATGTTAGGGCATTGAGAGTTAGGTTTGAAGAGAAAACGTTCAAATCCCACTTCCTGTACTTAACAAATTTTGTAACCCTGGACAATTTTACCTTTCAGGCTCAGTTTTCCTCTCTGTAAAACGGCAAAAACAGTAGCTATCTCTTAAAGTTTAATATAATGTTAGCTATCTTTTTTTTTTTAAGAAGAGGAAAAAAAATCATTTATTACTCTGCAGCCAATCTGGTGATGGGCCTTACCAAACTTAGGCAGGGCCTTGGGATAACAGACACAGTGTCCATGAAGCCTCTGCAGCTCAGGAGGATTGTTCACAGGTTGCTCTCTACTAGGCAAAGTCTTTGAGAATGATAATAATCATTCCAAGCTGTCTTCCTAAATCCAGTGTCACAACCCCACCATGGTTAAGACTTTAGAGTAGGGCTTTAGTGGAAGAAGTTTTCAATAAACCCCGATATTTTCTTGATACTATTTAATTTTTTAAAATGAAGAGAATATTGTCGTGAAGAATGCTAAAGTGAAGTTTACAGGCTGACACAGTTAAACCCTATTACAATATTGTTTTCCAGGAATAAGGGCTTCCCCTTCCCCATATATCTACCACTTGTATTCTAAAGACAGTGTGCTGCTGTGTACATAGGGATATGCTGTGGAAGCAGCTGGGTCCCCAAACCTGTTTTCCATCAAAGGGAGGGCTATATAATAGTGTTAGGAAATAATTATTGGGGGCTAGCCAGCCAGAAAAATATCTTCCTGGCTGTTATTCCTTTCTATATGGGAAGCAGACAGGGTTAGCCTCAGAATCGCAGCAGCCCAGACCTGCAAGAGACCTCAGAGGCCACCTAGTCCAAGCTTCATTTGACAGAAAAGGAGTTGAAGCCTAGAGGGGTGGGCAGCCCATGATCATCTAGCTAGTAAAATAGTACAGTAGTGTTTCAAATTCCTGAGTCCTCTTTTCATTATACCATGCTCCTCTTTCTGAAATCTGTTCTTGGCTCCTCCCTACAACCCTACACATACCCTGGACCCTCCCCAGCTCTACATTACACACATATCCCCTCCTCCCCCTCAAGAGAGCTGAAATCTGCCACCTCCAGACATAGTATTTCCTATACAAAGAGGAATCCTGAGTCCCACATCCCAAAGTTAAGAGCCTACTGTTTCTGGCATCCTCCACCCCCTATCACAGGGAGAAGTATCTCATAGAGTTACCTTGAGAGGGTGCAAGTAGCGGAGTCCACGCAAGAAGGGAGGCCAAGCTGCCCCTGGCAGCTCCTGGCCTAAAGTTTGGGTAAGATGGGCTATGTAGCTAGTGGCCAGGACCAGTACATCCAGTTTGGAGAGTTTGGTGTCTGGAGGCACTGCAGGTAATGCTGCCTGCAGGGCCAGAAAAGCCTGTCGCAGAGTTCTTACTCTACTCCGTTCACGGGCTGCATTCTCCGGACTGGACTCGCCCTGTGTAGTATGTGGCCCAGGATAGAGAAGAATCAGAACTGTTGTTCTTTCTCTCAAATATACTACTTGTTTCCCTTATCTTACTGTTCCAGCCCATCTCACCTCCCTCCTGAAGCCAGTTCTGAGCCCCTGACTGATACTGAACCCCACTCTGAACCCCTACTCCACCCCAAAACTTAGGTATTAAAATCATAAGCCCAGTCCTTGAATGGACTTTGGGCCAAGCTGTGGAAAGGGGGATAACAGTAGCAATAATAATTTAACATTTCTATAGTGCTTTGTGTTTTACAAAGTACATCCCTTATACCATTGTGTGGTAGGTAGTACAAGTATCATGAGCTCCATTTTATATGGGAAAATGGAGCCTCTCAGAGAGGAGGTGAAGGGATTTGCCTGTGGTCACACAGCAAGTAAAGGCCACAGCTGGGACTGAAAACGGCCTGGTTCCACTTCGGATTCCACAGCCAACGTTCTTTCCAATCTACCATTCAGGAGTAGGTGGCCGCCATGCCAAGAACTGACCCTTGAAGTCCAAGAGCTCCAATGACCCCCTTTCTAGGAGAGGAGCATTAGCACTATATTAGCTCCAGGAATATGGCACCTCACCTTTGATAGAGCTGCCACCCTCCAGACATACACTCTACATGGAGACTCGTTCCCACTCTACTGCCATCCCCCTTATCCCAGCCAGTTCCATCTTCCCCTTAACCCAGGTGGGTCAGGCCTTTGTTAGTCTTCTCTAGGGATGCGCTTTCTCCTTACCCTGCCAACAGCCAAGCTCCTGGCTCTGGGATTATGGATGCTGGGGCCAGGTCTGCTCCATCTCTGGCTGCCCCAGCTAGTCTCTCCCCATAGTCCCTGCTTCGCCTTCATCAGGCGGCTCCTCTTCCTGTCAGTGCCCAGTGCCAGTCCAGATCCGCTGCTGTGGCCACCCAGTCCAGGCATCCCTGGAGAAGTCCTGGCTTCTCTCTGTGTCATGTCACCCTGCTGAGATGGGGTGCTGCCCACAGGACAGGGAAGCAGCTCCTGTGCGGGGGCCCTGGGCTGTGGCTGGCCGGAGCTAGATGGTCAGCTGGCCAGGAGTGTCTTTATCTGTGGGAGTTGGCGCCAACTCGGCCCTGCTCCACTCCTTGCTCTGGGAAAACCGCCCACCCAGCCCATCCCCCTCAAAAACCTCCTGTTTGCCTTGCACCCCAGCCTGGGCAGGGGGAGGACATTGTGAGCTGGGGGGTGAGGGGGAGAGAGGAAAGGGAGGGAAGAGGATGATGTCTACTGGGAGTGGCTAGCATTGGGAGGGGACCCATGCTGAGGAAGGCTGGAGGGTAGATAGAAGCTGAAATTTATTCCCCTTAGTCAGGCCCCACTCTGAAAAGATTCTTGTTGTGGCCTTGGGAACTCAGTTTTGGGACACCAGTCCTGCCTGCTGGAGTTTCAGTGGAGGCTACTAAGACCAAACTCCCTTCCACCTCCCCACCCCCACCCCCCCAAATCCATCTAGTCTCTGTGAAATGATGTCTCAAAAACTACTGTGTTCAAGAGAAAGTTCATCTATCTCCCTTTCAGCAAGAGTATTTCCTCTCCCTAACCTTCTGGACTCCACTGGCATCTACAAAGCTCTTATGTGCAAATCTCTGAGCTAGGTGGCTATAGAGACAAAACTGCAAATGCTCCTGCCCTCAAGGAACTTCCCCGCCAGAAGGGGAAAGGAGAAGGGACTATTACCCTTAAGTGTAATACAAATTTGGGAGTGATGGGGACAAAGGTAAGAGGGAGACAAAGTACATAGCGAATATTTTGTTTTATTTTAATTTTAAATTGATTTGTTTATTTACTTTTAGTTTACAAGATTCAGTTCCACAATCCCTTGAGTTTCAAATTTTCTTTCTTCCCTCTCTCCTCCTCCCCCCCACCTTCCACCATGGCAGTATGCAGTCAAGTATAGGATCTGCAAATACTTTCACATTGGGCATTAGTCTGGTTGTATAGAAGGGTTGTAACCAATGGAGTGAACAATGAGAAAGAAGAAACAAAACCAAACATGAAAAAGAACAATAGCCATAGAGAATATTTTGGGCAGAAAAGCTTCAGACAACTTGGATTTAAGAAGGCTACATTAGAGGAGGTGGTTCCTAAACTGAATCTTGAAAGAAAATAAGTCTTCTGGAAGAGTGAAGTGGGGAAGAGAATTCATTCCAGATATGGGGAAGATGGATGCCCTCCAGGTAAACGCCTGAATGTAGGAGATGACAAGAATTCCAAAACAACTAATAGTCCAGTTTGGCTAGAATGCAGAGTACAGGAAAGGGAGTGATGGGAAATAAGGATGGAAAGCTAGGTTGAAGAGACATTGCAAGGGTCCTTCAATGCTAAGGAAAGGAGTTTCTATTTTATCCTAGAGGCAACAGATTGCTGGACAGCGTTGTGTAGAGTTGTGGTATGCCTACTCTCAAACCTTGAGAAAGTTCTTTTGGCAGCTGAGTGAAGGATGGATTGGAGAGAGGGAATGCTAAGATTTAAGGTTTAGGGGTGCACAAGACCCCAAAATACCAATACACCAGGTCCTACAGAATGAATTCGACTCAAGTCTTCTCTCAGCCAAAGTAAAGCAAAGTTTACTAAAGGTTTGCCATAATGCGTAGGAGCCTAGGTATCTGTGACATTTGTACTGAACAAGCAGGCCAGAATAATCTGACACAGTGAGTCTGTGCTAGATAATTCTTGACCCTCTCTTGGAGGCAAGATGGAGCTTGTATATAGAAAGATTGTGGGAGGATTCTAGGGGTGATCTAGAGGAGGAGTTTGAGAGGAGGACTTTAGGAGGAGTCAAATGAGGTCAGACTCCAGAAAAGAGAGATTAAGGGTGGAGGATCAAGGGTTGGGAAGTAGCTGAACAATGGAGGGCTAGGCTAGTAATAGAGATCTGGGTCTAGTGATAATGAAAGGATTATGGGCACAGGCAAAATCCTCATTAAGTGGGAAGATTCAAAGTTCCCAGAGCCTGCACCCCATCAGGGAGAAGCTGGAAAGGTTGGACATAGGGAAAAATCCAGGTAATGGGGGCATAAACTAGGGTGGTGACCATGGAAGTAGAAAACAAGGTAGAGGAAAAGGATATTGGGAATAAATAATCTGCAGTTTAGAAAATGATTTGATATGGAAGTTAAAGTGACCCTCAGGTTTCAAACCAAGGTGTCTGGGAGGATGGTGGTGCCCTCCACAGAAATGGCAGATTTGGGAGAAGGGGCAGGTTTGGGAATATGATGATGAGTTCCATTTTGGACATGTTGAGTCTGAGGTGACAACAGGTGAAGGGGATCCAGCAAACAGTTGGTGAAAGCAGGACCAACATTTAAAAGAGAGAACAGAGTTAGAGATACAGATTTAGGAGTCATCTGCATAGTGGTGAAAACTGAAGTTATGGAAGTTCTGGAGCTCACCAAGGAAGTATAGAAAGAAAGGGCCCAAGACGGAGCTTTGAAAGACACCCACACTGAGGGAATGAAAGATTGATGGTGAACCAGGAAAGGAGATTGAGAAATGTTCAGACAGGCAGTAGAAGTAGGCGAAAGAAGAGTATCCAGGTGAAAGGGGTGCATTAACAGTATCAAAAGTGTAGAGGTCAAAGAGTGTTGGAGGACCGAGAAAAGGCTATTGAATTTGGCAGTTAAAATCACCCATGGCCTTGGACAGCAGTTTCAGCAGAAACTGGTCAGAAGCCACACTTTGCAATGGTTGAGATGAGGAAGTAGAAGTTGAGAGTGTGGCTAACTTTCTAGGAGCTAAAAGGGAAGACAGAGATATAGGAAAATGCCTTAAGGGTATAGAAAGGTCAAGTAAAGGTTTTCTGTCTTCCTCCTTTGGGAACACAGTCACCATCACCAACATCAGGGCCCTGACAAGAGGATTAGGTTTAGTATTACTATATCTTGTGGTACAAAGGTCCTTCCTCTCACAGTGCCTGATTCAGAAAAGGAACTAAGATAATAATGTCTGGTATTTAAAACCCTCTATAATCTTTCATCCTTCAAAAGGTACAGGGACCAACAAAAAGAAATTTCAGTCTAGGGGGCGGAGCCAAGATGGCGGCATAGAAGCAGCAAAGCACCGCAGCTCCCACACAAACATGCTAAAAAACTCATAAAATGGGAATCTAAACAGATTTTCAAGCTCCAAAACTCTCCAAAAGACAGAAAGAACATCTGTTGCTACAGGCAGCGCAGCAGGTGGGGCTCTTCTCAGCAGTCTGGGACCCATGGCCAAAACCCCAGCCGGGTCAAGCCCTGGGGCATGGGGGGCAGGGAGCCACGTCTATAGGAATGCTGATCAGCTGCACTGGAGGCACAATTACCACATCTATCAGGCCAGAAGAAAAAAAGGCTAAGAGAAAGGTCAGTGGATTTTGCTAACTAGGGAGGAGAAGAGCAGGTCCGGCCAAACTGCTCCCAGGGCAGGGAAGCAGCCGGAG
>CM053595.1:147955788-148024170 GCA_028646575.1 Pseudocheirus occidentalis | reverse complement strand
CCTGGTTCTGCTCCTCTCACTTAGCATCAATTCGTATAAGCCTCTCCAGGTAAATATGAAGTCCATCTTCTCCCCATTTCTTATAGCACAATAGTATTCCATTACATTCATATACCACAACTTGTTTAGCCATTCCCCAATTGATGGGCATCCCCTTAATTTCCAGTTTTTTGCAACCACAAAGAGCTGCAATAAATATTTTTGTACATATGGGTCTTCCTCCCACTTCTATGATCTCTTTGGCATACAACCCCAAAAGTGGTATCACTGGGTCAAAGGTTAAGCAATTATTTATAGCCCTTTGGGCATAGTTCCAGATTGCTCTCCAGAATGGTTGAATCAGTTCACAAATCCACCAACAATGCATTAGTGTTCCAATTTTTCTGCATCCTCTCCAGCATTTGTCATTTTCCTGTTTTGTCATCTTAGCCAATCTGACTGGTGAAATGTGGTACGTAAAAGTTGTTTGATTTGCACTTCTTGAATCAATAGTGATTTAGAGCATTTTTTCATATGCTTATAAATATCTTTAATTTCTACCTCTGAAAATTGCCTGTTCATATTCTTTCCCCATTTATCAATTGGGGAATGACTTGTATTCTTATAGATTTCACTTAATTCCCTATATATTTGAGAAATAGGCCTTTATCAGAGACACTGGTGTAATGGTAATGGAATTTGGAGATGTCCCTGAATTGGCTTGGTTTGGGGGTTGAGTGTTAAAACCCAGAGCTTGTGAATCCCACTTGTGGAATGGACTTGTTGACATGAAGAGAGACTGCTTAACTGGGAGGAGCTGTGAATTGGGAGAGGGGCCCAAGCCCAGAGGAGACCAGAAGGACTTTTGGGAGAGCAGTATCCAGTATCCTAGAGCCTGAGTTGCTGAGAGAAAGACTACTGAGTGTCCATTGAAACTGCCCAGGACTTTTGAGAACTGCCACCTGGGGCTGCCAAGAACTGAGGAGGCATGGCTGTGATGCTGGTATATTGTCTGTCTATTTTGATGCTGTTCTGCCAGATTCATCTGATGGTGAAGGACAGTACTGCTGTTGTAGAGGTCCTGGAATCTGGCTGTTGGTTCAGAATCCCTGAAGGAGGATTTTCTTGTGGTACCTTCACAGAAATCCTGGAAGAGGGCCTTGCTGATGTTTTCAGGAGTTCTGGGATTGTTCTACAGGCAGAGAGTGACTTGAGAGGACACTGGTTATGGCTTTGTTGAGCTTTGCCTCCCCAGGAACTGAGACTGCTGAGGACTTGCCTCCAGTCAAGATGAAAAAAGGGCCTTTCCTTGGGTTTTCAGTGCTGAGATGATATCTTAACCTTGTTGTAACTTAAGGGCTGATGGCCTTTTGTGCTCTTCTGCCCCTTTTGAGAAAGTGCTTGGTGTTAATGGATGGTATTGTAATTACTTTGTGTCCAGTGGTGGGAAACCTTTGGCCTTTTTGTGCTCTGTGACTGACCAAATGACTGTACTTTGTTTATGATTGGAAACTGATCTCCATTTAAGAAGAGACTTTGACTGACTAAATGAATGTACTGTCTAGGGGTTGGAGTAGTACCTGGATTGAAATGAGAATTTACTTGCTAAATGAATGAGTTATACTGTATTTTGACTTTCTCTGTTCTGTGAATGTTTGCTGAGTAAATGGAGTTTTCTATGCTGGTAATCCAAACTTTGGAAGTTGCCTTTGCTTGGCATTACAACTGGTTGTGAAAATTCTTTCCCAATTTCCCACTTCCCTCTTAATCTTGGTTACATTGGCTTTGTACAGAAACTTTTCAATTTAATGTAATTAAGATTATCCATTTTGCATTTTACAATTCTCTCTAACTCTTCTTTGGTCATAAAGTCTTCCCTACTCCACAAATCTGACAGGTAAACTACTCTGCCCTTACCTTCTTGTTTAAAATTCAGAGGCCCATCTTGGATAAGGGCACTGGACACACTTGCAAGCCTTTCTTTTTCTTTTTTCCCATGACATGAGGGTAGTCAGGAGAAGTTTGGAGAAAACAGGAGACGGATGCTCAGATACTCCAGACAAATGCACCTGATTTCCTTCTTTTCTATTTTCTTCTATGTATGATAAACTAAGTGGTCACAGAACACTGTTTACCTGAGCCTGATAAATGTGTGGATTTAAGATAAGAAAAAGGAAAGTCTGGTTAGATTCAAAATGGATGTTGAAGCAGTGTCTTTTTGTTTTGTAATTTTCCAATAATCTGAGCAATATTGTACATCAATCCTAAAATTAAAATTCCAAACCCAGTAGGAGCCTAGTAGTCCAAGAATTTGGGGCTGAGTGCCCTCTGATGGCCAATGAGGAAACTGCAGCCTTTTGGGCAGACTTTTCCACGGGCGCCAGAACCACTCTGAGGGGATTTTTAACTGATGCCTTGAGAAGAGTAACACCTGGTGGAGAAATTGGATTATTGCATTCCTTCACTGGATAATTATTGAAGTGACGCTCTGTCTTCCTGTAGGTTTAAGAAAACGCCATCCCATCTGGATGAATAAACTAATGCAAGTCCCAAGTTTCATAAGGGGGCATCCACCAAGTATCACCACAGCCAATAATATTGTCATATATGAGGAATCATCTGAGATAGTCTGATTTTTTTTTTAAGGAGATTTGACTTGGTGTGATGCACAGGAATAACAACTGGGGATGTTTACCCTGAGGTTTTTAATGATTCTAAATGATAAGTTGAATTTTGTTTGCTTTTCAGAATATTTGTTCTCTTTTAGTTTTAATTTTTATAACATTTTCTTGTTTCTTTTCTAGAACTATTTCTTTCCAGTCCATATATACTTTTTTTTTTACAATTTTTTTATTTTTATTTTTTAACATTCATTTTCACAAGATTTTGAGCTCCCAATTTTCTCCCCAACTCTCCCCTCCCCCACCCCAAGATGGCAAACATACTGATTACCCCTTCCCCTAATCTTCTCTCTCTTCTATACCCCCCAACCCCTCCCTTCGCTGCTTCCCCCTTACTTTCTTGTAGGGCAAGATGGATTTCCATACCCCATTGCCTATATATCTTATTTCCCAGTTGCATGTAAAAACAATTTTTTTAACATGTTTTTAAAACTTTGAGTTCCAGATTCTCTCCCTTCTTCCCTCCTCACCCACACCCATTGAGAAGATAAGCAATTCAATATAGGTTATACATGTGTAGTTATGCAAAACATTTTCATAGTAGTCATATTGTGAAAGACTAACTATATTTCCCTCCATCCTATCCTGCCCCCCCATTTCAAAGTGTTTGCTTTCTGACTATCCCCCCATCAATCTGCCCTCTTTTCTATCATCCCCACTTCTTATCTCCTTCCCTCCTACTTTCCTGTAGGGTAAGATACCCAATTGAGTGTGTATATTATTCCCTCCATACGCCACATACAATGAGAATAAGGTTGTACCATTCCCTTTCACCTCCCTGCTCTTCCCCTCCATTGTAATAGCTTTCTCTTGCCTCTTTTATGTGGGATAATTTGCCTGAATCTCTCTCTCCCTTTCTCCTCCCAATATATTCCTCTCTCACCTCTTAATTTCATATTTTAGATATTATCTCTTCATATTCAACTCACCTTGTGCCCTCTGTCTATGTATATACATACTTATACACATACATATACATACACATACACACATATATTCCCTTCAAGTACCCTAATGCTGAGGAAAGTCTCATGAGTTACAAATATTGTTTTTCCATGTAGGAATGTATACAGTTCAACTTTAATAAGTTTCTTATGATTTCTCTTTCCTGTTTACCTTTTTATGTTTCTCTTGATTCTTGTATTTGAAAGTCAAATTATCTTTTCAGTGCTGGTCTTTTCATCAAGAATGTTTGAAAGTCTTCTATTTAATTTAATATCAATATTTTCCCCTAAAGTATTATACTCAGTTTTCTGGGTAGGTGATTCTTGGTTTTAATCATAGCTCTTTTGATCTCTGGAATATCATATTCCAAGCCCTTAGATCTCTTAATGTAGAAGCTGCTGAATCTTGTATTATCCTGATTGTGTTTCCACAATACTCAAGTTGTTTCTTTCTAACTGCTTGCAATATTTTCTCCTTGACCTGGAAACATTGAAATTTGGCTATAATATTCCTAGGAATTTTCTTTTAGGGATTTTTTTTCAAGAGGTGGATTCTTTCAATATCTATTTTACCCTCCAGTTCTAGAATATCAGGGCAGTTTTCCTTGATAATTTCTTGAAAGATGATGTCTAGGTTCTTTTTTTAATCATGGCTTTCAGGCAGTCCAAAAATTTTTTAATTATCTCTCCTGGATCTATACATGACTTTACATTATTTTTGTAGAATATTTACCTCTATTCTGTTCAAATCTTAGTTAAAGTGGCATTCAGCAAATCAATAATGCTAAAGTAAACAGCCAAGTGTGGAGTATTAGTAAAAACCATGAAAGTTATACAAATATAGTCAAGTGTTACCACAAAACAACATACTCAGAAATATGCAGATTCAGTTGTTGTTCAGATTGCTAAACAATAGGCACCAACAGGTAGCATACGAAAGGCAACAAGTAACCAGAAAGTCATTGCCATGTGTTGGTCGGTTGGTTGGTTGCTGTCCTTCATTCTCAGAGAGGACCAAAATGACATCACTAAGCTAGAGTCAAGTTTCAGTGTGTCCAGCTATGGCTGATCAGACCAACTCAGAATGTTCTACCACATGTCAGACAGAAATAACCCATGTGAATATTTGGAATGGATTCTCTGAATTTGTGCATATTGTGGTTTTGTTTTGGATTTTTTTAAGCTGTTTCAATTCTGCTTTGCTCATAGAGCACAGCACCTTCTCTGATGTGGGTACTCCATGCTGAGCGGTCCTGTGCCAGTGCCTCCCATGTCACACAAGCAATTCCAAAGTTTAAGAGAGGCACTGCCATATGTAAAGAAACTGCAAAGTCATCAATAGCACATAGCTGAATGTAGTAATAACTAACAGCATAATAATAACCACAAGCATAAGTGACAATGGATTAATTGTGAGAGGTACAAATGCTACAGGGATATAGCAAAAATAACTATAAAAATATATATATGGGGAGGCATAGTAAAACCAGGAACTTGCTTGAGCTCGTCTCCCCAATCACCTCCAATACTTGGTCCCCTTTGAGAATGAAGGACAGCAACCAACCAACCAACACATGGCAATGACTTTCTGGTTACTTGTTGCCTTTTGTATGCTAGCTGTTGATGCCCATTGTTCAGTAATCTGAACAACATCTGAATAGTCAGTACGATGACTCCTACAGAACCTACAGAATGACAGAGCGAAATGCATCTCCAGCTGAAGTCAGCCTGGCAAGTTGAAAAGAAAGGTCTATCACTCCACACCTAGCTGGGAGTGGAGCACAGTCCCACATGGCCGTGCTGGCACAGACTGGTGGCACAGACCAGCCAGAGAAGATCTCAGGGGACTGAATCAGTGGCAGCTTCGGTGGTTTCCAGACTTCTCAACCCACCATACTATGCTAATCCTTCTCCCTCCCCAGAGACTGAGGTGAACTATGCCCCCCAAGGTGTTAGAGGGAATATATGTATGTTTATTCTTGCTATACCTTTGAAATAAATATTCCTCTGTAAAAGTTAGTGTGACTGTTAAGTGGTTAAATGGAACTTGGGTGCTAGGGACCCCTAAAACTGCAGAAACATAATCAGTAGTAATTTGAGCCCATGAGAGAGATGAGAGATCCCTCCCACCCCCAAACCACTTAATGTTACTGGAAAACCCTTGGGACAGGCAGGGAATATAACACATCTTCCCTTCCAGAAGGACCAGAGTAAACACTGTTGCACAGTAGCAAGTTTCCCCCTCTTCTTCCTCTTTTCTATGATGTTTTTCTTTTATCCTCCCTCTTCTTTCCTCTTTTAAAAACCTCAGAACCCAACCAATCTGCACCCTAAGTCCTCGTTAACTCCTTATATACACTTTGAAGATATTAATATTCTGATGGGACACCTGTTTCTACTCCTATGAGAACAAAAGGCCTATATATCATCATACAGCTTCTTCCAATTGCTCAAATAAATTTACCTTTCTAGATTTCTCTAGACTCTTGTGCTTCTATTTCAAAGTTCCTTTTCAGCTCTGGTCTTTTTTTTTCTTCTTTTTAATCAGAAATGCCTGAAAGGTCTTTATTCCATTAAAGGCCTGTTTCCCCCCAGTAGGTTTATGCTTGCATTTGCAGGTTCCAAGTTGTAAACTATTGTTAATACATAAGCCTATGTATTTTTTGGCATTTGGGTGTTCCAATATTACAATATTTTCTTTGGTTTTTAGGAGAAGTTGCCAAGATGTGTGAACTTGACTGTGGTGCCTTGCTACCTGAACTGCTTCTTTCTGAACACTTAAGAGTATTGTTTCCTTGATGCGGAAATCCTGTATCTTGCCTATGACATCTCTGAGACTTTAATTTATATGGGCTTTTCCCCCCAGGAGATGACCAGCGGACTATTTCTATCTTCAGTTTACTCTCTGATTCTACTAGATCTGGACAATTTTTCACTCATGATTTCTTAAAATATAAGATCTAGGCTTTTTTTCTTTTTTTTTTTGATCATGGTTTTTAGGGAGTCCGATGATTTCTACATTATCTCTTTGACCTATTTTCTAGGCCAGATGTGGTTTTTTGGTAGCTAAACATTTTACAGATTCTTCTATTTTTTTCAATCTTTTGATTTTGTTCTAATATTTCTTGCTTTCTCCTGGAATAATTGATTTGTCTGATATATTCTAGTTTCAGAGACTTTGTTACTCAGGCATAGTTTACCACTTTATCTTCTATGCTAGCAAGTCTCCTTCAAATACTTTCCTCCAGAGCTTTTATTTCCTTTTTTTTAATGTTTCATTTCTTCTAGGTATTCATGGAGTCTTTGCAGAAAATCCCTTTTTTCCCTTTTGAGTAGTCACTATCTCCTCCTTGGGAATCTCCAGACCTACAATAATTTTTTAATACTGGTTGATATTTAATTTACTCATCTCTTGAGATTTTTAGTTCTTGAAACTTGGGCTTTGTTCCAGGACTAGGTTCCAGCTTTGGATGGAGTGACTGATGGTCCTGTTTGACCTCATCCTGGGTCTTCTGCCTTCCTGCATTGACCATCTCCTGGAATCAGGCTGTCCTGAATCTTTTAGGTTCAGAGCACTGGATCTCGAGAAATGCCCCCATGACATCTTAGGCCTCAATGTTAGGGATCTCAGAGTCTCCAGGTACTTGGATGTTCTGGTGACTGCTATTCCCCCCAGGTTTCCAAGATACCCACCCTGAAGCTTTTAGACCATTCCAGGGCTTCCTGACCTCCCTGAAGGTTTTGCTTTGATCTTCTTGCCTCTAGATACAAAGCCTCATAGGCTACATTTATCTCTAGTCCTTTCCTGTTACTGGTCCTGGTGGGAGGTTGAGTTGGCCTACACTGGCACTGACATTGCTGGAAACCCCCTTTCTTATGGACCATGGGCTTCTGACTTTTGGGGGGTACAGTTATGGGAGAGAAGTCACCATACTTTCTTAATAGATTTAGTATTATTCCACTCTGATGCAAACTTCACATTTTTGCTGATGTGGGAGCTAGGTGGTCTGCCTCTCCTTGGGGCAGCTGTCTTGATCCCTCAGCTTCTTTCAAAGCTTTAGTTCAGTTGTTTTCTCAGCCACATCCAACTCTTTCCAACCCCATTTGGGGTTTTCTTGGCAAAGACACTCGAGTAGTTTGCCATTTCCTTCTCCAGCTTATTTTAAAAATGAGGAAACTGAAGCAAATAGGGTTAAGTGACTTGTACAGGGTCACATGGCTAGTGTCTAAGGATAGATTTGAACCCAGGAAGATTAGTCTTCCTGACTCCAGGCTTAACACTCCACCTAGCTGCCCTGAATTTGTATCTTTAGTGCCTGACAAAGTGCCAGACACAGGGGGCATTTCATAAATGCTTACTGACTGGCTAGCGTTCAACTTGTCTTTGTAGCCCCTGTGCCACACAAAGGAGGCACTTAATCCTTGAAAGATTGTTAGCTCGGATCTATTCTTTCATCCCACTGATTGAAGCTAAATAGAACCGGACCACAGGCAAACTCAAGTCATCATAGGAGGCCTCCCTGGAGCTGTGAGGATTAAGTCTTTCAAGAGTTCTTAACCTAGGGTCTGTGAACTTGTTTTTAAAAGATATTTTGATAATTGGATTTCAATACAATTGGTTTCCTTTGAATGCTATGTATTTTATTTTATGCATGTAAAAAGCATTATTCTGAGAGATCTATAGGTTTCACCAGATTGCTAAAAGTGTCCATGATACAAAAAAAAATAAAGTTACCTGTTAATTGTTTAGCTTCAAAGCCAAATAACTTTTTTCTCCATCTTGTCTCTGGATATAAAACAAGACTTTGTTAATAGTCTTACTAAAACTGGAGTACTCTATTTATATGGCATTTCCTGATCAACCCAGTTTACAGGGACAGAAGGTAGGATAAGAGTTGAAAGGATGGTGCTAGATCAGGTCTACTTTGGGGTGAGGAGATCATCAGGCAACTTGAATACTGAGCGTATATGAAGAAGAATTCTGAGAGCAGTGCAGCATTAACTTAGGGATTTCCCCTACTTCAAGGATTTGTAAAAGGTTGGCCAGCCTGGATTATTTCTCTATAAGGGAGATCTCCAGGAGCTCTTAGGAGGCACCTCTGTGACATCAGTATGGGCTGTGACATCAGTGTGGAGTTCCAGGTTAGAGCAGCCCACCCGGCAGTGGGGGTAGGGGGCTGACAGCTCCTTATGGGGGCGGCATTGCCGCCCCTTGGAGAAAGTCTCCCTTTCTTAGATGTCTCATTTCTGCTGGGCCCCCTGCTGCTGCTGCTTGTCCTGCTTGGGCTACTGAGCCATCTTAGCTGGGTGAGGGCGGTCAGTCAGGAAAGTTAGGCACAGGAAAGCAGTTGGGGTTTGGAGAGATGACAACTGGGGATAAGGAAACTAAAGAACTGGCAGAAGGTAGAGGGCATGAACTTGGGGGGTCTTGTATGTGGGTTAAACTAAGCTTGATCTAGGGGATCATGGACTGAAGAGAGGTGATCTACAGCTATTAAATGAGTTCTCCTCTGGCTTAGATTCCCTCACTGCTGAAGAATATTGTGAATCGGAGCTCAAGGAGCCCCCAAACAGGTAAGGACCATCAGTACGAGATCACTCTCCATTCCTTCTTTTTGGCTCCATCATACCCCGGCTCTCCAACAATCCCTCCCTGCTTTCTCACTCCCAGGTTTTCTACTCAAGCACTCCTACCTTATCAGCTCATATATGACCTATCACAAAGTTTCTGAACTAGGTCTGTGTCTGTCCTTACAGCTCCTGTAATCCCAAAGGTAGCTAGGAGGCCCAAACTCGTGGATTTGGGGACATCTTGGTGAGCAGTGACTAGTACTCAGACATATATGGGTAGGGCTATAAAAGGGAGGGAAATAAAACTCGAGGAAACCATGGATGAAACTGGGAGTGTCAGTAGAACACTTGTCCTATGAAGAGGAGAAAGAAATGTGGATATGTAAGCGCAGATCTGAAGAGCTCTGGTGCTGTCTGTCTCTTTTTTGGCAGGTCTCAACGGATGAATAATCGTCGGCGGTACTCTATTCAGAAACCCCCTGCTACCCTTCATATCCTAAGTGATAGCTCTGAATCTCAAACTCCTATTCCCCCTTATCAAAGGCCAAAGTTAAAGAGAGAGACAGAACACCAACCTAAGCTTGGTCTCCTGGGGGGGGCACAACCCATGCCCCCCCAGGAACCCTGGTGCTACACGTTGAGAGCAGCCCCCCTCTCTCTAGCCTGGCACCTGCTTCCATCACCAGCTCCCATTTTGCTCCATGTCCAACCCTCCCTCCCTTCACCACTACAGAGCACTGTGACTGTACCACTACAGAGTCCTGAGACTCCATCACTACAGAGCCCTGAGACCCCATCACTACAGAGTCCGGTGACTCTAACACTACTTAGCCCTGAGGCCTGCAATCGCTTGGAGCAAAACGTTGCAGGCCATCGATTGCACCGACAAATCTACAGTCAGCCACACCAGTCTTATCCCACCGTGGTCCCATCACGCTTGGTTTCTTTGCACCCACCTTCTCCTGAAATCAAGGAGATGGTGCCCAGGCATAACAATCAACTTGTACTACAGATTTCTCTGTCCCCACAGTCTCAGCCTGGTATTGAGCTACTCTTGGGCCCCACCCCTTGGCTTAGCTCAGCTGCCCAACCTCAACTTCACCCTAAAACCTATCCCCATACATATTGCCAGGTTCCCCCCAAACACCACCTACCCCAAGCACTGCCCTCTCCCTATATTCCTTCACAGACCCCTAACTATACTCCTTCATTAAAAAGAAGTCTATCCTCCTTTTCTGGTGGCCTCCAGGACTGCCAAAAGAGAAGGGAAAGGCTTCGGCAGCTTCGCAGTAGTACAACAGCCCCCAGAACTGGGGGGGGATGCATGCCATGCGGGACTGGGCCTGGGGAGCAGGGGGACCCTGCAACTCTGGCCCAGGACCTGGTGGCACTTCTTGGTCGCCGCCGCATTGCCAGGGATCTGCGGTTACTGCTGCTGCAGCGCCTGTGGCAGGGTCATGCTGGACCCGCTCCAGCCGTGGAGTATCCTATATGTTTGGTGTGCCGCAAACCAAGAGGGCCCTCCTGCCCAGCCCCCAGCCATTGGCCTGGACCCCAGCTCCTTGCCTTCCCACAACTGCTGCCCTCCAGGCAAGGGCTGGCACTGGGGTCTGGGCCACTCCACGTCGGCATCGGCTTCGGCCTGCGCCTGCAACAGGATCAGGCCCAACCGTTGGAACTATTGCCCAAGAAAGAGATCAAGGAGCTGGAGTATCTGGTCGAGGCCCAGTGCCCCAAGGAAGAAAGCTTCCTAGCCCCAGAGCCTCAGTTCCCACCTTGCACCCCCTGCTCAGAGTCTGTACATCTGCAGATCCCAGACCCTGGTCCTGCTTTCCCAAAGCCCAGCCCTTTCCCTCCAGCCCATTCGCCCATATGCCCAGAGGTTCCCACCCACACTTCAACTCCAAGCAAGAACCTGGGCGCATCTGCCTAGGAACAGCCCAGGCCCCATTCCCTTTATTCCGGCCCAGGCCTCAAAGTACTGGGAGCCCAAGGGACACCCTGAAGGGATGGCTGGGTGGGGTCCATGTCTATTCTCCCTCCCGGAATCCTGGGAGTCCTTTATGGAGTCTGCTATCCCCAGGCTAAAAATGGCCAAAGGGTGCTGTAGAGTCTCCCTAACACCACTGGCACTGGGCCCTCATTCTGTAGTCCACAATAAAGAGGATGCTACAGAACACGTGTGTATGAATGTATCATTATAAGCAGTGTTAACATAAACACTCCTAATCCCTTCCCCCCTCCATACCTCTCATGAAGCAGAATGCCCAACCTCTCTCGATTCTCAGAATCTTACTCATTTTCTCCAATCAAAAGTACAAATCTCAGATAAGACGAGGAAGTTGAAGGAAGGAAATACAGAGTCGTCTTTCCATGACACTATAAGAATTAGGTAGGGTAGGATGATGTAGTGGAAGGAATGCTGAACTTGGTGTTAGAGTCAGACCTAAGTTCATACCTCTCATGTTCATTAGCTGTGTGACTCTGGGCAGTTAAGTAAACCTCTTGCCCTTAATTATCCCTATCTACCTCTTATACTTGTTATGAGGAAAGTGCTCTGCAAACCTCAAAGAGCTATATACATGTGAGTTATTCTTGGCAGAAGTAATGCCATCCTGAAGTTCACGGTCCTGGCTGTGTCCTGTTCAAATCTTGGTTCTGCCCCTTTATACCTCTACAACCTTAAGCAATTCACTTCACTTCTCTGTAGCACCGTTTTACCATCTATAAAATGGAAACACTGGATGAGATGACCTATGTCATAGGTCCTATGAGATGCCTTCTAGTTTTAAATCTATGATCCTCCAACCTCATCTGAGATATTTACCAGTTGTATGATCCCGAGCAAGACCCTTAACCTGTCTGAGCACCAATTTCTTTATCTACACATTGGAGATAACAGAATCAGAGACTTTCAGAACTGGAAAGGACTTAAAAGACCATCTAATGCAATTTGCACCCAAATCTTCAATACAGTATCCTTGACAAGTGACCATCAAGCCTCTGCTTGAAGAGCATTAGTTAGAGAGAACCCATTATTAGGTCAGCCACTTTTAGATAGTTCTAATTGTTAGGGTGATTCTAAGTGTCAGGAGGTGGTGAAGTAGATAGTGCTGGGCCTGAAGTCAGGTGTGACCCTGTTTGCCTCAGTTTCCTCATCTGTAAAATGAGCTGGAAAAGGAAATGGCAACAGTATCTTTACCAAGAAAACCGCCAAAACATTGATCACAAAGGGGTGAACATGACTGAAAACAGCTAAACAACTGTAAGAAGTTTCTTCTAGAAATCCAATCTAAATCTATCTCTTGGCAACTTAACAAATCTAATAATGTCTCAATGATAGCCCTTTAAATACTTGAAAATAATTATTATGTCCACATTAAGTCTTCTCTAGGCTAAACATCCTCAAGTCCTTCAATTTCTCTTCTTGGGGCAAGATTCTGAGGTCTACTTGGTTACCTTTCTTTGGACACTCAATAGGTAATTAGTATCTTTTCCTGAAATGTGACTTTTGGAATTGAACACCAACCAAACTTGATCTGTGCTTTAACCAAAGCAGAATATAGTAGAACTGATTACCTCTTCCACTGAATGAAAATTGCACTACTTCCCAAAGTTGCTGTGAAGAAAGAATTTTGTAAAACCTCAACACATTATACATATATGTGTATATATGCATATAGCTGTAACTGTGAACCAAGTGACTATCCCAAAATTCTACCTGGCTTTGAGTTAAAAGAATAATAATGCTATAGCAACCCTCTTCCCTCCTACACTACACTTTACTTCCCACCCTCCTCCCCACTTTTTTCAGGTCACTCGGGATTTATCTCATAACCTCATACAGTACAAAAAAAGTTTATTTAGAATAACAAGTCCCTTCACCAGATGTAGCAGCAAGAAAATATCAAGTAACAAATGGTATAAAATACAACAAAACAGATAGCTATGGAAACAGTGGCAACCTGGTTTCTCACTCTCCAGACTATCAGCCTTTAAGTAGCGAGGTTACCAGTCCTGGAGCTCCTGAAGGAGTAGCTATGCTAGAACCATCACACAGTAGGTGCTTAACTGTTGTCTGTCCTTCATTTTCGAAGAGGATCAGTGACATCAAAGGTCCTCTTGACTTCTGGGTGAACTGGATTTAAGCGAGGAAGTTGCACCAAACTATCAGCCTCACTATCTCTTCCAGAGTCATGAAGTCCATTGGCAGGACAAATCATAGTCCGGATGCAGCGGGATCTTGCATGCAAGAGCTTGCATCCAAGCTCTTACGTGCTCCACAGCACCCACTTTGGCAGCCTTCGTGGCCAACAAATTGTTCTCATCTGCCCATTACTTTGGAGAAAGCATGTGAATGCTTGGAGTAGACACCCCTCCACCTCACCAACAGGTTTGTGGCCTGCTGGTTACCTTCAGCCCGGCTTAGCTCCTCTGCCATGATGGTTTGGGGGTGGGGGTGAGGGGTGTCGCAGAGTCACTCTTTAAGAAATGTTTACTGAATGAACGAACCAGACCCCAAGGGCAGAGGTAAATGAGGTCACCTCGGTGTCCTCCTCACTTCTGGAGATAAGAACACCTGTTCCGGAATGCTAGGTCCACACTCGCTGCGGAACCTTACTCAGATCACTTAACCTGTTTCCTTATCTGTAAAATCGGGATGATATTAAGAGACGTCGGTCTGAGGAACAAAAGAGATTAACGCATATAAGTGCTCCGCAAACTTTAGAGATAATGTAAATACCAGCTAAAGATAAGAGAGAAATATCACTAACTGAAGCAAAAATCATTCCGCCGCATTTCCGCTTTCTGAGGAAGGTGGGCTCACGCGATCTCAGGGAGGCACCCTACTGAGTTTTCTCGCGAGAATTCGCGCCCCCAATCCCGTGGTCTTTGCACTGTATCTGTACTGAAACCATACACGTCATTACTCTTCCAGGGGTGGTTGTAAAGGAGATTTCCGGTACCCTGCACAGAGATGGCCGGATACGCAGGAGTACAGAGGGACTTCAGACCTCGGTTACCTTGATCACGTGATCTACGTCTCGGCGAACAGCGGCCAGACTGTGCTGACGTGTACTGTGACCCTACGCCTGCGCCTGAAAGGCCATGGGATTGGCACGCCTGCGCAGTGCGGGCGTTTGTAGCCCGAGTTCACTGGGCGGTGGGAAGTGGAAACTCTTCTTGGATTAGGGTAGGAACCAGTCCTGGAGCAGAGGCTTCGCGGAGATATCCCAGGTGGGCCAAGCGAATGAGTGAGCACCGGGCATGACACCGCTGTGAGCCGTGAAACCTAGATGATGGGACGACGCCGAGTGCCGGAGCTGTACCGGGCGCCGTTCCCGCTGTATGCCCTGCGGGTCGAACCCAGTACCGGCCTCCTCATTACGGCGGGCGGAGGCGGCGCCGCCAAGACTGGCATCAAGAATGGAGTGGTGAGCCCCCGGCCCAGCGAGAAGGGGCCCCCCGCAGTCTATCCGCGCAACTCCCCCACCCCCTTTCCGGTGACCTTTGTGCCCCTGGTGTTTTAGAGGCCCCTGGCGCGCCCCCACCCCTAGTGTCTAGTATAACGTTCCACCAGAGATCCCAAGACCGATAGACCCCACACCTGGTGTTGCTCAGATCTGTCGCTTCCCCACTCCCTCTCCTGTTTTCTTCTCTGTGCTACTGATGTGTCCCTACCCGAATTGGTGGCTTAGCTGGGTTCAGAGCAGAGTGTTTGCGATCCCTGCGATGGTTTCATTGTCGTCGGTCTTTGCAAGCAATACTAAAATTCCACCACTTCACACCAATAAGGGGAATGTACAAGGCCAGGTTAAAGTTTATCTTCTGGTGTTTTAGGAGATCAGAGATTTGGGGGATTTCCAGCTTTTACCCCTGCATTCAACTGAAGGAGATAGCTGCCTGGGAGAGGTTTGCCAGGAAATGGAGTATCCAGGGACTTTCCTTGAAAATGAACCCTAGGGAGATACATCTTGCCCTACCGGAAAGTCAGAGGGGTGTTGGGGGAGGAGAGAGCAGATTGGGGGAGGGGGTATACAGTGAGATCGCTGTTTTGTGGTGGTGGGTGGGGGAAAGAGGGGGAGAAAATTTGTAATGGAATGAATGATGTAAACTAAAAATAAACAAAAATTAGTTTAATAAATAAAATAAATTGAAAGTTTAAAAAAAAAAAGAATCTCTATCAGTCCCAGGAGACTTAGAATACTTTGCCCCCTGAGGCTGCCCTAAGAAGGCATGGACTGAATAGACCTCACCGTGTTCTCTTGTTCTATTTCCACAGCACTTTTTGCAACTAGAACAGATCGGTGGAGCTTTGAGTGCCTCTTTGCTACATTCCCATGACACCGAGACTAAGGCCACCATGAACCTTGCCCTTGCAGGCAATATTCTTGCTGCAGGACAGGATGCTAGCTGTCAGCTCCTTCAGTTCAAACCTCAAGAGCAGGAGACCAGTGACAAGCAGGACAATGAAGGTAAGAAACCTTATCTCAAACTGCTTGCAAGAGAGGAACTAGTAAATCTACCCTTTGACTTTTTTCACACCTCACCTACTTCTACCCTGGACCCTCTGAGGAGAAATAAATAATCACTCCAAAGCTACACCACCACCCTCTTCCCACAACGTATGGTAGAAGTTGCAGAGAAAAGCCAAGTGGAACTGTTGAGAAATCTAGAAACACACTTTGTGATTGCAGATTCCCAGGAGCAAGGCCCAAGGCAAAGGAAGGGGACAGGAACCACAACTGAAACACAAGAAATTGGGGCATCAACTCAGCGAGAAGGGGTGGAGCTTAATGTGGAGAACTTGCAGTCTGTGCAGACAGATTTTGGCTCTGACCCACTGCAGAAGACTGTATGCTTCAATAATGATAATACCTTGCTTGCCACTGGGGGCACTGATGGCTTTGTTCGTGTTTGGCAGGTGCGAGTTTCTGGGGATAGGCAGGTGTGGCACTGGGGTGAGGCATAAGTTGTAAGAGAAATTGGAATGGGTCTTGGATGAAGTTGATGATTAAATCCTGACATAGTCTGTGAGAGTCAAGTACTGAGTGGGAAGAGAAAGCCAACTTTGTGGGCACTGAAATTAGATTGAGTTGACCACTATTGGTGGTCCAGGATTATATATTTGTGATTTTGACTGCAGGTACCCAGCCTTGAAAAGGTTCTGGAGTTCAAAGCTCATGATGGGGAGATTGAAGACCTGACTTTGGGCCCTGGTGACAAGGTAAGAATATTGGAAAGGAAACAGTGAAAAAGATTAGAAGTTCAACTTGTGGGGCGGCTGGGTGGTACAGTGAGTAGAGCACCGGCTCTGGAGTCATATTCGGCCTCAGACACTTAACACTAGCTGTGTGACGTTGGGCAAGTCACTTAACCCCAACTGCCCTGCCTTCCCCGCTCCAAAAAGCAAAAAAAAGTTCAGCTTGTGCAGTGTGTCTCATTTGTGATCCTTCCATGTCCTTCTTCCTGTTTCTCCATCAGATGGTGACAGCAGGCTGGGATTTTAAGGCCTGTGTGTGGCAAAGGGACCAGCTGGTGACGGGGTTGCACTGGGATGAAAACTTGCCTCCTTTACCTGACACACCTTACCGTTATCAAGCTTGCAGGTGCGAGGGCTTAAGAGGGAGGGTGAATGGAGGAGAATTCTGCATGAAGGCAGGGGAAGACCCAAGAGGAGTGGGATAGGCCACCTACAAGCCACCAAAAACACAGATGTCAAAAGTTGGGTTGGGAATTACCATTGGTCTCTGAAAATAGCACTTCTAAATCCACCGAGAATAGAAGAGGGTAAGAGGAACTCTGGGGATCTGAATAGCACCACCCCTGGCCCCCAGGTTTGGGTGGGTGCCAGACCAGCCTGCTGGGCTGCGGCTCTTCACAGTGCAGATTCCCCACAAGCGCCTGCGCCGGCCGCCACCCTGCTACCTCACAGCCTGGGATGGCCATAATTTCCTGCCCCTTCGGACCCAGCCTTGCGGTAACGAGGTCATTTCCTGCCTCACTGTCAGGTATGAACTGGTAATAGGACTGGTAGACTTTGAAATTACCACCTGGGAGTGGGGTTCTGAATCAAGAGAGGATTTGGGGGGGAGGTGAAGATCTCTGCAGATGTCATGGAATTGATGAAATTTTGCTTTTGCAGTGAATCTGGTACCTTCTTAGGCCTGGGCACGGTCACTGGCTCTGTTGCCATCTACATTTCTTTTTCCCTCCAGGTGAGTGGGTAGGGTGGAATTGTAAATGGCATAGCATGAATGTCAGGAGGGAGGTCCTGAGGAAAAGAAGTAGAAGTGGGGTGTTTGTACCCATTTTTCTGTCTATGGGAGAGACCAGCCCTGCACATTGAGGGAAAGACTTATTAGTCCAGCATATGTGTTTGCCTGTGGGAAGGAGCAAAGTTGTACTTGTGATTTTCATGATTAGCTTCCTTCCTTCTCTCTCCAGCGCCTCTACTATCTTCGGGAGGCTCATGGCATCGTAGTGACAGACGTAGCTTTCATGCCAGAGCAAGGGCGTGGCCGAGAGCTGTTGGGGTCTCATGAAGCGGCATTGTTTTCTGTGGCTGTGGACAGTCGATGCCAGCTGCATCTGTTGCCCATTCGGCGTAAGTTTGGGGGAGATAGTGATGGGAAGAACTGGAAGCAGAACTGGAGAGGTGGGGAATGGGAAAGTATAGTGTCTTTTCTTGGAAGCACAATTATTTTCTCAGCATGTACTGTTTGTACCAACCAGGCTGGGCTATGTTTTGTTTGAGTGCTCTGTGCCTATTCTCTGGACTTTCTCTCCTAGGGAGTGTCCCTGTGTGGTTGTTGCTGCTGCTGTGTGCTGGGCTCATCATTTTGGCCATCCTTTTGCTTCAGAGTGCCTTCCCAGGCTTTCTCTAGCCTTCCTTCTTTCTTGGGAGAATCAGAACCCTGGACATTGAAACGACCAGAGCCAGTCAAGGCCTAGAGCACCACTATTTCCACAGAGACTGGAGCTGAAGTTGCTCCATGAAGACAAGGAATGTGATAGCGGTCTCCTCCCTGCCCGAAGGCTGAATGCATCCCAACCTTGGGCTTTCAGCACAGGTTCTTCTCATTTCATCTAAGACTGCAATTTCTGAGGTACTATTCATTGCTCCTTCCAAGAGCAGAGCTGAAGCTGTTTGTGAGAGGACTGAAAATGTGACAACTGTCCCCACCTCAGCCAGAGTCTGGATGCTGCACAGCCCCTGCCAGCAAGGGGTCGGACAGCCCTTTCCCCTCAACAGTGTGAAGATGGCTGTACTACCCCCACTTTGTTTGAGGGGCTCATCTCCCTCTTGCTGCTTGGTGATGAAGTGAACACATCTCATCCCTCCTCTTCCATGCAGCTCTTGTTTATTTGCCACTGAGATTAAATCAGTTCTAGTCTTTAATAAGTGTTATGGGACCTGGAGGTTTCACAAAAAAAGTAGCAGACCAGTAATGCCTCAACAATAGGTTTTTTATTATGTCTAATTTTCATTCACACAAGGGGAGGCTTAAAGACTAAAATAAAACAAGCAGGAGTTTGGGAGAATGGGCAGCAAGGGCAGGAATTAGGTCTGTCTCTAGGACCTTGAGTGTGGGCTAATCATCAGCACACACTGGGAGGAGGAAAAAGAGTGGAGAAAGGGGGTCAACAGTCTTTTGGAAAGTCTGCCCTTGGTCAGCACACCCAGTCCTCCTATTTATTATGTGGGGGATGTCATCACCTTCATTCTAGGGCAGCTCTGAAGCCAGTAATGGCCTCAGGTTTTATCAGAAGGGCCATATTCTCACCCCAACCAGTTTGGTTGGTTTCCAATTCTTCTATAGTACTGGCCATTACCTAGCACCTCTCTGCCTAGCCAAATCAAACAATTACTACAAACAGAGATGTGGAAGTTTACAGAAAAGGGTAGAAGGGGGAACAAAATATTCCTAGTGTCAAGACACACCTGGCCCAGTTAGCCAGCCTGGTTATAGTTACAGTAAGTTTGGATCATCCCTAGCCATAAGGGGGGGAGAAGGCACCTCACTGAGTCAAAGCAAGTGAAAGTTAAGATTTAATAAAAGAGGGGAAGCTGAGCTGAGATGTATGGCTCTTCTCCTAGGAGTCTGTGAGTCCTTGGCCTTCCCTGGAAGGTGGGGTTTCGCTGAGGGCCTGCAGTTCCCCTGCATGCTGGAAGACAGCAGCAGCATACTGGTGAAAGAGGCGGCTCATGTAACAGTATTGCCATGGGATCAGCCCCTCCAGGAAGCCGATGTGGCCACCCCGGGATGTAATCAGCAGTGCGACATGTGGCAAGTGTGTAGCAGCCTGTAGTGGGAAAGCTGGCAGGTAGAGGGAAGGGAGAGCCAAGTCAGGAGCCAAAGGCTTTTATGGAAGCTGGGCCTTAGGGCCAGTTTTCCCTAGGATTTGAAGAAGGGTAGCTAAAATAAAATACATTAAAAGTCTGCAGATCACCTTGCCAACCTCAGTTGAGCCTCACAACAATCCTGTGAAGTATGGGTGCCATTGGTTATTCCCATTTTATGGATGAAGAACGAACTTCAGAGAGGTGGCTTGTCTAGGGTCATGCTGTAAGTGTCTGAGGCAAGGTTTTAATCCAGGGTTTTCTTCCTCTTTAGCATTCTGTCCCCTATATAATTGCTACCTCTCAATGCTTAGAATGAAGGGACTCACCTTGAGGTGGGGAAAATGGGTCATCTGCTGCATTGAGACAGAGTACGGGGACACAGATTGCATCCACCTTGGCTCCAGGGCTTGCTGAATGATAGTAGGCATCACAGTCTTTATAGCCAAAGGCCACTGTGGTGTAGCGCTCATCAAACTGTCGGATCGTACGGGCCTGACAGGGACAGAATCCAGTTTAGCAGTGACAGATGTGGAGGAGACTGCTAAAGGATTGGGGCAAAGGTGGGGGGCTGGTTCTCTACCTTAAGCACATAGTCCACATCCAGTTTCTCCTCGATCACCTTCCTATGTCTGTAGTGTAGAGTGTGTACGTCAGGGGAGCAGTTGAATCTCTAGTCCAGTAATCTTTCCCTAATTCCAGCCTAACCAATTATCCCTCTCCCACACTGGCCACCACCCTGGCCTTTTTTTTTTTCCAGTAGAAAAAGGCACAGTTGTACTCAACTGAAACTTCCTCCCTTTTCCCCACTTTGTCACTGCCCTACCGTCCCACAAATCGGCAGAGTGCAGCTGTGAGGTGCTGGTTGAAGAGCAGTGCATTGAGTGGCGTCTCCAGAGAGCGAGTGGTTTCAAAGGAGTCCCAGCATGCAGACAAGGTCAGTGCTGCCACCAACCCTGCGGCATTGCCTGTCTGTGCCAGGTGGTTCAGGACCAGGACCCTGCAAAAGATTGGCATCAGAACTATAAAAGGAAGGGAGAAGGAAGGATATGGACTGGTCTTATTAGGAGATGGTCATCACTAAATGAAGAGAGAGATAAGGTAACCAGCAGTGAAGTGGTCATTTAGGGAAAGGAAGAGGAAAAATTAGCTGAGAGTTGGGCCTATTCAGGATGATCATGGTCTGTAAGGAAGCAGGGCCAGAGGCTTGTTGGAGTTACGAGTGAAAGAAGAGACAGAGATTTCTGCTAAGTAACACTTGCAGTCTCTTATCTCTTAGGTCAGTTCTAATAACCTGGTTGACTCTTACCCTCCTAGTGAGATTCCTACAGCCAGAAGTGGTGATTGTGGATACTGGTGCTTTATGTGATTCACAGCTATTTCCAGGTCCTCTGTGTTACCAGCACAAAAGGCCCTGTGGGTCTGAGGACAAATAGTGTCACATAAAGATAGGAACGGACAGAAAGGGGTAGGGCTTCAGGATAGGTAGCTCAGTGGAACAAGGTGGAGATGAGAGTGATGCAAATAGGTGCAGGGTCTATAGGGAGACAAGGTCAAAGGCTACAAGACTGCTGAGGATGATGGGGTCAGAGGTGTGAGAATTTAAGGCTAGAAAAGGGGATGAAACTCACCAGCAGTTCTTCCCCACGGCAGCCCCGGTTATTAAACACGACGGTCCTATAGCACAAACAGGTACATCTCAGCCAGACCCATCCTAGGAGGCCTTTATATCTTTTGGGGTGTTCTGTACAGACTCCAGTCATGAGGGACCTAAGTCTAGAATCCAGAATTCTCTTCACCTCCCAGTATCTGTTTTCAGGGAACACTGCCCTTCCCTCCTCACATTCCTCCCTGCATCGCTTCTCCATTCTGGACTTCTCAGATACCTGCCAGCCACCCTCAATTACCATTCTTACCTATAGCCATCTAGAGTGGCCTGGTATACTAGGTGAAGGATATAACTCTCCTGGCTGCTGCCTGTGATGCCCGGAAGCAGTAACACAGTGGGCCGGATGACAGGGTCAGGGTATTGGCTATTCTCAGGTTCTTTGGCCCAGTCTAGCAGCAGCTGTCCCCCATCAGGTGTCTGGAGCACCTCACTGTGGAAGGGTGTATACAGAAGTATAACTAGGGATTTCTAGACCTTTGTTGGAAGAATTCTGTTAACACCCCAACTCTAAACCCACATGACAACTCTCCTCTACCTCAGAATCTCAAGGCTAAGTTAATGAAAATGACCAACCTTAGTGTTGTTTATTTAGTGGCTTAGGGGGTGGGGAAGACATGGCTAGATAGAAGTGTCTGATTTGCAAGTCAGTGTGTTGTCACAAGGGTCTCTCTTTGAACTGGACACTACTGAACTACATGTAAGACCCATCCAGGTACAAAAGAGGTTTCGTCCATGATCACAGAATGAATGCGAAAGTAAATTGTGGCAAGAGGGCAAGCCTAAGGGCTGACTCTTGGTATTTCTAGTGTAATGGCACCTTTTGTGCTTGAGTTCTACCCAGGGTGCATAGCCTAGAGAGGATGGAATTGGGTCAGGTAGCTAAACAGGGCTCCCTCTTTTAGCCTTTAACCCCTCAGATCTTCTCACCTCCAGTAGGAGACAGGGGGCCGGGATTGCACAAAGACTCGGAGGACAGTTTGAAGCCTCCCTTCGAAACACCAGGGCGTAGGGTAGAATGTTTCCATAATAATAGGGCAGTGCTGCTTCAGGAAGGCCCGGAACTGGGGCCCAGCCACCAGCTGAGGCTTCTGTAACCACAGAACACAGTCTTATCTCATTCTCACCTCTTGTCTTGGCCCACCACTGCTTCCCACAATAAGGCTGGTGTAGCACCAGACTCTAGTGGAGGACTAACCAGATGAGTGGCTCCTTATCCATCCCCAGGAGCTAGTCTGCTCTGAGCCTTGATCGTAAATGTGGTCTTGACCAGGGTGGACCTGTAGGGGTGAGGGGATCTTCTCTGGTTTAATGGTAGCTCCCATACACCCTCGGTCTGAAAAATTGCTAGGAACCCAAATCACTTACAGAATGACAGGCAAGCCCAATCAGTAACAGATTCTTCAATCTTTCCTGGAATGTGTGTGCCCCTGGGCTAGAACAGACATCCAAGTGATTGTTATCTGCACCAACATCCCAGGAGCTGGTACCAACCAGTCTGGTACAGGATTTCAGGGAACAGAGACAGACTCATACTCACCTCTAAACTAATTACAGAGTTTGTGGACAGCATACAAACCACTTGTGGAATACTTGCTCAAAGAAAAGTGTACAAGGAGATATGCTTCTGCCTTAACAGCATCACTGAGCCCCCAGCTTGGCCTGGCTCTGGGAAATGAACTCGCACACATGATGGGAACCCAGATATTCAAGTCACAGACTGGTACTGTGTAGCCTAAGGCAGTTAAAAGCTTTGTGGGTTTTTAGGTAGATAGATAATAATGATGGCTGACATTTGTATATCATTTAAATTTTGCAGAGAGATCACCATTTACATTTTGTCCATTTGATCCTCAAAGTAATTCTGTCACATGTAGATACTATTATTAGCTCCATTCTACTATCGAAACCAAAGCTGAGATTATGATTTGCCCAGTCACATAAAAAGTATCTGAGGTGGAATTTTTGTTTTTCTGGAGGGGGGAGGGCAGGGCAATTGGGGTTGAGTTGCCCAAGGTCACACAGCTAGTATTAAGTGTCTGAGGCTGGATTTGAACTCCAAAGGCAGGTGCTCTATTCACCACCTAACCACCCCCAGCTGAGGTGGAATTTGAACTCTAGTTTTCCTAATTAAGTCTAAGCACTCTTTCCACTAGGCTGTACACACTTGACTGTCAAAGGGAGCTGAAGCCTCTTAATGATGAACTAATCTAGGGTAAGCAGAATTTCACAAACAGTCAAGAACAGGTCAAATAAGGATAAACAGTAGGTGTTAGTAGAATTCCTTTAGGGTTGGGTTGTATTCAGGGAGTCATCCTAGCTGTTTGTCCCGTCCCTTCCTATCACATCCACCAAATACTCAAATGGATCCTTCATCACAGGGATGTATAGATTGTCTTCAGTGGTACAGATTGTAACCTTTCATTCCTACTCATCTTGTGGAACTCTTGTCCATGTCCTCCCTTAAGTTTTCCACAGGGGATCCACCCGTTGTACTGGAGGCCATTCTCAGTTTCTCCTGACAATAAGAGGTGTGCCAATGAAGCACACAAGTTACTAGTTATCCTGTGCTTTCTGTGCCTGAATAGCTATCTTCTTTAACGACATCTCTTGCTCTAGTTCTTTGTAGTTCCTCATTTACTACATGTTGTAGCTTGTTCACGTCCACCATGTCTCTCCATTGCCCTGAGTGGTATTTTTAATTCTTTGGAGCCTGTAGTGTTTCATGACTTGCACCCATACACACTACTAGTAGAAAGAATATTGGTGGAAGATAGGCCTTGCATTCAAGGAGAACCTAAGGGGTCATTAAAGGGACTTAGAAGTTTCCTGAAGGCTGTCCATCCCTTTCTTCCTGCTTAATTCTAGGTTCACTCAACTCATTGTTCATTTTCATTGTCTTTTCAAGACAGACACACACATGTCCTATAGGCTATCCATCTAACTGTATGCCATAATCTGGTCCACGGGCATTCATCATCAACTTTGTTTTTCCATGTGGCTAATTAAGCCAAACATTTTTATTTTTACTTATGCCCTTTTTTTTATACCACATCTATTTCTGAATATTGAACCTTCCCTTGAAACAAAGATTTGTTTATTTTAAACCAAGCCAAAAAATGCAGCTTAGCAAAACCAAATGACACATTGATCAACCATGTTTAATAACATGCAACATTTTATATCCATATTCCCTCAACTCTCCAAGAAGAGAAGAGACATTAGTCCAGGGATAGGGAACCTTCAGCTTCACATGTAGCCCTTCTGGGTCCTCAAGTGCAGCTCTATGATTGAATCCAAACTTCACAGAATAAAATCCCCTTAATAAAAGGATTTGTTCTGTAAAATTTGGACTCAGTCAAAAGGCTGTACCTAAGGACCTAAAAGGTCACTATGTGGCCTCAAGGCCAAAGGAACCTACCTGTGGACTAGACCAAAATCTGGGGTGGTTATAGATCAGTTTGGTTACTTGAGTTGCATCATCACCTCATCACCACTTCCTTTGTGGCAAAGTGGCTGGTCTAGTCAGCTCCCATCAGCTTGGGTCTCCCAAACTACTATGGAACTCACTTCAAGTTAAATTTACACACACCTCCTGCCAGATCTCTCTCACCCTTTCTATGTTTTACTTCAGTGACAAGCCTATAATGCACACACTTTGCTGATCGAGCGCTCCTTGACTACATTTCTCTGTTCATTTTCTCTTCTTGGTGCTTGGAAGAAAGCATTTTTCTTAACATCTTTGCATCTGGATGGTACTAAAGAGAGATGAGGTCTAAGGGCAAAGCTTTATCCATAGCTGTCAGGCTGGTCATAAGAAGTACACCAGGAATGATATGAAAGTAACAACCAAGATGACTGAAAACATAGTTCTCAGCTGCTGCCCCATATATTCGCATATGTATGGAGAAGAAAGCCAAAATGCTTCAGGCTCAGAAACATCTATCCCAATTCTGGTTCAGGTCTTAGGAAATTGTAGGACACAAATAATTCTCTCTCAGACCACTGCAGTAATCAAAAAGGCAGGATTAGAGGGTAGGGAGATCAAAGTGATTTAATGGCCACTGAGATCTGCCATGCTCTTTAAGTTCAAAGCTATCTGAAACTTTCATATTAGTATGCAAGGAGGCACAAGGGCCTGGTACATAATAGGTGTTTAATTAATATTTGTTGATTGATTATGCTAGAGTGCTACTAAGGTAATGGGTGTGATTCCTGTATAGACTGAGCTTCACTCTAGCTGCTTCATGGCCATACTGTATGCTGTAGATCACAAGGAGGTGAGAGTGTGCTTGGACCAGTACAAGTCCTTCACGGTTACTCAGAAAAGCAACAACAACAAGTATATATCCTATAGTGTTGCATAATCTAATATCAATAAGATATTTGTTACTAAGCACTTTACATACATTATTTCATTTATCTTCATGAAAACCCAGTGAGGTAAGGACTACAAATTTATTATCCCCTTCTCACATATGAGGACTCAGGAGACTCAGACCAACTTGCTCATGCTAAGCGTTTGAGTTGGCATTCAAACTCAGATCTTGCTTGATTCTGAGTTCAGTGGTCTTTCTATAACACTGTACTGACTCTCTTACACTAGTTTACTAACACTGGGAAATTTTCCTTCATATTAACCACAATTTGGAGATTTGGTGTTTTGAGACCCATAAAATGTGTCAGGAATCTCTATACACTTGGTTATAAACAGAGGAAAAAAGGTTTCAAGAGGAACCATTCTTGCCAATGTTTGTGATCAGAATAAATAAAACTTGCTTTAAAAGAAGAAGCTTAGAACAACTTCCCAAAGGACAAAGGTGAAATTAGGGTTGTTTTTTATTTTGCTGGTGGGGGTAGGGTGTTGTACTGTGGGATTGATAAAAGTATCCTGGTAGACCTACCTCCTCGGAACAAGGAAATTTAATGAAAATTGGGGAGGAAGTACACATTTGAATTTGAATGAAATGTATCAAAAAATACATTTCATTTATTTTTTAAGTCAAATTAAAATGTTGGCTTATAAAAATCATCAGCCTCTTTGACTAGATTTTCCCACTATTTAACATGATTGGAGAGCCTTGTCAGAGGGGACTGAAAGAGCAGAGCCAGGCACAGCTACCCAGTCAGCCCCTAAGCTGGGTGTGGCAGCTCTTCCAGCATTCAAACAAGGTGGGGTTCCATTATTCCACTTATAAGCTGGATGAGGTGGCCCTAATAGTAGCAGTTTTGGAGTTTAGCAAGTTAATGAGCCCCACAGACTTCTGAAGGCCTGACCCTTTCACTCAGTGGAACTAATGAATAATTTGCTCAGCCAACATGAGAAGAGAAAAATACAGAGTGATGGCAGTTTTGCTGATTCCTAGGACCTCAGAGTTACTCCCTTTGCCCTACCCAAGTACTTACTTTTTTGCTCTGACGTATACCTGGATGGCTAAAGGTATTGCACAGAGACCTTAGTTTCCTTCCCACCAGACCCCTGTCTACAAGCAAAGGGTGCTTGAGAGCCAGGTGCTTAACCCAAAGCAATGGCCAAAATGATAGGTAACCTGCAAACACCTTTTCTTAGGGGATTAAAGAAATGGGGCAGGGGTCCCCTCAGTTACAATCCCTACGTGAAAGATGGGGAAAACTCTAGCCATAGCTGGCTTTAGAGTCACTCAGAATCTCTGGGGAAGAAGTAAGGTAAGGGACTCCAAACACTTTTTCAACGTACACCACAACCAGGCTGATGACATCCCAGAGCAGGCTCCCAGCCCAAGCAGCCCAAAGTCCCCGGCAGCGCACCCACCTGGGGCACATATGCCCAGTAGTAGCCCAGGTAGAAGACGGCGCTAAGGCTCAAGAGGAAAGGGACGAGCTCGCTCCAGGAGCCATCCTGCTGGCCTGGATCTGCGATCAGCATCGTCAGCCCGAGGCTCGCTTCTAGCTGCCCTGTTCGGGCTCCAAGGGCAAGTCTTCAACTTTGAGGGGAAGCCCCACCCACCGAACACTGGGCCCCACCCAGTGCACCCTATTGGACGGTCGGGGCCCCGCCCCCGATGGTCCCAGCTGGGCCCCTCCCCTACAGGAGCCCCGGCTGGTGGACCAAAGAAGAAAGTGGAAGAGTGGAAGGAGGACCTCGAAAATGCTGAAGAAACTGAGGCCCTAAGGGAGTCAGCAGACCCGAGGGCACGAGCCCCAGAACCCCCAGGGAGCTTGGACACGGATCCTATACCCGACCTCCCGGCCGCGGTCTCTGCAGCCTGGACTCCTGGACAAAGACAACAGGCATGCGTTTTCCCATGGGGTCTAAGCACACAGACGGCTACACATTCAGCACAGTGCCCTCATCTCTTGTCTCTTTTATTCCCCCTCTTTTTTCTCCCCAGTCCTCATTTCTCTCCCTCGGAATTAGGATTCCCCCTCCTCGACAAACAGTGCCACAACCCGCAACTGTCACGTGATCGCGGTGTTACACACCATCACACCTAGCACTCACAAACAAGGACACAGTGATCATACAGTTACATGTCTGATACATTCCAGTCTTTCTCACATACATAGAAGCTGCGGCACACAACAGTATACATCCAAAATACACCCCTCCTCCTCTCCTTTTTCTTTCTCTTGTCCCTCCCCTCCTTTTTTCTTCCTTCTTTCTTCCTTCTCTCCTTCATTTCTTCCTCCTCTCTTCTTCCTTCCTTATCTCTTTTCCTTCTTCTCTCCTTCCCTCCCTCCTTTTCCTCCCTCCTCTCATCTCTTCCCTTCTTCCTTTCTTCCTCCCTCATTCCCTCCTTCCCAACCTCCCTCCCTCTTTCCTCTCTTCTTCCCTCCTCTCTTCCTTTCCACTTCTTTTTTCTCCCTCCTTTCTTCCCTCCCTTCTTCCTGTCATGTCTTATCTTTTTCTTCCTCCCTCTCCCACACACACCCTCATCACTACCACGAAGAGGCAGTGAATGCACGCACAATAGCCAGGTAGTCTACAAGGCCAAAGCAACATCCTCTCTGCCTCTTTCAAGTACACACAGAAGCAATGGCTGCACACCCAACACACATTTTCTCTCTCTCTCTCTCTCTCTCTCTCTCTCTCTCACAGAGGCAGTGGCACACACAGTAATGATGTACAGCATCCCCACTGTCTCTGTCTCTACATCCGCGTCACACATGACGCGGTGTCATGATTATACATCCAAAACATGCTTTCCCTACACGCAGTGACAGACACAACAGATACAGCGATACACAGCCAATGCCCTTCTCATCAGCGATAGCCACGCATTGCTCTCATATAGTTACACACCCAACACATACGTCCCCCAACAAAGTGACCCCCAACAAGGTACACAGTCACATGCTTAATACAACCCCTCTTCCCCACCCCCGCGCCAGCTCCCTTTTGTCTCTCGTCTTTCTCTCTCATTGGTACACATGATTAAACACCCAACACAACATCTCCCCCCACACCTCTCTGGGTAGTGGGAAGTTGGAGGGAGGAATCGACTGATAGGATAGCCTAGATGCAGCCTGGGGTGCGGTGGGGCAGGGCTGTCTTCCCATGCCCTGTGGACTAGAGGTTTGTTGAGGTCTCCAGCTTTCTCTCTACCCCACGGCTCCTGTGCCCGTGCCCGTGCCCGCGGGGGAGGCGGGGAACGCTTGGCGACGTGGAGCGGCCACGTGGAGCGGACCTGGGGCGGGGATCTGCCGGGGCTGCAGCGCTGCAGGAGAGACAAAGCCGAGGAACCCTTCTCCAGCCAGCACAGGAGCTCACGCAGCAGGTGAGTCTGGAGCTGGTCAGGAGTCTCAGGGCTCGACAGGGGGGCTAGGCTGCCCACGGAGGCGTGGGAAGGTGGGAAGGGTCCAAGCGTTTATTTGGGAGAGGGTCTGATGCTAGCATAAGTGTGTGTTACTGACAATGACAGTGACAGCGACAGGCAGAGTCAGGGTCTGTGTGTTCCCTTATTCAGTATTCAGAAGGTTTGAATTGGACAGTAAACATAATATGAGGCTAACAGTGTGATGCATCTGAGGAAACACCCCTACTGATAAAATACTAGGCTGAATGAATAAAAGGTTTAGAATGAGAGAAGTGATAACCCCAATGTCCCTCTTCTGGGAATTGTTTGATCAGACCTGAAGCACTGTTTCCACTTCTGGTGTCCACGTGTCAAGGACAGACATTGATAAGCTTAAGTATATCCAGAGGATGATCCATGATGGTTAGGATGATGGGAGGGAATTGGATGCCAGATAATAAGTGATAGTGGTGATATTTATGTAGTACTTGAACTTTAAGGTTTGCAAAGTGCTTTACATAGATTATCTCATTTCGTTCCCAGGACACCTGAGAAGTAGGTGCTAATATTCCCATTTTACAGAGGAAGAAATTGAGGCTGAAAGAGGTTTAATAATTTGCCCAAAGTCACACAGCTAGTAAGTGTCTAAGGGCAGCTACATGGCATGGTGAATAGAACGTCCTCCCTGGAATCCAGAGGAGCTGAGTTCAGATCCCATCCATACTGTTTGCCTTAGTTTCCTTATCTGTAAAAAGAGCTGGAGAAGGAAATGGCAAACCACTCCAGTATCCTTGCCAAGAAAGCCCCAAATGGGGTCATGAAGAGTTGTACAAGACTGAAATGACTGAACAATAACAAAGGACAATAATAAGTGTCTGAGGCAGGATTTGAACTCAGTTCTTCCTGAGAAGTCAGGAAGTCTGGGGTCCATTGACACTTAGATCATATGAGAAGAAGCACTTAAAGGATCTGGAGAACAGTTATGTGAATGATTATGGGAATGTCATTGTCTTCAACTATGTGAAAGGTTGTCAGAAGTTCAGGAATAAGACTTGTTTCAGAGAATAGAACTAGGAGCAGTGAGCAGAAGTTGTAGGAAGGCAGAAGTCACTTCAGGAATGCTCAGGAACCTAATTCTGGGGTGCTCCATGAATGCCTCTCTAGGATGCTAGAAAAAGAGGACTCAGTTTCAAGACCTTAGAACTGGGCTGTTGCAATAACCTTCTAATTGGTTTCCCTTCCCCGTTCTTGTTCCTCTCCCCAAGTCGTCTTCCACCTAGCTACCAAAATGTTTTTCCTATCTTCCATGCCCGGAACACACTTTGCTACCTTTAGAATCCGTTGTTTTACTTGTGTCCAGCTCTTCATGACCCTATTTGGGATCTTCTTGGCAGAGATACTAGTTTGCCATTTCCTTCTCTAGCTCATTTTTACAACTGAGGAAACAGGCAGAACTAAGTGACTTGTCCAGAGTCACACAGCTAGTGTGTGTCTGAGGCTGGATTTGAACTCAGGTCCTCTTGACTCCAGGCTTGAAGCTCTATCAGGAAGCCATCTAATTGCCCTTTAAATTCCAGTTTTCTTCAAAGCTCTCAGTTCAAGCAATACTTTCTAAATAAAGCCTTCCCTGTCTCCCACTCCGATCCCAGCTGCTAGTACCCTCCTTCCCCAGACTATCTTGTATTTATTTTGTATCTACTTTAATAGGTATATGTTGGTACCTCACCCACTACAAAATGTAATCTTATTGAGAGTTGATGCTATTTCCTTCTGTGACTAGAATAATGCTTGACATGTAGTAGGCCCTTAATCTATGCTAGTTGAGTAGCAGAGAGACCTCTAAGGTTCCTTCTAGTTATTGAGACTCTGAATCCTTGAAATGCTGTGTCTATGGAAAAAATTCTTATCAAGTACTGACCTTGCAGAGGATTTAAAAAATAGATTAGTTATAGTCCTCTTCAGTTTAAAAGGAATTTGAAACCTGGTAAGGAAGATAAGGTATCTCCATAAATGACTAGAGTCCAAGGTAGAATGTGAGAAATGTCATAAAGGACAGTATCCAAAAATGCCTTTTGAGCTGGACTTTGAAGCATGTAGAAGATTTCAGGGGGCACAGATGAGAGTGAGAAGGGCATTTCATTTCAGGCAGAGAGGATGGAAACAAAGTCCTGGAGGGGGGCAGGTTATGAGCAAAACCAAGAGAATAATTTATACAGGAACAGTCATCTTATAAAGATAATCAACTCTGAAAGACTTATTAGCTTTGATCAACACAATGTCTGACTACAATTCCAAAGAACCTGGGATGAAACATGCTGTCTAGCTCCAGAAAGAGAACTGATGGATTCAGAGTGCATATTGAAGCATATTTTTTTTCTCTCTTTCTTTTTCTTGGAACATGGCTACTATGGAAATTTGTTTTGCATGTCTGTAATATTGACAAAGGATTTTGTTTTTCTTGCCTTCTTATTAGATTGGGGAGAGGGGGGAAAGAGAATTTTGAAGTGAAAATAAAATAAAATTGAATTCAGTTAATTTTTTGAAAGGGATGGTCATGGGGCAAGAGCAAGGAATTCACATGGACAGCCAGAGTCCTCCACAATTAGTACCCTTCTAAGGGGAGAAAATGAGGAGTGCCTCTAGCTAGCATTTGGGTAAATACCTTGTGGCAACTTTTAGGAACTCATGGAAAAGAATGAGCAGGCATGGACCAGTCGAAGTCGAAATTGTTGAAGAGAACTCTCAAAATGATAAGACCACAGACCCAGTGGGGTTTTTGAATGTTTAAATATTGGTTGGTCATTTGTTATACTTCCTACCATCCCCCACTGGGGGTGAGTTGGGAAGGGTTACCTTCAGGAAGTGTAACTCATCATTAGTAGTGCTCATAGCAGTCAACCAGCAGAACAGCTGTGAATATGTCTTCTTTTTTCCTGGGAAATTAAAAAATAATTCTTAAAAAAGAGATAAGGTGTATTTGGGGAAAACAGAAGCAATCTGCCATGGTGGTAAGAGAGCCAACACTAGAGTCCCGAGCTACCTTCCTGTCCTTTGGATTTTTCCTGCATACTCAGGAGGTATCTGCCAAGACTGGAAATCCCGTCTTTCAAGATTTCAGATTCCCTGGCTATGACTAGAGAAGAAACACAAGGGGGAACAAAGACAGGTAGGGACTGAAAGTCACTTAGGCAAATAATTGTTCTTGCTGCTACTTCTCAAACTGTATATCACCATTTCAATTCACTTTCCTCTCTGCCCCTCTCCCCTCCATCCCCCGTGTCCAGGAAAGAGTTAGCAGAGTTCCAAAAGGGGGTAGAATTTCCCTCCAGTCTTTCTCATAGCCAGTTGAGGGGACGAATTCCCTCCTGACTTTTTGTCCAATCATTTTTTGACCTAACTTCAGCCATGTGGGGCCAAAGAATTAATCTATCAAGAGTTTGAGTAACACATGCCCTTTAGCAAGTGATCAGAGCACAGATGTCCACAGAAAGGGGCCAGAGCATAGGCCTAGCATGTTGTTCCCGCCTCTACATTGTACTACTCCATTGTGTACCTGTTGTTTTCACTCTATGACATCATTGAGATTCACCCTAAGTCCAAGCACCTCCAGTGAAAGAGAACTGTATTTCTATAACTCTACCCCCCATCACATTCATTCCATGAATTAGGAGGATGTTCGTTCATCAGATACATAAGGGGTATCACTGTAACATACATGAGTGAAAGTATTCGTATTTACATAAGTGGGGAAGAAGAAGGTAAGTGGATGATGATGGGAAGAAGCTGAACACCAAGTGATGATGATGATGATGATGATGATGATGATGATGATGAATGATGATGAAGATGACTACAACATTTATATAGTACTTTAAGGTTTACAAAGTGCTTTACAAAAGTTTTCTTGTTTCATTTTCATAACAATCCTGGGAGATAATTATCCCCATTTTACATATGAAGAAACTGAGTCTTAGAAAGGTAGAGTAACTTGCCCAAAGTCACACAATGTCTAAAGCAGGCTTTGAACTCGGATCTTCTTGATTCCAAGCCCATCTCTAGATTCATTTCATTAAGGTAGAACTAACATTATGAGTAGGTGGGGCCATATGGTCTTATGAATTCTAAAGAGTCTCCCTTGAGTAAACCTGTATCCTCCTCATTGGCCCTTTGGAGCTGCCAGATATTCCATCATTTTAGCTCCATTCCTTTGAATTAACAAGCGTCCTCTTTGAAGATGTAAATTCTCCTTTGAGGTATCCCTTCTGAGAGCTGATCACACCTTAACCAAGAGATAATCTTGTTAGTTGCCGGTTGGAGTTCTAACCCAAGGGGGTTAGATGGGTTAATGGGGGATGGGAGACGGAGGATAGGTTGAGGGAGGGGAAAAGGGGCAAAGGGAATTTTAGAGGGTAGGGCATGGAATGGAGAACTCTGGACAGTTTGACAGCAGTGTGAGCCCTTGAGGCAGCCAGGGGCAGAAAACCCTTCCAGTTACTTTATATTTACTTTCTTGTAGATAGCATTATCATTTCCTTTTAATATGATGTAAACTCCTTGGGGGCAAGGTCAATTTCACTTCTGTCTTTGCTATATCCATCACCTACACATTATGTAATAGGCATTTACTGTTAATAATAATGGTGAATAGCTAACACTTCTATGAGACTTACTGTGTGCTAGACACTGTGTCATTGTAAGCGCTCTTACAATTACACTCTCACTGATCTTCACAACACCAGGAGATAGGTGCTCTTCTCTTTTTACAGATGAGGAAACTGAGGCATATGGGTGAAGTAATTTACCCAGGGCCACCCAACTAGTGAGTGTCTGAGCCAAGCATCAAATTCAGGTGTTCCTGAGTCACAGAACGTCAGAACTGGATGGACATTTAGACTGTTTTCTGTCACAGCCTCTCACAGCAATGACAGTCTCTGTATCTGCCTCTCAGTTTTGGTTTTTTTTTTTGGGGGGGGTGTCTTAAATAAGCTTGTCTTTCTCCTGGTCTCTGTCTTTAAGTCTTCATCTTAATGATAACTAGACCTTTCTCTTTTTTCCCTGGAGGTCTCTGTGCATTTCTTTCCTTTTTTCTACTGTCCTGCCCTGTTCTTGGGTTCTTCTACCCCAGAAATAGTAAGGTTAGGGCATAAGGGCTGGGAGCCCCCAAGATGAGTGCATGGTAAAGGGGATGGGTGGGAAGGGAGGTAAGTGTCCAGTGGTTTGGTGGCAGTGAAAAGGGTTTTTAAAAAAATGTTGATCTGCAAGTCAGAAGATATTTTAGTCCTTACTCTGCTACTAACTAGCTGTGTAGCCTCAATCGAATCTCGCATTCCAGCTTCTCATTTCAGTGCCTGTTTCTTTATCTGTAAAAAGAGGGAGTTGAACTAGGAGATCTCGGAGGTCCCTTCCAGCAGTAACTTTCTGCGGTCCCTCCTTTGGGCACCCTGTCCTATACCAAGCATAGTGCTGTACCTGGCCCCTGGGAGGAAGAATAATAATTGATATTCTTATGGCACTCTAAGATGACAAAGTGTTTCACATTTTAATGATCCTGTTAGGCACTACAGATGTTATTATTCCCATTTTACAGATGAGGAAACTGAAACTCGGGCCATTACATGATTTGCTCACTAATCACATGTCTATATGGCAGGATTTGAACCCAAATCTCTCCTGATTCTAAATCCAGTGCCCTTTTCACTGTACCACACTGGTAGCAGAGGTGTAAACCTTCTACTTCCTAACTCTCTGAACTTGGTCTTGGCTCCATCTTCAGGGAAGATGCTGTCCTTGTCACTGTTGCTGTGGCTAGTACCCGTGGGTCAGGCTGCTCCCAAGGATGGGGCTACCAGGTAAGTGGAACAGGTAGCACATGTGGGATAAGGGAGGCAAAGCTATAGGGCTGGTAGCAGGGAGAACCTGGAGCCTGGAGAACACCTGAGAAGGTGGAGTTGCCCATCTACATCTGTGGAGATAAGTTTTCACACACTGGGAGTTCTCTACACAAGTCAACACCAAAATTGTGTTGCTAATATTTGTGTCCTACAGATCTGAACTAAATCTAGCCAGCCCTTGTTCTCATTCTCTACCTTGGTCATTGAAAGAGGGAGAGAGACAGAGAGACAGAAAAAGAGAAAGAGAGATGGAAAGAGTAAGAGAGAGAGAGGGAAAGGGAGAGAAAGAGGAGAGAGGAGAGAGAGAGGAGAGAGGAGAGAGAGAGGAGGGGGGGCAGTTGCAAAAAGAGGGGCATACAGACTTTAAAGCTAGAAGGAAGTATAGAGGATAACTTCATTCTACAATGGGGAAACTGGGCCCAAAGACTGACTTTGCCCAAGATCACCCAGGTGGGAAGAAGCAGAATTGGGATGCAAGTTCCAGTCCTCTGAATGAACCAATGTTCTCCCTTCAGGGTGAAATGAAGGCTCCAATGGCCATTATGTCCTTTCCTCTGAGTCTCTGTCTCTTGGAGCCCTGGTGAGGGAATAATTTTTCACTCACTCTCTTATGCTGAGAAGTATCTTTGGCCAAGGGGCTTGGAGAACACGCTGAGTGGACTGACCTGGGCCTCAGGAGAGTGGCTTTTAGTGACTGGTCCTTTGCCTCTCTCTCCAGGATGGAAGCTGAAGCAGGACCTTATCTGTCATCTAACCCTTTTCAATCAGGCCAGGCGCAGTTCCAGTAAGTAACCTGGGGTAGGGTTGGGGAGGGGAGGCCACAAGGGGAAGCCCAAAGGACAAGCCCCTGGGGCTAGAAGTCTGGGGCATCCCAAGTGCTGATATGTTGTTCCAACAGTTTGCTGCAGAACTACCTGAAGGGACTGGGACAGGCTTCTGGGGACCTGGAACAGCTAAGCCGAGAACAGGGTGAGCTTGGGTCATTAAAGATGGGCAGAAGATCTACCCGAGTGTCTCAAAGGACCCAGGGTGGGGAGTCATTGTACCCACGTCATCTCCACAATCTTGTACTCTTTTACCCCAGCACCTTCCCTAACCCAGCCTCTCCCTCACAGTGCTATTATATCTCTTTGCGCTCCATGACTTTGACCAGAGTGGACAGCTGGATGGCTTGGAGCTTTTGGCTATGCTGAAGGAAGCTCTATTTCCTGGGGTTCGTGCCTCATCTTCTACAGGTCAGGTATGGACTACTATTTGAGATTGCCAGCTGGAAAAGAGCTTTCTGTTTTCCATCTCCAGTACCTGCTCATAGCTCTCTGGGGCTCTGGATGGTTATGGTGAATGCAAGAAGGGGCAGTGATAGGGATCCTGAGAACACCTCGAATTGTTTCAAGGCCCAGCAGGTTCATGCCCTAGAATTGACAACAACCAATCTGATTGTGTTACTACAGGTGATCAAAATAGTTGACAAAGTGCTGGAAACCCAGGACCTGGACAGAGATGGGCTGGTGACACCTGCAGAGCTCCTCGCCCTCCCTGGAGATGCTCTGGGGCACAGAGAGCCACAGGAGTCCTCTGTTCCACCTCCTCAAGATTCAGAACTTGTTGGCAGTCCTGCCATGCTGGCTATAAAGCTATTGGAACAAGGCACTGGGGAGGCCACCATCCAGGAGGAAGCCACAGGCCCTGGAGGGGAAGATGGAAAAGCCATAGATCCTGGGCAGGAGGCTAGGAGCCTGGTGGAGGCCATAGGCATTGGAGAGGAGGATAGCATGAAGGCCACGGATCCTGAGCAAGAGGCCAATAGCCTGGGGGAGGCCATAGGCCCTGACCAGGAGGATGGAAGGAAGGTCACAGACCCTGAACAAGAGGCCAGGAACTTGGAGGAGGATTTAGGAGGTCCTGAAGAGGAAGTGAGATACCAAAGTGAAGCTGGAGAGGAGGTCAAGGGTTCTCTAGGGGAGGTTGGAGAAGGGATGGAGATTATTGTGGCTGAAGTGGGAACCCTAGAGTTAGAAGAGCATTTGGAGCCTAGAGCACTTCCAGGTGAGTTTGGAGGTCATGCAGTTCAGCTAGAGAATGATGAAATGTGAATTTTATGGATTAGGTCACAGTCCTGGAAGCCTCAGTTCCACATGAAGATAGAGAGGGGTATATGTGTGTGTGAGGCAGGGCATGTAAATCCCTAGTACTTCCCTAGGGCACCTGTCTCAGCCCACCACTGCTCACTCTTTTCCTGGTCCTAATATGGTGGCAGCCATTCATTTGGTTCATGGAGAACCCAGAGTTCAGGTTATAGAACAACAGTGACAATTGACCCTAAAACTCAACTGTCATCCCAGAAAAAGCAGGTAGCAGCTGGGTCTGGTCATGGAGCCCATGGGCTGAACCACCAAGAACTGAATAGTGTTCGCCTGATGGATACTTATCTACACATCTAGTCCAAATGAATCAGTCTGGTACGTGGAAGAAGAGCTTTGGAGAAAGGGTGGTCAAATGGCCCTAAGTAGTCCTGGGATGCACAGACCTGTGGCCTCTTTGTATAAAAGTCTGAGAGAATCTGAGCTAGGCTAGCTCCAGACCAACCCGTGAAATGGGAAATTTCTATCTGGTACCAATAAATGCCCTTCAATCCCTTTCCTTTTACTTAATTGTACTTGGGCTGCCCCTGGGTGAACACCATCTCTTCCTGAGTCTATTTTATCCCTTTCAAACCCCATCTGTCCTGCCTCAGTGGTTCCAGGACTCTGCTCTGCTCGTTCTCTTAAATCCATGTTTGTGTCCCTCCTCTCCAGGTTGTCACTCGAGACTTCTAAGGACACCCCAGGTTTCTAGAGCTCTTGACAACACCTAAAGTGTTTGCTCACAACATCCCTGCAGAGTGGAGAATACTGACTCACTTAAGGTCGATAAAGCTTTACTGCTAGTCTTGTTGTACAGAGAAGTAAACTGAGGCTCAGCAAACATAAATTATTTGGCTAAGATCACCCAGCTACTTAGTGGGTGTAAGAGAAAAGGTTTAAATACAAACTCCTCAATTAAGTGGGCTACTTTTTAGGCACTCTAACAGAAAGAAGGGACTCCAATGGTGGGACATGGGGTAGGACAAGCCAGTTGGAAAGATATTTGAGGGCAGACAAGGCTAGACTCTAAACTCCAAGCCTCTACTGGGGGCTTTCTACATAGCTTATGTGCAAAACAAACTGTGTCCCGGGGTTTCTCCTGTACGTGGCTCTGGCCTGGGGGAAGTTACTCCCTTGAGGATGAATGCAAGCACATTACATACAATCCCTTCAATGTCTCTAGAAAGCCTCCAGCCTCAGCCAAATTCAGTCCCTGCAAGACACTGAAGGCCAGACACTGGCTTGGTGGAAGAATGTTTATTTGGTTTAAAGAGGGATATAGCTAAGAACCGAGGTGTGGTGGGGCTAGGGAGCTCTAGCACATGCTTCACCTGCTCTGCAATCTGGATGGCCCTGATACCAGAATAGGCAGAGATGCCCAGCAATGCCCTAGCAAAGCCAACTGACTTCCTTACTCCCCTAGAGCTGGCTGAGATTGTGCCTTCTGGTGTTTGGTGCCTTCACACGATTCCATCGTAGCCTTGTATCCCACACTTCTTGCCTGCTATTTGGCAACCAAAAGTCAATGCCTCCTGCATGCTTTTCCCTGGAAGAAGGACAAGTAGCTCAGTGGCTCTCACTGAACATCCACCTGAAGAGTCTTCAGCTTCACCATTATAGCCCCTCACTCCCCCTCCAAAGTCCTTGCCCTTGGCCTTGGATGGCAACACTCACCCTGGGAAAGGCTGAAGATGACAGAGGCATTGAAGGTGTCTCCAGCTCCCAGGGTGTCTATCACTCTGGGTGGCGGGAATGCATCAGAGTGCAGGAGCTGTCCATCGGGGCCCAAGGCATCTGCCCCCTTCTCTGCCCATGCACATACTAGCACAGCCCTATAGAATACTCCATTCAGCACAAGAAGAAACCCAAGACAACTCAAATATGGGAAGAAAGCCCAGAGATACAGGCAAGGCAGGGTAATTCCCAACTACAGACTTTGATGCATCATCCTGGATACCAAGCACACACACCAACCCCCTCTGCCCAATGGCCCTGGCTTATTCCAAAGGACCAGAAATCACTAAGGAGTCCCACCCTGCTCCAGACCGTTCCCATCTCACCCTTTCCTTACACGGCTGTACAGCCCCTTTAGGGTTTCAGCTGCTGACTGAAAGCCCATATGCCTGGCCACGTCCTTGCTGACAAAAACCTAGTAAAAGAGGAGACAGATGAGAGGCCTAGTTAACCTAACACCAACCCCCAAACCCTGTCCCTATCTACTCAACTGTTCCACTCCTGGGCTGTCCCCAGATCCCCCTTTGCCCATGTCTGTAATCTTAGCCCTGGCCAATCCTGTATAATGGGAGGTAACAGGGTGAAGTAGAAAAGCCACTGGACTGGGAATCAAAAGTCCTGGCTCTGAGGCTTGAGACTTTTCTGAACCTCAGTTTCCTTATCTGTAAAATGGAGAGGCAATGCTTGCATGCTTACATCACAGGATTGTGTTAACTATCAAATGAAACGTATGTGAAAGCAATTCCTGAAACATGGAAAGCATTATGCAAACATTAGGTTTTATTATTAGTTTGTTACTACGAGAGAGAGAGAGAGAGAGAGAGAGAGAGAGAGAGAAAGAGAGAGAGAGAGAGAGAGTGTGTGTGTGTGTGTGTGTGTGTGTGTGTGTGTGTGTGTGTGTGTGTGTGTGTGTGTAGGGGTGGATAACAGGCTGAGGTGGACTTCTTGACCTGTCCAGTTAATAAGTACTCACAGGCAGTGACCAAAGGACACTGTGGCCTTTCTCCAGGTACATAACTCAGTATAATTCAATTCAACACATATTTACTCAGTCTATTAAGTGCCAGACATTGTGGATACAAAGACAAAAAAAAAAATCAGATGGTTCTTGCCCTTTAAAAGCTTATAGTTTGCTGGCAAACAGAGGTAGCTCCTCTAACAGTACTCAGCCTGCCTCCTAATCAAAGGTTGGTCCTAGGCCTTCTGGGTGGGTGGGAATCCTGAGACGATTCTGAGGGGAGCCTCTCAGAGGAGAAAGGGATGAACTCAGTTCATTCTAGATCTGTTAGGATGTTGGCAGAACAGATTAGGGCCCTCAGGTTAGTCTATTATCCTAAGCAGCCCCTGGATCTGGGGCAGGAGTTATCTCAGCTTTGTAATGGCTAGAAATTGTTCCCAATATGGCCAATCTGACCCATGAGGCTGGCTGCCACTCCTTTCCCCACCCCTCCTCACCTCGAATCCTGCAAGCTGCCTGACCTCCAGGGAATGGTAAAATCACTAAGACTGGAACTCCAAGGCATAGAAATCCTGGTCTGCACTTAGTGGGTAAAGATGCTGTGCACTCCCAAGGGGTATGCCAAAGGTCAACCTGGAGGTCAGGGTCTGGGATTTGTTTGGTACCTATTCTTCCTTCTCTGATTCTCCCTTTCCCAAACAGTGCAGGACCATAAAATCACAGGACCATAGATTTAAAGCGGGAGGGTATAGTACCTTAGAGACTCTCTAGTCCAACCTTTTTTATAGATGAGGAGCTGAGGCCAAGAGAGATTTAAGTGGCTTGCCCAGGGTCACACATCCTACTGGGCTGGATCTGAACAAATCCAGGTCTTTCTGACTCCAAATGTAGCCCCCTGTCCACTCTCTCTATGTCCCAGGGTCTGTCTGCAGGATAATGGTGCTACCAGGTCACCTGTAGGGATGGGATTGGGCTCCCAGCAGCAGAATGTGTAAGGAGAACTTGGTGCTGGCACAGGTCATAGTAGAACCTCCTGACTGGTCTCCTAAGGCACTCACCACATCCCCATAGGCAAAGAGCTGGTATAACTCTTCCCTGGGTTTCTCCACCTCCACAGATATCTTGATTTGCTGCTCTCGGGGAAGCCTCTTGTTGTGCTGCTCTATCCGCTGCAGCATCTTGACCTGTTCAGATGGATTTCGGCCCTGAACAGAGAAAGGAAATTGGGGAGAGGGGATCAGACTACCCTCCCTTGAGATCAGAGGACAGAGCTTGTGTCTCCAACTTCAGCTCTCAGGGGCACCAAACACTAGCTTATCCCAAACAGTGACAAACTGTCTAAGAGGAATCCATGAGGGAGGGAGGATCAGGGTTGGAGGTCAGGGCAACTGGCCTAGAACTCCAATCTGATCACAGAAGACTGTCACCAGTCCTCAAAAGGCTTCCAAGTATGGCAGGATGAGCCCCAGCAGGCCTCAACAAAGGAGCTAGGCCACATGGTTATTAACTAAGACCAGCTCTGGGCTCTCTGCTCCCCCTACCAACATAAAAGCAAGCAGCCAGATACCAGTCTAGAATCAAAAATCTTCCCCTGGCAAACCTTACCTGACTGTTCAAACTCAAGTTTCAATGATTTGAGACTCAACACATGAGGCTTTTAAAGGTATAATTCCTAATAATTTCATGCTTGGTCCCTAGGGAATCCAAGACCCAAGGCTAGTTAGCCCTCACCACAGGTGACAGACACAGCCAATAAACTGGGTCTGTGTTCTTGGGGAAAGAATGGAAGAATGGAAGAAAGCAATGTGTCGATCTGAGTCCCTAGAGACTTGAGTAGGGCTTACCTCAATGTGGATCCACTTGAACCGATTCAGGTCAACTTTTTCAAAGTCCTTTGCTGACACATCTGGCAAGTTTCTGGAAGGTGAGCAAAGAATGGAGGGGAGGGAGAGGTGATATGTGGAATAATCAGAGAAGCCAGAAGGCTCTGGTGTTCTACCCTAATTACCAGTCCTAGTACTGCACTGCAGCACAGCCAAAAAAATTTAATCAACAGCACACTGCTGAAAGATCAGACTCTCTCCAAAAAGCTATGTTTGAGAATGAGGTAGTAGAGAGAATCTGTTATGTTGAACCTTCCTGCCAAGATGGGATGATCCCTACATCTGTCCTGGCATTTACCCATATAAGGCATTAAATTCAGAATGCAGTATTCTGAATTGTTGTAAACTAGGGATCTTAAGAGGTCCCCACAAGTTCATATCTAGCTCTCTGAGGAAGGACCTGTTAGGGACTGGAGAATCCCTGAAATGGATAGCCATCTGTTTATTGGTTACCCCTCGGGCCCTGAGCACGCGTCGTTCTGATGGGAAGATGTGGTTCATTACCCTATCTATCCCTCAGGTATGACACATATGATGAGCTCTGGATAGGTAAAAGTGACCTCTACTATGAGAGTCTCTCAATTTCCACCCACCTCACCCTGGCTCAGCCCAGGGTCTCATAATCTTCCCCAACACTTCTGGATACATGTTGGGGAGTGGGGTGAGGAAAGAAGAGCTGGAAGATATTCCTGGGCTAACTAATACAATCCCATCCATAGTCCTCTTAGAAGGCAGAGCTTAAGAGAAGAGAGACTTTCATCTCTAAAGCAGCTGTTGTCTAAACCAGGAAGTCTACAGGACAGCTCTCATTCTTCAATCCTGGGGATCTTGAGGCAATTAGGAAGCCAGTACTAAGCCCAAGGAAGGGACAATGCCTCTGCCTCCAGAACCCTCTGTGCCAAGCACAATGATAAAGCATGGTCTCTTCTATCAAAGTTCTCTCTATGGGCAGTCCAATCTCAGCTGGGTGTCAGGATGCAAGGAACACAGTTCTGGGACTGTCCTGGGAACTAAGAATGAGGGGAACGGGCCGATCTCCCACAAACTGGATGGGCACATTGCCCTCCATTACATTAACACCCCCTCTCCAAAACCCATCTGGCTTTAAAATAATTTTTCTTTACCCAAATGCAGGGGCTGATTAGCTAATTATGGAGGAATCAGAATACAAATTAAATTACTTAGGTACCCATCTATCCTTGGTGCTAAGCAAAGGCCAAACCACCAGGTTTAACAACATCAGCTTACTCCCCCCTCCACCGACCAACTTTACCCCAATTAGAGATGATTCAAAATCACTTTCCAGCTCATCATAGTGGCAATTACAAACAATGGGAAAGACCAGGGAAGTGGACAGCAGAGATGCCCACATTGGTCTGTGAGGGAAGAAAGAGAAGCTGATTGGTGGATTGTGCCAGGGACTAGCCTTACGTGTCATAGAGGACAATGGTACGGGAACCATTGGATTTGTTGACGATGCAGCAGGAACAAGGTGTTTCGCCCCTGTTCTGCCATGCCACCTGCGACACGTCCACGCCCCGATACTTAAAGTCAGTCACCAGGAAGCTTGGGGTGGAGTATAAGGTCATGGGATATAGGGGGAGGGGGAGACACAGGTTAGAGCCTTTGAATGGCATGGCCCTCCCACGGTGACTGGAAGCATGCCTTAGAACACCTGGGATACTATCCGGTTAAGAGTCCTGGCCTAGTCCTGGACACATCTTTGTTGATGGGAACAGATGTACACACCTGTTAGCATGCAGGATGGTACGACTGCCAGTGGCCGCACTGATGATGACAGTGGAGATGGGGACGGAGCCCACACGCTGGGGAACTGTGTAGCGCAGATCCACAGAGTATCGATGAAGGTCATCCAAGACAAAGCTGCCAGGTGTGGGGGGAGTACCACACTGGGGAGCAGTTTGACAAAGGGCCTGGGGGCAGGAGGGGAGCTGACAGGAACACTTGGGGCCCTGGAAAGCAGGTGAAGGCTAGGAGAGCAAGCAGCAGAGACAAAGACAAGGGGAAGGAAGCCTAACCCCTGACCCTAGAACCACCCCAGGTCATGTGAGAGGCAGGAAGGAACAGATGTGGAAGCAGCAAAACATGTGTATGGGGAGGCGGAGTAGGGAGGGTAGTCAGGACAACTTTCTTTAGGCGACCTCACACAAAACAAAATCTGAACTCTTCCTTTAGTTCCTATAGAACAGAAAATCGTAAGACCAATACTACAGCTGAAAGGGAGACTGTCTATCCAAACTTCATCTTACAAAAGAAGAAACTGAGGCCCAGAGACATTAAAAAAAAAAGCAGCAGCTAATGTTTACATAGTGCTTCCAATGTGCCAGGCACTGTGCTAAGCGCTTTACAACTATTACTTTATTTGATCCTCACAGTAGCCCTGGGAGGTAAGTACTATGATTACCCTCAGAACCTTGGCCAAGATCACCAGGCCAGTAAGTGTAAGGCTACATCAGAGCTCAGGCCTTTCTGACTCCAGGCCCAGCGCTCTATCCAGAGTCACCTAGTATGTCCTTCTGAGCCAGCAGGAACTGTCAGTCCTGCTCTGTGCCAAAACTTGAGCAGGATTAATGATTAATAATCCAGGTGAAACTTTGTCCCCCAGCTTGAACCCACATGAACACCCTGATGGGACTCAGGCAGGACACTAACACTCCATTCTGGGATATGCAGGTCCCAATTGGAACTTCCCCTACCTGAAGCGGTTGATGTTTTTGTGTTACACAATTATTTCTAGGGTCTCATTAATACAAAAATCCTGCCTATGGCTCTGTACCACAAAGTCCCTTTCAAGTCCTACAATTCCAGGATTCTATTCATTTCCATTCCCTTCTCTACCATATCCTTCCAGGAGGCACCAGCTCTCTATGGGGGTTGCTGTTTCTTCCTTTCCTTTTCCTGTATAGCACTTGGTAATATTGGCAACCTCCCCGCCCCCGCCACCCCTCCCCCCCCAAACACACACACACACACACACACACACACACACACACACACACACACTTCACATATTTTAAGGAGGTAGCTACTAGACTAGTTGCATTACTGAGGCCAGTTAGTATCATCTGCTTCAAAACTCCTGTCCAATTGGAAGTGGTCCCAAGAGGTTCAGACCAGGCCTTCTAGTCTGAGGCACTGGTTGTAAGCCCTCCTCTACTCCCCAAGGAGCTTTGGATCTTTTCTGACCTTCAGGATTTCCTAGGAACCCCCAGAAGCTCCAACAGCCAGAATGGGCCTGGCCCTAAACTTAAAGGTTTGGTAAGAAACTACTTTGGAATATGGCAAGTTGAAACCTTGAATTCACTTCCCTATTGGTCACTACTCATTTAAGATTTTCCAGGTCATCTCATGCATGTGGCATCACATCCAAAGCACTGGGATCCCTACTAAGATGAACATTTCAATCACACTGGGGGTACAAAGTGCTGGTATACCACAGCTCAGTAACCTGGCAGTTTGCCCCGCTGCCCACAATGGGCAAAGTTTGGGCCTCACCTTCCTGATAAACACTCGCTGAATCTGCAGAGCCTAGGTTCAAAGGGCTCTTGGGTACCTGCAATGCCTGACAAAGGGGCAGTGGGGACCACACGCTGCAGTAATGGTCAACTGACACTGGGAAGATGTAGACGTTATAGTTACAGCTTTACTATGTACTTTGTGGGTGACCTTCGCCAGGTCCCTTTCAGCGATTCAGAACCCTTAGCAGTACGGTAAACTAAATGTGTGTTTGGCAAAAATGAACCACGCTGAAGAACTGCTTTTGTTTTTCCCTTTGGCCTCTTCACAGATATTCACACCCAGGAAGCATAAAGAGACGAAAGGGACAGTGAGTTCCTAAGGTTCTTTCTGCCCTATTCCAAGAGTGTGATATTCATCTAAGTGTAATATCATTCATTGCTACGATAATTTATTAAGTGCCTACTGCATACCAAGTGTGGTGCTAGGCACTGGTGATACAGAGATAAAAATCTCAAGTTCTCGTTTCAGAAAGCTTCCATTCTTTTAGCTAAAGATAAGTTTTTAAAACGGTAGAAAAGTATGTTGATCGGTCTGAAAGGAGGCAAGGAAATGGAAAACAGGAGGAAAAAGCCAGCACTGGGGAAGAGCCAAGGAAACAAGCAAGGGCAAAGGCAGATATCTCTGGAAATAAAGCCTTAATAAGCAAAAAACTCTAATTAAACATTCCGGAGCTAAAGCCTCATACTTACAATTCTCCACAGGGTCACTTTTTCTCCCATCTCCCCTCCCCACTTAAAGCTACAGATGGACCTTAGACATTGTTTAATTCAATTTCTTCATTTTAAAGATGAGATTAAGGTCCAGAAATGGTGATTGAAATCCTTGAGAGAGCATAACCCATAGCCAATCGTTGGGGGCCATTTTTCCCCCCTCCTCTACATGGAGCTTCAGTAAAATATCTCCCTTCACTGGTATTATAGAGGCTAACTTTCCTAATAGGTCAGGTTTCCTCCATACTCACTCAGCAACATGACCAGGAGCCAAGGAGCCCATGAAAGCACAAGGAGCTCCTAGGAGGGAAAGGACGGTGCAGGAGTTGGAGGCATTGCCACCGCGTTGCCATCGTTGGGTCAGGCACCTAAAAGCAAAATGAGGGTCACTATTATCTTCAAAACCTAGAACATTAAGCACACATACCCCATCCTTACTCGTTGAGGACAGAGACTGTTTCATCTTTATCTCTATAGCTCCAGCACCTAGCATAGCCTGCAACATGTTAGATGTTTAATAAATGCACATTGAACAAATGAATCTTTTACCAGACAATAGGAATGAAGTTAGCCACAGAAAAGGGCTCATGTCTCTAATCTTACTGTAGCTCCTAATGCAGCTGGGCTTAACACATTCTTCCATGGACTCTAAGGTCAGTTTCCCCCAGGACATGCAGAGGAATTAGTTGCATGCCTTCTACTGACATCAAGTATGATAATCAGAAACTCAATAATCTGGTCAAGTCCCTAGTGTTTGGCCTATCCTTGCTTTCCCTTATTTTCCTCCACATATGATGAACCACATCCTTCCATGAATAAAACTACAACTGGATCGTAACATTTGCCTTTCTGATAATTGCATCAGCCCTAGTGAACAGAAAGAGTCAAAACTACTTCAAAAAAGGTAAAGGTGTCAAATTTACAATTAAATAAATAACTTTTTCCTTGGAAGAATATGAATCAGTAATATATACCAAAGTTTTAAATATTTATGATTAGAAACTATAGCCTAAGAACAGTAATTTTTTAGTTTGTAGATGAAAAGGTTGAAAAGTGACCCACATGTAAGGTGTCAAGTTTACAAAATGTTATCAGATGGAAGATGGTAACCAGTTGTTTTCTGTCTTCACAGAAGCCTCAACAAGAGAATACCAGTTCAAATTGCATTTGAAGGGATTTGGATTAGCGAGAACACTGCCTATATTGTTTGCTGATTGCCTTTTATTTTCAAAATTCTTTTTACATTTTCTCCTTATAACAATGATCTCTATTTTGCAGAAAAAGAAATTGAGAGGTTATAGTCAGTGGCTCTGTAACCTAGGTCTTCTGACCCCCAAGTCTAGTTGTTCCTCTGAAAATGCCAGGCTTGTTAAGCGGGGAATTAACATAAAAAAAAAAAAGTTTCTGGAATCTTATTCTGAGATCTTTTTCCCTCTGTGGACAGGGACAGATAACACCTAGCCCAGTTTGAGAACAGACTAATCATAGGATCATCAGTTTAGAACTGACAAGAACTTGGATATCTAGTTCAATCTTCTCAATTTACAGATGAGAAAATGAAGGTCCAGAAAAGTTAGACAACTTGACTTGTCCATGAGCACATAGGAAGTAAACCAGAATTGAAACCTAGGTTTCCTACAAACCCATGCTTTCTACTGCATTATGCTTCTCTGGAGAGCTGTTCTGGGATTCTATGCTGAAAGTGACAATGGTATTGGACAAAAGAGGTCTTAATCATGCTACTGACTGATTTCCAGGAGATCATTTCTGCTAATTGCCTGGTTGGTAAATTCCTCAGAGATGGGTCTACCGTCTCTAATGGGGCCAAATAGTCACTCATCCATGAGGTATTTAGGCCTCATGTGACGAAAAGGACACTGTGTTCCTATAACTACCTTGTGCTAGAGCTCCAAGCAGAAGCCACCTACAATTCTTTGTGCATCTATCAAAACCCTGACTGCAAAGATACAGGAACCTCAAAAATCAAGAGTTTGGTTGAATGTCTCATGTGCCTAGAAATAAGAGATCTTCAAGGTCATTTAGTCCACTTCCCTCATTTTATGGATGAGGTAAACTGAGGTGCACAGGACAGTGACTTGTTCAAGTTTAACAGTCTAGTGACTACCGGTTCAGGACACTTTAAAAAAAACGTAATAGTATTTTCCCCCCAATTACATGTAAAGATAATTTTTAACATTAATTTTCCTAAGATTTGGAGTTCCAAAATTTTCTCTTCCTTCCCTACCTCTCCCCTCCCCAAAGCAGCAAGCAATCTTATAAAGGTTACACATGTACAATCAAGTCAAACATATTTTCAGGACACTTTCAAAGACACCTGTGGCCTCTCATCCGAAAGGAACCCGCCAAAGCCAAAGTGACTATGGGGGTTTCCCTACTGCAACCCTAGGGAAGGACTAGAAAATTTCAGGAGTTCGGGGAAACAACCACCTTGGGCAAAAAGATACGCAGTCCATCGGACAACCCCAGCGTCCCTGGTCACCTCTACAGGGCTCCTCGTCTTCACACGCACCCCCCGACACTGGAGGCTTCACTCCCGCGGGGAGGGGGGAGGGAGGAAGCGGTAAGCGTGGGCCGACCCGAGCCCCTTACCTGCTGTCCGTGTCCTCCTCGGGGTACTTTTCCACCACATTGATGATGTCCAGCACCACGAGCCCCACGCACAGGATCTGCTTCTCTTCCATGAGGTCGGCGACTCTCTAGCCTCCTGTCGCCCGCACCCCCTCTTATCGCCGGGGTTTTCCCGGCTCCGCCCCCCGGGAGCTCCTCCCCCAAACCCAACAGCTCCGGGCCTCAGCCCGGCTCCAGGAGGCCCCAGGCCTCGGCCGCACTCTCTACTAGCCAGTCCCTCCTGGGTGGAGGAAAGCGGAGGCGAAGGCACCGCGTCAAGCACTTTGCCAATGCACTGCTGCAGCATACGAACCCCGGCGACTCAGTCCCGACCCGCGCCCCCTTGGCCTTCCTCCAATCACAGCAGGGCACTCATCCCACGTGAGAAAATAAACACCCGCTTCCGCATCCCATGTGATCCCCAGAGGAAGGTCCACGAGGCCAGACGCGCCCCCTGGTGAGCACCTCGGATATCCCCAGCAGTCCTGGGAAGCCTTTCCCATAGCCGGACACCGGGGCCTCGGCGAGGATCAGGACCCCGGACAGCAAGCGTCCCTGCGACCTGACCCCGGGTCACCCAGAGTCCCCTGCAGCCCACAGCCACGGACAAAGCCCTCCCTTCAGTTCCTCCCTCCACTGCCCCTCCGCCTCCCTTGCACGTGAGTCAGGACCCAGCTGATTTTCTTAAAAAAAAAAGTCTTTATTCCTGAATAGTTTAGTACGGGGTGGGGGTGGGGGGGAAGAGAGGGCAACTCGAAGGGGCGGGGTCTTGGAGGGGGCAGGACCTCGGCAGCCTCGGCCGAGGTGGTGAGTTGGGGCAGGAGGACCCTACCCAACCCCAGGCCCACCCGTACAGTGGGTGCTAGCTCTGCCTAAGGGCAGAGGACCTGGATTCCCAGAGAGACAAGGGGTATGGTCCAAGGACACGGGCGCTTGAGGCTGTGCTGGCCAGTCTGGGAGATGTCTCTACTGTGTGGGTGGCCGAGGGCCAAGTAAACGCAGGCGCGGGGGGTGGGGTGGGGGAGTCGGCTGGGGGCCAAGGCTCCCCTCCCTGTGAGGCAGCCCGCTGCAGCAGCCCGCCCTCCCCCACGCCTTTCTTCTCCCCGACTGCCAGGCCGAAGCTAAGCCTTCTTGGGGTGTCGGGCGCCGGGGCCTCTCTAGTCGTTTTCATAAGCCAGGTCCTCATAGAGCAGGGCTCCGCTGAAGAGCGTCAGCGGCTCCTCCGAGTGCGCCAGCTGCCCCCTCACAAGGTCGATGCAAACCGTGTCTCCAGCCTGCAGGGGCAGGATCAAGCTGAAGACCCCCAAGGCTCCCGAGCTGGGCTGACTCTCCACCACGGGCTTATTTTCGAGCCCCTCGGGCTCGTAGCCGCCCGAGTCAATGCGGGCTATGCCCTGGTTGGAGCGGGACAGCACGGCCTCCACTTTTTCGTGGCGGTGCCCGGTGAGCACGGCGCTTAGCAAATAGCGGCCAGCCTGGGGCGCGGTGAATATGCCTGGTCAGAGGGGCAGGGAGAGAAGGACGGAGTCAGCAAGGTGAAGGGTAACAAATGGGACAGAAAAATTGATCGAATCCCGTAGGGGGAAAAGTGTACTTCAGGACTTTGGGCAAACGTGGGGTCAGTATTTTGCTGGGTTCCCCGTACTCCCAGCCTGCCACAACCATCTGAAATCAACAAACGCCCCTTCCTGACTCAAGCATTCCCCGACTCTCCCCCCATCCTCCCCTTACCTGTCTCTGGGTCATAGTAGCCTCCATCATTGAGTAAGACCTTGTCAAAGGGAATTGTGCCTGGTTCTGTACGAGGTGAACTCAGCGCGGCTGAGAAAGACACTCGAGGTAGAGGAGCTGCTGCTGCTCCTTCCAAACCTAGGAGTGGGGAAGAGGTAAAGTGAGCACCGGGGGTAAGGTACTGATTTCATACCCACGTCACTCCCTTCTGCTCTACCAGCTCAATTCTACTCCGTTAAATTGTGATTCTATTTTAGCCCCTCCTTGAATTGTTCTCCCTTGAATAAACGACTTGCTGTAGAAAGGGAAGAAGCTGCTTACAAAAAGAATACATACCATGTTCACCTGGGAGACCTGTAAGAGAAGGAGATGTACTAATTAGGAGCAGCACTTAAACATAAGTTCATTTATTCAACAAAGAGTAAAACAACTACTACTGGCCTAAGAATAACTGGGGAAGAAAAGTAGGGGCGCCAGTTTTTTTCCTTTCCAGATTGAAAACTCCTAGTCCTCCATCTTTTAACTCTCTTGAAGAATCTTTTCTTCTCCAGCAACCTAAGTCATGCGTCCAGACTTCCAAGGGTCTGTGAATTTTTTTTTCAGTGTGGGTGCTCCCTCTACCAACCCAGGCTGCAATCTCTTTATGACTCATAAATTATCTTTTCCTCTAGGTTTGGGAGGCTTTTGTCTCTTTTTGACTTTGTCTCTTTTTTTTTAATCTTAAAACAGTTCTAGGAGCTTAATAAATACCTACTAAGTGAATAAAATAGTAGATGGTACTCAAGAATAAAGTAATTGACAAATTCATCAGTATTTGGCCAACATAGTGAAAAGACTCTTTACACCAGTTGGGTTGAGCCTTGAACAACAGACATGGGAAATCTGCGCCAAATCAAATTGTCCTCAGCTTCACAGGGTTTGTGAGAAGTTTTGCTCTACTGGTAGAGCCTTCAAGAATTCAGGGTCCTTGCCACAATACAATGAGGTATCAGAGAGGTTGTCATTGATACAAAAATAATATGAATTTGCTTGTTATTCAGTTGGCTCAAAGAATATCCAGATTGGATCGATCACAGCTGTAGAGCTGGAAGGACCATAGAGGTCATTCGATCTAATGCTTTTCTTTTAAAAGAGGAAAATGACTTATGGGTTTCAGTTGAAGGAAGAAGAAAAGACTCAGTGGGGGTGGGGGGGAACATGACAGCTTTCTTCAGGTGTCTGAGGAGTTGTCATATGGAGCAGGGATTAAACTTGTTCTGTTTAGATTCAGAGGGCAAAATCAGAAACAATGGGTACACATTGCAAGAAGGCAAATTTAGGTTGATGTTAGTAAAACTTCCTAATGAGGAGAACTGTTCTCCTTCAAGCAGAGGTTGGATGACATATTGTTGGGTAAGTTATAGTAGGGATTCCTTTTGTGTCTGGGTTGGACTAGATGGCTGCTGAGATTCTTTCCAACTTTCAAAGTCCGTGTTCTGTGAAGCTCAGAGAGGTTGAGTGACTTGTTCAATGTCACACAGCTAAGAGTGGCAGAGAGGAGATGTGAATTCCCAGTCATGATACCCAATGCAATGCCCCTTCAGTCATACCAAGCTACATCTTACAGGATGCATGAAGCATGAATCTCTTCAACAGCATCCTAACAAATGGGACATTCAACCCAGTTTGAAGACCTCCAAAAATATCCTACTCAATCAACAAGTATTTATTAAACTCACCCATTAAAATGTGTTTGTATAAATATACCCCCCACACACATGTATATATGTAAATAGGAGGTACCTAGATGATCCATGCAGAATAGAAAGGCTGCCCATTCTATTTTGGGAAAGCCCTAGTTGGAAGTTTTTTCTCATATTGAGCCAAAATCTATCTCCTTGTAATTTCTACCTACTCTTCTTAGTTCTGCTTTCTGGGGCCAAACATTAGGACGCCTAAAAATGGCCTCAGCCACTGAATTCTCTTCTCTGCTACATAGTAGTTAGCTAGAAAAGTTATAAGTTGGCTGCTATCTAGGTCAAACAAATTTTGAATGAAATGTCACACACCTGGTGGTCCAATTGGTCCTTCTTTGCCATCTTTGCCAGGTGGTCCAGGGGGTCCCACAGGGCCTGGAGGCCCTGGCTTTCCAGCAGGGCCTGGTGGCCCAATCTCCCCTGCTGGCCCTGTAAGAATGAAGCTAGAGTGAAGCGAAACAATGGGAGGGGTTGCAAAAGGAAAAAGAAGGTAGGAGCTGGAGAGACAAGAGCTGAGAAGTGGTCTGGAGGCAGCCAAGGGGGAGACAGGAAAGGCATAGCCTGTGCAGACTGAGAAGTGTATTAGGAAATAGGTGATAAGTATGTGACAGTTAGGGATGCTCAACCTGCATACCACATCTAGTCCACACAGGCCCACGATGGGCTGATTTTCATGAGCTGATTTTCAGTTACATATGGACAGGCTTTTTGACTACTTGCTTTCTACTACAATCTGTGTTGCTAGATCTGATACAAAAGGTGGTTTGAGGTTCTCTTTCAAGCCCAATCCCCCAACCCCTGCTTGTACTCTTGATTCCATTCCATTGAATCATTTCTCAGTCCTTGACCTTTTAATTATCCTTCTCTTTATATAATCTTCAGTCTTTCATTGTCTATCAAATCCTCTGCTGCCCACAAACATGTCCAGATTTCCTTCATTCTTAAAAACCTTTGCTATATTTTCATGGTATCCTCTTATATCTTGTCTCCCTTCCATGGCTAATCCTAGAGGGAAAAATCATATCTTAATCCTTTCACTTTCTCCCCTTCCATTTTTGACTCCTCGAAGTTTGGCTTTGGTCATCTCTGCCCCCTCTCCCCCAACATACATTTGACTGAAGGTGCTCTAAGATTACCATTGATTTTTGAATTGCTAATCCCCATAGTCTCTGCTCCACTGTCACCCATCTCCACCTCTCTGCAGTATTTGACACTGTTGAACATCTCTCCTTGGATTCTCTCTCTTTGGGTTTTTTTTTTTTGTATTGTTTCTCTCTTGGTTCTCTGGACTGACCACTTCTTTGCTGGATCTTAATCCACATCCCTCTCCTTTTGCATGGGGTATACTGGAAGATTCAGTGCTGGACCCTTTTGTCTTCTATCTCTACACTGTTTTGATAATTGCCTCAACTCCCATGGATTCAACTATCATTTCTATGCAAATGACTCCAAAATTTAAGTATATAGTTTTTAATCTCTTTCCTGAACTCCAATCTCAAATCATCAACTGCCTGCTGGACACATTCAACTATAGTAGTGTCCTGTAGATGTCTCAAATTAAAATGTCCAAAATGAAACTCATTTTATTTCCCCATGAACTCATTACTTTTCCAAACTTCCACATTTCTTTTCTTTTCTTTTTTGGTAAAATTTCCACATTTTTATTAAGGGCACCACTATCCTTCCAGTGATCCCATTTTTTCAGCCTGAAAGCCATACTTGTTTTATACTTTTCCTTACCTGCCATTATCTAATCAATTGCCAAGTCTTGCTAATTCTACCACCACCATCTCTCTCACATCTGTTCCTTCTCTCCATTCACACAGCCACTATCGTTATTCCAATCCATCTCCTCTCTCCTGGACAATTGTAGCAGCACCCTAATTAATCTCCAAAATGATCACTTTCTTCTTCAATCCATCCTCTACCACGCTGTCAAACTGATATTCTTAAAGCCCTGTCATTCCCTTGTTCAAGAAGTTGTAGTGACTCCTTATTGCCTCTCTTAGCTTTGGCATTTAAAGCCCATCACATTCTGGCTCCTTACCTTTTCTAGGCTGCTGTCACCTTGCACACACCCCAAGGTCCAGCCAAAGTGGCCTCTTTACTATTCACTGTAGATGGTGTTTCTCTCTTGCCTGCAAAGACACAGGCTGTCCACATACTTGGTTGGAATGCAGTTCCTCCTCACCTCCATGTCTTGGAAACTCTCCCTTCAAGTTAGCTCAGGTGCTGCCTTCTTCTATATGAGATTTCTTCTATATGGGACCTTTCCTGATTCCCTCAGAATTATTTTGTATATTTTTTGGATTTGCTTATTTGTGTCCATGTCATTTCCTCCCACTAGAATGTAAATTCCTTGGGGAAAGGGATTTTTTTGTTTAAGAGGCACAATAAATATTGGTCACATTGAAATGAATGCCTGAAGGATAGAGGCTGGGACCCTGGCACAGCACTTTTAAAAGGTTAGCCAGTTCTAGGGGAGTTGGGGAAGATAGGAGGCATAGATGAGAGATGAGGTGGATACAAGGGACCTCAGGGAAAAGGAGACCCCCCCCAAACAGTCAATCCTCCCCCTTCCATCCCTCTCTCAAAGGGTTCTTACCAGAGAGGTCGCTTTGACTGAGCTCATGTAGCTGTTCTTCCAAAAGAAGGAGAGAGCTGTTGAGGGCTCCCAGCCTTCGGCCAAGGCCAGCTTGACCACCCAGCAGTTTCTCCAGCAGGGCAGCTTGGTTTTGATTAGTGCTGTTGGTTTCTCGTAAGCCAGCCCAGAGGCCAGCCACATGATTTGAAAGCCCTTCTCGAAGCCCCCGCAATCCTCCAGCCACAGTGTCTAATCGCTCACATATGCCTTCAATCCGGGTCAGTCGTCCCTCAAGGTTTGGGCACTGTCCAACTTGAGTTTGCCCTTCTTCTAGAATGCGCAGTCTTTCTTCACTCTCTGTGGCATGCTCTGTGGCCTCCTGTTGTAGTCGATTGATCTCAGAGATGATCCTATCCTTGGTGACCCCCAGGTCAGCCAGGTCTGCCCCCTGGCCCTCCACTGCTGTCTGTAACTCCCTTAATGAATCATTGAGGGAACTGAAAGTGAGGATGACCTCTGAGAGTTCCCCTTGCATTGCCCGAAGGGCTGCACCTGAACTGCCCCCGAAAACACTGAACCCATCCAGTGGGCCCCGCCCAGGCCCCCCAACTCCTGCACTGCTACCAGGGTCTCCTGGTGTCAACAAAGGGCAAGAACAGTGCTCTACTCCTTCTCTTAACCGGTTTAACTCCTCCTGAAGTTCACTGCAGCCCAGGCAATCCCCTCCTCTAGCCTGCATCCTCTCCTCCAACTGAGTCAGCCTCCCAGTTGTTTGGTTCAACTGAAGTAGTAAGTCCCCATGCCCTTCACCTTGCATACCCAGCTGATCCCTCATCCGCCCCATTTCCCCTTCCACTCCATCCAGAGCTGCCTGTAAAGCCTCTCCAGCCACCCCCATCTTGTGTAAGCTGGAACCCACCAGCCTCAGTTGACCCTCATTGTCCAGGATCCTCCGTTCCAAGTCACTGAGGATAGCACTGATTTGTGAATCTTGGGCTCCTGGGTAAACAGTGCAGAGCTGCCCACAAGCCTGCACAGCCCCTTCCACCCGCTCCTCTAGCACATGGAGCCGGGAGTCTTGTTCCTGGCTCAAGTTGACCAATCTTCTTTCTAGCCTATGGAGCTGCTCCTTGGCTCCCTGAAGCCAGTGGCCCAGGCCTCCTGAGACAGTGTGGCCACCTTCCACCTTCTCAGATGGGCCCAGGGTAGAATTGAACTGATTTTCTAGCCATGAGAGGCGAGTGGCCAGACTGGTATAGCCAGGAGGATGGCCTCCCTGCCCAGCTGCACCCTCAAGCTCTCCCCCTCTCCGACCACTCAGCACATGCACAGAGCCAGCCACCACGTCCAGCCGACGCTCCACATCCCCCAGCCTCTGGCCTAGCTCAGGAGCACAGCAGCCTGGAGAAGGCACCCAGCCCCCTGACAGCTGCTGGTGCAGCTCCTCTCTCGCTTCCCTCTGTCGTTGCTCAACAGAACCGAGGAGTTTCTCAAGCTCATGGAGGCGTTCCTGGTCCTTGTGGTATTGCCTGCGGAAGTCATCCAGTCCATCCATGCAGCTGGAGCAGGATTCCCGAAGCCTCTGCTCCATCTCCTGAAGCAGCTTCTCTGCTGGAGATTGGTTGGCCAGGTCTGGGCCCAGAGCGCCACCTCCATGGTGGAACAGACCCAGTTCTCTATCATGGGTGGAAATGCGATTATCCAATAGCTGCAGCTGGTGCTGGATCTCATTGAGGGTCTCCTGCACCCCAGGCTGGGCAGCTGCATCAGCGGGTGGGCGTCTTCCATTAAATGCCTTCTCCACAGCCTGTTGGATGTCCTCAGCCAGACGCCCACTCAGTCCCTGCAGGGTACTCTGGAGCCCTTGCAACTCCTTTGACATGCTTTGTACTTTTTCCTCTAGTTGCTTTAACTTCTCCGAGTCTCCAGGACCTAGCAAAGGGGTTAGAGTGGTGATTGTAACCAAACAGGCTGGAGAAGGAGAATCAATAATTCTGTTCTAGTCCCAGCTTTTTTCCAGATGAATATAGACACCTCATCAAGGCAGCTAGTTGACTCAGTGGATAGCTCTATCTAAACTGGGCTTAAGACTCAGGAAGACCTGAATTCATTCATATCAAATCTTGGACACTAACTGTGTGACCCTAGGCAAATCACTTAGCCTCTTTTTGCCTAATCCACTGGAGAAGGAAATGGCAAACCACTCCAGTATCTTTGCCAAGAAAACCCCATATAGGGTCATCAAGAGTCAGGCATGACTGAATCTCTTTTTTACCCCATCTTCCAGAAATAGAAAAATGAAGGCACACATTTCATGGAAGGTTTGCTGATTTGTTTTTGTTAGGTAGGATGCACATCAGAAAGTTGATACTCAATAATAATAATTATTTTTAAAAGGAAAGGAAATAAAGCTCAGCCTGAGAGGATCATCATGCATTTGGAGAGATGCTCAAAGCCCAGAATGTTATATCATGGGACCTAAGGTCTCCAAAGGCCACATTACCCCTTGTAGTCTTATGTGCATGCAAGGACTTGCAGTCTCTGCAGACCAACTCACTAGAGTTGGAAAGTTAGTATGTCTTTCTGTGGACTTTTTGTAGGAGAGACAATTCTCATTTTAAGGGTCATCTGGGTCACCCACAAGGGGCCCTGGCCAATGAGAATATTTATCCCCATAGATCCAGTGTGTGCTCTTTTAGATCACCCCTCACCCACCAAAGGGGAATCGCTTTAGTTTCCTGGTTAGCATGTGCGCGTGCGCACACGCACACACACACACACACACACACACACACACACACTCTGTTTGCTTCTGGGATTGTGGAATGAGGTAGACGGTCTTTGAGGAAGACTATTGCCTATCAGGTTCATTTTACCCCTACTTAAAAATTTTTTTTTTCTGTTTTCAGGTGTAATGGCCCTGCCTCCAGTTACCTGGCCCCATGTTATCCAGACAGGCTTACTTTGTCTTCTTTTCCCTTCTCATTCCTGGTACCTACCTTCTCCTCCAAGTCCACTCAGGTAACTGCCAGCACTGGACCCCGAGAGATTGGGACGGGCTAGATGAGGTCGAGGGTGGGGAGTGGTAGTGCCCAGGGCTGGAGTAGGCCCCTCACTACAGTCCTCACCCCCAAAGCCCTGGCAGCACCGCCATTCCATGTCTGTCACTGTTTTATAGGCTACTCTGTATCGAGGGCGGAGGAAGCTGCGATACCTAAGGGAGAGATAAGTTGGAATAGAAGGAAATGCTGGACATATCATAGACTTTCCTGTACCATTAGTCATCTTTTTCTGTGAGTATGTTTGGCTTTCTGAGGAGAGTTGATTCAGCTTTATACAGCTTTTATACGTAGGAGCACTTAGCACAGAATCTTGTTCAGTAAACATTTACTATTGATGCCTGCTTCTTTTTTTTTCTTAAACCACCAGGCTTATGAGGAAATGTGGCATAGTCTCCAGGTGATTCCCGGATCCCTGCGAGAGAACCTATCCTGGGCCTGTGAGCTTTACCCACCCTTCACTGGTTTTTCCTCCTGTGCCCTGGTTCAGTCCCAGATCTGGTCTCACAAAACAGAAAGCAGCACAAGGGGGCAGCAAGATGTCCCTAAGTGGGTTCTCATCTCAGTCTCTCCAGCCTACATTTCCAGCTCACCACTGACTCTAAATGACTCTGACCTCTACTTCCAGGCTCAGTCCCATATCGCTTCTTTGGCCTTGAGTCAGATTCCCTGGTTTCGCCATCTTGGTCTGGTCTCCCACCCCAAGTCTCCATTTTCTGGCCCAGGCAACTCACGTGATAGTTCGGGGACACTGGGGCTGGCCCCAGCCACAGGCCTGGTAGTCAGGTTTGACAAAGGTCTCCACCCCGTCTTCCAGTACACAGCTCACTGTCCGAGTGACCACGTAGGCACACCAGTTCCTGCAGGCATAACCATCAGGGCCTGAGCACTAGAACAAGGACTCCAGGAGGAAGGCAGAGGGATAGAGCTGAACAGAGGCAGGACCTTGTCCATTGGCCTTTCTCCCTGTGCCTTCTTGATCAGTAATGGGTCATGGAAGAACTTTTTAGAATAGGGAAGCACAGAGTAGGAAAAGTTAGTGCTTCCAAACATCCTGAAAGTACTTCTATTATAGATGGGAGCACAGAGGAGGCAGGTTATGCATCCATTTGCTTATGTATAGATGTGTCTATCTATATGTGTTGCCACGAGTCTGGGAATCTGTGTGTTTGCATATAAATGCTCATGGGTATAGAATTATAAATGGAACCATTTAATTTTAGAACTTTGAATGTTTATCACCTCATAAGACCTATGAATGCCAGAGTATATACATGTGTTTATATCTGTATGTTTCTCTGTATGAGTTTGTTTATGTGAGTGAGAACTGTCCTGCCGGATGTTGCCTTAGGCCCTTCAGGGGAAAAGGGTAAGGGCTTTTCCCTTTTTCTGCTGGTCACAGGCCAGGACTGATAAAGATAATGGGAGCATTCACTAGTATCTATTCACCACTCCCTACCCAGACACCCCCTCCCCAGCATGCACGTGCGCGCGCACACGCACACACACACACACACACACACACACACACAGAGCCTTTCCAGTTTTCAGTAGTCCCACATTCCTGACCCCCCATCTATATAGGGCCTCTGATCTGTGACAGAATCAAGTCAGGGTCAGAAGAGCAAAGGGCAGCAAGGAGAATAGGGTCAGTACCAGATTGGGGTAGGGGGAGGTAACTGAATGACTGAAAAGAAACAAAAGGCTAGAAATTCATGCAGGGGCTGTTCTTTCTGGTCCTGGCCTCCCTGTCCTACTATGTGCAGTGAGGAGTCTTTTTCAGAGTATGTACAGCCCCTGTTGCCCAGGGCTTGTGGCTGGGCTAGGGGAACCAGAGGCTAGACAGTGAGGATGTCCCAGCAAAGTAGGGCCTCTGGAAGTGGCCAAGCCTGATGTCGTCCCAGAGCAGCGAACCCTTTGGTAGGGAGCTAGGGAACTAGGGAGCCACCATCTCTGGGTTACCTTTAACCAATTCAGTTAGGTTTATTTCTAATGTGAAATTTTTAAATATATTTTCCCAATTACACATAAAAACAATTTTTGACATTCATTTTTTAAGTTCCAAATTCTCTTCCTCCATCCCCTCCCCTTCTTGAGAAGGAAGTAATTTGATATAGGTTATACATGTGCAGCCATGCAAAACATCAAGTTTATTTCTAAACCCAAAGCTATAAACCTGACAGGCAAGACTGGGTGAAGGTCAGTGAATGCATGGGGTGGCCTGGATATGTAGTTTTTGTCCCACCCCTCACCCCACCCAAGTCTCAGTTTCATTCCTCTGGGGAAAAGGTGGTAGAGGTGGTAGAAAAATTGGGGGAAAAGTACTTTCAGAGTACTTGAGACTGGGGGTCAATGGGGCCTCTTACCTGTGGCGACTAGCTGGGCGGTGGACACTCTGAGCCTGTGGCCCCCCAGGACTGAGGGACCGGGCCCCAGTGTAGAGACTGTAGCCCCGGGATGGGTAGCTCGCAGCCCAGGCTGCCCCAGCCAGCAAGCAGCAGAGGCAACAGCTCCAGAGTGAGGTGGGGGCCATGCTGGGGGAGGCTCCACTCTGTGCCCGGCCTCAGCTGCACATCCCAGCCCAGCTGGCTGCGTCTGCCTCAGTCCCAGGGGGATCCTGACGCTCCTCAGGAAAGAGCTACCTCCACCCAAAAGGATAGAGAACCCCTGTCCCCCCTTCCCCACCCCAGCTTCCTGCCTGCCAGAAGTTTTTTCAGAGCCTCACGCCCCCTCCTTATCCTTTCCCTATCCTGATCCTTCCCCCCTCCTCTTTCTGTTCCTCCCTCTCTTCTTTCCGCTCTCCTCTTCAGAAGAGAGTCTGTTCTTTTTGCACCTAGTTTGCCAGTTCTTCTTTACCTATTTGGGTTTGTCTCCTCAAGCCCCTCTCCCTGGCCCCCTCACAGCCTCTCCTTGATCCCAACTCTTCTGGATTTCCTTGCTACCTTCTTTGCCCCATTCCTCACTCACTGGTTCCTCTGGGATGATGAGGCTGTGCCCCTGTGGCGGCTCTGAGTGAGGGTGGCTGTGTGGGGCGGGCCCTGGCCTCCTGCCTCTCTCCCTCCCCTCCCCCCAGTCTGGCTGGAGGTCCAGCCTACCACCCCCCCACCCCCCTTCCAGCAGCTCCACATCTGCTTCTTGTTAACGCCGGGAAGGAGAAAAAAAAAGGGGAGTGAAACAGAAATGTGGAGTTGCCGCCGGGCAGGGGGCCAGCCGCTCAGACAGGGCCATATGGAGCCAGGGCCAGAGCTGGGGCGGAGAAACCTGGGGCCAGCCACTCATATAGGGAGTCAGAGCAGCAGTGGCAGCAGCAGGAGTTATTCTGGGGATTGACTCTGGGATGGAGGGGGGTGGCCTGAGGGAGGGATACCTGGAAGAGGTGGGCAAGGGTCTAGAGAACTTGTGTCTTGGCCAGGACATAAAGGAGAAAGAGAATCTGGAGAGAAGAAAGAGGCCAGCTAGCCCCTATGAGTGACTTTTGTCACTTAACCCTCTCTTAGCCTCAGTTCAATCCAATACAATTTATTTAAGTGCCTACTACGTGCAAGGCACTGTGCTAGGTGCTATGGATAGAAAAACAAAATGAAAAATGATTGTTATCCTCACAGACTTTGTGTTCTAATCTGAAAACACATAAACACACATATTGTATGTATTACATGTATGTGTATGCATATAATGTGTATACACATGTGTGCCTGCACAAACACACATTTCAGGAAGAGGGGGAAAAACTAACAAAGGCATCAGGAAAGACTTTTTCAAAGGTAGTGCCAAATGACCTGAGTTTTGAAGGAAGCCAGAGTGCTGGTAAATGTTTAATCACCAGCTCTCAAAAAATTTACCACACATTTTTACACTTAATCTGCATTATTCACATTTTCTCTATTACTTTCTCAAATCTAGACTACCAACAAAACAATAAATCAAGCCCTGAGTTGTAGCAATTTCAGAGGTGTAAAGCTCACACTGAAAATTTAACAATCGCCTCTCAAAAGGTAATTTGGTAAGCTGTTTCTAGCATATCCAAGCATGGGAAGCAAGGGGGTCACACATTTAAAGATCAGGGATGCTTGGACCAGGGAATGATGCCAGTTTCCCGATGGAAAGAGGTTAGAGGCTGGACTAACTAAATGATCTCCAAGGTCCCTTTCAGTTGTTAAGATTCTATGTTTCTAGGACATGCTTCTCTCAAGGAAGAGAAGGTAGTTTGGGGTGGAAAGATGATTGAATTTGGATCAAGTATGAGATGATGGTGAGCATCCATATACAGTTATCCAACAGGAAGTTGGAGGTGTGGAAATGAACCTTGAGAGACAAGGTGGATGAAATGGGAAATTTGGTTGGGAGTAGATGATACCAAATATCTCAGAATATCTTGGAATACCCTCATAGTAGGTTGTGGAACACCCTTATAGTAGAATTTTGAATATCCTTACAGTAGGTTATTAATTGGATTGTGGGTTATCATCAGCATAGGTTCGTTGGAAACTCTCATTGAAGGCCAAGGACATCCTTACAGTAGGATGAGGGATAGACCTCCTCCTAAGAGGTAGAGAAGATGAATAATGAATTTCAAGTAGCAGGGCATTGGGAGCAGCTGGTGGTAGATATAAGCACTGATGGAGAGAATATACAAATCAGATGAAATTGATCTCCTTGATCCCAACTCTTCTGGATTTCCTTGTTACCTTCTTTGCCCCATTCCTCACTCACTGGTTCCTCTGGGATGATGAGGCTGTGCCCCTGTGGCGGCTCTGAGTGAGGGTGACTGTGTGGGGCGGGCCCTAACTTCCTGCCAGGGAGGTTGGAAGAAGCACCTAGTTGCCTTACCTGAAACCCTTTGAGAGTCGTGGAGGATGAGGACAACAGAAGGTGGGGTTGAAAGGTCAAGGTAGCAGTTGGTCAGAGAGGGGAAGGGAAAGGAGAGTGCTGAGATTCCAATGGCAGTTGACTGAGGAGGAGTCCCTGAGCTACTGGAAAGTTGGGGTGTAGAGAGAGTAGTACCAGTTCTCCTCTTTTTGTGTGTATATGCTTGGAGTCTGAACAGTGAAGGACCCACATCAGAGTGCAAAGAGCCACTAGAGTATGGTAATGTCATGATCAAATTCTCAGTTAAAAAATGACATTTTTCAAGTAAATTAAATAATTTGGTGTCACTAAAAGTGTTTTTTCTCTTATATCTTATGCAGAAGCAAATTTTTAAAAATATTTTTCTTAAATATTAATATAAGTGTAATATTTACAAAAATCAAGAAACAAACAGATATGGAATATCTAATCAAAGCCTCAGCCAGATTTAACCACTTATATCTTGATCAAATAAGGAAATTATTATACCAGACATTTTAACAGAATAAGTTATTAATAGAAATGCACCAGCTAAAAATCTCCTGGTTTTGTATGTGTATGTGTATTTTGGTTTTGTTGATATATAAGCATATGTAAAAGTGGAAATGAGACAGTTAGGTGGCAAAGTGAATAGAGCTCAGGGCCTGGAGTCAGGAAGACTCATCTTTCTCAGGTTCCATCCTGCCAAAGACACTTACTAGCTGTGTGACCTTGGGCAAGTCACTTAACCCTGTTTGCCTCAGTTTCCTCATCTGTAAAATGAGCTGGAGAAAGAAAAAAAACATTCAAATATCTTTGTCAAGAAAACCCCAAATTGGGGTGGTGAGGTGAATAGAGCACCAGCCCTGGAGTCAGGAAGACCTGAGTTCAAATCCAGATTCAGACACTTGACACAAAACTAGCCATGTGACCTTGGGCAAGTCACTTAACTCCAACTGCCCTGCTTTCCCCCTCCAAAAAACAACAAACAAACAAACAAAACCCAACACCCCAAATGGGGTCACAAAGAGTTGGACGCAACCGAACGACACTAAAAGTGGAAAAGGGTACATTGGGAACTAAATGATTCCCTCGTGTTGAAGGTCTTCAAGCAGAGGTTGGATGATCACTTGTTGGATATGTTATGATGGGAATTAGACTAGATGGCTGCTGAAGTTCCAACGATAAAATTCTGAGATACATGCAGGGTGTCCCATAAGTCTTAGTGTAGTTCTAAGCTTTAATAACTTCAGAAGTATAAATGCTAAAAAACTTACCAAAACACATGCATTTGAAAGGCTAATCATATAATTTTCAAAAATATTGATATTTCTTAGTAAAATTCAACATAATCACCATCTTTGCTATACCTTAGTCTAGTTGATTTCTGAACTTTGCAAAGCTTTCATCATTGCTCAGTGACTGAAAGAATTCCTAGGCTTAAGATAATCCAAGGAGTACAGTTTTGATGCCTAGAAACAGTTTTGATATGACCCCACAAGAAAAAGCCTAATTGAGATAGATCAGGTGATCAAGGTGGCCCTGTGTCCAATCCCCTGGTTTTAGAAAGTATTATCCAGAAACCATTATACATACAGTGCATAATAATCAGGCACTCATCTTATTAAAATTAAAACTTTATTATTTAAAAGACACAAAACTAAATAGGTTCAAAGAAAATTTAAACAAGCTTTCAAATTATTTTTTCAATCTTTTGTTTGTTTATTTTTAGTTTTCAGCATTCATTTTCACAAACTTTTGAGTTACAAATTTTTTTCCCTGTCTTTCCCCTACCCCCCCACCTCAAAAGAGTGAGACTACTGAATACCTTCCCCCAATCTGCTCTCTCTTATATCCTCCCCCATCCCCTCTCTGACTTTCTAGTAGGGCAAGATGGATTTCTATACCCCACTGCCTGTATATCTTATTTCCCAGTTGCATGTAAAAAACCGTTATTTTTAACATTTGTTTTTAAAACTTTGAATTCCAGATTCTTTCCCTTCTTCTATCATCACCTACCCTTACTGGGAAGATAAGCAATTCAATATAGGTTGAACAAGTGTAGTTATGCAAAATGTTTCCATAGTAGATATTTTGTGAAAGATTAACTATATTTTCTACCATTCTATCCCACCTCCCATTTATTCTGTTTTCTTCTTTAATACTGTCCCTTTTCAAAAGTGTGTGCTTTTAACTACCCTCTCCCCTAATCTGCCCTCCCTTCTATCATCCACTCCTCTTATCCCCTTCTTCCTTATTTTCCTGTAGGGTAAGATACCCACTTGAGTGTGTATGTTATTCTCTCCTTAAGCCAAATTCAATGAGAGTAAGGTTGACCCATTCCCTTTCACCTTCTTGTTCTTCCCCTTCATTGTAACAGTTTTCTCTTGCTTCTATACATGAGGTAATTTACCCTATTCTCTCTCTCCCTTTCTCCTTCTCTCTTTATATTCCTACCTCTTAATTTTATTTTTAGATATCATCCCTTCCTATTCAACTGATCCTGTGCCCTCTATGTATACATGTACACACATATACATACACTTACATATGTATTTATACATACACCCTGCCATTTATACATATGTGTGTGTATATACATATATACACACACATACATATATATTCCCTTAAACTATCCTCATACTGAGAAAAGTCTCATGAGTTACAATTATCGTTTTTCCATGTAGGAACATAAATAGTTAACTTTAATAAGTTTCTTGTGATTTCTTTTTCCTGTTTACCTTCTCATCCTTCTCTTGTTGCTTCTTTTTTTTATTGCTTTTTGGAGGGGGGCAGGCAGAGCTTTTGGGGTTAAGTGACTTGCCCAGGGTCACACAGCTAGTAAGTGTTAAGTGTCTGAGGCCAAATTTGAACTCAGGTCCTCCTGACTTCAGGGCTAGTACTGTATTCACTGTGCCACCTAGCTGCCCTCATTTCTCTTGCTTCTTGTATTTGAAAGTCAGATTTTCTGTTCAGCTCTGGTTTTTTTCATCAAGAATACTTGAAAGTCCTCTATTTCATGGAATGACTATATTTTCCCCTGCAGCATTATACTCAGTTTTGCTAGGTAGATGATTGTTGGTTTTAATCCTAGCTCCTTTGACATCCAGAATATCATATTCCAAGCCCTTCAATCCCTTAATGTAGAAGCTGTCAGATCTTGTGTTATCCTGATTGTATTACCATAATACTCAAATTGTTTCTTCCTGACAGCTTGTAATATTTTTCTCTTTGACTTGGGAACTCTGGAATTTGGCTATGATATATTCCTAGGAGTCTTCTTTTTGGGATCTTTTTCAGGAGGCAATTGGGAATTCTTTTGATTTCTACTTTGCCCTCTGGTTTTAGAATATCAGGGCAATTTTCCTTGAGAATTTCTTGAAGGATGGTTTCTAGTTTTTTTTGATCATGGCTTTCAGGTAGTCAAGTAATTTTTTAATTATCTCTCCTGGATCTATTTTCCAGGTCAGTGGTTTTTCCAGTGAGATATTTCACATTGCCTTCTATTTTTTCATTTGTTTGGATCTGTTTTATAGTATCTTGATTTCTCATAAAGTCATTAGCTTTCATTTGCTCCCATCTAAGTTAATAATTCCATCAAGTCCAACCCAAAATATCTAAGGAATTATTCTCTTCAATGAGCTTTCAAAATTTCTTTTCCATCTGGGCAATTCATCTTTTTAAGGCATTCTTCTCCTCATTGGCTTTTTGGGCCTCTTTTGCCATTTGAGTTAGTCTATTTTTTAAGGTGTTACTTTCTTCACTATTTAAGAATCTCCTTTAGCAGGCTGTTGGCTAATTTCTCATGATTTTCTTGCATCGTTCTCATTTCTCTTTCCAATTTTTCCTCTATATCTCTTACTTGACTTTCAAAATCCTTTCAAAAGCTCTTCCAAGGCCTGTAACTAATTCATATTTTTCTTGGAAACTTTTGATGCAGGAGTTTTGACTATGTTGACTTCTTTTAGTTCCATGTTTTGATCTTTTTTGTCCCCTAAAAAGGATTCTGTGGTCTGACTGTGCTTCCTCTGCTTGCTTATCTTGTTAGCCAATTACTTGACTTTTGAGCTCTTTGCCATGGTAGAACTCTGCCTCCTAGGTGGAGAGAGCTTTGTCCTAAATTGCTGATGTTTTCACAAATGTTGTCAGAGGTGTGAGGAGGGCGCCCTCTCTAGCCACCCCAAGGTCTGGAACAGTGGTGTTTCTTACCCCAGGACCACAGCTCAAGACAGCAACCCAGATCCAAGCAGGTCAAAGCAAGAGTGATTACCCTCTGAACGGTCACTTGGTCCCCTGATGATCTGCAGGCCGGGAGCTCGGGAGGCAGCTACTGTGCCTCCACAGCCTCTTGCCCAGTCTGTGCTGTGGGTTGGGGCCTGTGTGGCACACGCAGGATTGTGCTGGGCTCCCAGCCTGGTGCAATAGATCCTTCCTGTTGGCCTGCCAGGCTGCCTTCAGCAGGAGATTTATTTTTCTCTGTCACTTTGTGGGTTCTGTAGCTCTAAAGTTTGTTTAGAGTCATATTTTGCAGGTATTGGAGGTGGTTGGTGCAGGAGCTCACGGACATTCCTGCTTCTATTCTACTATCTTGGCTCTGCCCCCGCTCAAATGATTTTTAAAAAAAAAGTATACAGAATATCTATTTATGAGATTATCAAAGCTTAAAACTACACTAAGACTTTTGGAACACCAGGTGGCGAGGTTGGAGTTAGGATACTTACTCTTTTGACTCTCTGGTCTTCACTTTGCATGTGGTAGGGATGTAGTGTCAATGCGTAATCCAGGCCATACTAATTGGCACCTACAGATTTCTCAGGCCCAGGGCAGCCAGTAGAAAATAGACAAAGGAGAATTTTATGATGAACTGTTCTTTTCTCAAGACACCCATGGTAAGAGGGAAGAAAGACACACAGTTTGAATGAGACTTACTGGGGCCCAAAGAGATCATAAAAATGTACATGTACAAAAATATTTATAGCAGCTCTTTTTGTGGTAGTCAAGAACTGGAAATTGAGGGGATGTTTATCAATGGGGGAATGGCTGAAAAAACTGGTTGAGTTGGTGGGACCCATCTTTGGAGGTCTTCAGGTGAAATTTGGATAACCACTTGTAGGGTCTCTTGTAGAGGGAATTCTTCTCAAGGTTTGAGTTGGACTTGATGGATGCAGGGGTCCCTTCAAGCTAGGAAATTCTGTGATTTTATGGGACTGATTTCCACAGGAGAGACACTTAAGACACTGAAATGGATGAAAATATACCTGAGAAAATGCTCCAGAGTCGAACACCTCTGGAGGTCAGTGTGTTCTGCTTTAGCCTTGGGAATCTGAAGCAATCCCAAGAAGTTTGGTTTTGGCTTGGCTTGATTCTCTATATTTGGGAAGCCTCAGCTTCCATCCAGGATCAGCCTAGGGATTTGAGTTCACAAAGTGGATAAAAGGAATCAGCCCACTGGGAAGCTCTCACTGGGCCCTTAAACTGCTTGGGATGATCTGAACTAGGAATGACAAGAGGTCTAAAGACTCTTTCAGTTTCTATGGCTGGGGTTTCCCAGAAGGAAAATTTAACTGGAAAGGAATCTTTTTTTTTTCCCCTGAGGGATGGGTCAAAGTGGCATATGCCTAAGGCACTCAGTGTGGGGCTTGTGGTAGTGGGGTGGGTGGGAGAGAGGAAAAGAGAAGAGATTCTAAATACTGAAATGAATTGGGTGGGGATCCAAGATTTTGATGCTACTAAAGAAGGTTGATGACTAGGCCTGAGGAGTCCTTTGGGGAAAGACAAGAAAGAGCAAGACTCATTTGTTGGAGAGAGCTGAGAGAATCCCCAGGTGTGCCAGTGCAGCTGGAATAGAAGCCACAAGTCCGTCTCCCCATGCCCATCCCTGCCCCACCCTGGTTGTTCCAACCTCAGGGCAGCTCCTGTAGTTTTCTTTGGCTCCCCTGAGCCCTGCTCCTCCTCCTCTCCCCTTTCCCCCCTCCCCACCACAAAGCAACTGGCTTCCATTACTCCTGACAGCT